>BPLQ01011075.1:0-657657 GCA_021605075.1 Caerostris darwini | reverse complement strand
TAAGTAAAGACGCCGCTGACGCCTTAGGAAATCACCCCCCTAAAAAAGAAGCTCATCCATTCTACAAACAGCGCTGACCGCACACAAAAGGCTCACAGACTATTAGATTAGAGGTTTCCTTGAGGTTTTTTTTTTTATTTAAGAAATCCATTTACCCTCCACATTAGGGAAACTAGGCATAAGGCGTTTAACATGAAATGCTTTGTGAGCAGGCTAAACCGCCTTCAATTTTTGCAACGGTAAAAGGGTGTTTACTGCGATGAGCAAGATATAAAAGAAAATGGGATAGGGTGGGTTTTTTATGCGCCCTCTAATATAAATGTATTAAAAAAAGAAGGTTTTTTCCTGAAATTAAATAATCTGATTCAGTCGTTTTCGTCAGATGTTTTTATTCACTTCCTATACACACCACTTAATGTAATCATTTTGAAACTGAACAACCCATGCTGAATATTTGCATCTTTAAATTTACCTTTTTGTCGCTGAATGTGTTTTTTGCTAAATATGTAGTGAAAATGTTATTTTTGTTGGTGGTGGTTGGTTGGTTGTTTTTAACTCAAAAGAAATGATATACAGGAGTAAGAATTTTTAAACTTGTAGCTGTTCTTGTGTTGTAGTTTTAGTTGCTCTTCTAGTTGTTTTTGGTACGTTTGTAGTCGTAGTTGGGGGTTGTCCTGTTCTTGTTTTGAAGTTGTTGTTGGCGGTGGTTGGCTGGTTGGTTGGTTGGTTGGTTGGTTTTTTAACTCAAAAGAAATTATATAAATGAGTAAGCTGTTGTAATAAGCTGTTAAAATTTGTAGCTGTTTTTGTTTGTTGTAGTTGTAGTTGCTATTCTAGTTGTTGTTGGTATGTTTGTAGTCATTGTAGTTGGAGTTGTCCTGTTCTTGTTTTGAAATTGTTGTTGGCGGTGGCTCGTTGGTTGGTTTTAACCCAAAAGAAATTATATGCATGAATAAGCATTCTAAAATTCGTAGCTGTTCTTGTGTTGTAGTTGCTGTTGTTGTTTTTTGTTGTTGCAGTTGCTATTCTTGTTGTTGTAGTTGCTGTTCTTGTTGTTGTAGTTGCAGTTCTTGTTGTTGTAGTTGCTGTTCTTGTTGTTGTTAGTACGTTTGTAGTCGTTGTAGTTGGGGCTGTTCTGTTCTTGTTTTGTGGTTGTTCTATTGTAGTTGTTGTTGGTGGTGGTGATGGGGGTTGATTGGTTTTATCTCAGAAGAAAATATATACATGAGTAAGAATTGTATATAATTTCTTCTCAGTTAAAATCAATTAATCAACCAATAAATATTGTAAATAAAATTTGTAGCTGTTTGTAGATACCAAATAAAATTTGTTGTTGTTGTATTGTAGTTGCAGTTGCTATTTGTTGTATTTGTAGTTGTTCTTCTAGTTGTTGTTGGTGGTAAATTTATAGTCATTGTAGTTGGGGTTGTTCTGTTCTTGTTTTGTAGTTGTTCTCTTGTAAGTATTTTAAAGTTTTTATTCATTTATTTGCTTCAAAATAAATTAATTATCATATATAAAAATAGCTTTTGTTTTCCCACGTTACTTTTAATTCCTGTTTCTATTTAATTTATAACATTTCTATCATTTTAACGCGCATGTATTGTAATTTGTACTTCTGTTCATCTATTTATTTTTGTTTATTTGCATCGCTCATATAAAATTAATTTGTTTGTTTAAACTATCCTTTTGCTTTACACTAGCAGCTTTAGTTATTTAAGAAAAAGAAAAAGAAAAATTTTTACATATGAGTTAAATATTATTGCTAAAAAGTGTTTATATAATATCCGTAATAATAAAAATTTTATTTTATTAATTTATGTAGTTCAAAATTCATTTTTAAACAAAGCACTGTATGATTTTAATTAAAATACGCTAAATATAAATATTTGTTCCAGTTTAAAATTTTTGAAGAGTATTTCATTTCTCTGTTTTATTTCTTGCTGGAAAATGTTGCACACCTACTCAATTATTTTGTTAGTTTTATGATTTATTAATTAATCAAAAAAATTTATACGAGTAATTAACTTTTAAAAATTAAATTATTTCAGCATATATACTGAAATTAATTAATCCAAACAGCATAATAAAGCAGAGTACTTTATTTTATTTTGAATTTTCAATGTTAAAACTCCTTCCTGCAATATTCTTTGGGATATATAAAATTTTGAAAGAAATGCTTTCTGATTATTTTTAATTCACCAAATCGTGTATCTATTTAAGGAATAAAGATCAATAAATAGTAAATCTATTCAGTAACTATTTTTTTAATATTAAGAAAAGAAATATATTTCAGCTATGTGAATAGCTAGTGTATTTCAGCTTGAATAAAAGATTATCAGTGCTGACATAGAACAAGTTCTTCGTTGCATTTTTGGGGAATTTCAATAGTTTTTTAATGTAAATAATTTTAATTTAAAATAAAACCAAATATACACGTAAGTCAGTGTCCTTAGATAAAATGAAGGAGTTTCACTTAATCTTTTCGTATCCCTATGAATATCAAATTAATAAAACTTTTCAAAACAACGAGAAAAGTTTAAAAAACATAATTTTATTTCTTTCAATTACTTCTTCGTGTTAATCAAAAATTCAACTCAGTTTCTGTCATATTATTGAGCTTCCCAAAAATTCTTTTACTTTAGCCGAATCATTCAAATGAAAGAATCTTAATTAAATACGATAAAACACAACTCATTATCCTGAAAGATTATCTTTAGAAAACGGAAATAAAATTTTACATAATTTAATTTAAAAATTAACGTATTTTCTTATTATTGCGCATCTGCATGTTAATGTTCTGTTGGGTTTCATTCAACTTTCAAAAACAATTCCAGGTTAATTTAATTTACTGAGTTAAAAGAACTTGGCAAAAAATGAAGAAATTTTCGTTGAATGCACGACTAAGGAAATTAACTTTTGACCCCACATTTTATTTTTTGCTTATCAAAGATTAACGTGATTAAATTTCTGAAACGACGCTTAATTAAATATAATGTCTCTCTCCATCTGATCGTTTAGAATTTTTACGCCATAATTTTTCATCCAAAAATTAAATTAATCATTTCCATTGATTAAAAATTGGGTGATGTAGTGAAAGAATGGAAGTCCAAAATGGAATTCGGCAATTTTATTTTGTATTTAACAGATTTTGTATACTTTAGTACTGTTTTTGGGGCCGGATAGCCGAGTGACTAGCGCTTTAGTGCTCGGTGCCCTTGGTTTGAGTCCGGTGGTGCCTTAATGTTTGAAGTGGTTCGAATCCACTTTGAACCGTAGGTCCCGGTCTAGTATGACTACTACTACTACTACATGACACCACATCACTGGGCCTAGAGCTGAGTTTCCCATGTGCAGTTTGGGAATGATGTGGGTAAGAGAAGTGTGTCTGAGCTCCGTGACGCTCTTACTGTAATATGAGTCCGAAACGTATGGCTTAAAGTGGATTCCGAACCAATACAAACATCCATGAAACCGACGGGACTTGAACCCAAAACCTTTGAACCGAGCGCCAGAGAGCTAGATACTTGGCCATTCAGGCCCTGGTCTAATATGACTGTAGAGACTTGAATGTAGAGCTGGCAACCCTACCCCGTAAAAATTAAAAACATCTCCTGTCTAAAATTCTGCCAGTAGGCAGACAGCATTGACCAATCAGTGGGCTGTTGCACTGATGCCGATGATATACGAAAATTAACTAATCTAAATAAAATAATAAAGCAGTGTTCTCTTTATATGTATATATATTTTTTAAATTTTAATGTTAAAACTCCGACACTAATATTCTTGCAATATTCTTTGGGTTACGTAAAATTTTGAAAGAATTTCCTTCTGATTATTTTAATTCACCAAATCTCGCATCTATTTAATGAATAAAGATAAATAAATAGTAAATCTATTCAGCAACTGATTTTTTTAATGTTAAGGAAATAAACATTTCAGCTATGTGAATAACTAGTGAATTCCAATTTTAAAAGATTACCAGTGCTAACATAGAACAAGTTCTTTGCTTGCATTTTTGAGAAATTTCAATAGTTGTATTTTTTTAATTTAAATAATTTTAATTTAAAATAAAACCAAATATACACGTAAGTCAGTGTCCTTGGATAAAATTAATGACTTTCACTTAATCTTTTCGTATCCCTATGAATATCAAATTAAGAAAATTTTTCAAGACGAAGAAAGTTTAATAAACATAATTTTATTTCTTTAAATTACTTCTTCCTGGTAATCAAAAATGCAACTCGGTTTCTCACATATTATTAAACTTACAAAAATTTCATTCATTTATCCGAATCATTCAAATGAGAGAATCTTAATTAAATATGATAAAACAGAACTCATTATCCTCAAAGATTATCTTAGAAAACGGAAATAAAATTTTACTTAATTTAATTTAAAAATTAACGTATTTTCTTATTATTGCGCATCTGCATGTTAACTTTCTATTGGGTTTTATTCAACTTTCAAAAACAATTCCAGGTTAATTTAATTTACTGAGTTAAAAGAACTGAGTAAAAAATGAAGAATTTTTCGCTGAATGCACGACTAAGGAAATTAACTTTTGACCCCACATTTTTTTGCTTATCGAAGATTAACGTGATTAAATTTCTGAAACGACGCTTAATTAAATATAATATCTCTCTCCATCTGATCGTTTAGAATTTTTAAGGCATAATTTTTCATCCAAAAATTAAATTAATCATTTCCGTTGATTAAAAATTGGGTGATGCAGTAGTAAAAGACCGAAATGGAATTCAGTAATTTTATTTTGTATTGTACTGATTTTGTATACCAAGAACTGTTTTGGGGGCCTGGTGGCCGAGTGACTACTCTTTGATAGTCAGTGACACGGGTTTTGGGTTCGAGTCCCGGTGGTGCTATGGATATTTGTAGTGGTTAGGAATCTATTTTAAACCGCAGGTCCCGGTCTAATAGGACTACTACTACTGCCCATACCCCGTCACTGTACCTAGGGCTGAGTTGTCCCTGTACAGTTTGGGAATGATTTGGGTGAGAGAAGTCTGACCAGGCTCCATGACACTCTTACAGTCATATGAGACCAGAATGTACAGTTTAAAGTAGATTCCGAACCACTATAAACATCCGTGGCACCAGCGGGACTCGAACGCGAAACCTTTGGCTCCGTGAGCCAGAGATCTAGATACTCAGCTATTTAGGCCCCGCTCTAATATAACTGTTGGGCGTAGGGTTGACAACCCTACCCCGTAAACAGAAAAAACATCTCTTTCGAAATCTGCCAGCATGCAGACGGCCTTGGCCAACCATGAGGTTGTTGCGCTGATGATGATATACGAAACTAACCAAGATGATGATATACGAAACTATTCAAGATGATGATATACGAAACTAATCAATTTTAACCAATCTAAATAACATAATAAAACAGGGTTCTTAATTTTATTTTATATTAATTTCAATGTCAAAACTCCTACTTGCAATATTCTTTGGAATATGTAAAATTTTGAAAGAAATGCCTTCTGGTTATTTTTAACTCAACAAATAGTGCATCTATTTAATGAATAAACATTAAATAAATAGCAAATCTCTTCAGCAACTAATTTTTTAATATTAAGAAAATAAATATATTTTAGCCAAGTGAATAGAGAGAGTGTCAGCTTCAATAAAAGATCATCAGTGCTGACATATAACAAGTTCTTTGGTTGTATTTTTGAGGAATTTCAATAATTTTTTTAATTTAAATAATTTTAATTTAAAATAAAACCAAATATACACGTAAGTCAGTGTCCTTAGATAAAATGAAGGAGTTTCACTTAATCTTTTCGTATCCCTATGAATATCAAATTAATAAAACTTTTCAAAACAACGAGAAAAGTTTAAAAAACATAATCTTATTTCTTTCAATTACTTCTTCGTGTTAATCAAAAATGCAACTCATTTTCTGTCATATTATTGAACTTACAAAAATTTTATTCGTTTAGCCAAATCATTCAAATGAGAGACCCTTAATTAAATACGATACAACACAACTCATTATCCTCAAAGATTATCTTAGAAAACGGCAATAAAATTCTACATAATTTAATTTAAAAATTAACGTATTTTTCTTATTATTGCGCATCTGCATGTTAATGTTCTGTTGGGTTTCATTCAACTTTCAAAAACAATTCCAGGTTAATTTAATTTATTGAGTTAAAAGAACTGAGCAAAAAATGAAGAATTTTTCGCTGAATGCACGACTAAGGAAATTAACTTTTGACCCCGCATTTTTTTGCTTATCGAAGATTAACGTGATTAAATTTCTGAAACGACGCTTAATTAAATATAATATCTCTCTCCATCTGATCGTTTAGAATTTTTAAGGCATAATTTTTCATCCAAAAATTAAATTAATCATTTCCGTTGATTAAAAATTGGGTGATGCAGTAGTAAAAGACCGAAATGGAATTCAGTAATTTTATTTTGTATTGTACTGATTTTGTATACCAAGAACTGTTTTGGGGGCCTGGTGGCCGAGTGACTACTCTTTGATAGTCAGTGACACGGGTTTTGGGTTCGAGTCCCGGTGCTGCTATGGATATTTGTAGTGGTTAGGAATCTATTTTAAACCGCAGGTCCCGGTCTAATAGGACTACTACTACTGCCCATACCTCGTCACTGTACCTAGGGCTGAGTTGTCCCTGTACAGTTTGGGAATGATTTGAGTGAGAGAAGTCTGACCAGGCTCCATGACACTCTTACAGTCATATGAGACCAGAATGTACAGTTTAAAGTAGATTCCTGATGATCGAGTGACTAGCGCAGGTTTCGGGTTCGAGTCCCGCCGGTACCATGGATGTTTGTAATGGTTTGGAGTCCATTTTAAACCGTGGGCCCCAATCTAATATATCTGGGACCTGATGGCCGAGTGCAGAGCGCTCTGAAGCTCGGTACCACAGGTTTCGGTTTACAATCCCAGCGGTGACATGGATGTTTCTAGTGACTTGAAATTCAGATTAAGCAGTAGGTCTCGGTCTCATATGACTGTAGAGCTTCACAGAACTCAATCAGACTTCTTCTCACCTACATCATTACCAAACTGTAAAGGGGCATCTCAGCTCTAGGCACAATGATGTGGTGTAGTAGTAGTAGTGATCTAATATGGCTGTTAAGCGTTGAGTGTAGAACTGACAACCCTACTAAGTAAAAGAAACGTCTGTCTTTTCGTCATATACCAGTTGGTAGACGGCTTTGGCCCATAATGGCGCGATTGCGTCAATGATGATGAGTACTGTTTTTATGAAAATATTTTCTATTATAATCTTTTATTAAATGGCAAAGAAACTTTTCTATTCCTAATTTTTGTAGAGATTTATTCAGGAATTTTGCCTATTAATTTCCCATTTATGTAATAGTTACTTAATAGATAATAATTTTATTTCCTATACTAATTTACTTAAAGATTTTATGTCCTTTCATTTTATTGAAATGAAATGTTGTCAATTTTGAATTTTGTAAATTAAGCTTTAAAACACAAATAATATATTTTTATAATAAAACTTTCAGTATATTTAGTTTTTAATAATTATCATTCCATATCATCATTGACGCAACAGCTCCATGGTGGGCCAAGGCCATCTGACTACTAGCAGATTTCGAGACAGGAGATGTTTTTCTTTTTACTAAGTAAGGTTATCAGCCTTACGCCCTGCAGTCATATTTGACCGGGGCCTAGGCTTAAAGTGTATTCCAAACCACTACAAACATTCATTGCACCGCCTTTACTCTAACCTGTAGCCTGTTGCACCGAGCGCCAGAGCGCTAGTCACTCGGCCATCAGGCCCGAAAATAATGATAGGGCTTGAACACAAAATGCCCCTACAAATACAAAAAGAATAAAAGATTGCAATTAAAAAAAACAGAAAAATATATTCCACGTGCAATTTTCTGTGATAAGATTACTAAAAAAAAGAAAGAAAATTGATTTTATTTACATTGTATATAAGCAGGCTTATTGATTTCTTTCGATCCTATCGATAAATAATTATTCTGTAAAAGGATAAACTATTTTTTCAATAGCATACATATGAGGTATTGCTGCTTAAAAGTCTGAACTCAATAAAGATTAATTTGTTCTTTTATACCAAGCCCTTATCATTTCATAGATAATATCAAAATCTACTTTATATAACTAGTAAGGAAAGTTGAAATTATAATGTTTGAATATATAGTAAAAAAATTTATATTTTAAAACAGTATATATTTTTAAAACACCACACGAATTTTGTCAATACTCATGAATTGCTAAGCGATCTTCCTAAATATTATTCTTTAAACAACATAAAATCTACTATCAAAACTATTTATTTCCTGTAAATGTAGTTGTTGTCTACCAGTAGGCAGACATCCTTGGCCTGCCATGGAGCTGTTGCGCCAATGAAGAACTTTTCATTCTATGATGCCAGTGCCATTTTGAAATATTCCAGTAAAATTTTATTTGTTTATTCAGATGGCTGCATTAGCAATACTGAAATGTATTTTTTTAAAGAGTAATTTCATTTTAAGAACTTGTTTGCGGATCTAATACTTATTTTTCTTTCTTTTCGCATATCTGAACTTTAATTTAGTTTCACCAATTTTCTTGAAAATATTCTTCTAGAAAAGAAAAAAAGAAATTTGAATTTATTTCTTGTTATCTATGACCCAATTTGCAATTAAACTTTATTCCCTCTAAAAAATACTTAATCTATTTATAAATTAAAATATTATATATTGAAATACTCATGAAATTTTTAGAACATATTTGCCCTTCTGAATTGATTTGGCACAAAAATTCCTTTTCATAGATAATGTTTATATAACGACATTAAGATTCTTAAAAATATGTTTAAGGGTATAGTAGTTGAAAAAAATGTATTTAACTTGTTTTTGTTTAAGTATATGATTACTCATAATGTTCCACAGATGTACTTAGAGACTCATAATGTTCCACAGATGTACTTAGAGACTCATAATGTTCCATTAATACGTTACAAATTAGACAACAGTAAGAGAGTACCTAACACATCACTCATTAAGTCTCCGGTCTAGCTAATAAAAACAAATTATTTTTTAGAAATTCGACTTTATTCGTTAGCATACTCTCCTTCAAGAGTGATGCATTCATTTCAACGCTCTTCTAACTTGTTTATGCACTTTTTGTAGAACATCGTCTCAAAACAGGCCTCAATTTCGGCAATCACTTATGCATTTGGGCCAAATTTCTTTCCCTGGAGCATCTTTTTGATGTCTGCAAAAGGCAATAGTCGCTGGGAGCCAGATCTGGAGGGGATGGGTTGGGAAGTAATTCGAAGCGTAATTCATTCAATTTAGCCATCATATTCATCGACTTGTGACACGGGCCATTGTCTTGGTGAAACAGCGCTTTTTTCTTAATTTCTCACTCAATCGATCAAATAATGATATTTAATATTCGCTATTGATAGTTTTATCTTACCCAAGATAGTCGATGAACAAAATACCATGCGTGTCCTAAACAACAGATGCCATAACATGTTCTGCTGATTCTTGAGTTTTGATCGCTTTGGACGATTTTCACCGGCTGCTATCCACTCATCTGACGATCATTTTGATTCAGGTGTATAGTAGTGTATGCGTGTTTCCTTCATTGTCACATACCGATGGAAGAAATCTTTTTTATCTCGCTTAAACAGCTCCAAACAGCGCTCTGAATCGTCAATGTGTTGTTGTTTTCGGTCCTGTATGAGCAAACGCTGCACCTACTTCGAAAGCAACTTAAACATGTTCAAATTTTCGAGGACAATTGTAAACACAGTATCATCTGAAATCTTCAAGGTGCAGCTATCTAACGCAGCTTAACTTTAAGGTTTTTCAAAACTATTTTGTGGACTTTCTTATATTTTCAGAAACAACTGCCTAATTTTGAGCGACCAGAGCGTTCAAAATCATCGGTGTTTGTACGACCACGTTTAAATTCAGCATACCAGTCAATATTAGTTGATTTCCCTGGTGCAGAGTCTCTATAATGCTTATCAAGCCATTATTTGGCTTCAATATCATTTTTTCCCATCAAAAAACAATGTTTAATCCCCACACGAAATTGTTTTTGCCCATTGTTTTGAAAACTACAAAACTGGGGTTACTAAACCTCTGTAACCTGTAAACTAATTATCTGAATGCCATTGAAATTTTGAAATGTACCGTTTAAAGGATGTTACTATCCACAAATTATATGAGTCTATCAACAGGGCAGACAAACAACGGATTTGTCGTATATGTATCAGATCGGAAACTTATTGAGTGATGTCTTACATGGCTGCTTAACCACAAAATAAAAAAATATATATAAAGCAATAAAAGTTTTTTAAAAATTTAGTTTTGAACTATTTCATAGATCATTTAGGAAAACAACAAAATAATTTTGTACCTATAAATTGAATTGTGTTACTAAAACAATTGAAATCTAGAATAAAAATATTCAAAAGAAATGTAGTTTTGAAATATTTTAAGTAAATATTTATAAAAGCAACTATGAATTCCATTTCCTCTATTCACGCTATCAGTTAATCTTCATCATTTTGT
The DNA here is from genome assembly GCA_021605075.1 of Caerostris darwini. Taxonomy (NCBI): domain Eukaryota; kingdom Metazoa; phylum Arthropoda; class Arachnida; order Araneae; family Araneidae; genus Caerostris; species Caerostris darwini. The sequence continues at coordinate 647,094 of BPLQ01011075.1, read as the reverse complement.
CTTTTGATGAATCCAGCCGAAAGCCAACTTTCGCCATGACATTCCTATCTACGAGTAATTATCGAATTCTTTATTTACGACTGTTAAAAGTCAAACAGATATCCATTCACATTTTATCTCAAAACCCTACTTCCACCTGAACAGATAAGCCTAATCGTTTCAAGAGAAAACTATCAGGTGTTGGCTTCTATGACCGGAACAACGAGAGCTTCTATGCTACGTAATGGATAAAACTCTTCTTCAATAAAATTATTGAAATCTTCAACAAAATTATTCAAAAGAAATTTAGTTTTGAAATATTTCATAGATAGTTATAATTATGTAATCATTTTGTTTCCTAATTGAATTGTGTTACTAAATCAATTGAATTATTAGTAGATTTCAATTGATTTAGTAAAAGAATACAATTAGGAAACAAAATGATTTAGTAACTACGTCTGATCTATGAAATATTTCAAAACTAAATTTCTTTTGAATACTTTTATTGTGAATTTCAATTGATTTAGTAACACAATTCAATTAGGAAACCAACAGGATGATTTTGTAACTATGACTGATCTATGTCTTCTGAATAAATGTTATTGTAGATTTCAATTGTTTTAGTAGCACAATTCAATTTGAAAAACAGCAAAATGATTTTTTGTGATACTAAAACAATTGAAATCTGCAAATAAAAGTATTCGAAAGAAATTTAGTTTTTAAATATTTCATAGATCCTTTTGTTGTTTTTCTAATTGAATTCTGTTACTAAAACAAATGAAATCTGCAATAAAAGTATTCGAAAGAAATTTAGTTTTTACATATTTCATAGATCCTTTTGTTGTTTTTCTAATTGAATTATGTTACTAAAAAAAATTGAAATCTGCAAAAAAAAGTATTCGAAAGAAATTTAGTTTTTAAATATTTCATAGATCCTTTTGTTGTTTTTCTAATTGAATTATGTTACTAAAAAAAATTGAAATCTGCAAAAAAAGTATTCGAAAGAAATTTAGTTTTTAAATATTTCATAGATCCTTTTGTTGTTTTCTAATTGAATCATGTTACTAAAAAAAATTGAAATCTGCAAAAAAAAAGTATTCAAAAGAAATTTAATTTAGAAATATTTTAAGTAAATATTTATGAAATACGTAAAAGCAACTATTCCGTTTCCTCTATTCTCACTATCAGTTAATCTTCATCATTTTTCCTTTTGATCAATCCAACCAAAAGCCAACTTTCATGATTCCTATCTAATTATCGAATTCTTTATTTACGACTGATAAAAGTCAAACAGATAGATCCATCTACATTTCATTTCGGAAACCTTACTTTCACCTGAACAGATTAGCCAAATCGTTTCAAGAGAAAACCATCAGGTGTTGGCTTCTATGGCCGGAACACAGCGAGATCTTCTAGTATGCTACGTAATGGATAAAACTCTTTCACCTTAACTTTTACCGTGGCCCCGTTATTCACGGGATTCTCGCCGCACGGTTACGCGGGGGTGGATGTAGGGGTGGGGCCCGTCGGCGTTTTTGAGAGTCGGATACTTTTGCGGAAGACAAAAGGGCTGAGGTGGAGCGAATAATTGCCGCAAGACCCGAAGCGTGAAGAATAGACCATCGAAGAACAAAGTATGGAGAAGGAAAATTCTTTGGAAAAGAAGCTTTGGGGGGGTGGGCGCCCATCCGGAAAACTCCCCGGGTAGGAGGGAGGGGGGGATGGCCCCTAACCGAGACGTTGTACATCTGGCGAGGGTGGTTTGTGGGGATATTTCTTATTTCCGATTCTTAAAGGGAATTTTTAGGGATATATTTAGAAGGTTGTGAGCTTGTTTGTGTGTGTGGTAATTACACGTATATATAAATTTGGTGGTTTAGTTAAAAAGAGAGATATTTAGTAAACTGGAATGAGCCGTTTGTAAAAATAGTTCTTCGAAAGAGAAGTATCACGATAATTAAAAGCAGAGTTATATTAAATGTTGTAGAAAGATTTTTGTTGCTTTTTTGGAAATGTTTAGTTAGGAATCAAAATATTTTATTCTTGGATATAAGAGTAATTGAAAATGTTTCTGGTATCTTTATTTTTTTATTTTAATATATCTGAGGTGCTTCATTTGTGGCTAAATATTAAGGATTTTGTTACTTCAACATAAGTCAAAACTGCCGTTGCCACTCAATTATCGATTTTATCGCTGTGTGCAAGTCCAGCATTTATCCTCCTCAGCTCAATTGCATGAAGCATTCTATCTCTAATTTCGCAAGAACTAATGAGGACGGTGCTATTTGTCGTTACATAATTTTTTTCAGCTCAAACAAGTTCGCCGTGGAAAAACTTAATGCGTGAGAATTGCTTCTCAAATGAAATTTGCTTCTCGTTGAAAGAAACGAAATAACCCCGTGTGATGTTATGATACGTTAGCTATAATAGAGAGTTTTTGCATACCGTATTTTGGACGTTCGTTAGCTTTTTCTCCCTAGCGTGCATGCTCATAGGAAAAATACAGATACGCATGCGCAATTTCCTATGAGCATGCGCGCTAGGGAAAAAAAGCTAACGGACGTCCAAAATACGGTATGCAAAAACTCTCTATTATTAGAGGACGTAGATTGAATTACGTTGGTTTGGGTTTTATTTGTCGCTCTACGTTCATTTTGTTTGCACACTTTGGCCTAATTAGACCAGGACTTACAGTTTAACATAGATTCCGAAATTCTCATAAACATCCATGCCGCCACTACCAGGATTCGAACCTGAAGTCTTTGGTACCAAAGGCCTGAGCGTAGCCAATTTGAATTACGTTGATGATAAGTTACGTTGGGCAAACCTCAAATAGACTCAGATTTCCTGGTTAGAATTTCCTCGTATTTTCTCCATTACGACATGCAAATACAGAAAATTATGTCTGAAAGTTCTCCTCATCCCTTACTCATACTTTTTTCAAGGTGGAAGGTATACTTTCTAATAACTTCCTAAGGTATTAAGTTGCTCCACTAAGTATTGTTAGTTATTATTTATAGATTTCAGCTAATTAGCGATTCATAAACTAACGCGCTAAAGCAAAATTTTCCCCACATTAGGATAAAAAAGTTTTGCAGATTTAGAAAAAAGATAAAAATTCATTATGTACTCCATTTTAACCTAATAAAAGGATGATCTAAGACTAAATCAACATACACTCAAGAGCCAAAACATTATGACCACCTGTTGGCCCACCTTTGGCGCGCAACACAGCTTCAACCCGCCTTGGCATGGATTAATACCACCACTTAATGCCAGTTAAATACCACTTCCACCTGATCACGTGCCTTCCACGTCATCCAGGCGAGTTCATTGCAAAATGTAGGGGTGGTCATAATGTTTTGGCTCTTGAGTGTAAGTTGATGCTCCTTTAGTATATCAGTTAATTTTTCTATTTCTTTTATTACCTCAAGGTTAAGATTATATTAAGCTGAATTATTATTCAGCTAATAATTCCTAATTATTATTCCTTTTAATAATTTTTATTTTTAGATTTTATTTCCATCTGACGTATTGCACTTGTTGGTAAACTATGTTGGAATTTATAAATTTGTTTCCAGTGAGCAACTACAATCTTTTATTTAAATGCCTCATTAAAAAATAAGAAAGGTAATTAGTAATACAGAAAGGGCAAAATAATATCTAAATTCCACAGAATTTTTTGTTGTGAAAATTTAAATTATATTGGTTAAAATCTAAATATGATGATTTTTGTATTGAATCTTTTCTGAAGAAATTTATATATTTGAATGTATTGTTATATCTATGTAATTATTAAAATTTATCACTTTTAAGTTATATGCGAATGTAGCTATATGCGTTTTATCAAATTATTGAACAGAAAAAATGATCAAAGATCTTTGCAAAAACCAAAGTAAAAATTTATTATTTTAATGGCTTAATCCTTCTGACTAAAAACTTCGTATTCTGACTTTTTAATCCAATACATATGTCTTTCGTTTTAAGTCTTACCACAGATTACTGGGACATTGCAACATCCCACATTATGAAAATAGAATCGCTAAAGTAAAACCCTTTTATGGTTTAAACTTTTTGCTGAATTCCATTTTCCATTAAATGCAGAATTGATTTTTTTTTAAACTTATTTCAAGTTTTTATAAGAAATTTCGAAATTGTTTCCTAAGGGCAAGACAAAATATACATAAAAAGAAATTCTTTTAAAATTTCGTAACACTTAAAAAAAGACTATTTTTAATGTATTATTTATTATTTGTAGGAACCTGCTTTGCTGCAATAAAAATTTAAGTGAATAAATAATCATAACTTGTTCTAATCATAATTCTCTATCCATAATCTGTTATAATCATTATTAATTATAATCCATAGTTAATAAATAATTAAAATAAAAATTAGCTTTTCATTATTTTCATCTAAACGTAATTTTAATTGTAGTAGAAATGTGTAGTATTGATAAGTATAGTGTATGTAATTTAGTGTAATATTAGCGTTTTTTTATAGTTCTTCGAGTATTTCTATGCATTGGGGAAATAATTCAATGCATATTTATTTTGTAAAATAAATAAAATATTTATTGCGAACTTCATAAATATAGTAATAATTATTTTCTAATGAATATTTAATAGTAAATAACATATATAAATAATAAACAACTAAGTGAGAAAAATAAATATAAATATATACATACTCATATTATGCAAACGAAATCTACAATCTTTCAAAAGCCATTAAATTCAAATAAAAAAATAACGAAACTAAAATAAAAATTTCAATAAAAACACATCTATCCATTTTAGGAATTTATACTAAGATTCTTACCATTAATTTTTTTCACTATAAAACAGGCTGCGCGAGAATTGCTTTAAAATAATATGTATCTTTTGTGTATAATTTTTTAATACGTGTATCTTTTGAAAAAAAATTTAAATAACGTTTCCTTTAAAAAAAAAATCTATATCCATTTATAACAGAAAAATAGAAATTTAAGTATAAAATGTTAATAAACATAAATAGCATTTGCATTAATTTCCGAAAATAAAATATGTATGTTATTTTAAATTGGATAAATAAAGATATTACAAAACATCTAAACAAAATCTAAACATCTTTAGAAATCTATAAAATTCAAATCGGAATAAATAATGAAGTTTTAAAAAAAATAAAGAAAACGCTTATTATTAATTTTTTGCTTGTTACTTATTTTTAAAAGAAATCTTGTATTATTTATTATTTTTATTTTTTGAATCAATCATCATCAAATCAAATTGAATCAATCATTACCCAATCAAAGTGAATCAATCATTATTAAATCAAATTGAATCAATCATTATCAGATCAAATTGAATCAATCATTATCAAACCAAACTGAACAAATCATTAACAAACACCTAAACTAAATCTACAATTCTTTAGAAATCCATAACATTCAAATCGGAATAAATAATGAAGTGTTAAAAAAAATTTAAAAGGAATACTTCTTATAATTTTTTTGCTGGTTACTTATTTTTCAAATAAATCTTGCATCATTTATTATTTTAATTTATTTTTTATAAACAGCTTGCACCATAATTATGTTAACATAACTTTTTCCTTACTATTTTTAACAAATCTTGAGGTTCTACACATAAAAAAAATTACTATTTTCTCTTAAAAATCTTTGAATGTACTCTTCGAAAATTATTATTTTTTTGAAAAAAATTCCATCCATTTTAAAAGGTAAGGGAAAAATTTAAAACAAAATCATTTTCATTCACACTGGGATGTATTTGGTTGAATATATACTTCTTCCATCGTTCCAAAAAAATTTTTTTTTTTTTTTTTTTTTTTTTTTTTTTTTTTTGCATCTAGTTGGAAGAGTATTAAGTCACGAAAACAAGGGAAGGAAAGCCAAGCTATAAAAAATTTATATGAATAAAAACTCTTGGAGATTCTTTTTCACTCAGAATATATCATCGATCTCTTTCTCTTCACTGCTCTTTTTTTTTTTTTTTTTTTTTTCAGTTTTTGTGTTGATAAAAAACAAGAGAGGGGAAAACTGTAAGACTTCTGTATTTCCCTTTTTTATATATATTTTTCGATAATCATTGCAGCTTGCTTCTGGGGCACATTTTTATCAGCTTTAAAGGAAAAATTTGAAAGAAAAGGGAAAAAAACAGGGGAAAAAAAACAAGAATGAACTTGAGTAGTTGTTCTAGATGGATTGAAGAGAAAGGTGGTCCATGTTGATACGTTTTTACCCTGGAGTATTGCTGTATGTTTTGTTCATTTCTCCATGAGTATTTTTAAGGTTTAATTCCAAAGAAATAAATAGTAAACATATTCTTTACTTACAGAATCTTTACTTTTGAATTATTTTGTATTCCAAATAATTGTGCAGTGTTTATCTTTATCACAATGCGCTTACCGACAAATTTAAAGGATGCCATTAACTGGATAAAAAAATTTATATCAAAGGACAACTGGATATCAAAATTGATATCAAATGACAACTGAATACCAAAATTTATATCAAATGACAACTGAATATCAAAATTTATATCAAATGACAATTGAATACCAAAATTTATATCAAATGACAACTCAATATCAAAATTTATATCAAATGACAATTGAATACAAAATTTATATCAAATGACAACTGAATATCAAAATGTATATCAAATGACAACAGAATATCAAAATTTATATCAAATGACAACAGAATATCAGAATTTATATCAGATTACAACTGAATATCAAAATTTATATCAAATGACAACTGAAAATCAAAATTTATATCAAATGACAACTGAATATCAAAATTTATATCAAATGACAACTGTATATCGAAATTCATATATCATAGTCTTTACCTACATAGTCATCCCTACTTCTTTAAAAGGAAACATCTCTTTTCTCGAAATCTGTCATTAGCCAGACGTCCTTGGCTCATCATGGGGCTGTTACGCCAATGAAGAAGTGCTGTATTAATGTTAGTATTTTATAATTTCTAGTATTTTTAATATTTTTGTTGTCTACTTACAAAATACATTGGAATATCACATTGTTTCATCCATCACATTGTTTAATCCATCACATTGTTTAATCCATCACATTGTTTAATCCATCACATTGTTTAATCCATCACATTGTTTAATCCATCACATTGTTTAATCCATCACATTGTTTAATCCATCACATTGTTTTATCCATCACATTGTTTCATCGTTCCATTGTTTCATTCATCACATTGTTTAATCCGTCACATTGCTTCATCCTGTCTTTGTTTAATACATCACATTGTTTCATCCATCCATTGTTAAATCCATCACATTGTTACATCCATAGCATTGTTTTGCTATATATTATCAAAATTCTGTTTAAAATTGCCTAACTTTAATGTTTCCATACAAACATCAATAAAAAAAGATATTTAATGCATTCAATGTAAAGAATGATATTACCATATAAATGAAATTTATTTTGCTTGTTCTTATCATAATATCATATCCCTTACATAATACTTGCCCTTTCTAATTAAAGTCGCAAAAGATGCAAACATAAATTTTCAATCAGCATTAACGAAAAACTCATCATCAAAAAAGTAAATTCTTCAATAAAATTAAAATATGTGTTAATCAATTTCACTTTTTTGACTTTAAAAAGACGTAACTCGTGTTTTTTTAATTAATATTCAAATATTAATACGTAATTATTCAAAATTAATGCACCTTAATTATCTCACAAGAAATATTTTATGGTAAAAATTTCTCACAAAAAATGCTGCAAACAAAAATATTTATACCTTTTGAAAATTCAAATAACGTTGTTTTTTTTATTATTTGTTTTAATAAAATTACATTCTATAAAAGAATATTTTATAAATATTTATGTTTTGGTGTTGTTTCAATTTCAGAAAGGTTTTAACCTTTTAATTTTTTTTTTTACAATATGAATTTATTTCTTTAAAAAAAGGCTTTTATTTTAAAAGTATCACTTTTTTAAAAACATTACTGTTTGTTGTTTAATATTCAATATAATTCTTGGGAAAAAATTACAGTGATACAGGAATTGTAGCTTTTTAAAAATTACTTTCTACTTTCTAAGCACGACGAATAATCGATTAAAGGATTGTATTTTCTATTTTTCATAGCTCTTTCTTCGCTGTTGATTTTAACTAATTTGACATTTGAATATATTTTTTAAATCAACCTTTCTAAAGAATGGTTAAAAGCTTAATAGCTTAAAATGATATTCCCATATGATCTTTTAGACTAGAAAAGAGAGTTTTAAATAAATATGAGTTATTAATGTTTCATATTCCAGTGATAAATTTTTAATTTTCAAAACAATCCGTGAATTAAATTGTATTAAAGAACGAATTTGAGACATAACTTTAAATGCTGAAGGTATTTTAAAAGTGACATTTATTTTATTTTATTTTATTTTATATTTTCGTAGTTGGCATCATATGCATTATTAGTATGATAGTAGCAAAATAGTGAACATAAATATTGTAAAATATTTTCAATTGACGTGAATTAATTTTTCAAATTTGCAAAGAACTCAAAAAATTAAATTCAAAATATCTTCGTATTCTATTGAAAAATTTTCGTTGTTTAAAAGAAAGTGAAATATTTAATAATACATAAATATATAACAATAGTGTATTTTTAAAGCAAATATTATTTTGAAAGAAGAATAAAGCTGCTATAGAAACTTTTAATTACAATAAGCAGTTTAACTATCTTAATTTTAGTATGTTTAAAAATGTACTTTATATGTTCACGTTATTAATATAACTCTTTTTAAATTTAAAATATTCATTTAAATATAATCTTTTTATAGAAGTAATTTAAATTTCATTCTAATCATTTTTAATAGTATTATAATTAATAATGAACTAAATGATTGTGATTATCTATTTATTAATATTTTTATCTATTTAATTAGTACTGTTTCGGAAAATTTTCTCAATTATTATAAATCTAATTTCCAAGTTAAACTGAACTATACAGCACATCCAACTTTTATAACGTAATTCATAAAAATATATCTTCCAAAAATTATATGACTTGCAGTTTTGACTATATATTTTTAATAACAGTACATTCATTTTATAAATACATATCGAATTATTTTTAATCATTGACACACTTGACGATATGATTTTTCTTGAAGTATAATTTAATTCATTTACGTAATTAATAATTAATGGGTAATTGCAAATGCAAATGGTAAAGAATTCTCCTTTAAATAATATCATAAATAAAGGAGAATTCAAGGTATTATTTATCACATGAAAAAATACCTTGTTCATAACATTTATCCTATATATATATATATATATAAGAACGCAATACATGAAGACGAAGAACAAAGAGTGAATTAACTAGGTATATATATATACACTATCTGGAAGAAAGTGACGGGACACCCCTCGAAAAGTAGAAAAGTCGACAATACAGTTGACACATGCGCAGTAATAGGTATCACGTGTCAGGTGTCAGCCATATCCTATAAATACTCTGTGGAGTCGACTAGAGTTGTTTTTTGTCAAGATGCCGCCACGGGAAGAGTTGTCTGAGTTCGAGAAAGGTGTGTTGGTTGGATTGCATCTTACCAAGGTGTCAATTAGGAGGTATCCCGTCTCCGTAACTGCTCAAAATCAACTGTAGCACGTGTTGTGTGTCGCTACAAGACTGAGGGACACTGCAAGAACAAACCCCTGAAGTGGACGACCTACATTTCTCACCAGCAGGGACCGGCGGGTGCTCGGCAGGGGAGATTCGAAGTAACTTCAAACATCCATGGATAACATCGCTAATGAGTTTAGATAAGCCACAGGTGTGGCCGTTTCGACCAAGACTCTTCGTATCGAGGCCCATAAGTTAGGTTACACTGGACGTTCGGCGGCCCATAAGCCTTTGATTACGAAACCAACAAAGAAAGCGCGCCTTCGATGGGCCAAAGACCACTGATACTTTTCACTCTGGAGGACTGGAAACGCGTCCTTCTGGAGTGACGAGTCACGATTTACCCTTTTTCGTTCCGATGGACGTGTTTGGGTATGGCGTTTACCAGGAGCATGTTTTTGCCCGAGTGTGTCATCCCAACTGTAAAGTTTGGTGGAGGAGGATTGATGGTATGGGCCTGTTTCTACTGGTATGGGGCTGGCCCACTGGTGAAGGTTGATGCTGAGATGAATGCCGATAGATACTGTGATCATTTCTCCGATCATGTCCTTCCTACCTTTTGGGCAACGTACGGTATGGATGATTGCTGGTATCAAGACGACAACGCAACAAGCCATGTTTCAATAGGACTCTTGATTGGTATGTGAACAAACAACGTTAAACGCATGGAGTGGCCGGCGCAGAGCCCTGATCTTAACCCAATTGAACATCTCTGGAACTCTTGGACCGTCGGTTGAGGGCCCCTGCACCCCACTGAAAAAGCAAGCCTGAACTATGGAACTTCCTGTTAAACATTTGGAAGGAAATTCCTCTTGCCACTATGGCTAATTTAGTGGAATGCATGCCCAGAAGGGTTGCAGCTGTGATCGCAGCCAAAGGAGGCCCTACCTCCTATTAATTTTAATAAATATGGGTTTATGACGTTATAGTGTCGTGTCCCGTCACTTTCTTCCACATAGTGTATATATATATCGATAATAGTTTTTTGGCGTACAAAATGACGTGCATCTAATTAATTCTTTTTAGTCTCGTTCTTCTTTGGTCTTTGTTTCTTTTATATATATATATATACCTAGATTATATATATATTATATATTTGTGTGGGGGGGAGAGGCAAACTACATGTTAATACCACATTATCTCGTATTTTTCGAAATCTAAAGATCTAAAATGAAAGAACTGTACTATTTTTGTATTGTAAAAAAAAAGGTTTACTTTTAGCATTATATGTAATGCGATAAGATCAAGATTCAAGAGATCTAATCCTAAAAAGTCCAATTCCATCTTTAATAACTTTGTATGATTCTTTCAAACAGAGCAAACGCATGAACTTGCAAAACAAAATTCGTTACATTCTCACCATTCATTATCCACCGCCACACTGCCCGCGCACCATATAAAAAGAGTAGCAACAAACAGCAACTACATTCCGTTCCTGCATTGCTCTGCTCCCTTTTATATTTGCGTAGAGACACTTTTCCTTTTTACCTGGCAAAAGACGATTCTCCCTTTAGATTCCAATTTCACTTTCCCTCACGCTGATTCTACTTCTTCTTCCTCTTCTTTTTTACCACCAAAGGGTAGGAAAGTTTGTCCTTTTTTTTCTTTCCCGGGGATCTCTTAGACTCCTTTAGGTCTCGTACTCGTGTGTGTATACATTTCATGTGAGGGCAAACATGATTTCTCTTTTCTTCGGGGACTTCTGAAATTGCTTCTTTGCATGTGTTTCTTATTTCGTGAGGATTTTCCCTTTTTATTTATTTACTTTTTTTTTTTTACTCCCGTGTAATGGTCTCTAGAAGTGAGAACTGTAGACCTCTTCACCGGCGAAGATGTCGTTCTGGTGTAATCCGAGAGCCATATTTGGCCTGGTGTAATTGGGATTTCAGACATGTTTCTCCCGCTGATGAAGTTTAGCAGTACAATTTGTTTTAATGAAATTATTATAAAAAGATTGAAAATGCTTATGGTTTATTCTGTGATCCATGTTTGTCTTCTATAACAAGTATCTACCTTTTTTGATTAACAAAAATTACCATAAAATCATTAGATTTTTCATTAAAGTTAACTTCAAATGCCTTCCTACGAAATGCATGTGTATTTTTAATATATTACAAATACATATGGAATTTTACTATAATACAAATAGATGTCGATTTTTTCTATATTACAGATACATGGAAATTTTTACTGTATTACAAAAAGATGTGGATTTTTACTATGTTTGAAATGCATGTGGATTTTTACCACATTACAAATTCATATTACTTCGGACTTTTAGAAATCTAAAATGAAAGAACTGTACTATTTCTGTATTGTAACAAATATTGCTCTTTTTAGTATTATTTGTAATACGATAAGATTACGATGGAGAGCCATATGTAAAGACCTAATTCCATCTTATACTATGAAGAGTCTAACTATACTTTAAACCATACTATAAACCAATCATAAAATGTCTAATATCATCTTTAATAATTTTCTAATGTTATCTCAAGCAATACAAGCGAATCAACAAATATTCGTTGCAAAACAAAAATTCGTTACATTCTCACCATTCATTATACATCGCTACTTGCACGCTCTCCATATAAAAAGCGTAACAGCAGCAGCTAGCAGCAGCAACAACATTCCGTTCCTGCATTGCTCTGCTCCCTTTTATATTTGCTTAGAGACACTTTTCCTTTTGACCTGGCAAAAGACTTTTAGATTCCAATTTCACTTTCCTTCTCGCTGATTCTACTTCTTCTTCCTCTTCTTTTTTTACCACCAAAGGGTAGAAAAGTTTTTCTCCCTTTTATATTTACCCCGGGATCTCTTAGACTCCTTTAGGTCTCGTACTCGTGTGTATATACATTTCATGTGAGGGCAAACATGATTTCTCTTTTCTTCGGGGACTTCTGAAATTGCTTCTTTGCATGTGTTTCTTATTTCGTGAGGATTTTCCCATTTTTATTTATTTACTTTTTTTTTTACTCCCGTGCAATGGTCTCTAGAGGTGAGAACTGTAGACCTCTTCACCGGAGAGGATGTCGTTCTGGTGTAATCCGAGCGCCATATTTGGCCTGGTGTAATTGGGATTTCAGATATGTTTGTCCCACTGATGTAATTTATCCTTACAATTTGCTTTGATGTGTAGGAATGGTTATAACAAGATTGAACATTTTTATGGTTTATTCTGTGACGCATGTTGGCGTTGTATAACAAGTATGAATCTTTTTTGATTAAAAAGAATTTATATAAAACCATAAGATTTTTCATTAAAGTTAATTTTAAATGCCTTTCTAAGAAATGCATGTGAAGTTTTACTATATTACAGATACATGTGGAGTTTTACTATATTATAAATGCATGTGGGTTTTTACTATATTACAGACACCTGTGGATATTTAATAAATTACAAATACATATGGATCACATGTGTGCGTGTGTTCAACCTACCTAATAAAGTATATTACCTCGTATTTTTATAAATCTAAAGATCTAATAGGCAAGAATTGTACTATTTCTGTATTGTAAAAAATATTGCTTTTTTCTATATTATCTGTAATGAGATAAGTTATTCTATCAAGAAATCTAACCATGAAAAGTTTAATTCCATCTTTAATAACTTTCTATTATACTCTCAAACAAAACAAAGCGAATGAAATTGCAAAACAAAAATTCGTTACATTCTCCCATTCATTATCCATCGCTACTTGCACGCTCACCATATAAAAAGCATAGCAGAGCAGGAAGCAACAACAACATTCCGTTCCTACATTGCTCTGCTCCCTTTTATATTTGCTTAGAGACACTTTTCCTTTTACCTGGAAAAGACGATTCTCCTTTTAGATTCCAATTTCACTTTCCTTCACGCTGATTCTACTTCTTCCTCCTCTTCTTTTTTACAACCAAAGGGTAGGATTTTCCATCTTTTTTTTCCTTCCCAGGGATCTCTTAGACTCCTTTAGGTCTCTGTACTCGTGTGTATATACATTTCATGTGAGGGCAAACATGATTTCTCTTTTCTTCGGGGACTTCTGAAATTGCTTCTTTGCATGTGTTTGTTATTTCGTGAGGATTTTCCCCTTTTTATTTATTTAATTTTTTTCCCTTCCGTGTAATGGTCTCTAGAGGTGAGAACTGTAGACCTCTTCACCGGCAAGGATGTCGTTCTGGTGTAATCCGAACGCCATATTTGTCCTGGTGTAATTGCGATTTCAGACATGTCCCACTGATGTAATTTATCCTTACAATTTGCTTTGATGAATATAAATTATGATAATTCGATTGAAAATTTTTATGTTTTATTCTGGGAATCTCCTATGTTTGTCTTCCACAAAGAGTATAGATCTCTTTTTTGTTTAATAAAAATTAATATAAAACCACCAGTTTTTTCATTAAAGTTAATTTCAAATGCCTTCCTGATAAATTCATGTGGAATTTTTACTATATTACAAATTCAAGTGGATTTTTACCACATAACAAATACATGTGGATTTTTACTACATTACAAATACATGGGAATTTTTACCACATTACAAATACATGTGAATTTTTACTATATTATAACATGTGGATATTTACTATATTACAAATACTCGTGGAGTTTTACTACATTGCAAATACATGTGGATTTTTGCCACATTACAAATACGTGGGGATTTTTACCACATTACAAATACATGTAGATTTTTGCTACATTACAAATACATGTGGATGCTTACCACATTACAAATACATGTGGGTTTTTACTATAGTACAAATGCATGTAGATTTTTACCACATTACAAATACATATTACCTCGGATTTTTAGAAATCTAAAATGAAAGAATTGTACTATTTCAGTATTGTAGAAAATATTGCTCATTTTTTATTATTATCCGTAATGCAATAACATTCAAATCAAGAAATCTAACCCTAATTCCGTCTTTAATAACTTTCGATTATCCTCTCAAGCAAAACAAGCGTACGAACAAAAATTCGTTACACTCTCACCATTCATTATCCATCGCTACTTGCACTCGCACCAGATAAAAAGAGTAGCAACAAGCAGCAACTACATTCCGTTCCTGCATTGCTCTGCTCCCTTTTATATTTGCTTAGAGACACTTTTTCTTTTTACCTGCCAAAAGACGATTCTCCTTTTACATTCCAATTTCACTTTCCTTTTCACGTTGATTCTACTTCTTCCTCTTCTTTTTTTACCACCAAAGGGTAGAAAGTTTTCCTGTTTTTTTTTTTTTTTTTTTTCTTCCCGGGGATCTCTTAGACTCCTTTAGGTCTCGTACTCGTGTGTATATACATTTCATGTGAGGGCAAACATGATTTCTCTTTTCTTCGGGGACTTCTGAAATTGCTTCTTTGCATGTGTTTCTTATTTCGTGAGGATTTTCCCCTTTTTATTTATTTAATTTTTTCCCTTCCGTGTAATGGTCTCTAGAGGTGAGAACTGTAGACCTCTTCACCGGCAAGGATGTCGTTTTGGTGTAATTCGAGCGCCATATTTGGCCTGGTGTAGTAATTGGGATTTCAGACATGTTTGTCCCGCTGATGTAATTTATCCGTACAATTTGTTATAAAACGATTGAACATGTTTATGGTTTAATCTGGGACTCATGTTTGTCTACTATAACAAGTATGGATCATTTTTGATTAAGAAAAATTTATATAAAACCATTAGATTTTTTAATAAAATTAATTTCTAATGCCTCCCTAAGAAATACATGTGAATTTTTACTATATTACAAATACTTGAGGATTTTTGCTATATTGCAAATACATGTGGATTTTTGCTATATTAAAAATACATGTGGATTTTTACTACATTCAGATACATGTTGAATTTTAATATATTACAAATGAGTGTAGATTTTTACTATATTACAAATAAATGTGGAATTTTACTACATTCACATAAATGTGTATTTTTACTGTATTACAGATACATGGGGATTTTTACTATATTTAATGCATAAAAATATTTTTCATATATAAAATATTATAATAAGATATAACTTTTTATTAGAAACATTAGCTTAATCTACCTTATTTCTTTAATTTCCATTACCTGTTAATAATATAAGAGCAAGTGATCTAACCATAAAAAATCTAATTCCATCTTTAATAACTATCGATTGTTCTCTCAAACAAAACAAGCGAATGAAATTGCAAACAAAAATTCGTTACTTTCTTACCATTCATTATCCATCGCTACTTGCACGCTCACCATATAAAAAAGCAGAGCAGAGCAGAGCAGGAAGCAACAACAACATTCCGTTCCTACATTGCTCTGCTCCCTTTTATATTTGCTTAGAGACACTTTTCCTTTTACCTGGAAAAGACGATTCTCCTTTTAGATTCCAATTTCACTTTCCTTCACGCTGATTCTACTTCTTCCTTTTTTTACCACCAAAGGGTAGGAAAGTTTTTCCATTTTTTTATTTTTTCCCAGGGATCCCTTAGACTCCTTTAGGTCTCGTACTCGTGTGTGTATACATTTCATGTGAGGGCAAACATGATTTCTCTTTTCTTCGGGGATTTCTGAAATTGCTTCTTTGCATGTGTTTCTTATTTCGTGAGGATTTTCCCTTTTTATTTCATTTATTTATTTATTTATTGACTCTCGTGTAATGGTCTCGATATGAGAAGTGTAGACCCCTTCACTGGTAAGGATGTCGTTCTGGTGTAATCCGAGCGCCATATTTGGCCGGGTGGTGTAATTGCGATGTCAGACATGTTTATCCCACTGATGTAATTTATCTTTATAATTTGCGTTGATGTATAGGAATTGTTATAAAATCATTTTATTAAGTACTTAGTTCATTTAGTAAGTGAGCTCATTTTAGTAAGTACTTATATCATTTAGTAAGTACGCTCATTTTAGTAAGTATTTTGTTTATTTAGTAAATAAGCTCATTTTAGTAAGTTTTACTTTGTTTAACACTCAGGTTAATTTTTTCATTTTTTTTTATTTAAAAGTAAAGTGAAAAAATAATTCCTTTTAAATTTTACTTATTAACTAAAACCCTTAACGAAATATTCCACGTTTTATTAAACAAATAAAAATGTTTTTTTAAGTTATTCCTGCATTTATTTTTAATTTTTGGAACTTAAATAAATAACGGCGTGGACAAAAATGTCGATTATTTTAATCTAGCTTTTGATTTTTTTCTTCCGACCAAAGATAGTAACCTCCTGTTTAAAAAAATATTCGTAAAAGAAAGGATCATAAAACTTTTACGGCTCAAGCTGCCGAAAAATTCGTTTATTCCCTGATGATCAGAATACCCCCAAGTAAGGGTGGGTACACCTTTCTTTCCATCTTCGCAAAAAAAGAAAAAGGAAAAAGAAAGAAAAAAATGAATGCGAAAAAAGTTACCTCAGTTTAAAAATAAAGATTCGGAATCGTAAAGTTCTCCGAGGTAATCTCACGAGCGTAGCTTAAATTACCTCTAAAAGTTTTATTATCAATAAGGGAATGTATAGGTTTACTCAAAGCGTATTGGGTTGAAATCTAGAATTTATTAAGAGTGAACTCTTTTATAAGTGCTATTAAATATCTAATTATTTGGTTAAAAAAAAGATTTTTTAAATGATCCACAGATCATAAAGGAAATGAAATTATTTCTCTTTTGGAATAATTCTTTTCTGTTTTAAAGAAAAAAAATTAACATATTTTTGTTGAAAATAAAATATATAAATCAAAATTACACTAGATATAAATTGTTTCTTTTTTGGAAAATAAAGTTTATTTGAATAAAATCTGGTAGAAATAATTAAATTCAAATATTCTGTTAGAAACAATTAAATCCAAAATGTAAGTGAAACATAGTTTAATAAATGGTAGAAGCTTAAATCCCAACTCGAAAATATTTTATGCATATTATATACTTGAATTTACATATATTTTATATTTACATATATATTTTTTGAATTAAAAATGGAAAATACCTATAAAAAATTCATTGTTGTATAAATTTTTATTTTAGTCTTAATTACTGATATTTTTGTCTATGTAAATACATAATGTATTTCTTTAAGAGTAATATTTGTGAAATATACATACTGAATTTTTTTATGAATATATATTTTTAAAAAATGGAAAATAACTATAAAAAATAATACTTTTTATTTACTTTTAATATACTTTTTTTTATTTACTTTTAATATAAATAATATATTTTTTATACTATATTTTTAATAATAAATTTATAATATAATATATTTTTTATTTTATGATGATAAATATCCATATTTTTGTCTATGTAAATATACAATGTATTTCTTTAAAAGTAATATTTATGAAATGTCCATACTGAGGGTTATTGTTATGAAAGTAGATAAAACTCTGCCAAGCAGTTAAAAAAACTCACATAAATCCCAGATTATCTTCTCTCCTCGGAAGATGACATCTTGAAATCCACATATTAGTCCTTCTTCCCACATTTTCGTTTGCCACTTTTGGATTTTCAGAGACTCTGTCCCCACTTGGAACAAAATCAGTTTCACACATCAGTACACACAAATATTTCTTCCTTTTGAAGCAAAAAAAAAGTTTCTTGGAATTATATGGACAAGAAAGAGATCTGGCGGAATTCATCTTCCTTATAACTTTGGATCGGAATTAACCTTTACTAAGAAACTATTACGATGTATTCAAAAAAAGGGAAAAAATAAAGCAAAAGATTATAGACTTTTTTGTGCAATATATTTTTATCGGTTCGTCAAGGATGAAATTTGTAGGAAAAAGAGGCAAAGTTGGTTGATAACTTATAAATATAAAGAATTATTTTACTCATCAAAGTGTGCAGCCATATTGTCTAAGCGCCATTTAAGCATCAGGTTATTCAGGTCGGTGGTATAAAACCATGGCGGATGATAGACAATGAATTCCTGAAAGCCAGTTTTACAGCATTGTCGTAATTAAATAGTTTTCCTATTAAAAAGTTCTCCAAATTGTGGAAGAAGTGGTAATAAGTGGAGGCCAGTTCTGATGAGTATGGAGGTTGGTGAAAAAGTACCAACTCCAATTCCTGTAGTTTTGCCACAGTCTTTTGTCAGTGTGTTGTCTAGCTTTATCGTGTAATAAGATAGGTTGATGTGTTGATCTCTAGATTGTTTTCTTTAAGTATTTTCATCATTTCATCCAGTTGGTTGCACTATATTTCTGCTGTGATCGATGAGACAGTTTTCGTGCAATCATAATAGATTAGTACACCTGTTCCAGACACCAAACACTCACCATCAGCTTCTTTTAATGAATATTATGCTTTAGAGTATGTTTTGGGGAGTCATCCTTGTCCAACCATTGTGCTGAACGTTTACGATTGTCATATTGATCCAATTCTCATCACAAGTGATAATTTGATTCAAAAATTAATCAGATTTGTGACGAGAAAGCAACATCAAGCAAACTTCCAAATGGTTTTGTTACTATTTTTCATTCAGTTCATGTGGAACCCATTTATCCAATTTTTTCACTTTACCGGTTTCAGCCAAATGAGTTAATATTCTTTGTTTGCTGACACCAAACTTCAACGATAATTAATAGGTACTCTGAGATGGGTAAACTCAACGCTAGCCTTTAGTTCATCATTATTGACCTGTCGATCACATCTCACATTGTGAGGTTAAAGTTACCAATACGAAATTTGGCGAACTAATTTGATACTGTCTGCTGCGTAGTAATACCAGAGCTAAATACACTAATTATGTTTCGCCCGATCTGAGATGTCGTAGTTCCATGCTCATAATAGTACGAATTTCCAACCATTCCATTTTCAGCAAAGCTTACAATGCTTTTTTTAAACAGACTAGATGTGTAACTTTCCGACGAAAGAAAAACATATCAGTAAAATACACTCATGTCCATAAATTAAGGATAATTCAGAATCACACAGAAATTGAACTCTAAAATAAAAATTTCACCTGTAGAATTATGACACACATCTTGAAGAAGAATATGCAAATTACAGGAAACCACCAGATGGCGCGGATAATACGTCACAATGACGAGAGTGTAAGAGAAGGGTATATAAGAAATGGTGGCAAAGAAGTTAAATTGTTCGCAAGCGCTTTAAAAGCCTTTCAGTGCAATAACCGCATAGTTATGGCACAAAGGAAGCATTTGGATGATTTTTTACGTGGTAGAATTATCGGACGACTGGAATGTGGACGTACTCAGCTGGAAGTATCCGAGGAACTTGGAATCGCCCAGAGTGTCATCTCCAGGCTTTGGCAACGATTCCAAGATGATGGTAATGTGAGTAGATGTTACAGCACAGGTCGTCCCCGAGGTATTAAACCAATGTCAAATAATAAGCTGTTAAAATGGCTCAGTATCATTAATTGCAGATTTCAACCTTGACAACCCAATTGTAAAATTGTTTATCTCTTAAATTCATAAATCTTCATAAGCAAAATAGATCAATAACAAATAGAGATTTTTTTAGAAATCAACTTGAAAATTTTAAATAGTTGTATAATCAATTTATAGCAAAGAAAAATAAAGAAAATCATTACGGAAATATGATTTATTTCCAAAAATAATATTTGCATTGCATTAATAATTTTCAGAATTTAGTGGTGTTAGTTTTTTGACATGTATTTATAATTTTTATTTGAATTTTATATTTAGATGTAGCAATTAGATAATTTAAAAATTGTCCTACTTAAATCTTTCCTTCAGATTGTATCATACATTTTTAATCTAAATTAAAAAAATTTTTTTTGGTTTATTAAGTTGGATTTTCCAAAACAATTTTAGTAATAGCAAAAAATAAAATATTTTCTCTCTTGAAAAGCTACATTAAAAAATATATAGCCACTTATTTCTTCATTTAAAGTTAACAACAAATTATAGTAAAATTAAATTCTGAATTTTTATGCAAACAGAGTTTTACCTCACCAAAACAATCCGCCAAACTAGCAAAATTCATATAAATTTCTCTTACCTTTCTAGCAAAATGAATTGTAAGAATGAGATATCCAAAGGACGGGATGAAGAGAGTTAATTCAAATATATTTACAATACTTTTATTTACACATTACAATGACGATATGACTCATAAAAATAATAGAAATACAGACACAAAAAACCAGCGTCTACCACGAATGATTACAAACAACGAAGTTCCAAAGTCCAGGGAGAAACATTCTTAACACCGAAGTTCGGTTACAGTTAAGTAGAGTGGTAAAGAGTTCCGTGGTAAATAATTAAAAGAAAAGTTCAAGATATATACAGTACTTTTGACACGGAGCATAAATACATTGCTGTACTTTAAATTTCTTCATAAAAAAAATATCACTTTTTTATAAAAACAATATTTGCTTCTTAATGTCTTAAAACCATTCTTTAATTGAGATTTAGAGTACATAAATAACGGCAAGTGTTACTTTGTAAAATACCGTAAACAAATGAAAAATCCCCACAAACTTCTACCACAATTCTTTTTCCATTTCATACATAACACATTATTCTATTCAAATACATTTTGCAGCAAAAGTTTCATTCACAAACGCACACCCGAAATTTTATCTCTACTTTTTTTTTTATTATTATTATTATTTCGGTTCTGGCCCATAAAATTTCTATTGTTATATGCCTTAGCGTATTTGACGTACACTAGATAGAATTCTTTTTTTTTTCTTTTCGAATGGAATAGAAAATATTTCTTCTTCTTTTATACTTCTCTTTGTATAAATATATTTCATTTGAAATGTCCATCGGATTAGAGTTTTTTGAGGCAGAAAATATTCGGAGAGGAGAAGAGTCAGCAAAAATCCTTTACTGCGAGGATTTATGACGTCATCGTTTCATGGTGTCTTTGAAGGGGAAAAAAAAGGGGTTTTTTTGGGGGGGGAAGTAAAGGAATAAAGTTATGCGGTTATTTTGCGGCAGATTCTCAGTTTTTAAAATTCGGCGAGGGAATACTTTTTTTTATTACTTTTCTTTTCTTAGACTAAGCTCTTTCTTATCGCTGAAATTCAATGAAATACAAAATTGTTTATCAAATATATTTTGATAGAAAAAAATAGCTCAAATTTCATAATCAAGCCAATAAAATGGCTGTCAGGTTTCGAAATAATAGAAATCGATTAAATGGTGGTGTTGGACAAAAATAAGGTTTCGTTTTTTGCTGCACGGTCACTTTGTGAACACGTTAGGCTAATTAGACCGGGACCTGAGATCTATCAGCATTATGCTTGTTAGCCGTGATTTATCGAATTTGTTCTTTTTTTATTAAAGCTATCTCTAAAATTATAAGTTATTCTATAAGTCTCTATTCTTATAAGGTTATCATACTAGAAACAGAAGAAAGAAAAGTATGAAAAGTATGTAATGAAAAAGTATGAGTAAAGTATGGAAAGAACAGTATTATTTTAATAATGGAGGGTTTGTAGCTTGATGGTCATCTTTTCCCCACTTTTTGCAAATTAGACCGGGACCTACAGTTTAGCGCGGATTCCGAATCACTCACAAACATCCATGCCTCCGTCAGAATTCGAACCTGAAGTCTGTGGTACCAAAAGCCAGCTCTAGACAACTGGCCTTCAGACCACGGTCCGAAAATAAGGGGACAGGAAATCGGCCATCAATCTTAAAAACTATGGTTAAACAACAGCCACGTCTATCAGACCCCGAAAAGATTTTGTCGCCTGATGGCCGAGTGGCTAGCGCTCTGGGGCTCGATACCACATGCTTCAGATTCGATCCCGGCGGTGCCATGAAAGTTTTGCAGTGGTTCGGAATCCACTTTAAGCCGTAGATCCCAGTCTCATATGACTGTTTAACACCAATTTTTAGTAAAATTAAATTCTGCATTCTTATGCAAACGGAGCATAAATACATTGTTCTTCTACTTTTAATATTCTTCATCCAAAATAAAATTAATTTTTTTTTATAAAAGCGAAAATTGCTTCTTAATACCTTAAAACCATTCTCTAATTGAGATTTAGAGCACATAAATGACGGCAAGTGTTACTTCCTACTCACTGTAAACAAATGAAAAATCCACCAGAATTTTCTTACGAAGAAGAGGATTCATTTTTCCATTTCATACATAACACATTATTCTACTCAAATGTATTTTACAGCAAAAGTTTCATTCACAAATGCACACCCGAAATTTTATCTCTACTTTTTTTATTATTATTATTAGTAGTATTATTTCGGTTCTGGCCCATAAAATTTCTATTGTTATATGCCTCAGCGTATTTGACGTACACTAGATAGAATTCTTTTCTTTTTCGAATGGAATAGAAAATATTTCTTCTTCTTTTATACTTCTCTTTGTATAAATATATTTCATTTGAAATGTCCATCGGATTAGAGTTTTTTGAGGCAGAAAATATTCGGAGAGGAGTAGAGTCAGCAAAAAGCCTTTACTGCGAGGATTTATGACGTCATCGTTTCATGGTGTCTTCGAAGAGGAAAAAAGGGTTTTTCTTTTTTTGGGGGGGAGGGAGTAAAGGAATAAAGTTATGCGGTTATTTTGCGGCAGATTCTCAGTTTTTAAAATTCGGCGAGGGAATACTTTTTTTTTATTACTTTTCTTTTCTTAGACTAAGTTCTTTCTTATCGCTGGAAATTCAATGAAATACAAAACTGTTCATGAAATATCTTTTGATTAAAAAAGTACCTAAATTCTCTTAATTAAGCCAGTAAAATAGTTAGCATGCTTTATTACCCACATTATATGCTTCGAAATAAAAGAATTCGAATAAATGGTGGTGTTGGGCCCAAAATAGGGGGACATGAAATCGATCGTCAATCTTAAGCACTATAGAAAACAACAGTTTTTTTTTTTTTGACCAACAATTTGCAGCTTATCACTAATTCTGGTTTCACAATTTTATCTAAATGTATCTTAAGGAAAAAGTTTAAAATAAGATGCATTCTTGAAAATTTTTTATTTACAAAAATTTGCCATTTTTAGTGGGGATGTCCAAATAGAGTGCACCGGTTATAGTTACCGCTTTTCGCTCCTTGGCGCCAAGTTTTCACTCGCCAGCATGCCACGAAATTCCTTTTGACGGAATGTTTTTCATGGTCAACTTGGCGAGAAATGGGCAAACTGTGTAATACGTAAACAGTAACTGTAATGGGTGCACTCCATTTGGACATCTCTTCCCCATTTTTAGGCTATTAAGCATTTAATCTGGTGAAGTTAAATGGCCTATGTTGTCCAATAGAAAAATGTAAAAAATATTAAAGTATAAATTATCCATCGTATTTTTATTTACAACTAATCTTTAATTGATATTTAGAGTACATAAACGATGGCAAAGTGTTGTAACTTACCGTAAACAAATGAAAAATCCACCAGAAAGTTCCACCACAATTTTCTTACGAAAAAAAGGGGTCTTTTTCCATTTCATACATAACACATTATTCTATTCAAATGCATTTTACAGCAAAAGTTTCATTCACAAACGCACACCCGAAATTTTATCTCCACTTTTTTTATATTATTGTTATTAGTATTATTTCGGTTCTGGCCCATAAAATTTCTATTGTTAAATGCCTTAGCGTATTTGGCGTACACTAGATAGAATTCTGGCCGCCGGGATTCGAACCTGAAACCTGTGGCACCGAACGCCAGTCCCGGTGGTTTCATGAACGTTTTGTAGTGGTACGGAATCCACTTTAAGCCATAGATCCCGGTCTCATATGACCGTTTAACACCAAATTTTTGTAAAATTCAATTCTGCATTTTTATGCAAACGGAGCATAAATACATTGCTCTACTTTAATTTTCTGCCTCAAAAAAAAAATTCACTTTTTTTATAAAAGCAAAAATTGCTTCCTAATATCTCAAAACAATTTTTAATTGAGATTTAGAGTACATAAACGATGGCAAGTGTTGTAACTTACCGTATACAAATGAAAAATCCACCAGAAACCTCCACCACAATTTTCTAACGAAAAAAAGGATTCTTTTTCCATTTCATACATAACACATTATTCTATTCAATACATTTTACAGCAAAAGTTTCATTCACAAACGCACACCCGAAATTTTATCTCTACTTTCTTTTTTTATTATTATTATTTCGGTTCTGGCCAATAAAATTCCTATTGTACACTAGATAGAATTCACGTACACTAGATAGAATTCTTTTTCTTTTCTTTTCTTTTCTTTTTTGAATGGAATAGAAAATATTTATTTTTCTTTTATACTTCTCTCTGTATAAATATATTTCATTCGAAATGTCCATCGGATTAGAGTTTTTTGAGGCAGAAAATATTCGGAGAGGAGTAGAGAGTCAGCAAAAATCCTTTACTGCGAGGATTTATGACGTCATCGTTTCGTGGTGTCTTCGAAGGGGAAAAAAAGGGTCTTCTTTTTTTGGGGGGGTGAGGAAGTAAAGGAATAAGTTATGCGGTTATTTTGCGGCCGATTCTCAGTTTTTTAAATTTGGTGAGGGAATACTTTTTTTTGTTACTTTTCTTCTAGACTAAGCGCTTTCTTACCTCTGGAAATTCAATGAAATACAAAACTGTTCGAGGAAAATCAGTTGATAAAAAAAATAACTTCGATCTTTTAATCAAGCCAATAAAATGGCTAGTACACGTTCAGGTTATTATGTTTCGAAATAATAGAAATCGATTAAATGGTGTTGTTGGGCACAAAATAAGGTTTGGTTTGTTGCTCTATGGTCACTTTGTGCAAACGTTAGGGTAATTAGACTGGGACCTACAGTCTAACGTCGATTCCGAAACACCAACAAATATCCATGCCACCGTAGGTTTCGAACCTGAAGTCTGTGGTGCCAAATTCCAGCGCTAGACAACTGGCCATCAGACCACGGTCCCAAAATAAGGGGACATGCAATCGATCATCACTCTTGAAAACTATGGTTAAACAACAGTTTTTTTAAAATAACAGCCACTCGGCTATCAGGCCCCAAAATGATTTTGGACGTAATATCCGAGTGGCTAGCACTGTGGTGCAGGATACTACCTGCTTCGGGTTCGAGTCTCGGCGGTGCCATTAAAGTTTTGTAATGGTTCGGAATCCACTTTAAGCCGTAGATCCCGGTCTCTTATGACCGCTTAACACCAAATTTTAGTAAAATTAAATACTGCATTTTTATGCAAACTGAGCATAAATACATTGTTTTTCTTTAATTTTCTGCATCAAAAATAAAATTCAATCATTTTATAAAAGCAAAAATTGCTTGTTATTGCCTTAAAACCATTCGTTAATTGATATTTAACGTACATAAATGACGGCAAGTGTTACTTTGTAACTTACCTTAAACAAATGAAAAATCCGCCACAATTTTCTTACGAAGAAAAAGGATTCTTTTTCCATTTCATACATAACACATTATTCTATTCGAATGCATTTTACAGCAAAAGTTTCATTCACAAACGCACACCCGAAATTTTATCTCTACTTTCTTTTTTTATTATTATTATTTCGGTTCTGGCCAATAAAATTCCTATTGTTATATGCCTTAGCGTATTTCACGTACACTAGATAGAATTCTTTTTCTTTTCTTTTCTTTTTTGAATGGAATAGAAAATATTTCTTTTTCTTTTATACTTCTCTCTGTATAAATATATTTCATTTGAAATGTCCATCGGATTAGAGTTTTTTGAGGCAGAAAATATTCGGAGAGGTTAAGAGTCAGCAAAAATCCTTTACTGCGAGGATTTATGACGTCATCGTTTCCAGGTGTCTTCGAAGTTAAAAAAAGGGTCTTCTTCTTCTTGGGGTGAGGAAGTAAAGGAATAAAGTTATGCGGTTATTTTGCGGCAGATTCTAAGTTTTTAAAATTCGGCGAGGGAATACATTTTCTTAGTACTTTTCTTCCAGACTAAGCGCTTTCTTATCGTTAGAAATTCAATGAAGTACAAAACTGCTTATGAAATGTGTGTTGATAGAAAAATAACTAAAATCTCTTAATCAAGCCAATAAAATGGCTAGTATCCGTTGAGGATATTATGTTTCGAAATATTAGAAATCGATTAAATGGTGGTGGTGTGCTCAAAATAAGTTTGGTTTGGTGTAGTTTGTTGCTCTACGGTCACTTTGTGCACACGTTAGGTTAATTAGACAGGAAGCTAAGATTTACCAGCATAATGTTTGTTAGTCGTGATTTGTCGAATTTGTTCTTTTTTTATTAAATCTATATCAAAATTCAAAATTCTTTTCTTAGAAACTTACAAAATTCTTATCAGTTTATCATACTACGATCATTTTTTTGTACGCACTTTTGACTAATTAGACCGGGACCTACATTTTAACGTGAATTCCGAACCACTAACAAACATCCATTCCACCTCCAAGATTCGAACCTGAAGCATGTGGTGTAAAAATATCGCTAGCCAATTGGTCATCAGTGCACAGTCCCAAAATAAGGGGACATAAAACGATCCCCAATCTCAAAAACTACGGTTAAACGATAGTTTTTTATTGACTAACAATTTACAGCTTATGAATGATTCTGATGTCAAAGGAGCATAAATACATTGCTCTACTTCAAATTTTTTTTCATCAAAAATAAAATTCACTTATTTATAAAAGCAAAAATTGCTTCTTAATGCCTTAAAACCATTCTTTAATTGAGATTTAGAGTACATA
Source organism: Caerostris darwini (assembly GCA_021605075.1). Taxonomy (NCBI): domain Eukaryota; kingdom Metazoa; phylum Arthropoda; class Arachnida; order Araneae; family Araneidae; genus Caerostris; species Caerostris darwini. The sequence continues at coordinate 619,861 of BPLQ01011075.1, read as the reverse complement.
AATGATGGCAAGTGTTACTTCTTTGTAACTTACCGTAAACAAATGAAAAATCCACCAGAATCTTCAACCACAATTTTCTTGTGAAGAAAAGGATTCTTTTTTCCATTTCATACATAACACATTATTCTATTCAAACACATCTTACAGCAAAAGTTTCATTCACAAACGCACACCCGAAATTTTATCTCTACTTTTTCTTTTCTATTATTATTATTTTGGTTCTGGCCCATAAAATTTCTATTGTTATATGCCTTAGCGTATCAGACGTACACTAGATAGAATTCTTTTCTTTTTTTTTTCGGAATGGAAATAGAAAATATTTCTTGTTCTTTTATACTTCTCTTTGTATAAATATATTTCATTTGAAATGTCCATCGGATTAAAGTTTTTTGTGGCAGAAAATATTCGGAGAGGAGTAGAGTCAGCAAAAATCCTTTACTGCGAGGATTTATGACGTCATCGTTTCATGGTGTCTTCGAAGGGGAAAAAAAGGGTCTTCTTTTTTTTTTTTTTTGGGGGGGGTGAGGAAGTAAAGGAATAAAGTTATGCGGTTATTTTGCGGCAGATTCTCAGTTTTTAAAATTCGGCGAGGGAATAGTTTTTTTTATTCATTACTCTTCTTTTCTTAGACTAAGCGCTTTCTTATTGCTGGAAATTCAATGAAATACAAAACTGCTTATAAAATATCTGTTGATAAAAAAAAAAACTTAAATCTTATGATCAAGCCAATAAAATGGCTTACACCCCTTCACGATATTCTCCTTCGAAATAATAGAAATCTATTAAATGGGGGTTTTGGGCCCAAAATAAGATTTGATTTGTTGCTCTATGGTCACTTTGTGCACACGTTAGGCTAATTAGACCTGGACAGTTTAACGTGGATTCCTAACTACTAATGAGCATCCATCGGCCAGTATTCGAACCAGGAAATGGGGAAGCCTGGGATACCAAAGGCCACGCTATCCACGGTCCCAAAATAATGGAACATGAAATCGATCATCAATCTTAAAAATTGTGGTAAACAACAGTTTTTGTTTTATTATTATTCACCAACAATTTGCTGCTTATGAATGGTTCTGATTTCACAATGTTTTCTATGTGTATCTTTAGGAAGAAGTCTAAAATGAAGTACATTCTTGAAAATTTCTTTAAGGCCAAATTTACCAATTTCTTTAATATCAATTTGCTCATTTTTAGGGGAGATGTCCAAATGAGTGCATCGGTTATAGTTATCCTTTTTGGGGGCCTGGCGCCAAGTTGCCACTCGCCACATGGCCAGAAATTCCTTTTATGGGGGTGTTTTTCATGGTCAACTTTGTCAACTTGACAAGAAACGGTAAAACTGCATAATGCAAAATAGTAATTGTAACTGGTACACTCCATTTGGACATCTCCTCCATTTTTAAGCTTTTAATTAAGTTTTACGCATTGAATCTGGTAAAATTAAACCACCTAAGTTGTCCTATGGAAAAAGGTAAAAAAATATTAAATTATAAATTCATTGTATTTTTTGTTCAACTATGGACCTTTTAAAGCGGTAAAGTAATAAATTTATTCATTTAACAATAACTTTCTGGGTTAAGCTTGTGATATTTAAATGTATGTCTTAAAATAGCCCTCTTTTCTGCTTTGTAAATTGAATGTGAATAGACATTGATAAAATGAAGAAATGCGTTTCTTGGCTTTTATGAGAATCGGGAAATAGAGAATCTTTAGCCAAATAGGAAATGAGAATAGGGAATATTTAGCCAAACCGCAAAATAGAGGCCGTTGGGATTTGGCAACTCTTTTGTAGTGCCAAATGTGGTAACCTGGGTTTCTTGTAATGTTTGCAATTCATTTCACTTTAAATCGCAACCCGTCACTTGGCGAGCACCCTTTGGCGAAAAAATGTTTTTGAAGCCAAATCCCAACGGGCCCCTATTCTGCGATTTTACTGTTAAAATTATTTATTTAAATTTTAAAAAATCTGCTATGAGATATGTTTTATGCTTTTTTTAACGATGACTTTTTAACAATAATTAAATTTATCAAGTACATGCCCTACAATTTATCTCTGTTTAACTTAATTCACAATAATTTACGAATTTGCTATCATCAAAATTACCACAAAAATATTTCAAAGAACGACAAATATGGTGAAATTTTTTGTATTCTGAGTGATCAAAATAATGACATTTGCCTGCCGTTTATAATCATTTGGCCTAGTCATAAAAATAATCTAGATTAAACTCATCTTCTATTCACATGCTTAATTGTATAATGTTAGATGATACGTTCTACTATATTTCTATATAACATAATGTAATCGACAATGTCTCAATAAAATAAAATGCTAATAGTTCCTATTTTCCTTTTAACAGGCAAGACGCATACCATGGTTGGAAAAAGTGACTCTCCACAAGAGCTGGGAGTAATGCCCTGCGCCATTTCTTGGCTCTTCCGTCTCATTTACGAACAGAAACAGAAGACTGGAGCTCGTTTTTCCGTTCGAGTCTCCGCACTCGAGCTGTCAGGAAGAAGCGAGACACTTCGGGACTTACTGTCCGAATACGCAGCAGGTAAGTCCAACAGCAACAAAAAAGATTCTGGAAGATTCTGGTAATCCCTGCTGGGCTTAGATGGCAGAAATCCACAAAATGCTTCTTCGGCTTAGTAATCGAGTTCGCCTTGGCTTTCCATTTTTCGTCGAATTTGTTGCTTCAGATTCGTTAAGTGTTCAACACCGCGATTTCCCTCGTGGACTCTAGTTTCGGTGGTGTTTAACAACTAGCGTGGAAACTAGTGAAAGACAAAATAAATTTTTCTGTTCGGAAGAATCTATGTCTGTCTGGCAGTCAAGTCAGGAAAGTCCCTGAAGAGTTTGAACGGAACAGGGAAAAGATTTTTATTTTGCTTACTGATACTTCAATTTCCGGAAAGAAACTTTTCGTCCAGACGTAAGGTTTTGAAGTATATAAAAGTGGAAGACTTTTCTAAAAGATAATTATGTTTAACTCTATATGTGAGAAGAATAGTAATATTGCTTTATACCATTCCAACCATATTTTAAACATCGTATTAATACTTAAAATACTAGCTTTTAACTTTATTAATCAATATGCAACAAACTTAAATCTTTAATAATGTTATGATTCTTACTCGCTGTTACATCATATATAGTTTAGAAATATTTGTAAATTATAATACAATTGTAATGCATTTTATGAATATAACTACTTTAATTAACTACTACATTTCTCATATTAGTTTTTACCTACTTATCTATGGCAAAAACATTTGTAACTAATGACTATCTTATAAAAATTCATGAGTTTTAAAATCAGTATAAACAAAGTTAGTAACAATATTGAATTGAATAATTTATTATTACTATGTGTACACTTATTTTATATTAATGTGTACATAATTTTTTTTTCTTTTTTGCAAAAAAAAAAACAGTTAATATACGATGATTTTAATTAAATTTTCTGCTTTCAACAACTGGGAAATTAGACAAAAATGTGTTAAATGTTTCATATGTATAAAAAAATATCTCATCAAAAAGGAAATCAGGAAAACTTTAGCTAACAAATTAAGCGTTACAACATTTAAAATATTTATATTTATGTGATATCAACAATCAAATAAATATCTTTATCAATCAATCAAATAAATATCTTTATCAATCAATCAAATAAATATCAATCAATCAAATAAATATCTTAATCAATCAAATAAAGTGAATTTTCTTTAAATGTATAAAACGTAAATTATTCAAAACTATTCTCAGAATTTTTCTAAGAATTATTTTTGTAAATGTTATCAACTTATTAATAACGAAGTTTTAATTTTTTTTTAATTAAAGATACTTATGTTTATGGACAACTATCAGCAAATTTATGGCTTTATACATACTAATTGAAAATATGCTTTTGTGCATTTGTATCTATTGTTTTGTTTTAAAACTTAATTAAAATTTTTTAAATTCAATAAAAGTTCTAATTAATTGTTATGTTTTAAAACTTATTATTCAGATTGATTGCACCATTCTATCATTAACAGACTGTAATGGGTGAGTAATTTAAACGAAAATTTAAAAAGTTAAGGCATAAAGGTAAAAAAATGTTTTCAGATAACAATTCCCATAAATACCTCTTTGTACTTCTTTTCAAATTCAATAAAATTTATCTTCAATTATACGTTTGTTTTAACATAAAAAGTTAAGTGTTCTGTAGTATAAAGAACGAAATAGTTCCAATTTAGTTCGTAAAATCTAATTTAAAATAAACGCGTATATTTCTATTACTTCGCCATAAACACTTTCAAGAGAGGGAGAAATAAATTATACTATTGATTGCCTCAATTTATATCATTGTCACTTTAGGCGCAATTGTGTCTTTCTTTTAGTTGTAAACAACACTGGAAAAATCTCTTAGGAGTTGACTGTACTGGTCCATATTTATACAATTAAAGATAATTATGTTTATGAACAAATTTAGTGTCTTATAGATGCTAGTTAAAAATATGCTCCTGTGCATTTTATTTTTAGCTGTGTTGCTATGTTTTAAAACTAAATTAAAAACTTTTCAAATTCAATAAAAGTTCTTGTGCATCTTAAACATAACATTATGTTTTAAAACTGGATTAAAACTTTTCAAATTCAATAAAAGTTCTAATTAATTGTTATGTTTGGACACTTATCATTCAGACTGATTGCACCATTCTATCATTAACAGTCTGTAATGAGTGAATATTTAAAAAATTAAGGCATAAAGGTAAAAAAATATATTCAGATAACAATTCCCATAAATATCTTCTTTGTACCTCCTTTCAAATTGAATAAAAGTTCTCTCCAATTATTCATTTGTTTTTCAAAAAAAGTTAATTGTTCTGTGTAAAGAACAAAATAGTTTCCAATTTAGTTCGTAAAATCTAATTTAAAATAAACGTGTATTTCTATTACTTCGCCATAAACACTTACAGGAGAGACAAATAAATTATATTATTGAATGCTTCAATTTATATCATTGTCACTTTAGGCGCTTTCTTTTAGTTATAAACAACTCTGGAAAAATCTCCTAGGAGTTGACTGCACTGGTTCATATTCCCCTGACCTTCCAATAAATGTAACTTTAATTAAATAAAGCTAATTGTTATCCTTCAGGTGCGTGTTGTTATCTGAATGTCGATCAGGATACATTCAGAAGAAGAAAAAAAAGCAAGCAAGAAAAAAAGAGAATGCTTATCCTTTTTATAATGATTTTTCTTTTTTACCTTCAAGTATCTTTCTCTCACTTTCTTATCCGTTGAGCAAAGCTGTTAAAATTAACAACTTCCATACTGTTTCTCTGAAAACGAAAAGAAATAATTACTCCATCGGCTCTGACTGTTTAGTGTCTTCTTCTTTTTTTTTGTTGTTGCTGTTGTTGTTTTTAAAAAAGAATTCAGCATCCCCCATCTTCCTCCTTCTATTTTTTTTCAATACAAACGTGAAGGAGTTGCTTTAATAAACTAGAAACATAATGCTCGCACAACTGGAGCAGAGCGTTGTTAAGTTTTTCCTTTTGTAGGCAATTCCCCATGAGAATATACTGGGAGAAAAGGGAACTTTTAAAAGAATGAAAGGAGGAAGTTGCAAGAGAATTTAAGGGATATGCAGACAGAGTTTTGTATTTCGAGAAAATCTTCTACGCCATGGTTTATAATGGAGGGGATCTTTTGTACTTTTTTTATGGTGTTTGCTAAAGGAATTAAAACATAATCGTAAAATTTTGAATAACTTGCGAGGATTACTTATGTATAAAAGTATTATAAAATAAAAAACTTTCTTTGGTGATAATTTTATTTTTTAAACTTTATTTCATTTTCTGCATAAAATAATAAATTTATCAAACTATGCTATCTAAGATTTCTTCTATTTTTCTAAGACTCTTTTTTGTAAATATTTTCAACTTATAAATATAGAAATTTTATTTTTTTTAATTTAAAGATAATTACGTTTATGAAGAAATTTAGCATCTTAGGTGAAATATTCGATAGCTAGGTGAAAATATTCTTCTATGCGTTTCCTTTTTAGTTGCATTGTTATGTTTTAAAGCTTAATGAAAACTTTTCAAATTCAATAAAAGTTCTTGTACATGTTAAACATAACATTGTTTTAAAACTTAATTTAAAACTTTTCAAATTCAATTCAAGTTCTAATTAATTGTTATGTTTTAAAACTTATCATTTAGACTTATTGCACCATTCTGTCATTAACCGTCTGTAATGTGTGAATAATTTACAGGTAAATTAAAAAAATTAAGACATAAAGGTAAAAAAGAGATTTTCAGAGAGCAATTCCTATAAATATCTCTTTGTACTTCCTTTCAAATTCAATAAAAGCTCTCTTTAATTACATGTTTGTTTTTTAAAAAAATTAAGTGTTTTGTATAAAGAACAAAATCGTTTCCAATTTGATTCGTAAAATATAATTTAAAATAAACGTGCATTTCTATTACTTCGCCATAAACACTTTCAAGAGAGAGACAAATAAATTATATTATTGATTGCCTCAATTTACATCACTGTGACTTTAGGCGCAATTGTGTTGTTGTCACTTTGGCGCAACTTATAAACAACTCTGTAAAAATCTCTTAGAAGTTGACTGCACAGGTTCATATTCCCCTGACCTTCAGGGAATATGATCCTTCCAATAAATGTAACTTTAATTAAATAAAGCTAATTGTTATCCTTCAGGTGCGTGTTGTTATCTGAATGTCGATCAGGATACATTCAGGAAAAAAAAACAATCAAGAAAAAAAAAGAATGCTTATCCTTTTAATAACCTTTCTTTTTTTTTCTTTTTTACCTTCAATACTCTAAAAAATAAATAAATACAAATAAATAATTAAATACTCTATACGTATAAAAATATCTCATCAAAAATGAAATTAGGAAAACTTTAATTGACAAATTAAGCGTTGTAATTAACGTAAGCGTTGTAACATTTATATTTATTTGATATCAGCAATCAAATAAAAATAATTTTATTTAAATATATAAAACGTAAATTATTTAAAACTTGTAGCCTTGCTTCCTCCTACGCACAGGCAAGAGCGCTCTTTGAGCCTTTCAGTAGAAATGTTCAGTAGGTCTCGAAAATGCCGTACGAAAGGAAGTACTAAACAAACGGCTCTCCCGCTGAAAAACTTTTTTAGTTTACAGTCTCTCATTCCCAGGGAAAATATTTTTAACGTAACCCTGCGTATTATTTGGCCTACAGACAATCACTCTGAAAGGAAGTATATTTCGCGATTACCTGAGTTTCAGCTTAGAAAAATATGGCACCCAACGTTGTGGCCCGTGCCTGGCCGACGTGGGGATCGCTCGAATACTGTTCTATATACTCTACTATTCTAAATCTCCGTATTTTTCTATGAATCCCTTTTATAAATGTTATTAACTTATCAATAACAAGACATTATTTTTTTTAATTAAAGATAATTATAGTTATGAACAAATACCAACAAATTTATGGCTGTATACCTGCTGATTGAAAATATGCTTCTATGCGTTTGCTTCTTAATAAAAACTGAATTAAAACTTTTCAAATTCAATAAAAGTTCTCTTCAGTTATATTTTTTCTCAATTTCTCTGCAATTGTTATGACTTAAAACTTATCCTTCAGATCGATTGCCCCATTCTGTCATTAACAGTCTGTAATGCTTGAATAATTTAAACGTAAATTTAGAAAATTAAGGCATAAAGGTAAAAAAGAGATTTTCAGAGAACAATTCCCATTAATATCTCTTTGTACTGCTTTCAAATTCAATAAAATTCTCCAATTACATGTTTGTTTTTAAAAAAAATTAAGTGTTCTGTAGTATAAAGAACAAAATAGTTTCCAATTTAGTTCGAAAATCTAATTTAAAATAAACGTGTATTTCTATTACTTCGCCATAAACAATTACAGCAGAGAGAGAAATAAATTATATTATTGATTGCCTCAATTTATATCATTCTCACTTTAGGTGCTTTCTTTTAGTTATAAACAACTCTGGAAAAATCTCTTAGGAGTTGACTACACTGATTCATATTCATATAATTAAAGATAATTATGTTTATGAACAAATACCAACCAATTTGGGGTTTTACAGGCTAATTGAAAGTATGCTCCTATGCGTTTTATTTGTACCTGTATTGATATGTTTTAAAGCTTAAGTTAAGCTTTTCAAATTCAATAAAAGTTTTTGTACATTTTAAACGTACCATTATGTTTTAAAACTGAATTAAAACTTTTCAAATTCAATTAAAGTTCTAATTAATTGATATTTTTTAAAATTTATCATTCAGATTTATTGTCCCGTTATATCATTAACAGTCTGCAATGTGTGAATAACTTAAACGTAGATTTAAAAATTAAGACATAAACGTAAAAAAAAATTTTCAGAGAACAATTCTCATAAATATCTCTTTGTACTTCCTTTCAAATTCAATAAAAGTTCTCTTCAATTATACGTTTGTTTTTAAAAAAAAATTTAATGTGTTGTACAAAGAACAACAAAGATTTTAAGAGCAAAATAGTTTCCAATTTAGTTCGTAAAATATAATTAAAAATAAACGTATATTTCTATTACTTCGCTATAAACACTTACAGGAGATACAAATAAATTATATTATTGATTACCCCAATTTATATCATTGTCACTTTAGACGCTTTCTTTTAGTTACAAACAACTCTGAAAAAATCTCCGAGGAGTTGACTGCACTGGTTCATATTCCCCTGACCTTCCAATAAATGTAACTTTAATTAAATAAAACTAATTGTTATCCTTCAGGTGCGTGTTGTTATCTGAATGTCGATCAGGACACATTCAGAAGAAGTAAAAAAAAAGCAATCAAGGAAAAAAGAAGAATGCTTATCCTTTTAATAATATTTTTTTTACCTTCAAGTATCTTTCTCTCACTTTCTTATCCGTTGAGCAAAGCTGTTAAAATTAACAACTTCCATACTGTTTCTCTGAAACGAAAAGAAATAATTACTCCATCGGCTCTCACTGTATGGTGTCTTCTTTTTTTTTTTTTTTTTTTGTTGTTGTTGCTGTTGCTGCTGTTGTTTTTAAAAAAAAATTCAGCATTCCTCCATCTCCCTTCTTCTTTTTTTTATTCAATACAAGCATGAAGGAGTTGTTTTAATAAACTAGAAACATAATGCTCGCAAACTGGAGCAGAGCGTTGTTAAATTTTTCCTTTTGTAGGCAATTCCCCATGAGAATAGAGTGTTAGAAAGGGGAACTTTTAAAAGAATGAAAGAAGGAAGTTGCAAGAGAATTTAAGGGATATGCACACAGAGTTTTGTATTTCGAGAAAATCTTCTACGCCATGGTTTATAATGGAAGGGATCTTTTGTAATTTTTTTATGGTGTTTGCTAAAGGAATTAAAACATAATCGTAAAATTTTGAATAACTTGTGAAGATTACTTAACTATAAAAGTATTATGAAATAAAAACTTTTCCCTGTTGATATTTTTTTTTTTAACTTTATTTCATTTTCTACATAAAATAATAAATTTGACAAAATATGCTTCCTAAGAATTCTAAGAATTCTCTTCAATTATATTTTTTCTCAATTTCTGTTCTCTTCAATTGTTTATGTTTTACAACATAATTAAAACTTTTCAAATTGAATAAAAATTATCTTCAATTATAGTTTTTCTGAATTTCTGTTCTCTTCAAATGTAATGTTTTAAAACTTATCATTCAGATTTATTACCCCATTCTATCATTAACATTCTGTAATGTGTGAATAATTTAAGCAAATTAAGGTATAAAGTTAAAAAAATATTTTCAAAGAAAAATTCCCATAAATATCTCTTTGTACTTAATTTCAAATTCAATAAAAGTTATCTTAATCTTCAATTACATGTTTGTTTTAACAAAAAAAGTTAAGTGTTCTGTAGTATAAGAACAAAATAGTTTCAAATTTAGTTCAAAAAATCTAATTTAAAATAAACGGGTATTTCTATTACTTCGCCATAAACAGTTACAAGAGAGACAAATAAATTATATTATTGATTACCTCAATTTATATCATTGTCACTTTAGGCGCTTTCATTTAGTTATAAACAACTGTGGAAAAATCTCTTAGGAATTGACTGCACTGGTTCATATTCCCCTGACCTTCCAATAAATGTAACTTTAATTAAATAAAGCTAATTGTTATCCTTCAGGTGCGTGTTGTTATCCAAATGTCGATCAGGACACATTCAGAAAAAAAAGCAATCAAGAAAAAAGGAGAATGCTTATCCTTTTAATAATCTTTTTTTTTTTTTTACCTTCAAGTATCTTTCTCTCACTTTCTTATCCGTTGAGCAAAGCTGTTAAAATTAACATCTTCCATAGTGTTTCTCTGAAACGAAAAGAAATAATTACTCCATCGGCTCACACTGTTTAGTGTCTTCTTCTTTTTTTTGTTGTTGTTGTTGTTTTTAAAAAAGAATTCAGCATTCCCCCATCTCCCTACTTCTTTTTTTTTTTAATACAAGCGTGAAGGAGTTGCTTTAATAAACTAGAAACATAATGCTCGCACAACTGGTGCAGAGCGTTGTTAAATTTTTCCTTTTGTAGGCAATTCCCCATGAGAATATACTGGGATGAAAGGGGAACTTTAAAAGAATGAAAGGAGAAAGTTGCAAGAGAATTTTAGGGATATGCACAGAGTTTTGTAGTTGGAGAAAATCTTCTACGCCATGGTTTATAATGGAAAAGGATCTTTTGTATATTTTTTTATTTTGTGTGCTAGACGAATTAAAACATAATCGTAAAATTTTGAATAACTTGGTAGGATTACTTAACTATAAAATAAAAAACTTTTCCTTGATGATAATTTTTATTTTTTAAACTTTATTCCATTTCTTACATAAAATACATGAATATATTTTCATAAATTTATTTACTTTTTTAAATTAATCTAACTAAATTCTTATTATGTGTTTCACGGCATTTATTTAGAGTATGACGAGCTGAAACTTTACTTTCGTAATAACTACAAACTAATTGCTTATCGTATTGGATTTACCGTTGTAGCCATATCATTCCTAACTAAATATTAAATAGTCTTTTTATTATCATTAAGCATAAGCATGCATTATTATCATTTGGCATGCCATTATGTGTTTCAAGGCACTTATTTAGATTATGATGGGCTGAAACTTTTCTTTCGTAATAACTGCAAACTAATTTCTCAGCATATTGGATTTACCATTGTAGCCACTTCATTCCTAACTAAATATTAAATATTCTTTTTATTATCCTTTCATATAACCATGCAGAAGTTTTCAATTTCATTAAGTCTTTGTGAATAATTTAAACATATGTAGCCATCCTTGCAATCAATAAGGCAAACAAATGATATAATACTTTTTTCTAACTTTTAAGAAAAAATCATATTTTTTTGTGAAATTTATTATTATTTTATTGCATCAAATTCAATTTAGCAGTAACTAAGTTAAAATCAAAACTGTTTACAATTTGTTTTCATGGCAGATCTCTATTATCTACAGATCTATTAAAATCTTTGATGGATATTAGAATGTTTCAAATGTTTCTTCTGAGCAAAATATTTTTTGAAAAATATTTATTATTTAAATTAAAATGCATTTATTATAAAATTATATTAGATCTATTACCTAACTATTTAAACAATGATTTAGTTTTCCAATGATATTTTTTTCATTAAATTAAATCGGTATCTTCATTTATTTCAAAGCAAATTGGATAATATTGCAGAAGAAAATTTAAAAATAATTATACAAGAATTTTTCCTGACTAATCATGTCTTTTTTTCCCCTTACAATGTCATTTTTCTCCAAAACTTCCTGTCACTAAGTCTTACGTTCCACTTGAATACGAACGAAAATGTACAGTGGCGCCATCCCGAATCAATTCTACTTGTTCCACGAATTTAATATTCACTCCTTCAACACACAGTACTTCCTCTAAATTCACTATGTTATACTCCCACAAAAAAAAAGAAGCCATTTTCAAGAAGAACATTCACTTTTCCTCAATCTTCTCCCAGATAGGAACCCCAAAGACACAGACGAGAGAGGGGGTTGTTTGCATATGGTGGAAACAATTGATTCCCTTTTGCCTTTCTGTGGTGCATAACGTTCTGGTAATGAAGGTTGCAGGGAAGGTCCTAATTTCATCAAAGCCCTCTTCTTCAGAAAGTGAGGAAAAACTGGAATATCCTCATCGGGAATCGAAACCCAGGAACTGTTGCACCCCCGTTCCATCTGCAATGGCAAACTGCATTAACGTGATGTTACTGGATTCCTCCAGTTTGTTCATCCAATTACCAGCCTTCAGAGACGAAGGAAAAGAAATGTTGGGGGCCCAAGCTTTCTGAATGTTGTAGTACTACATCTACCTGAAGGAAAGGAAGGGAAGGCCCTGTTCTTCCAAACCTCGTGAGGATTGGAGTGAGGGGAGCCCTTCCAGCCTCGGGGATGCATGGGAAAGAAACCTTCTTAACGGTTCGTTGACCACTGGTCAGAAGAACAAGAAAAAAATTCAGCCTCAAGGACTTTTGGCACGTGGATAACGAACACTTCGCTTGCATGTGCTTCACTGTATCAGAAATGTTCAGTTACTATATAGCTTTTCTTTAAAATCTTTTCTTGAAACATTATTTCTTTCTTCAAAAAGACATTAAATAATACATGGTGAAACGTTTTTTCTTTCACTATCGCGAATTGTGACAATTGGGCTATTGTCCTTGTACCTTATCCAAGTACAATCGTGCTATTGCACTACTATTGTGATTTGACTTTGACTACTGTCATTCAATGGTGTTTTATATAATAAGATAAATTTATTTTAGTTTTAAAATTTATGTAATCGTAGCTTTAAAACTATTTAAGTGGTTCTATATAACGTAACTATACTTCATTAAAAAATCCATAAACCATACCTTATCAAAAAATCTAAATCTAGTGAAACTTTTATGGCTGCTGTACAAATTTAAATTTCAACATGATCAATATCTATAATCTTAACAATAGCTAAAAAATTATTGAACCCTTATAGATAAAATAGTGGTAAATAAATAATTATAGAATAGCGGCATATTATTATGAAGTGTGGATAGAATAGGATTCTTATTTTACAGCTTATATATTTACATCTGACATGCATTCACTTCATTATCATTATTTCATTACGAATATACATGTAAATAATATGGCTACAGAATAAATGACTACCAAACTGATTGCCACAATTATAAAGACACCACCAGTAATTTAATTATCTGTTTCTAAAATTTTGAAATAGTATAAATAAGGGCATTTAAATTCTGAAGTAGTATTAATAGTTTTTATGTTTTTTTCTTTGAAATATTTTCTTAAGATATTTTTCTTTCTTCAAAAAGACTTGAAATAATACTTGGTGAAATGTGTTTCTTTGACTATTATGGCTACTGTCGTAACTTGTCGTGACTATTATACTATTGTCCTTGTACCTTATCCAGGTACAATAGTACTATTGTACTTGTCGTGATTATTGTACTACTACTGGGAATTGTCTTTGACTACTGTCACTCAATAGTGGTTTAAATCATCATATAAATTAATGTTTTAAAATTTATATAAATGCAATTTTAAAAATTATTTCAGTAGTTCTATATGTCGTAACTATATTTCATTAAAAAATCCATTATCCATACCTCTTCAAAAATGTAAAAAATTTTTATGACCATTTTACAAATTTAAATTTTAGCATGATCAATACCTATAACCTTAACTATAGCTGAAAAATTACTAAAACATTATAGATAAAATAATGTGGTAAATAAATAATTATAGGTAGAAGCATATTATTTTGAAGTGTGAATAGAATAGGATTCTACTTTACATTAATTTTTTTTAATAAACTTGTTCCTTACATACATTTACTACATTATTATTTCATATTTGAATGTACATGTAAAACCACTAAATGATATGTCTACAGAATAAATGACTATCAAACTGACTACCAGGTTTATAAAGAAACCACTAGTATTTTAATTATTTGTTCCTAAAATTCTGAAGTAGTATTCATAAGACATGCACTATATTTTATACTGTAAAATTTTATTATTTTACTCATTATCGGATGATTAAAATGTTTTAAAAATACAATTAATGGAGATCTGGCTGGGAAGTCTCCGAGCATAATGTGGCATGCATACATTTACTTCATTAGCATTATTTTATTACGAATGTACATGTAAGCATTATTTTATTACGAATGTACATTCATTAAACAACATGACTACCAAATTAACTACCACAATTATAAAGATACCACTAGTATTTTAATTATTTGTTTCTAAAGTTCTGAAGTAATATTAATAAGACATGCACTATATTTTATACTGTAAAATTTTAGACTGTTTTGCTCATTACCAAATGATTAAAAGGATTTAAAAATACGATTAATGAAGACATAGCTGAGAAGTCTCCAAACATAATGTGGCATACGTACATTTACTTCATTACCATTATTTTATTATGAATGTACATATAAAATCACTAAATGACATGACTACAGAATAAATGTCTACCAAACTGACTGCCACAATTGTAAAGACAACACCTGTATTTTAATTATTTGTTATTGTAAAATTTTAGACTGTTTTACTCATTACCAAATGATTAAAATGTTTCTAAAATACAATTAATGGAGATCTACCTTGAGAAGTCTCCATAGCAACAAAATGAAGCTCAACAAACTCCTACTGAGCAGCAAAATGGTTGCTGTAGTAGCATAGGAAATGTTCCCGAAAGCGACAGGATTTCTGCTATCGTCTATTCATCACAAGGAAATGTGCTGTGTCATATCGTCTAAATCCGATTAAAGGGGACGTAACGCAGCGGATAGTTAACGAGTAGCACCTACGCGGAAACAACTTGTCAAGGTGACATGATAAGGGCTGAATTGTCCATTTATCGCTGATGCCAAGGTACCTTAAAAGTGGCGCAAAACTTAACGTTCTAAAGCAATTAGAATTCTGTCGGGGTTTTTTTACTGTGAATATTTCATTAAAATGCAAAACATTTTGTGAGAATGAATATTTTTTTCATTGAAACTATATTTCTCATATTTATTTTTAAATTGTTTATGTATGAGTTTGAGAATTTAACACGTACTATTTTAAATTTTATTTAAAAACTTTTTCTCTGTCAGATAATAAAAGAAAGTAAATGATTCAATTAGTAATTCTTCAGATTACGTGATAAAATTCAAGAAAATTATCTATGAGTTCAAATTTATGTTAACAATTTTTTTAAGATGTATTACAAATTGGTGAAATATTTTATGAAACTGATTTTATGATTTTTTTTTTTTTTTTTTTTTTTTTTTTTTTTTTTTTTTTTTTGACAGTCAGTTTTTAAAAATTCATAATAGATTTCAGATAACAATTGTTGCTCTAAACATATGATTTGTAAATAAAATGTTTACTTATTACTGTATAAGGAATTAATTATCTAATCAATAATTTAAAAATTAATTAAACGATCATTATATACAATTTTCTTCTTCATTGGTGCAACAGCCCCATGGTGAGCCAAGGCCGTCTGCCTACTGGCAGATTCATTATATATGTAAATAAATGAAATTACTAATTTATATTTTCCTAACATTATTAAATAATAAGCATTTCAAGCTAATTCTTTAATTTATTAAATAATTTTAATAAACATGTTTGCTCATTTAAAACAAAGTCTTTGAGTCATTATGAATTGTGGTATTTTAATTATTTGTAATATCAAAAACTGTAAATAATGTAACCGTAAAATGTAACTTCGAATGTAATGTAATTTGAATTAAGTATACATTATATTAAATATTATTGATAAACAAATTTAACATGATCATTCTAAGAACGTGAAATAAATTTAAAATTAATGAATTTATGAATAAATGCATTAATTTCAACATTAAATACATGGTAAGAATGAATTATATGAATTTCATTATAAATATGAATTTCAAAATCTAAATTCACATTTGAATGAATATGAATTCATAGATAAATATGAATTTAACGTAATTAATAAATTATTTATGTGAAATTGAATTGTAATTTTTGTATCAAAAATAAAATTTTATTTATCAAATGTTTTTGATCCACTTAAAGAAAATACTAAAATTAATGCTTATATTGAAATAAATATTTATATATTTTAAACTCCCGTTTTCCTTTTCCAGGCACAGAAGGCAGCGGTACATCTCCAGGTGTCTACTTAAGAGATGATCCCATATTTGGAGCTCAGCTTATAAACCAAAGCGAGCTGAGAGCTCCGACCGCAGAGAAAGCCGCTTACCTCCTGGATGCGGCTCTAGCGGCCAGAAACAGAGGTAACGGAAACTATTTATTTTTAAAATATTTCTCATTTATTTCATTGACGAAAATGGCGTAAAAAAATTCGTCAAAATTCTAAAATCATTCAAATTTTCATCCGGATTTCATTGATAAATGTGTAAGAAGCAGGTGTTTTTTATTATTTTTATTAAAAATGATTTTTATATAATATTTGATCTCACTCATTAATGAGTTTAAACAAAAATAATTGTATAGCTTTTTAAGCATATTTTCTTTGGTGAGATATGAAAAAAATTTTATATCATTACAAAAATACTAATTCTTAATTTTAAATCAGTTAGTTTGGTGGTCTAAGACGAGGGGATCAATGTATAAGATTGTAATTTTTTTGGCGTTTTTGATTGCCTTGTTTGGGTTGTGACATTCAGCATCTTGTCTCCTTAGTCAGACTACCTAGTGAGAGTTTTCAGGGTTTTCTCTCATACGATAAACAAATGCGGAGAAATCCCCCTTAAAAGTCCTCCCGGAAAGCACTACCCTCCTTCTTCAGCTTCACGGAGCCGAATTCAGACTTCAACCAACGGGTGCTCCATCACAACAGAAGCTGCCCTTTCCTTTCCCTCCTTCCTTGAGACCACATGGGTTCTTGGACTTGGTCTAGATGTCATTGTCTGCAAAGTGGGATAAGAAATAACAATTAAAAATAATTTCTTGGAATTTTTTTATGATTTTTGGCTAAGCAAATGATGTAAAATAATAAATTCTGAGAAAAAAATTGAACTTTTAAGAATTATAGTTTTTAAATTTTAGAAATATACCACCCATTGATAAATCTCTTGCTTCATATAGAAAGATTAACCGAATGAAGTTAAAGATTAACCAAATAAGTTATGAATATATATAGTTAGGTGAATATGTTGAATATATAGTTAGATATAAAAAATTTTATTGTTATTGACTTAATCTTCAATTCCATCAGACAGCATTCTGAAATACACTGGTGGACAAAATTAAGAGATGGAAAGCATTTTCGCACATTTCTCTAAAAATACCGCACAAAACCTGGACAGTTGATTGCCATA
The DNA here is from genome assembly GCA_021605075.1 of Caerostris darwini. Taxonomy (NCBI): domain Eukaryota; kingdom Metazoa; phylum Arthropoda; class Arachnida; order Araneae; family Araneidae; genus Caerostris; species Caerostris darwini. The sequence continues at coordinate 602,443 of BPLQ01011075.1, read as the reverse complement.
TATGGTCACTGTAGCGCTATCGGCCCTGAGATAAGTTTACGTATTCTTGTGGGCTTTGCTAAGCCAGCAGGAGGTATAAAAGTCCGCATCGAGCTGTTCATCTCATTCCACTCTTCAACACAGTTGCAGATTTTAGTGCATTTTTTGAATAATCTTGTTGTTTCTTGCTGGTTTTAGGTGAAATGAGTGAACATCATCGTTTAGACGAAGGTATGAGGTGGAGAATTGTGGGTAGACTTGAGGCAGGCCAGTCCCAAGCTCAGGTAGCTAGGGAATTGGATATAACACCAAGCGTCATTTCCAATTTGTGGAGTCAATTTAAAACTAGTGGGACAGTATGCAGACGACCAGGACAAGGTCGCCAGAGGACTACAACGGCCAATGAAGACCGGTATTTGTTCCTTTCAGCTAAGCGCCAGAGGACGGCTACAGCCACTCAATTGTCTAGGGGCCTCGCGGCTGCTACAGGAACATCAATTTCGAGTAAGACAGTTTCCAGGAGACTCCAGGAAAGAGGGCTGTATGCCAGGAAGCCCGCTATTTGCATCCCACTCACTCCCTCCCACAAAAGAGCGCGTGCAGAATGGTGCAGACAACATCAAAATTGGACACAGCTTCAATGGGCTAATGTTCTCTTCACCGATGAGTCCAGATTCTGTCTACAACCTGATTCTGGACGGTTATTGATATGGAGGGAACCTGGAACCCGATACCATCCTAGCAACATTATCGAAAGGGACCATTATGCTGGTGGAGGAGTCATGGCTTGGGCAGGGATCATGCAAGATACCCGCACACCGCTCCATGTGTTTGACAATGGTTCCCTGAATGCCCAGAGGTACAGGCAGGAGGTCCTAGAGTCCTATGTGCGTCTTTTCAGGGGCGCTGTTGGCCCTGAGTTCATTTTTATGGACGACAATGCGCGACCACATAGGGCTCTCATGGTTGATGAGTATCTGGAAAGCGAGGATTATTCAACGAAGGGATTGGCCAGCCAAATCCCCTGACCTGAATCCTATTGAACATGCTTGGGATGCTCTTGGGAGAGCTATTGCGATGCGCAAACCTCCCCCAGAACCATTCTGGAGTTAAAAATTGTTCTGGTGGAAGAATGGGAGGGTCTTCCACAAGCCCTCCTTAACTCCCTTATTAACAGCATGCATACTCGTTGTGCATGCTGTCTGTCTGTCAGGGGTAACCATACACCATACTAGAGGCAACACACACTGTACAAGCCTCACTTTTATTGTCATCTTTTATCCTTAAGTTCAGACTACATTGTATTTATTGGCAATAGGTCATGCCAGTGAATGGCACTTTCATTTTTGTTTTGCATACTTTATTATCATAGAATAAGCTATATCCATACCAAATTTCATTTATTTATATTCAATATTTTTTGAGATATTTGGGAAAATGTCTTCCATCTCTTAATTTTGTCCACCAGTGTATCATATCATTATATAATGTTTCTGAATTTTGTATGATGGATTTGAGGTTTTAAGTCAATGATAATAAGTCAATGCGCTTAAATATGTTGAAATATAAAGATTTCCTGGCCTTTTTTAAGGATTCAATCAACAGCTATTACTGAATTAAATCAAACATAAAATTATTGGCGACAGTAGATCGAAATCTTTTTCAGCTTAAGTGCCCATTATTCTGAATGTTAGCTCAATCCAGAATCCTGGTATAAAGTGTATGCATATAAAAACAATAAAGTGACGTCAGAACTAACGAATGAGTGTTTTTCCTAATTTGTAGAAGAACTTAGCAAAGAATAGGCATAAATGAGTTGATCTGGCATAAGTCTCCCAGACAAAGAACCCAAAAAAAACCCTTTCGGAAGTACTTTGTCTCGACCACAATGATCCCATTACCATTCTAACGCTGGAAACTCAGCAGTTTTCAAATTTTAGAAATATATCCCCATTGACAAATCTCTTGTTTTATATAGAAAGATTAACCAAAACTAAGTTATGAATATATATAGTTAGATATAGAAATTTTTATGGATCATTCATTTAAACTTCAGCTAATCCATCATACAACATTCTGAAATATCATGCCATTATATGATATTTCAGAATTTTTGTAGGATGGATTTGAAGTTTATAAGTTAATGAGCTTAAATATGTTGAAATATAAAGAATTCTTTGCCTTCTTTAAGATTCAATCGACAAATATTACTGAATTAAATCAAATATAAAGTCTTGGTGGCAGTAGATCGAAATTTTCCTCGGTTTAAGTGCTCATGATTCTAAATTCTTGCTCAATCCACAACTCTGGTATGACGTGTATGCATATAAAAACAATAAAACGCCGGATAAGTGTTTTTCCAAACTCATAGAAGAGCTTAGCGAAGAATGGGTATAAACGAGATGATCTGGTATAAGTCTCCCATACAAAGAACCCAAAAAAAGATTTTCCGGAAGTACTTTGTCTCAACCACAATGTTTCCATTGCCATTCTGACGTTGGAACAGTTTTTAAATTTTAGAAATGTACCCTCATTGGCAAATCTCTTCCTTTATATAGAAAGATTAACCAAATCTAAGTTATGAATATATATATATATATAGTTAGACGTAGAAATTTTTATTGAGCATTCATTTAAACTTAACATCTACCGCACAACATTTTGAAATATCATATAGTGCCCTTAAATACTTTGAAATATATAGAATTCTGTTGCCATTTTTTTAAGATTGAATCGACAAATATTACTGAATGAAAGTCTTGATGGCAGTCGATCGAAATCTTCGAAGCTTAAGTGCTACGATCTCGGGATTCTGAAAGCTCGCTCAATCCACACTCCTGGTATGACGTGTATGCATATAAAAACAATAAAACGACGACAGAACTGCCGGATAAGTGTTACTTCCAAACTCATAGAATCTCAGCAGTATTTTAGAAATATACCCCCATTGACAAATCTCTTGCTTTATATAGAAAGACTAACCAAATCTAAAATATCATTATATATATATAAATATAGTTAGACATAGAAATTTATATTGATCATTGACTGAAACTTAAAATCCATTATGCAACATTCTGAAATATAGTGCGATTAAATATGTTTAAATGTAAAGAATTTTGTTGCAATTTTTCAAGATTCAATCAACAACTATTACTAAATTAAATCAAATATAAAAGTCTTGGGGATAGTAGATCGAAATCTTCCTCGGCTTAATTGCCCTTAATTCTAAATGCTTGCTGAATCCACAATCCTGGTATGACGCGTGTACATATAAAAACAATAAAATGGCGACAGAACTGCCGGATAAGTGTTTTTCCAAACCTATAGAAGAACTTAGTGAAGTATAGGCATAAATGAGTTGATCTGGTTTAAGTATCCCGGACAAAGAACCCAAAAAAAGACCTTCCGGAAGTACTTTGTCTCTACCACAATGACCCCATTGCCATTCTCACTTTGGAATCTCAGCAGATTTTAAATTTCAAAAATACATCCCCATTGACAAATCTCTTGCTTTATATAGAATAAGAAACCAAATCTAAGTTAGATATATATATAGTTAGATATAGAAATTTTTCTTTATCATTGATTTAAACTTGAAACCCATCATACACAATTCTGAAATGTTATATCATTATATGATATTTCAGAATTGTGTATGATGGATTTGAAGCTTATAAAGTCAATGATAATAAGTCAATGCGCTTAGATATGTTGAAACATAAAGAATTCCTGGCCTTTTTTAAGGATTCAATTGACAAATATTACTGAATTAAATCAAATATAAAATTCTTGATGGCAGTAGATCGAAATCTTCCATGGCTTAAGTGCCCACTCATTCCACAATCCTCGTATGGCGTGTATGCATATAAAAACAATAAAATGACGACAGAACTGCCGGATAAGTGTTTCTTCCAAACTCATAGAAGAGCTTAGCGAAGAATAGGCATAAATGAGTTGATCTGGCATAAGTCTCCCAGACAAAGAACCCAAAAAAAGACCTTTCCGGAAGTACTTTGTCTCGACCACAATGACCCCATTGCCATTCTCACGTTGGAATCTCAGCACTGAACAAGCCGATCATAAATTGCGTCGGACTTAATACCTTATTGAATGGCCTTCCACTTCTTCTTGGGGACGTAAATAACGGGCAGGCGAGTGCCATGGCGAGAGGGTAGGACGGCACACAGTGATACACATTTAAGCCCAACACCCTTCAGAAAGCGCTTAAAAAAGTGCGTGGATGGACTTTCAAAAAATGCCCCATTTTGAGGGGGATCCTCTGCGAATATTCATGAGAATAAAAAAAGAGGGGGGATCAGTATAAAGCCTTTTCAGCCCCCTACCTTCCCTACCCCCTACCCCTCCGGTCCTTCATATATCTTCTTAAGCTTCTGTAATGGAAGCTAAAAGCAGGGAGCTACGTGACTTGAAAAACTATGCTGGTAAGGGTTTGGATTATTCTTTTTTTGCTGTTGTTGTTTATACGGTTATGTTTGGCCGCCTATCTTCATAACGTTAAAAATTACGCGGCATGATGGAAAATGTTAATACTGGTCCCCCCTTGAAAAAAAATGGCGCTTTAGTGTAATAATTTTTCTCCTCTTTCTTTCTTCTCATAAATGCTCAGTTACAAATGTGTACTCAAAGATAAATGCTCATGTTACTAATGTTTTCTCTCTGGTTTATGTACGGCGATGCATTAGTGTTTGTGAAAGGAATAAAAAACGATTTCGTAACATGTTGTTTGGGTCAAATTAATAGCAATGATTTCGCAATATCCGTCTACCATTCTCTTCAACATTTATCACATAGTCGATTTATTTATAAGTTATAAAAAATTATTGTAATCGGCAATGCATGATAAACATATCTAAAACAATAAATCTGTAGGTATTAATAAGCCAATAAATTTTATTGATGAATGATAGTTTCAAAAAAAATAATGATCGTGGGTATAAGTGAATAAAAATTTTACTAAATTTGTTAAATTAAAAATAGCATAATCATTAATTTTTAATCCTCCTGACTTCACATTTTTCAAACTCGTTTAAAATTAAAATATTTTTCCAAGATCTTAATTTGAAATTTCTTTTTAAATTTAGCAATTAAAAAGGCTTGTATGCTTCCTGATATTGCAAGGTCTCTACCTATACTAGACTTATAACTGGCTTCAAGAAGAGAGGGCCACTTTCATATTCCATCTGCAATTGTTTCGACCTGTGAAGGTCGTACAGACATTCGCTAATTTCATGAGGTCGCATTATCCATGGCACTGAATATCTGTTATCAGATTTGATTGACAAGTTGTTCTCATTAGTACAAAACACTAATTGCATGTAATGCACAACACTGGTTATCTGTTGTTAAATTTGAGTGATAGATTCTTATTTTGTGCTCGTTAAAGAATATGCTTCGTTCGCTAAAGAATCGTTGAATGCTTTCTTTCATTTTTTCTTTAAAGTGTGAGCCCTTGCTATGCTCAGTTTTCTTTCAAACTGCTACTTTGGATAATAAAATTAATTATTATCGTTCTTTTGATTTGCTTTCTTATTTTATAACCATTTTACACTCGCATATCACGTTTCCCGCCATTCTGATTTACAGTTCCTTCTTTATTCACATAATTATCAATTATGCTTAACTTTTGGACACCAGTGTATATATTATAAAAATGTCGGAATTTAATATTGATCTAGGCAAATTAGGCCACTCTATTGCTTTAGGCCATTCTATGAAAAACTTTTTTTTTTAAATGACTCTTTAAAAAAGAAATTATTGTTAATAGGAAACTTTTTAAAATTTTTAATCACTTTCATTATATAGGTGGATATGTGATATAGCTTATCACAAAGATATTCCTGAATTGCATCTTCCATTGCTGCCCTCATGCTTTTAGGACTTATTTATTTAATCTTGTCATCTGTTTATAATTAATTTATTTAATGTTTTAATGTATTTACTATTATTGTTTTGCTGATATTTACATCTGTAAGCCTCGTGCGATATTTTATGGCTCACCAGGATTTCATGCGTTCTCGATACTAAAGAGAGAAATCAAATGAAAAGAAATGTCCACGAAAGAGAAGGGTTTACATCATCTAATCAGAACTAAGAACTTTATCCAGTGCTTAAATCTTCATGTAAATTATTCACGTACCTTATTACCACCTCCCGCGTCTTATTGGCCAGATATATTGCATGTATAAAACAGGGCCGGTACAGGTTTTTGCACTAAACCGAGGAATAAAACTCGCATAAAACGAGGAATACCTGTACGTTAATTTCCTCATTTAGGAAGAAAGTGCTTTAACCTGGCCGGCGTGGTAAGCAATAAAAAGGTATTGTTGCTAATGAATGAGTCGACGGCATCACGCAGCCTTAATGCTCAATAATTCAAAAGCATCTTTACTTTTAGTAGCTCATAAGGGCATGGGAGTTATGTGCTAAATAAAAGAAAACTCATTTGGGAATAAAGAAAGCGTTCGAGTAAAGGCCACTCGGATTAATATTGCTATTATTTTTACGCCAGAATTAATGACGTTACTAGGTAGAAGAACGGATATGTTTAAGAGCTGTTGAAATTGCTAAATTAAAGTTAATTTAGAAATTAATTTAATTGCAGTTGAGGTGTAAACATACATTTTAGGTGTGATGTTTAATGTACTAAAAAAAATAAATTGTTCAAAATAACATTCTTTAGAAGATTTAAAATATGTATGAATATTTAAGTACAAAAAAAATCGTTACATTTTTAAGTATAGGCATATGTTTTATGAAAAATATAAATCAGTCTTGTATAATTATATTACAAGAACTTGATTTTGATTTACCTGTAAAAGCTCTTGAATATCCAAATATCAAGTGAAATATGAATTTGTAACAAAAAATGGAGATATATTTATATCTGAAACTTCTGTTTATTCTAATTTTTTCAATTATATTTTGAATCTCCATGATTTAGTTCAAATTCTATAATTTATTCTATATTTTATTATTAATAATATATTTTATATTTGCAATTCATTGGCACTACATCACTTCTTCATTGGCGCACCAGCCCCATTGTGGCCCAAGACTGTCCTGCTGGCAGATATCGAGACAGAAGATGTTTTCTTTTTATTTCGCAAGGTTGTCAGCCCTGAATCTAACGCTCTGCGGTCTTATTAGATAAGGACCTATAGTTTAAGATAGATTCCGAACCACTACAATCATCCATGGCACAGCCGGGACTGAAACTCGAAACCTGTGGCACCGAGCTCCAGAGCACTAGTCACTCTGCCATCAGGCCCCAATTGATATCATCAGTGGAGGCATTTAAAGGAATCGCACCTTCACTCTCACTATTAAGTTTAACAGTAAAACTATCTGCCCTATGGATTTTTCCTATCTACACCAGGTATAGACACTGGAATTTTTTATTCGGAATTACTCATCAGACTTCGAATTGAGCTATAAGGAGCTAGATATCATGCTGTCCATTCCATTTGTGACAGTGCACATTCATATTAGACAGAGACAATAGATTTAAAATGGATTCTAAACTATTAACAAACATCCATGACATCGCCGGAACTCGAACCCGAAACCTGTGGTACCAAGTGCCAGAGAGTTAAATATACCAATTAAATTCTCTTAATTCCTTCATTTACATATCTCTTGCCATTCATTTTGTACATATAATCAACGATGATTTCTTTGCCATCTACGTTAATAAATAAATAAATATATATATTAACTTTCAATTTTTTATTTGAAATTCTTTTGGTGAATGAAATAAGAAAACGTAGGAATGAATGAATGATGTAGACATTTATTGAAACAAAACGTTGTTACAATGTTAAAGTATGCACAATAATTTGATGTGCGCTACATAAAGTTTTCACTGAAAGTCATTGAGATTTCTAGCAAAGATGTAGTCGATGATGATGTTCTCAGCCGTAGTGGATTCGTTGGTGACAACGTGTTCACTTCGACCATGGGCCATGTACTCACGCTTGCCTATCTGCATATGGCTTTTTGGATTCGTCTTGAGTCCCTCTGCCTTCTGAAATACGTTTCCTTGGATTTTTCTTTCGCTTTCGTTGTATATAAGCCGACCTTATAAAATTTCACAGAAGTATTAAAAAATTTTTTCATTTATTTCACACACATATTTTTTTTTGTTGTGACTTTTATTGCTATATTTAATTATATCTCGCCAAAACTTTTCAAATAAGCCCTTGATCATTCTTGTAACACGTCTGCATTAAAGAGAGTCGGAGCCAGGAGTCGGTTTAAAATCTTAGCCATCAAGCCCCAAAAAGTATTCAGAAAATTGAAACCCATCTGGTAATAAACTAACAGTGAATGTGCAAACTTAATGTAATCAGTTGCAATCTTTAACTTAACGTAACAGTCTAACTCAGGACTCTTGGTTTACAAGTCCAGTGCTCTAACCTCTGAGGCCTCATTCTATGTTTATTTACCCGATATTTCTTTGTTCTAGAATACTTAAAAGATTCGAAAAAAAATCTACGGAACTTCTTGTAACTAAAAAATAGTAATTTTTATTCATTTCTCAGCCGATGATCATAATAATAATAATACCTTGAAACACAATACAAAGAAAAACTAGAAATCGATACGAAATAGAAGAGTTACGAAGAAGAAAACCTATTAAAATGATAATCGGACCCCCAATTACTGAACAATTCGCTGTCCAAAATGGCTTAAAACAACTGAAATATTTACGTCTTTCTCCTAACTGCATTAGCGATCCTTTTTCTCCCGTATTTACCATCCGTATATTTTTCACGCTACGCCCTACAAGCTGTGAGCACGCCAATTAAAGTGTGAATTTTTGTTATTAAAACTGCTCTTACGAAATTACCTGTAGCCGCGCGCTTTACCACCGTCAAGAAAGTTGGTCACGCACCCTCTTTAACCACAATGATGTGGAACACGCTAAGGATTTAGGAGTTGATTTCTTGGGAAAGGAAAAAGTATTTCCGTTCCTTTCTAATGAAAGGGTGGTTTTAAGTTGCGATTAGGAGTGGCAAATGGCAATTCTCATCGATTTTTTTCTTTCCTTTCAAATTTAACGAGCTATGAACATATTTAGTCTCGTAAAAAGTTTTTTTGTTAATTTTCCATTAGCTCGTTTTGTTGAAGAACATTTTTTTTTTGTAATGACATTTAAGAGTGCAACTGTTTTTCAATAGAGCAGCAGATTTAAGATGCTAATTGCATTAGAATAATTAAAGAATATTTTTGTTGGTTGTCTTAAGTGAATCATTTTTCAAATCAGAAGTTTTTATTTTACATAGCATGCATTCGATGTTGAGAAATTTATTTTTTTACATAGAAAGTGAATTTTTTTTTATCGAAATTTCTTTCACTTTGATTATGTAGAATATAATAAGTAATGCAAGTTGTGGTTTTGTTTGCCGCTCTACTATCATTTTATGTACATTTTAGGCTAATTAGACCGGGATCTATAGTTTAATGTGGATTCCGAACCACTGACATCCATGCCACAGATAGGATTCGAATATGAAGCCTATGGTACCAAAGGCCAGAGCGCTAACCAATTGGCCATCACCTCTTAACCATAATGATGTGGAACACGCTAAGGATTCAGGAGTTGATTTCTTCGGAATGGAAACAGTATTTCCGTTCCTTTCTAATGGAAAGGTGGTTTTAAGTTGCGATTAGGAGTGGCAAATGGCAATTCTCATCGATTTTTTCTTTCTTTCAACTTTAACGAGCTATGAACATATTTAGTCTCGTAAAAATGTTTTTGTTAATTTTCCATTAGCTCGTTTTGTTCTCAGAACATTTTTTTTTATAATGACATTTAAGAATGCAACTGTTTTTCAATAGCACAGCAGGTTTAAGTTGCTAATTGCATTATAATAATTAAAGAATTTTTTTGTTGTTGTTGTTGGTTTGTCTTGATTTGAAAAATGATTTGCTTAAAAAAATTGTACAATCATAAAATGCATTCGTTGTTATCCGAGAAATTTATTTCTTTACATACAAAGTGAATTTTTTTTTTTATTTGATGAAATTTTTTTGTTTGATTATTTAAATATAATTATTAATGCAGGTTAAGAATACTAGTATTTTTATTTTTTTTTAAATAGTTTTATTTATATTTAAATATTTTACTTGATATATCATATTAAAGAGGAGTAATGGCCAATTGGCTAGCTCTCCGGCCTTTGAATTCGGGTAGTGGAATTGATGTCTGTTAGTGGTTTGGAATGCACGCTAAATTAAAGACCCCGGTCTAATTAACGCAAAGTGTGCAAAAAATGTCCATTGAGCGACAAACCAAATTAAGAAAATTATATTGATGAGTTTATATTGATGAAATAAGAAAACACTTTTAAAAAAATTTCCATGTTGCATTTAGGATTTTTTTCCATTTTCAAATAATGAATTTGTCATGGTGATGATAAACACGAAGTTGTACCTATTGTGAGATTTACCGGGAAAGAATTGTTATAGCTTCAAAACGTTGAACTTCTTATACTCACTAATTAATATCATTTTTTCTTCTTCTTCATTGGCGCAACAGCCCCACGGTTTGCCAAGGCAGTCTGCTTATTGGCAGATTTAGAGACAGAAGATGTTTCCTTTTTACTAGGTAGGGCTTTTATTGTTGATTACTAGGTCAGCCCTCAGTCATATTAGACCGGAAACTGCGGTTTAAAATGGATTCCGAACTATTACAAACATCCATGGCATCACCGGAACTTGATCCCGAAATCTGTGGTACCAAACGTAATAGCGCGTCACTCTACCACCAGACTCCCATTAATATAATTTGTGGAGCATTTAAGGGAATCGCACCCTCACTCTCACTCTCTTGAATATAACAGTAAAATTCCTGCCCTGTGGATTTTTGCTGCCTTCTCCCAGTATAGGCACTGGAATATTTGATCAGGAATTGCTCATAAGACTTCGAACCGAGCCATAAGGAGCTAACTATCAGGTTGACTATTCCGTTTACGACCATTTTGTTGTAAAAACATCTATAAAATCGGTTCGTATGAATAGAAGCAATTTTCAGATAAAAAAATTGAAATATAATACATAAATATGGCGAAATCAAATACTTTAATATATATTTACTAACGTAAGTGGCAAAGAAATCATTGTTGATTGTATGTACAGAAGGAATGGCAAGAGATATGTAAATGAATTAGTTAAGTGAATTTAATTGGTATAGTTAGTGCTCTGACGTTTGGTGCCACATGTTTCGGGTTCTGGGATTTGGTGCCACATGTATGTTTGCAGTGGTTCGGAATCCATTTTAAACCGTAGGTCCCGGTCTAATATGGTTGTATACTGTTATAAATGGAATGGACAGCCTCATAGCTAGCTCCTTATATTTATGTTTGAAGTCTGATGAGTAACTCCGAATAAAAAATTCTCAGGCTCTATACCTGATGTAGGCAGGAAAATCCATAGGGCAGATAGTTTTACTGTTAAACTCAAGATTAAGAGTGCGGGTGCGATTCCTTTAAATACCTCCGCTGATTATATTAATGGGGGCCTGATGATAGAGTGAGTAGCGCTGTGACGCACGGTGCCACAGGTTTTGGATTCGGTTCGTCCCGGCGGTGCCATTGATGTTTGTAGTGATTCGGGATCCACTTTAACCCGTAGATCCTTGTCTAATATGATTGTAGAGCGTACGGCTGATAACCCTACCCCGTAATAATAAAACACCTCATGCTTCGAAGTCTGCCAGAAGGCAAACGGTCTTAGAATACCATGGGGCTGTTGCACCATTGACAAAAAAAAAATATATATATATATATGGATAGATAGATTTAAGATAATTATAAATATTTATAAGTTGTATATAATATATACAGTTGTATAAAAAACTTAAATATACAAAGGAAATTTAATCTTAAGCATAATCTATCAGATTTCATTTATATAAATTTAAACCCTTCTATAAATTTTCTTAAATAACTATATGTTAAACATTGACACCCATTAATATTAATTTTCCGCCGCTATTATTTTCATTAAAAACTTTAACATCCTATTTAACCACCTTAGAAAAATTGATTAATTTCCTTTGTGAAATAAATATGGTCTATTCATACGAAAAAAAGTAATAAAGGAAATTAAGAAATAATTCTGTTGCAGTATAGCCAATCCATTTTATGTTGATAAATTTAATTAAAAGAATTTTCCAGTGTATACATATTTTTTAAATCATTTTCTAGATGGAGAAGATGAAGGCAGAAATTCGCATTTCCTCTTTACGCTGCATCTATACCAGTATAGAGTTGAGAGGGGAGGCAAAGGAGGAGGTAGGTCTATCACCTTCATTGATTTTTTTTTTAATATATGTATCAAAAACAAAATACATGAATGCTATTAGCACAATGATGCTCTAAATGAGTCATATTATAATACATATGGTGTATGGATCATATTATACAATTCAATAATTAAACCTAAGTAATTAAGCCTATAAACACTTGAGACCTCAAATCAATTCCATTGAATATTTTGCATATGAATTTTGATTCCAATACTCCAACATCTTCTATGTCCAACATTCGTAAATGAGTTTTTTTGTAAATACTGCACCAAAAAAATAACATCTACGGTGTTATGTGTTTATCTGTGGTATGTATCTCAATATATAACGGATTGTTCCATATAAAATAAACTTTTTAGTATTAGTTATAAAAGTATTAAGCTAAAATTATAGTGTTTTAATGTTTACAAGTATTATATATATCTACCAGTATTAAGTTAAATCATAGTGTTTTATAGCATTTTATGGTTTATTCGGTAATATGTATAATAATAAACTTTGTTCATGGTTTAGGCATTTTTAAGAGACTCTTAATAAAATCTTAAGCAAATAGAAAATGTGGATCATTTTTCTTTATGAATATATATTTGGACATTCCGCTGTCTAAGCAACACGAGACATTAATGCTGCAGTTGGAAATGATACAGCTAATGTATCCACAGTGGCAAGATGGCTTCACAAGTTCAGATAAGAAGATATGAGCTTTGAAAATGAACCCCATGGAAGACCTGAAAGCATCTTCTGTAATGATGTTTTTAAGACAAAAGTTGATGCTAACTCTAAAATAATTGTTAGAAAACTTGTTATTAATCTTTGAATAGGCATAGTAATAGTTTTAAAACATATTGTAACGCTTGGAAAGATAAATAAAATTGGCAAATGGCTTGCACTCTAGTTGACAGTTAAGCTGAATTTGCAACGCTTGTGGATCTGAGCGTCAATGAGTATCCGACCAATTAATTGGCTCTTTTTGACCTTAACATTATTTGTAATGAAAATGGGATTTTGCATCATAATCATAAATGCTCTGCACAATGGCTGGATGCAGATGAAAAGCTTAAACATGTATCCAAACCAAGTTTACATCTATTGAAAATACTGATGACGGTTTGATGATATCAAAGGAGAGTTATCTATTACGCCTTCCTAAGAATAGGTCAAATAATTATTAATGCACAATATGATTGTCAACAAATTAATATTTAGCATCATAAATTGTCGTCATCAGAACTAACATTATTGAATCGAAAAGGCTTTACTCTACTTCATGATATCGTGAGACCTCACGCTTCAAAAGCCACACTCCAAAAACTGAACGAGTTGAAATTTGAGATTCTGCCTCGTCTAGCCTATTCACCAGACTTGTCTCCTATGGCTACCACTTCTTTAAACATTTGGAAATTCTTTTAAAAACAAACGCTTGGAAATCAATCACAAAGCTGTCAAAACAGCCTTTACTGAATTTATCGACTCTAAATCAAAGATGTTTTTTTTTTTAAACTGGCATCAAAATGCTTTGTAATCGATGGCAGAAGTGCATTGCTGTAAATGGAGTATATAATAGTTAAATATAGTATATACAATCAATTAGTTTTTGTGATCTTTTAAAAATTATGTACTCAAAATTTTATTTCACATGGAACAACCCAAATAGAAAAATTTATAAAGTAAGCAGGATTTAAAACCGTAACTGACAGAATTTTTAACCATATGATTGAGGAATTTAAAATCGTAACTGATATAATTAATTTTCTGATAATATCCTCTAATAATTATCATTTAATATTAAATACTGCGTTAAGATTAGTAATTTCATACTTTAATATACATACACCACAATAATTTTTTGATTTTAGGTAATTATACTTTTATGGTGACAGGTGCAATCATGTTATTTTCATGTAAGCTGGTCATAGTTCAATTTAGTAAACAATGTGTAATCATGCATTTCAGTTGCCGGCGGTCGAAGTCGTCTCCATCTCTTTGACTTAGGGAGTTGCGACAAAATTTCCACAAAACCTCGGGATGGTGGCTGCTTATCTCTATCGGCTCTAGGAAACGTCATCTTGGCCCTCTTCAATGGACAGAAACACGTGCCTTACAAGTAAATATCCACTTTTATTTATCATTCTACTAACTATAAATTGAAATCCATTTCTAAAACACGAAAACTTACTAATTAGATGTACTAGACGTCACATTTTCATTGAGTTAGCATTTCTAGCTATTTCTTCATTAAATTGTAACGACTCGGCCTATACTAGACCTATCACGGCTTCAAGAAGAGGACCACTTTCAGGTTCATGGGAATACTTTGATATTTATTTACAAGCATTAAATATATATACAGAACTCTATTTACATAAAAAAGATAATTTGATTCCCAAGTGAAGTTCACTCCAAAGTTTAGATTTTCAGAGTTCTCGAGTATGCGTCGAATCTATCTCACCAGACCGGCAGGCCTTAATTATCACACGACGTGATACACGAAACCACAAGGGGCTCACTTTTAGGCGGAAACTCCGTCCTGTTCTATCACTTCAGAAAAAAAGAGAAAAACAACACACTTTGTCGCCTCGTCGCAGAACTTCCTCCTCCTTCTCCAAAAATTTCCCTTTAAGAGAATCCATCAGGGGCTTTTCATTTAGCTTCTCTTACTTCTCAATGGAGTAATTTTCTCATCTCATGGTCTATCACCAATCATGATGCAGCAACTCATGGTGTTGTTTATATTCCATCTGCAATTGTTTCGAACAGACAATCGCTAATTTCATGAGGTCTCATTATCCAAGACACTGCTATCAGATTTGAGTAACAAGTTGTTCTCATTAGTACAAAAGACAAATTGCATATAACATAACTACCCATAATGCCACTTATCTGCTGTCAAATTTCAATGATTGGTTGTTATTATGTATTTGTCAATACATTCCTCTCTCCTGAGAACGAAATGCGACAACTCTTCCTGTGGGAAAAATACTACAATATGCTTATTTTAAATTCATACACTTTGAAAACCGATTAATAATACTTGAAACAACATAAAATTAAAAGAGAAAACATTATAAAAATTTGTTAATTATACTGATCACAATATTCATAAATTCAGGAAAAATATTCATAATTTTATTTTAAGTAACCTTTAATTAAAAAAAGGCAATAATTCTTAACTAAAAAACCCAAATTCAGAATAATTCAAATGAGAGAAAAAAAGATTTAAAATTAACAAATAAAATAAAAAAAGCAAACAATACAATCCGACAAGTCCTGAAAGAATAATACAAACTTTAAAATAAGTTCCGCCTTGTGATATGTTTTTTTAACTTAAAACACATTTCTTTCATTCCCTAATTTCCCTCAACTGAATCGACACTTGACTGGAACATCGAAATAAATTGTGTATAATCACCCGCGGGTATCATTTTCAACAATTTTAACCGTCAGCATCAACATTGAAAGGGGAATTCTCGACACCGAGCAACAATTTTTCACAAACGGTTTTCGGGCATTTACTTTTAAATTTGATGTTTTATTATGACAACAGTACTGAAATAAAAAAAAGGAATTACCATAATGGAAACATTTTTACAATGTATCATTAAATTATACTATTTTAATACAAAACATTAAAAGACAATCCTCAAACTTTTTGAGTGAAAGACAAAATAAAGAATCATATATTCTATGTATATAGTTATACAAATGCTATTTTAAATAATACATGAGTGCAAAATTGTATAAATAAGACAGAAATGTTGGTACCTTATAAAGTTCTGTTATTGCATTAATAAATACATACAATATATGATTCTTTATTTCGCCTACCACACAAAAAAGGTTTATTAAAAGAAAATTCTAAAACTTTTTGGGGTGGAAGGCGAAATAAGGAATCATATATTGTATGTGTTTATTTATACAAATACTGTTTTTAATAATATATGAATGCAAAATTGTATAAATAAGACAGAAATATCGGTACTTTATAAGTTCTGTTATTGCATTTTAATTATATTAGGTGTAAAATGATTAGTTTATTTAGATATATTATTTAAAATCAAATACGAATTTTATTTGAATATTTTGTTTAATATAACCATATTAAAACCGTTTTAATTTTCTTTAATTTTTTTTTTTTTTTTAGTGTAAATGTTGAAATTTCAGACTATCATGCAAAATGAAATAGTTGACGTTAAATGTCAAAAGCGTTATGAAAATTTTGCACATCAAGATCAAGTTATATATATACATATATAAAATATTATATTTTATTTATATTAGAAAAATATAATATTTTATATATTTTTATATAAATTTTACACATACGAATGCAAACTTTATTCATATTAAGTTTTACAATGAATTAATATTAAGAATTTTGCAGATATTTCATAAGTGCTTTAATTATAATAATTTTGTAATTCAATAATAATAAACACAATATCAAATTACAATGATTTTTTAAAAACCTTTAAATCAGTAAAACGTGTTAAATGTAAAAAAAAACACTTTAAACAAAAAATTGCTTTTGATTTTTCTTAAAATTAAATCCCAAATTTTTATTATTATGTAAATAACTGTAACTTTTAAAGTTATCATAATAGTTCGTTAAAAAAATTCATTTTCATACGTTATTTTAATTGTAAAAATTACCATCATCATAATTTTTTTATAAAATATTCTATTCGCTTTATCATACTCCTAAATTCACTTTTTAAAATTGCAATTGGTTTTTATTTTTCTTAAAACTAAATCCCAAATTTTTATTGTTATATAAATAACTGTAACTTTTTAAAATTATCGTAATAGTTTCTTGAAAAAAATCATTTTCATAAGAAATTATTTTAATAATAAAAGATTATCATCAACATACGATTTTTTAAAATATTTTATTCGTTTTATCAAAATCTGCATTGATAAAACGCACGTAAATCTCTTAAATGTACTCTTTAAAACCGCAATTGGTTTTGATTTTTCTTAAAACTAAATCCCAAATGCTTATTATTATATAAATAACTAACTTTTAAAGTTATCTTAATAATTTTTTTAAAAAAATTGATTTCCATAAGAAATTATTTTAATAATAAAAAATTATCAACAGCATACTATTTTTAAAAAATATTTTATTCGTTTTATCATACACTTAAATTCACACTCAACAGTCATTTCTAAAGAAACTTTTAATTTAAATCTAGAAAACTGTAAACACAAAACTATGTGAAATTTCTTAAACATTTTAATTCAGGGGCAACTCACAATCGATGGCGCAGAAACTAAAAAGAAAACAACACGCTCGCAGCGCAGCCGTCTCGGCTATCTCAGCTCAACAAATACCAGCTCAAGCCAGCAAAGCCCTTCCACAAACACGAGGCGGAATTCTTGACATTATCTCTGTCCCAACACTAAACACAATCGCATTCAAGAGTGAATG
Source organism: Caerostris darwini (assembly GCA_021605075.1). Lineage (NCBI taxonomy): Eukaryota > Metazoa > Arthropoda > Arachnida > Araneae > Araneidae > Caerostris > Caerostris darwini. Next base: position 584,702 of record BPLQ01011075.1, on the reverse strand, counting down.
ATTCATGTCTTTTAGAAGAGTTTTTACTCAGAAATTGATTGCATGCGCTATCTTCCGTCTCCAGAAAGGCCCACCTTATAACGAACTAATTACCCGAATTTCTGAACTGGAAGCATTCTGCGGTCCAAGCTGCGGGGATCATCGTCTTCTTTTTTTTTTATGTCTCCGCCTTATGCATTTTTTTATTATTACCTTTATTCAGCCATGAAGCATTAATTAACTTATATTATAATGATGATTGAATTTGGCGATGGCGGCTTGGCACTGTTTCTCTGAGGCGACGTTTTGAAGTCGTAATTAAATTCGCCAGGCACTTAGACCGATTCCGGAGGCAATGCAGATGAGGTGTCGAGAAGGTATCCACAGGTTGCAAAATTTAATAAAAGCTTTTTAATTTGCAAAGAAGTGTTTTTGATATAAAATTCAATACTTTTTATAAGATATTGTGTGTTTTTTTTATGTGTAAGGCAATTCAGAAGTATTAATTCAAACATTCGAATAAATGAAAAATGTATCAAATCTTTTTTTTTCAAACATATTCCGTGATTATTTTTCAATTGTCTATCTTTATCGGAACTGTTTTCGAACATCTTGGCTTTGAAGATCGACTTTAACACCTCTATGCCGTTTTTTGGATAAAATATAGTAGTCACGATGTATTATAATAAATTCATACAAACCAAGGACGTGTTTTTAATTGTTTTTAACGAATTTGAGATCAATCGTCTAAAAAAATAAATAAATAAAATTCTGGAAATAGTTTTTTTCAGTTTCTTAATAAAAAAAAATGACTAGAATATTATATATATATTTTCCCTAGAATATTTATGCATTATTTTTCGTTCAAAAAATAAATAATTATCTACATTAATACCAGCACCACGAACTATAATTAGCAGCAGCACCATGACTTTTAAAAAATATAATTTCGCTCCATTTGTGAAACTCGAAGAAAGCAAACTAACTCAGCTACTTTAAGATATAATGCGTTATCCATGATGACTCAAATATTAATAAATATTTGTTCATAAATAGGAATTTAAAAAATATTAAATACTTAACATATCAAATAAATTTTCAAGTAAATAATTGATATACTTTATTTCGGCATTCACGGTTCAAATAAAATAAGGATTTGCAAGTATTCATTTCCCTCACCACAAAATGTCTCCTTTCTAATGGTACAAAAACGATCCACTAATTTCTTGTTCTCTACTGCATCCCCTAGGGAAAGCAAACTAACCCAGCTACTTTAAAATACAATGAATTTTCCATAATGACTCAAATTTTAACTCAAATATGTTTATAATTAATAAATATTTTATTCATAAATTGGAATCAAAATTTTTGAAACATTTAGTTATTTTTTTCAGTTCCTACTATTAGTTCACACTCTCCATATAAATATATATATCTTGTTCAAATTCTCAATCGTTAATAAAATACTTTTTATTCATCCACTACAAGTTCAAATATATTTTCGAACTTGTAGTAGATGACACTTGATGTTATTGCAGTTTTTTCAAATATTAATTCATTCATTAAATTTAATTAATTAACTTTAGTTTTATATGGGAAAAAAGAAAATTCTCATATATAATATATTTAGCAGGATATAAATTTAGGAATAAATACCTTCAGTGGCGATGCGTGTAGATCGCTGGAAAAAAATTTTCTTTCAAGTAAGGAACAAAATGGATGGCCTGAGTAGAAATTGACTTTAAAAAAAAATTTTATTACTTGTTTGAAAAAGCATTTAATATGTTGATATAATTTATTTCGGCATTCGCTGTCCAAATAAAATAAGAATATACAAGCATGGATGCATTTCCTTTACCACAAAATGTCTCCTTTTAATGGTACAAAAACGAGACAGTAATTTCTTGTTCTCTTCTGCACCCTCTAGGGAAAGCAAGATACTTTAAGATACGATGAGTTTTCCATGATGACTCAAATTTAAACTCAAATATTAATAAATGTAAATTAGAATTAAAAATTTTAAATACATAAATAAATTTTCAAATAAATAACTGATATACTTTATTTGGGCATTCACTGCTCAAATAAAATAAGGATTTGCAAGTATGGATGTATTTCCTTTTACCACAAAATGTCTCCTTTCTAATGGTACCATTAATTCCTTGTTCTCCCCTAGGGAAAGCAAACTGACGCAGTTGCTTAAAGAAGCGATGAGCTCTCTGACGTGTCGAGTGGCCATGATAGCTCATATTTCTTCCCAGCCAAGTCACTACTCGGAAATATTGGGCACCATCCAGCTAGCGTCCCGGGTGCACAGGATGAGGAGGAAGAAGATAAAGGTACATGCTCACGGTTTTCCTTCTCTCTCTCTGAGTGGGAACATGATACATGTAAGAGTGCCATCAAGCAGGTGATCATCTGCTTTCCGCAGTAATGTGCTCGTGCTCTTCTCTCTGACTTGCTCGTGTTTCTTTTTTCATTGCATTAGTGTCACGTGATATGGCGACCTGGCTTGTTTAAAATAGAATGCTAGGGTTCGTTCTTTGTCTTCAGGTTTTTCTGTTATTTGGGACATTCCATGAATTATACATCTGGAAACAGTTAGGATGGTACTAATTGTAAAATGAGAGCTTCATGTATGCCCCTAGAATTAATAACTAAATCAAATAATTTAAAATAGTAGTTTTCAAAATGTTTGGAACAAAAATTAAAAGAATGTTTTTTACGAGTTAATAAATAAGTTTGTATTCTACTATGACTTAATAAACTAACTCTAGCACTCCCTTTTTGTTCGAGGTTAATGAAACTAAGAGCAATGAAATTTTTTGGGGGAAAATAATTCTTCCCTGGAAAAATGAAAGAATTATTTCTTTTGCAGCAAACGATTTAATACAGTATTATGCCTCTTTTACTTAATAAAGAACCCCCTTCCCCAACTCTGATTACTTGATTGTCGCTGAAACAAATGACAACTTTATCGCGCATTATCTTTAGACAAAAATTTCTCACGATGCTTTGTCATATATTTTATGTAATTATATTATTAGTAATGTAAATCCTTTTGCACCTCATTTCAATGACCAACATGACTGTTTTTTCTCTTTTTTTAATGAAGTATTTTAATTAATTTGCAGAAATATATGACAAAGCATCTTGAGAAATTTTGGTCTAAATATAATGCACGATAAAGTTGTCATTTGTTTCAGCGACGATAAAGTAATGAGATTTGGCCTAATATGAACTTTTGGATTCTTTGTTTGAAAAATTTTAGTTAAAAAATTGTTACTAAAAGCATATTCTATAACTGCTTTAGTTTATGCATCAAATATACAATTGTCTTTCAAACAAAAAATCCAAAAACTAATATTTTTTAGAAGTATCTTTTAAAAAATAATGTAGATAAAAAATAACACATTTCAGAAAAGAGATCAAAACGAGCAAACTTGTAATCCAACTTCGTTACACGACACAAGTGCTCTCTCTCATAACATTCTTCTGGATAACTCCTGTACATGAAAAAGTGATATAACTCATCAACCCTTTATCTGTCTCCATGCGAGAGGTGAGCACCTATCGAAAGTCCACATCCTTAAACATCCAAACTAATATTAGAATATACTCCACTTACAATCCAAACTAATATTTTCAAAAGAAGTTCATTTAAAAAAATAATCGAGGCCAAAAAATAACACATTTTAAACTTATAATCCAACTACCTTACACGACACAAATGCTCTCTCATAACACTCTTCTCGGCATGAAAAAGGGCTATAACTCATCAACACTTTACCTGTGTCCGTGTGACAGGCGAGCACCTATCGAAAGTCCACTTAAGCAAAAATTCCCATCCGTCTTGGTCTAACTTACAAATTCGATAAGTTTCCCTTCCCCGACTTCAAAGTAATTTTCTGTAAATTAATTAAAATATCCATTGAAAAAAAAGAGTAAAAACAGCCATGTTGGTCATTGAAATGAGTTGTCAAAGGATTTACATTATTAATAATATAATTACATAATTTTTAGTTTAAAAAATTGTCATCAAAAACACATAAATTAAAGCAGTTATAGAACATGTCAAATATACAATTGTGTGCCTTTTAAACAAAGAATCCAAACTAACATTTTTAAAAGAAGTATCTTTTAAAAAATGTAATCGAGGCCAAAAAATAACACCTTTCAGAAAAGAGATAAAAACGAGCACATCTTAAACTTATAATCCAACTACCTTACACGACACAAATGCTCTCTCATAACACTCTTCGGGATAACTCCTGTGCATGAAAAGGGGCTATAACTCATCAACCCTTTACCTGTCTCCGTTACGAGAGTCGAGCACCTATCGGAAGTCCATTTAAGCAAAAATCCCCATCCGTCTCGATCTAACTTACAAATTCAATAAGTTTCCTTTCCCCGATTTCAAAATCATTTTTTGCAAATTAATTGAAAAAAAAGTGTAAAAACCGCCATATTGGTCATTGAAATGAGGTGCAAAAGGATTTACATTACTAATATAATATGATTAGATAATTTTTAGTTTAAAAATTGTCATTAAAAACACATAAACTAAAGCAGTTATAGAACATGTCAAATATACAATTGTGTGCCTTTCAAACAAAGAATCCAAACTAACATTTATAAAAGTACCTTTTATAAAATAATCGAGACTAAAAATAACACCTTTCAGAAAAACAGGCAGATCTTAAACTTATAATACAGCTTCCTTACACGACACAAATGCTCTCTCATAACACTCTTCCGGATAACTCCTGTGCATGAAAAAGGCGCTATAACTCATCAACCCTTTACCTGTCTCCTGAGCGAGAGTCGAGCACCTATCGAAAGTCCACTTAAGCAAAAATCCCCATCCGTCTCGGTCCAACTTACAAATTCGATAAGTTTCCCTTCCCCGACTTCAAAGTGCAACATTCATTTTCATCTCGGGTCACCACTAATCCGCGAGACCCATCCATCCTCCATATTTACTCGCGATTTAATGTCCCAGGCCGGGTAACGAATTCCTTCCAATTCCAATGATCGTAATGATGATGTATAAAGACAAGGCGTCGGAATCTGTTCAAACAACACGACTCCTTCGCCGCTGATTAAAACAAACGGCTATCTTCGCCATGCATAAAATATGATTCGTTTATCTTCCAGCCAGCCCGCGTCGTTGAGTATCTATAGATCATCAGCGGGCAATATTTGAGTGTATTTAATTAACACCCCCAACTCAAGGAAATGACTGCGCGGCTGTAATTTATTCACGGTAAAGTCGACCATCTTCGCTAATCGGGCAAGGGGAATTCGCTATCATTTCCATTAGTGGTAAACCAGCGATTCGTTATGATATCGAACGTAATAAAAGTTAATGTGGTGGTGGCAGTAGCAGGATTTCCTGAAATAGTAATGAGTGCACAGATAGAGCAGAAAAGTCGTGAGCTTTTTGACATTTCTCCCTATTGTAAGTGGTAATTTTTTTTTTTTTTTTTTTTTGGAGGTGATATATATTCTTTATTTTTTCAAAGGTTAAATATAAAATCTTTTAACTGGCATTTTTAATGAAAAATTCGATGAAATTAATAATGATACAGAAAGTAAAAGAGTTATGCTGGTTCATGATAGCATAAAAAAATATTTCTTTAAAAAACAGTTTTAGTTTCTTTATAGATTTAAATAAATTTGACTCTTTATAAATAGGATGGTGAAATTTGCAATCTACTTATTGAATAGAACAATATACTAAAACTCGAATTGTTAAAATTATCACGTTTAACATCAATCAATTAGAATGGATACCATGACAGTAATAACCCAGTCTAATCGGCACAAAATTTCATTAAATTCAGGGACCTCAATTAAAAAACAAATATTAAAGACGTCTACGTATCTAATCTTAACGAAAAGATCAAATAAAATATTGGAAAGATATAACTGTAAAACTATGTTTATCACTTCCTTCAGAATGATTACTAGTCAATACTGTTTAATGGCTCATTTATATAGTATTGGAATTCTTTGTTACTCCTCCCACCCAAGTGCAAGTGGGATTTTATAGATGCTAATCGCTTCCTCCCTCATCTTGCATTATCGAACAATACAATTTTCAATCTCTATAGAAAAGCGCGGATTTATTTTCTTTTACTACATAATTGAAAAGATATAATTGTAAAACTTTCTGACTCCGAGTTCTATGTTTATCACTGCCTTCAGAATAACTATTTACTGTTTAATAATATAGTTAGTTACTAAACTAACTACTTTACTATAACTATAATTAGTTACTCAATACTGTTTTATGGCTCATTTATATAGTATTGGAATTCTTTATTACTCCTGCTGCCCAAGTGCAAGTGGGATTGATAGATGCTAATCATTTCCTCCTCATCTTGCATTATCGAACGATACAACTTTCAATCTTTATAGGAAAGCAAGAATTTATTTTCTTTTACTACATAATTTTATTTCAAGTGCAATATTTTGCCATCTATATTCTTGTTTTGGTTTATTTGTATTTTATGTTTAAACCATCAAAGCCAAAGAATATTTCCACAGTAGCATTGGAAATTAAAAGGAACACTGTCAATTAAAAGTTTTTTTTTTTTTACTGGATAATATAGCAAAAATTATATTTAAAAGAATAATATATATTATGGCAATAATCTTTTATCAATCAATTAATAGAATTTATTAAAAAATTTTAAATTATTTATGAATCATATATAATGTTGTTTATATACAGCTCAATTAATGGTGATTAAACTTTCATATTTTTAGCTTTAATCTCAATTTATCAAAAAAGTTATTAAATTATGTTGAGACTTGATTATTCAATAATGATTTCTCAAATATTTTCACCAACAAATATTAGATCTTTTTTAAATCGCTTATAACTGTATCATTATTATTCAAATACTTATTATGCGTTTCTTTCTTTTAGTACCCTAATGTCCTCATGGACAGTACCGATGAAAAGGGATGCGTCCGTCCTTATGTTCGTATGCATGCTGAAGACAATGTCAAGTCGGGAAGCAGTGACCCTGATTATACGTCCAGCAGCGAGCAGTCATGTGATACAGTCATATACGTGGGCAACCTCACACATAGTGAAAGAGACTTTACTGACAATGAAGGACCTCCGACTTCTTTACCAATAGTTCCTAAGCTTAAACAATCTCAGAATAAAACCTCTCACGGGACAGATGCGACCTCTTCTCTAGAAAGGAAAAGGCACAATTCTGTTAGTAAACCTCAGTCGAGCACTGACGACCAACGAAAATCCGATGAAAAATCGTCCACCTTTCCTCATACCTCAACAACAGACACAAATCATCACTCAACTCCCAACAAGACTGCTAAAAGCGACAAGGCTAAGAATTCTCCATTGAGCCAGCGTCACCAACCAGCCAGTACTCAAACACAGGGTTCAGAGAACACGGCACATGGCTCGAAACCTCAAAGTACTCCGAGAAAATCAAAACACAGATCTCAGATGAAACAAGATCAGGGAACGGGGATCGAACAACCTTCTTCGAGTAGTAAAGGACAACAGTCAACAAAGTCATTAAAGATGCAAAGTGACGAAACGTGGATTGACGGTCCCCGTTTTACGAAACCTAAATTTGATTCTAAAACTCTGCACCAACTACAAAAAGAGCAATGGGTTGATGGCCCTCCTAATATTTATGGTTTTATGGATCATCACAAACAAAATATGATTCAAAGATGGATTGAGGAACATTCTCAGCAAATACAAAATGCTGCAAAACTGAAAAACGAAGTCTGGATAGATTATCCATCAAATAGCAAAGAAAAGGGTTCCAGTGGTGAAACACAGAAAGGAGCAGCAGAAGCATCTAATTCAGTGTTAGGAAAAGATGACAAATCTTCTCCAAAAGTAAAACGATCAACTAAACATGGGGCAACAGTTCCTAAAACTGAAATGACTAGAACTACGTCCTCCATTGATATCAATTTACTTCCACAACAACCGGAAGAAGAAGAAAATTTTGATGAGGCAGATAGTGCAAGTAATTCTGCTGATGTTGATGAAACAGACAACGAGGAAAATGCAGAAGCTAGTGGATATGATTCCGACTTGCATATTTTGCAAATTTCTCAAAGTGGTTCACAGACTCAGTCGTTGCATCAGTCTATTTCTGAAAACACATTTCAGGCAACTTTACCCGAAGAATATGAAGAAACCATAGAGGTGTTTGAACCTGAGGAACCGGTTCCTATGGTGGATTCTTGTCTTCAAGTTACGGAAGAAGACATTCTTGCAGAATATTGGATGCAACGTAGACACAAATCTTCAGAAAACCCTCTTCCAGAAGTTGATCAAAGCAGTTGTGGTAGTAATGAACATCCACTAAGGATACTGAGTGAAGAAGACCTTAATCTTCCATCGTCTTTTACCGATTCACGATCTGTCAGCGTAGATCTGGACAGCATTAGTGTACCGGATATTCGGGAAGGTTTAAAAGACAGAGGGGCTGTCACTTGGCGTCTTCTTTATGGAAACATGTTCCAAAGAATTAAAGAACAGCAGCAAAAACAACGTAGGACTGCAGACGATTTAGCTACTGTTACAAATAGTGAAATTAATGACAAACTAGAACGAATAGCCAAATTAAGAGATTTAATTCAACCTTTAACTAGACATCGAAGCCAGACCAAAGTCGAATCTATATTCAAAACATGTCCAGTTAGATCAGGGTCACGGTATACAATGCCGGAAATTTTAGGTGGAAGTCGTGATTCAAGTATGGAAGATTTATCAGCAGCAGAAGTAACAAGTACTCAAAGTGAACCAGCGGACTTAGATTTAGATAAATATGATTATAAATTAAATATCAAACCAATGAACGGACTAAAACTTGAAGCATTTTATAAAAAAATACAAAAAGTGCCACCTTTTTTAGAGCAATATTCGACACTAAAACCAACACAAGTCGTGCCTCCTTTGTCTTATGAACAAGAAAATTTATATTTGGTAAACAAATTAGAAAGTCAGCGATCTGAAAGTACTACTTTTATTAGTAATAGTGGCTATAAACAATTTTCTAATTCTACTTATCTCAGAACTTCACTTGAAGGAACTGATGAAAGAGACCATATTCAATCCACATATTGCTTAACACAAACGAACTCATCTACATTATTACATAAGCCCCCATCAACCAGTAACCTCCAGAGAGAATCAGCTAAATTTAGTTCATCTGAAAATACTATTCCAACAAAAATTAGCAGAACTACCACTGATTTGGGTTCAGAGCTTGAAAGGAGATCAACAGAAAAAAGGGATCACAAAAAATCTTTGGACAATAATGATAGCACTAAACGAGGTGAATCAAAACAAAATTCTAAAACATCGAGCAATAAAACTATTGATACATCTATGCTGACTGTTGGACAGTCACCTAGTATTAGTTCCAAATCTAGACTACACAGGGGTAAAATGAAAAATGGTGAAGGACAAAATGTGCATTCTCAACAACTTTTAGCACAATCTTCATCGTCATCTTTATGGAGTAAAGATTCCTCGATTTCCTCATCGACATCCAAAGTGCCGCATAGATCTGGAGTTCACCCTAATGGCTCCATTAGAAGTCCAAATAACAAAAGTCATGTAAGCAATGGAATTGTTCCGAATGGGAGCAGCAGCAAAACATCAAGGACGATAAACAACAATGCCTGCAAACTCCCTACGCGATCAAGTCCTACGAGTAGCAGTACGTCTGGTGTCACAACAATGTGTTGCGCAGGAACGAAATCTAAAGATAAAACACTTTCATCAAAAAGTAAACCCTTTCCCAGTCACTCGAAACAAAAGCAATCAACACAAGACAGCAGAAAATCACAAAGGACTAAAAGTATGTGCAGAAGCACAAGTTCTCCTAGTACGTGTGTGGATAGTGGTGACACTGCGATCACGGACTTTACAGATAGCGAACACTACCATGGTGTTCGCCATGCCAGTGTTTCTGGAGCACTGGCATCACCTTACCACAAGGTTCCACACGTGCATGTGAGTCACCATCATCATCATCACCACCACCAGAGGACGAGCAGCGGTCATGGAAGCGAGAGCAGTGTGAACAGCAGTGAGCCAAGAGAAGCAAAAGAGCTGCTCTTGAAAGGAGCTAAAACGCAACAGTTTTCTGGGACCAGTAGTGGCTACGAAAGTATGCTGAGGGACAGCGAAGGAACGCCTCTATCATCCAGCCAGGAATCCGGAAATGAGGATTCCATGGAAAAGGGCGAAAGAGGTCGAAAAGGAAGGAGGCGATCAAATGGTGAGGCAACTTTTAAAATATTACTAAATCTTTCAACATTTTATATCAAAATAATAATTGTATTAATAATTTTTTTTTAACCGTTTTATATCTTATGCATTGAATATTCGCCGATAACACCTTTACCCGTGTTTGTTGCTGCGTTCTTATTCCGCATAAATGATATATTAAATTTTTTTTTCCAAAGATTGTATATATAAGATTATCCGGAAATTTTGTATACAGATTCAGTTAAACCAAGTATGCAAATTATTGAGTTTTCATAGCCAATGATTAATGCGTTTTTTTTACTGCCCGACTAAACATGTAAAAAAACAATTGCGGACGTTTATCTTTTTTCGTTGTCAGCGTTATTATTCCCTTGAGGCACAACCAATAATGTCGTTATAACTTTGACGAAGAACTTATAGACAGCTGGACGTGCTGATCATACCGAAAAATAGACTGTCACAAGCACGCCGCAGTGCATCAGCGAAATGAAGGTTCCAGAAGGCTAAGGTGCACTAATCCAATGCAAGGTCAGACGATTATGCCTCAGGCTTACAACAATGTTGGATATTTGACAATATTGCCACTGCGAGATCATTGTCCACCATCCAACTTACTAGTTTTCTTTCTACCACTTGTGATACCGTCCACCATCTCACCACGTTTGATTGACGTGATACAGTATGATGTTAACGAGTCTACAGTTGATAGGTTTACACTCTCGGCGGCCATAAAGAGTCGTCTGGAGGGGTGTCATAACCAATCACGGCGGCTGCCAGCCGACTGCCAATACATAATATTCGCGATGAATTCCACTTCAGTTTTAGACCAGATGACCACCGCAACCACGTGTGGAAGTGCCAGGAGAAAGGGTTTAAATCAGATTATTACTTTTGGCTCTTACAGCATCAAAATATATATATAGTGCCTAGGGATTACTGCAATTTTACCAATTCTACGATATGTTGATGGTATTCTGCGACCACGCTTCTTGGCACATTAACCGAGATCTTGTTTCTGACATACCTGCCCAATTAGGTGTCAATTATATTGGTCGCAACAAGCCATTTTCTATAATTTTAGAGTGTCCTTGTATCAACTTTCCTGGCGAAATTAATGCAGATTCCAACCTTAAATGACGTTTTTTTAATATCATGGAAAGTATTTTGTAGTTTTTTTATACTTGTCAGTAGTATGAGTGAGGTTGTAAGTAGCCCACACAAACCATAGCCATAAAATTCACATTCAAGTAATGCAGCATTAAAAAAAAAATTAAATAATGTTTACTTATAGATCAACTAATGCTATAAATAAGTGCGCTTCGCTACAGATTAAATTTAAAGTAAAGACAAAATATTCAAAGTTTTAAAATATATAATATGCAGAGCATTTTGAAATGGAAATATGAGCCTTATAAGTGAAAACAACTGCATAAAAATTTATAACATAAAGCTTATACATACCAATACTAAACTTTTCTATAAAAATATATATACATTTTCAGTCAAGGTATCCCAAACTAAGTTCTTTTTGATAACAAAAGAAAAATGTAATAGCAATACAATATTTATTTGTCTACATTACTGTATAAAATTGTATGTTATTTGGTTACTTATTTAAAAAATCATTTGTATCCAAAAATCCATCCATCCCTAATTTTACCCATTTTTCGCAAAAGCTAGTGCTAATTTTCTAGAAATCGTTTCTTAATTGCGCAAATTTGGAAAAGTAGTAAGACAAAGTAGTAGACGTGGCTTTTTTTTTATGTCTGTAATCAAACCAATTTTGTTGTTATTTCCATAGTACTTGGCATTGTCAATACTAGTTCGCTCATCACCTAGCATTTGTTTGAGTTACCGTTGGATCTACACTTAATAGTCACAGATATAGCTCAATCTGAAATATCCAACTTTGCTTCAAGACTTGGTTGAAGCCATTTTTCAACTGGGCAATACAAGATCGCAAGTTCTATGCAATATTCAATTTTACTAAGTTTCATTACTTCCATTGTCTGGCAGATAATAGTCCATTAAATGTAGATTTTAGACTCTGAATGTTGCCAAAATTCAATAGGGCTGCCATAATCTAAACATGTATCTAAAGCCAAATTCGTTCAGAGCTGATACCTAAAAAAGGTTTTAGTGCAGCTCATAACAACTACACTATAAAAAAAAAATCAGTATTTTTTTGTTCTGCTAGTCGAATAAAACTACTACTACTACACCATACCACACCACACCACACCACATCACTGTACCTAGAGCTGAGTTGTGTCTTTACAGTTTGGGAATGATGTAGGTGAGAAGTCAGACAGGCCTCCGTGACGCTCTTCAGTTATATGAGACCGGGACATATGACTTAAAGTGGATTCCGAACCAAACATCCATGGCACCGTCTGAACTCGAATCCGAAACATGTGAACACCAAGTAACAGACCACTAGCCACACGGCCATCAGGCCCCAGTCGAACAAAACTGTAATTTCAATAACTTTATGCTATTTATGTGAAAAAATGTGGCTCTTATACTTTATGCCGTTGCATAGCCAGCGGGGCCTAGCGCTCTGGCGCGCAGTACCACAGGTGACGGGTTCGAATCCCAACGGCACCCTGGATGTTTGTAGTAATTCGAATCCACTTTATACCATAGGTAATGGTCTCTTATGACCGTAGAGCGTCACAGAGCCCAATCAGATTTCTTCTCACCCACATCATTCCCAAACTGTAAAGGGGCATCTCAACTCTAGGCACAGTGATGTGATGTGATGTGATGTGATGTGATATGGTGTAGTGTAGTAGTAGTTGCATAGCCAGCAGGATACTGTTGGCCATCCAAACATGCTAAAGAAATAAAAATGATAAAAAAAACAAAAAACGAAATGAACTACTTGCCCCAATTTGGTGTTGAAAATTACGTATTGCATGTGCATTTAAACTAAAAATAAGCTCTCAGCATCTTTTCTAAATTCTTTTTCTCTATAAATTCCAGGTTCCAGTAAACGCAGTTCCTCAGCCCCAGCAAGAAGCCCACCATCGCCGCTAGGTCCCGCCGCCACGACAGCCATCAATCAGCAACCTCTGCCGAGCAGAAGACGAGGGGACAGAACCCTGCACAGGTCAGACGAGGAAGTGTGTTGCACAAGTCTCCTCTGCTGCCGTCTTCTGGACTTCTACTGAACAACACGAACTTCAAAAATACCGGACAGATCTGTTGAAATATTCACCACTAGTGCCAACCTCAAATTTCCGCTCCAAAATACAATTATCTACGTGTCATTCTAAACTATACGAAATAAATAATAACTATAAAAATAAATAAATATAAATTAAGACATTTTAAAAAAAGAAATAATTTGCAAGCATCTATAAAAGCGAAGTAATTGGAAGAATGTTTGTATGTAAATGATAAACAATTTTGTATTAAAGATCCTCCTGCTGTAAGTGAGAAATATTGAATTTGTTTATTGATTTGTAATAATAATAAATTTAAAATATTTAACAATATTTTTTTTGTGTCCTTCAGTTTTGATTAGTAAGTGTTTTGAAATTTCAGTTGATATACCTTCAACAAAAAGAATAGCGCTTTTTTTTTTTTATTTATTTTTTTTTTTTTTAAATAATTAAAATGTACCATATATATATATATATATATCACAAGGTATTTTTATCCTTGCTTCGTTTCTAATGTTTAAAATTCTTCATTTAATTATGTCAAAAAAACACAACTCGATGGATGTCAAGAAATCAATGGAACCAATATTTTATTAACGACCTAATGTTATACTATCGATTACACGAGGATGATTAATTTTAAACTTCTGAGATATTTCGAAATCAGAGTACATGGAAATTAAAAAATATATGAAAAATCCAGATAGTAAATAGAAACATAGTAAACTCTATAGTATTGTTAGATTGAACGGAAAATAATGCGAGATTTGAACTTACCTAAATTCAAGTCATTACAAATGCCCAAATTTAAAAAATATATATATCTATATTTTAAACATAATATCATGCCCAATATTTTACACTCCATTTAGCTTATCATATTATCATACTTTTTTAGTTTAGGTTGCATGGCAATGCTGCAAATTTGGTTTGGTTTCTTGCTCTACGGTTAATTTTTGCACACTTTAGGTTAATTAGATCGAGGCCTACAGTTTAACGAGAATTCCGAACCACTAACAAACATCCATGTCATCGCCATGATTCGAACCTGAAGCTTTACCAAAGGCCAGAGCGCTAGCCAATTGACCATCCAGCCACTAGGCAATGCTGCAGAAGCAACTCGAAAGAGTTTTTCGATGTTATCAGTATCTATAAGTGAAAGTCAAGTTCAACAATGGTTTAAAAGATTCAGACAAAGGAACTTTAGTCTTGGAGATGAACACAGAAATTGTTGGTCAATGCAGACTGATAAAGATGATTTGAAAGCGCAGGTAGAGTTAGAACCCCATATAACAAACTGGTAGACTCTATTGTGCTCAAACAACAGTGGAACACCGAAAAATAATAGAAAAGGATTCTTGAGCGGATGTTTAGTTCCACATGAGCTTACAGCTCCAAAACGTCAACAAGTAAATGTTTACACATCCCTAGACACAAAAATTAAATTAATAATTTTTAAAACGTACAGTTACTGGAAATGAAAAATAAATTGATAATGTTATTTGATAAAGATAATGATTAAGCCTAAAAGAAAAAGTTATTCCCACTGTAAAAACAAGATTGCATCCAAAGAAGGTTGGACCACCTCTTCCATATCCCACTAAACTTTGTATTTGGTGGGATATGGAAGAGGTGGTTTATTTTAGTGATTAGTAGTTAACCAAACTAATACATCAGACATCTACTGTCGACAATTAAGAGAATTTAAAGAGGATTTTACTTACTAAACGACCAGCATTACTCAATAGCTGAAATATGATTCTTCATCAAGATAATGCCTGGCTCACACTGCATAAATAACTACAGGAATATGGATAGGAATTTCTAACTTAACCATCTTATAATCCAGAAATAACCCCATCAAATTATTATCTGTTTAGATCTCTGCACCATTTGTCTGATGACAAAAATTTCAGCAATAAACAGAGATCGAAAATTCTCTACATGAGTATTTTGCTGCGAAACAAAAAAAAGTTCTTCCAAGATGAAATCAAAAATTTGCCTGAAAGATAGCTAAATGTCATAATGATGAAGAATATGTTAATGATTTAATATGTACAATAAATATTTTTTCTTTAAAAATTATCTATCTAAATACTATTTCCTTTCAACCTGTTATATATTAAATATGAATAAACACTAATTAGAATGAATAAGTAATAAATGGATAAAAAATAATTACTACTTATATAATTGAATGTAAAATAAAAATATAAATTGTAGTCAGATAGGCTGATATATACAAATTAAGAAAGAAATTAATATCAGAACAAAACAAATAAGAATAGAATAGAATATAGAATTCCAAACGACTTCCTTTTCGTGAAAAATCTCATCTTCACTTTGAAATAACATTGTCCTTTAACCAAACGATCTTTTACAACAATTTTACATTAATTTTTTTACTAAATTATTTAATAATTACTCAGTTATTTTGTAAATAAATATTATGTATAAGAAAGCAGTGAAAGAAATATAAAAAATAAGCTTGTGAAAAAAATTTAAATAAAATTAAAAATGATCAAGGAAGCTAAAAACGCAGCTACCCAAAATAATGCTTATGTATTTTATATATGGGTATACATGGGTATATATTATGGATATATATGTGTAAATAAATTTTCAATTAGAATAAAATTCCATCTGAGCAATAAATATATATTCTTTTATCAATAAAAAAAAAAAAAAAAAATTAATATCGATGATATTAGATTTATAGACTTGGATGATAAATAAATGAAAATTTCATATTAATACATCAAAATAGTTTATTATTTGTTGACAGCAAAATATACCGTTTTCAAATACACAGCATGTTTTTAAAAAGTTTTAACTCCAAAAAGATAAGACTCAATTATTAGGATTATCATTTTAACTCCTAATTACATGCTATAAATTTTCCATTAATTTAAAACTTTTCACTCATTAATGAGCAGTGAAATTTTCAAATTATTTCTTTAAAGAAACATGCATGAAAATAAATTTAAATGATCACAAAATATTTTCTTCAAATAAAATGAAATTAATTTTTAAATGCTGTGTATAATTTGAAATGACTAAATATCAAATAACAAAACATTAAAAATAAATTCAAGGGAATCCACAAATATTATATTTTAGTAAATAATATAAACAAAGGCAATTTTTAAAAAAATTTAATAAATACTTTTCAAAAAATGTATGATTTAATAATAAACAACAAATGTTATTGAATCTCATTACAAATAACTACACATATCACAGAGTATAACAGAAAAAACTATTTTTCAAGAGAAACTCTAGTTTAACAAATAATGTAATAGGATTAATGCATTAGTCTTAATCTAAACCAGAATATTCAGAAATATAGGTTGAGATACCAAGACAAACTGCATTATCCTAATTTTAATTATTTTTGCAAATATTGTATACCCAGAAAAATAAAGTATTTCAACTTACAGAAAAAAGGCAATGGGTAAAAATTATCCCATACATACAAAGAATTCTACCTATTGGTATTACGTTCAAAACACATTGCAATAAAAAATTTCTTTGGAAGCAATTAACCCATACAAAAGTCTACAATATAAATCAATATAACAACTCTGAATGTCCCATGATTTCAATATGTAAAACAGATAAATAAAATATGTGCCAGATAAATTATATAATTTTATCTTGATTCCTGCCTGTATTTTACAGATTTAAGATTTAAACTAATTAAGAATAAGACAAATGATTTTGTACTAAGATTACAAACTTTTATTTCATGATAATAAAATTAGAATTAAGTCAAAAACATGTATCCTATACTAATATAAATATTTGTATTACCAAGTAAATAATTTATCATGCAATTGATAAACTAGTTGATCTAATAATATTTTTTTTTTTAAAGGAAAATAAAAAGTTGTGTGCATTAAGTTTATAATTTTTCTACATTTTCAAATATTTTTACAGTAATAATAATTCTTAAAAACACATTCAGCTAAACTAATATAAATAATATTTATGTAAAATTGAAGAAAAAATATTTTACAGAATTTAACGTGAAATTGAAAAATAAGTTTTAAAAATAGTTAGAATTCTTGTACAAAATACTATTTGTTAAATAATGCAATGCAATTATTTTCAATACATACTGTAAACAATAACTTTCTGTAAATAAATATGCATAATATTACATCTCCATTCTAAATGAATATTATGCATAAAATTCTATCACAAATGAAATGTTAAAAAAAATTTATTTATTACATATCATGTAGTATGATAGTTGCATAAATATATATCATATAAATTACTATTAAGCATGCATATTATTTGTTGATTAAAAAAATTAGATGTTAAGACAAATTTAAACCAACCCATATTTATTTAATATAAACATTTTGTTCAATAAATATTCATATTTAGATGTAGTTCATTAATTGATATGTAATACTACAATTTTTGAAATTATTTTCCAGAAACTTTGTTTTTGAAGAACCACACGAGAGCTAACAAAAGTGAAGATGGTCGAGAAGTTTCTTCATCATATATTAAACCTACCCAAATTTAAACCAGTCCACATTTATTTAAGATAAACATTTTGTTCAATAAATACTCATATTTAGATACAATTAATTGATATGTAATACTACAATTTTTGAAATAATTTTCCAGAAACTTTGTTTTCGAAGAACCACATCAGAGCTAATAAAAGTGAAGGTGGTCGAGAAGCTTTTTCATCATATATGAGAGCATGAGCTTCTTTTAGATCCATTTCAATCACATCAATATATTCACCCTCATGTGAATTTCCACCACCATTAGAGGTTTTCATTGAATCAGTAACCTCAACATAATACAGGGTTTGTAACGATGCTGCAACACCAACACCAGATCTAAAAAATAATAAATTTATACACTTTGTTCTAATTAACAATTTTAATTTTAAATAAGGCAGGAAAAAAATAGATACAAATTTAAAGATTGTAGCTAAGAGATTAATTTTCCAAATACTTTTTTTTTTAATTTAAAAAAGTAAAAATGCTGAAAGCATCATAAATAACAAAATAAAATATTTTAGATTAAATCTTGATACAAAAAAAAATATTAATTTTTAATAAAAACCAATATGAGCATATATTCTTTATTTACAAAGAAAATTCTCTATTTCACTACTCTGTCATTTATGTATTTTCCTCCCATAAAATGTTTGTTTGGTTTTTACATTGTAGTCAATTGAGCTTCCAACTGAATAGTTGTTGAATTTACCAATATATATTTTTGAATCTACTACATCATATTTGAAAAAAAAAACTTAACATTAAAAACATAATCAATGTTTCAACAATAACACAATCAACAAATTTTAGTAAATAAGAATTTTTTAAATAATTAAAACGGCTTTTTTATAAAAAATAAACAAATTTACATAAGGAGAAAAAAAAATGTTTTTCAATCAATAGAATTTTTTTAAAAATAATAATAAAAGTAAACAAACTATTTGACGTAGTTATGTAAAGTAAAAGTTATTAAAGTTATAAAAATAATGAGTCATGCCAACAAAAATAGGTTGGAAATTTTAAATATTTTACCAATATATATTTTTTAAATATTTAAAAATAAAAATTATGCTAATTTTCTTGTTTTCTATAATAATTTCACAGAATACATAAATAGCATGTAAATTCAAATAATTCAACAAAATAAAAAGATACACAACAATTAAAAATTTTTTTTGGATAAAATAAGAAAGTTGAAACATTACATAAGCATGTATTTAAAATTCTGAATTACTGAAAAAATATCGAAAAGTAATTATAAAATTTCAAATATTGACTTGATAATTACTTATAGACTTTTTTTCTAATGTTGTAAAGACCTAGCTTTAATAAAACAAATGCATGCAAACAGATTTTCTTTGCTGTGAAAAATTTAGTAAAATACTTAACATTTTCTCTAAAAAGAACACCTGTTCAGCAAAGAATGACAGATAAATAATGAGAAAAACAAGTATACAATAATAATAATAATAATATATATATATATATATATTATTATTATTATTATTTCTTAAAATGTTGAACATATTTCTCAATTAAAAATTTAATTCAAAATCTAAAATTGTTAATTAGTTATCAGTCTAAATATTTATAATGAAGGTAAAAACAACCAAAATCAAGTGTATTAATTTCTCAATTTGCATCACTAAAAGCTTTTTAAAAATGTAGCAGATGAAATGAAATTCATTGAACTGACTAAGAATTGAATTAGTATTGTTTTCATTTATTGAATCTTATGCTTTTTTCCTAAAATAATTTCTTAAGAAAAGAAGCATAGAATTAATTAATATTATCATTTTACAAAAGATGGGATTCATAATGAATAAAAAATAAAATGGCATTTGTCTTTAATAAAATACTAATACTTAAAGAAGAAATTTAAAACTCGCTGAGATTTTGATACAAATTAGTGATATTTAGCACATAAATTTACTAAGCCTACAAACTGAACCTTTCAAAAAAAAGATATATATATATTTAAAACGCTAGTAATATTTTATAATTAAAAAAATAATAATAACATAAATTACCTGTATGAAGTTACTTTCTGAAACATTGACAATGGAACAGAGTATCCACATTCTTCTAATACTTCATCCCGTACTGTCTCAACTAAACTTTGATCTTTATCAACAATTCCAGCACAAAGTTCAACAGTTAATCCAATACTTGGAGGATACTTTTTAACATCAATATCCCCATCACAGTCTTCATGCTTTACTTCAGCATAATAAACAGCTTTTTTTTGATAGATCAAAATATAAAATTAGAATAATTTAATACTTCCATACATATATAATTTAATCTGAATAAATAAAAAGAAATACTTTAATTTCTTCATTAAAAAATGGATTTTTTTTTTTTTTAAGAATAATTAAAATTAACAAATGTTTCAAACTACAGTTCTATGTTTTGTTAATAAAGAAAAAAAGTAATGAAAGTAGCTATACCCCCTTTACTTAAAAATCAGTCTGAAAGACTCTCTATTGTTATAAATGAAAAAATTATTTATCTGGTAAAGAAATCTTAATTTTAAAAACATTTATATTTTATAAATTTTTTATAATATTTTAACAATCTAGATAATGATATGAGGATAACTATTATGTGGCTTAGTTAGCAAGTCCTTGATTATAATTATGTAATATTAAAAAAAAAAAACATATAATTACGGTATTATATAATAAACTCTAAATACAATAGCCCTCAAATTCAAAATATTACAATTACCTATATAAACAATAATTGCCTAATTATATATAATTATTTATGCAGACATGACAATTAAATACATGTCCTGAAATTTACAAAATTAATCAATTAAAAAATACGTACCAGGTCTAAATTGTTTAACAAAAATCAGCTTTTGCCTTGTGGTATTAAAAATAACAATTGCCACACTGCATTAAAAAAAAACATTAAAAATTATTAATCATAATTTACTATAATTTAAATGCAGTAAACAATAATTTTTCAAAGTATAGAAAAGATTATTTTTCAATCATATTAAAAACAATCAAACTATTTATAAAAACTTTATCTTTTAATCCCATACAAAATATAATTTTTTTCCCCTATTTGAAATATTATATTCTTTCTTTTGTACATGAATAAATATTTCATATTCAGTCTTGTGCAATCAATATTTTACAATATTATATTTTATGACGTAAACTTTAAAAAAATACACACTGTTTTGTAAGTTTTGGAATTTGTATATAGGAGAAAAAAAATAAAATACTTTTAATCAATACAATTTGAATATAAAAGTAAACAAACTATTTGATGCAGTTATGTGTAGTAAAAGTTATTGTATCTATGAAAAGATTGGTATGAAAACAATGAGTCTTGCCAACATAAATATGTTGGAAATTTTTTTTTTATCTCTTACAAAATATAATTGTCTTTTCCCTATTCGAAATTTTATATCCTTTCTTTTGTACATATATTTATTCATACTCAGTCTTATGCAATCAATATTTTACAACATAAACTTTAAAAAAATAAGCACTGTTTTGTAAGTTTTTTTAATAATCTAAATGCACTTCCTTAAGTGTATTTTCTTTTATTTTTTTTTAAATGAACGGGTTTAAATATTTCTTTAAAATAATCTCTGAAGAAATGCTTCATTCTCTAAAATGATATTTTATATTTATCATTTGCTAAACTTTAGGTTCAGTTTTAAAAGGTAAAAAATGTTTTATAAGATTAGCCATATAATTTAAAGCAAATCTAGTGGAACAATACATTTATATATCAAATCACATTCAGAAGTAATATTTAATTCATTTAAAACATTCAAAGATATTTTAACAAACAACAATTGTCTTCCAATAAATTCATAAATTACAATTTACCTGTCATGCACTCGCATCAAATCCCAAAATTTCTGCTTTCCATCCTACAATTTAAAGTAGCTTATTCAAATAATTGAAAGGAATTGTTTTAAAAATACTTTGATAAAAACATTAATAACATGTACTATATAAACTAATTAAATGATAATAAGATAAAGCATCAAATTTTTAAGATGTAGAAAAATATCTGATGATTACAGATTAATAAAATACTCATCTCAAAATTGAAATGTAAATTATTTCTGAAAATACACAAACATAATATAGACATGGATAAAAACAAACAGCATATGTTATTTATTTCATTTATTAAAATACACGATACGTGAGAAAACTATTCAACCTGTTTACTCATCAATGGTCAACAGGAAAATGTCATTAAAATTTAAAACTAAACTTCAGCTTAAAAATACAACAAATTCTCTATAAAATATTTTTTACCTGTTCATATACCATACGAACTGGTCTTAAATAAAATGATTCATCACATTCTATTATCTTAACACTGCTTATATTCTCCATTCTTATTCAAATTTTTCCTGAAGGATTTGAAATCAAGGCACATTGAGCTCCTCGTGATAATACAATACCGAAACTCATGAACATACCGATTTTAGTTTATTTACAAACTATCAACGCACATTGCCGTTGCCAGATTAAAGAAGAACTTAAAATATTAAATAAAAATATCGTTTGCAAAGGAAAAAAATTTTCATTTCTGTTTATATTTCATTTATTCATCCATGTACAAAAAATAATCCGAAATTGTATTGCAATAAGAAATACTTGCTAACAGATCTTATTCAAATCACGATTTTCTTGACTAACAAAATTCGAAAACAATTTTGTGTTTACTTCTACTGTCATTAGAAGTAGAGATACAGCTGTTTAATCAGAAGCTATAAGGATATTAAATTCATGCATTAAAAATTTTAAATTGAATTTCTGAAAACTCCATTTTTGTTGCATGGCAATAACAATAATAGCTATAATAGTTATATGAAAATGGACAGAAAATGAATTGTTGATTTAACTTTTATCTCAATTTATCCATTAGTTCTTTGGTTAAGTTTTCCTGAGTTGTATGGCGTCTTTGTTTCTTCTTTAATTTGGTTGTCTAAGAAATTGTAACTAATTAAAGAAGTATCTAAACTTTTAATTAAGTCATTTGTATTTTCTGTTTTATTATCCAATTATAATTTTTTAATCTAAATCAAGAAAACCCTACACTTTGTGTGACCGTATTTCGAGCTTGGTATAGCAGACATCACTTCAAATCCTAATTTAATGGACTTCACCTCAGAACACCGATCTTAATCCCACATCTCACCCCGAAATCACTTACAACTTACATATCAACATGGTGCTCATTCCTTCATAATTGTACTTAAAATTACAAATAACTCAATACCGAAAGCACCTCCAAGAGTTCTCATACATAACATATCGTCAAAAGTAACTACTTTGAAACACATTAAATACATTTGAAACATATTAATCGACAAGACAAGCTAATCTTATTCACTACTCATTTTGATATCGCTAGAGAACTGGCAAACATGAAAGCCATCATGGGCGTTCCAGTCAAAGCATCTCTTTACCCAGACAGATATCCACCCGATTCCCGAACTTGCATCGGAATTGAAAGACAAAAAAAAAACTTCTTCTTCACAGAACTTCGGTGATTAGTAGGAAAACGAGCAGCGTCTGCCCTTTCCACACTTGTTTTAGTCACTATTTTAAGTACAGTCTTGCCGGAATATGTCGTATAATGAATAAAACAAAAAATTTCTCTGTTTTACGATAAACCCCAATGCAGCAAATGCTATTCATATACTCACCTAACAGCGAATTGTAAAAATTCAGCTGCCTGTGAATTCTGCAGCGACCAACATTCCATAGACTCGTACTCGGCCCAAATTCCTAAATGAGTCAATTGCAGTGAAGAACACGAAGACACTAACAACAATTTTTAAACATAAAGCTGAAGAAAAATTTTTGAAATTTAAAACTCTCAATAGACTTTCTTTTATTGAAGCTCGGATACTATATCTCACTTCGAAAAAAGATTCTTTTTCATCAAAACTAAAAGCAGGTACTACTTTATTTTCCAATTACATTACAAAGGACGAAAATACAAAATTATTTCAACAGTAAGCCATGGAAACTTAACAGTTTTTCAAAGAAATTTATCAAGCACAAACCTCCATTTTTCAAGAATCCCTTAATATTCTTACCTATTCTCACTGTAAAATAGCAGCATATCTCACCTCTCTAATTCAAGCAATAAAAAAAAATTCTCTTCTATAGTTACAGCTTAAATTCATCCTTTCAAAGAAAAGAAGAAGAAAAAATCAAAACCAAAAAACTGAGCTTCGAGGTCTTATAAGATTTTGATAATACAGTGACAAACTTAATAGATCATGTTAATCAGTCTTCAACTATCTCTACCTCTCAATTGACATAACAATCAATCCGGAACACTAAATAAATGATTTAGGCTCTCCGTTTTCGATTTATTAAATTTTCTCCAATTTTTATAAACTTTTCTTCTTATAAACAATACAACTTTTAAAATGTTACAATTTAACGCTCGTAGTATCTGAGCCAAACCATTCTTTTTGCTTCAATTTTTTTCTTCCGTATCAGTTTTAGGAATACAGGAAACATCCCTTAATTCAAAGATCAGTTTTACTTACCCGGTTAACTAATTTATAGAATTCATCGCTCAGATAATACACGAAGAGGAGGACAGTCGATTTCAGTATTCCTAACAGAGTTTTTAATCTTATCAATCTTCCTCATTCAAACAATGAAATGCAAGCCATTACATGAAATATTCCGCATAAAACTTTTACAATAGTCGATATCTATTCTTCCAAGGGCCTTTTCACCATCGAATGGCTGGAAGCAATTTACCAAAACTTTCATCTAATTGCATTATTCTTGGGAATTTTAATTCTTATCATCCAGTTCTCGAATCTACCTATTCTTCTACTAGCTCTTAAACTCTGATCAACTTGATTTTTAATAATGATTTAACTATTATTAATACCAACATTCCCACTCATATTACTTCAACTTCCACATCTCTTATTGATCTTTTCATCACCAGTGCAGATATTTACCACAATTTATCTTTATTTATTTACTCCGGCCCTTTTGACAGTGATCACTTACTGATCCAATTATTCCTTTAACTCATTTCTCCTTAAAAAACCTTGCAGACCGATTATTATATGTTCCAAAGTTCGTCTTTTTGTCTTCACGATCATCAGAATTTCGCTCGCAGTTTTGCATTATATTTTGATTTACAATCTTTCTTGTCCAACGTTCTACTTAATAACAAGAAAAATTAGGAAATTTCTCACCCTCCAACACTTTCTTGGTGGAATGCAAAATACAATAGCCTTTTAAAACAGAAGCGAAAACTTTTCCATCAAACTCAGTCTCAAATTTCTCGTGACTTTTGTAAAGTTTCTGCCGTACTTCATTTAATTTCACAGGTAAGGCATTGTTGGGATTCCTACAGACTATAATACTAAAATATAATGAATAAATAAAAAGCAATACACCTTTTAGCATCTAAAACTAATTTTAAACATTCAATAGCAGCCATCAATTCATTATCCCAAGAGTCTTCTTAGAGACAGATTTCAAATTACAATAGAATTTTCACAGGTGAGACCCTTGCACTTTTTTTAACCATTTCGTCTTATGTTCTCTCAATTTATAACTATATTATCCTCATATACAGTCTTTCTGTTCTTCAGGCATTACAGAATTTCAATTTCACTCCAATCATGTCATCAAGCTATTTGTCAGTCAACTCCAAAACATTTTTTTCTTTCTACTGCAGCTGGCAAACACTTAGACAGCTTGGTCTTGGATGCCTTGGCCTTGGACGTTACTCACTTTGCATTACCCAGGGGGCGCGTGTAACTTGAAGATAAGCCACGGACGCGGAGTAACAATGCCCCCGCAACACTCTACGATCCTATTAGGACTGGGACCTACTGTTTAAAGTGGATTCCGAACCACTACTAACATCCATGGCACCGCCGGGACTCGAACCCGAAACCTGTGGTACCGAGCGCCAGAGCCACTCGGCCATTCAGGACCAACTCCAAAACATTTGAAATAGCTTTTTATCCATGGAATTAATATCTTCTCCAATACACGTTGTTGTTGCAGAGATTTAACTGGCAGATTCTCTTGCAAGATCCGCAGCAGACATAATAATTTTTAATTTAATATCTTCGGAAAACTTGTATTTTTTAACAAAAAAAAGATCAGTCAGTTTGTATGGCTGTTTTGGCTTATTCGCTATCCCGATTTATCATCCACTGAACAACATTGCTCGATAATTATCAAAAGACTGGCCCAGCATACACCACCCACTGCTATGTCAGCTCAAGTTTGCCAATGTGTAGAAGCAGCATAGACTGGCAAACCCCAAAAAAACATACAAAGCTTCTTTCATTCAGTGCCGAAGTATAGGAGTAGCTGTTGCTAAATCACACAAAATTGTGATTTCTTCGTGTTCTTCAACTCGATGGGAGCTGTATTTTCGAGTCATTTCATTGTATTTTTCGTCTAATAAATTTGACATTGTTGAATTGACATCTAATAAATTTGACAACTAAATCCCAATTTTTAAAACTCCAAATTGCTATTCATTTACCTGCTACACATTCGATTACACCTTGCAGCAACCTCAAATATGTGTGTATGAGTGTGTGAAAATCTGTCACTAGTTGCCACAGGTTTCGGGTTCGAGGCCCGGCGATGGCATGTATATTTGTAGTGGCCTGTAATCCACTTTAAACAGTAGGTCCAGGTCTAATATGACTGTAGAGCGTTGGGCTGACAACTCTACCCAGTAAAAATAAATCATCTCCTGTGTCGGAATCTGCCAGTAGGAGGACGGCCACGACCCAAAATAGATTGTATTACTGGTGAGCTTAGAGTTACATATGTGAAAGAAAGATAAATATTTGTTAGTGGAATTCTTAAAGATTCTTAAAGGTAGGAAAAATTAAGCAATTCAACAACCTAATGTTGGTTTTTATCATCAAATCTTATTAAATTAAATTAAAAACAAGAGTTTATTACGAACTTTACACACTGATAACTTCTTCCGGGGTCTCAATCAAAAGTTATCTGCTTGCTTCTATCATTACCTCATGCACTAAATCCCAATTTTTAAAACTCTAATGTCAATAAAAGGATAAAATCACTCATCATTATTCATTTATCTGCTTTTCAACTACACCTTGCAGAAACCTCAAATATATATATAACAGGCGGGCTAAGAAGTTCGTAGGCTGACACATAGATGGCGCTACTAGTATTAAATCCATATGAATTTTAGTTAGTCCTAACTTTCAAAAGACACGTGTATAAATTTGACAGCTGTTGCACTGTTAGTATGTAAGTTATAGCATTTTTAGTGAAGTTATGGCAATTTTAGTGTTCATCACGTGCAGTCCACTCTGCTGACTGTCGATTGGACTCCGGTGTGAAACGATGGAGCCATGTTTCATCCATTGTCACATATCGACGCAAACATTCGGGTTTATTACGATTGAACAGCTCCAAACATTACTTAGAATCATCCATTCGTTGTTGTTTTGGGTCGATTGTGAGCTCGCGCGGCACTTTGAACAGAGCTTTCGCATATCCAAATATTCATTCACAATATGTCCAACACGTTCCTTTGATATCTTTAGGGTCTCAGCTATCTCAATCAACTTTACTTTACTGTTATCAGAAATTATTTTGTGGACTTTATTGATGTTTTCGTCGGTAACAGCCATTTTGGGGCGTCTACTGCGTGCATCGTCCTCGGTGCTCATTTCGCCTCGTTTAAATTTAGC
The DNA here is from genome assembly GCA_021605075.1 of Caerostris darwini. Lineage (NCBI taxonomy): Eukaryota > Metazoa > Arthropoda > Arachnida > Araneae > Araneidae > Caerostris > Caerostris darwini. Next base: position 557,006 of record BPLQ01011075.1, on the reverse strand, counting down.
AAACCACTTCTCTACGGTTGATTTTCCTGGTGCAAAGTCCGAATAATGTTTATCAAGCCAAGCCTTGGCTTTAATAGTATTTTTTTTCGCCAAAAAGCAATGCTTTATTAACACACGAAATTCTTTTTTATCCATTTTTTCAAATTAACAAAAGTTACTTCACTAAAAATGTTATAACTCACATACTAATAGTGCAACAGCTGTCAAATTTATACACGTGTCTTTTGAAGATTAGGACTAACTAAAAATCATATGAATTTAATACTAGTAGCGCCATCTATGTGTCAGCCTACAAGATTGTCAGCCCATCTGTTATATATATATGTGTGTGTGTGTGTGTGTGTGTGTGAAAGTCTGGCGTTCGGTGCCACAGGTTCATGGATGTTTGTAGTGATTCAGAATCTAGTTAAACAGTAGATCGCGTCCTAATATGACTGTAGAGCATATTACCATGGCCCAAAATATACTGTAATGTTGGGGAATTAGAGTTAGATACATATATAAAAGAGAGACAGAGATTTGTAAGTGGAATTCTTAAAGATATGAAAAATTAAGTAATTTAACAACTTAATGTTGATTTTATCATCAAATCTTGCTTAATTAAACCAAAAACAAGAGTTTATTACGCACTTTTACAAAAACCTCAAGTTGAAACGCAAATATTAAAATTTGAGAAAAAAAACTATTTTATAGCATGCAACATTGGGTTGTCTTCAAATAAATATAAATTATTAATAAACATTTGATGAACAAACTTGATGAGAACTTATGATTTGTAAATTTAAAATTTTTATATAATTTTTTTTTATATATCATACGATTTATTTCATTTATGATTTATTTTCAAAAGCGTGAAAAAAATTTTTTTTTAAATAGAAAGTTACGAAATGTTATATTAAAAAGCCTTTTAAGACGTACTCTACAACAATTTTGTTGTTAACGTCGTTTCTTATCCCATTTGGCAGACAGCAACATCTAGACCAAGTCCACGAACCCAAATGGTCTCATCGTTGAAGGGAAATGGGGCAGCTTCGTTGTGACGTAGCACCCGTAAGTAGAAGTCTGACTTGGCACCGTGACGTTGACCTTTTTACAGGATAGGGTTTTTAGCTCTAAGCCCAACAGTCATGTTATATCGAGACCTACGGCTTAAAGTGGATTCCGAACCACTACAAACATCTATGGCATCGCCTAGACTCGAACCCGAAACCTGATGCACCGAGCGTCAGACCGCTAATCACTCGGCCATTCAGGCCCCCAATAATTTTAAAAATTTGATGCTAAAAGTTCAGAAAATGAAGCGAATAATAACTGGAAAGAAAATGAAATATTTCAGAAAATATTTTTATATATTTTTTTTTTCCGTAAAATTTAAAATGGCTTATTTTATACTTATTTCCCCCCTACCAGAACCAATTTCATTATAATTTGAAGAGACTCGATTGTGGTTTTTCTCCTGAAATAAAACTATAAATTTCATAAAAACAAATCAATATGATTGAAAAATTCTTGTGACTGAAAATTTTATGCATACATAAGCATTTATATGATTAATATTGATTCAGAAAACGTGTAAACACATGAGTAAACCACAAAAAAAAAAAAAAAAGATATCAGAACGATAGATTATTTAAAATTGCAAACTATAAACTATTTCAATTTTAAATCATGAATGTGGTTAACTATTTTAAGAACCAGTAAATAACAGGATTATGAATTGAAAAACTACGCAAGAAAAATTTCTTAGAATTCCAAAAATAATTTGCAAAAAGTTAAAAATATTAGCGTATTTTTAAACATAAGAATTATTTGCATAAGAATTATAAAAAAAAAATCAACATTTTATTTTAAACCAACAAATATACCCCGCCATTACCCGAGTTTGGTTAAACATATTATTGTTAAGAAAATGGTATTACAAATAACATAAATAATTGTTATTTTCGATAATTAAAATTAAAACATCAGCCTGGTTTGAGTTTGTGATGTTCAGCATCTTGCCTCCTGAGTCGGACTACTTGATCAGAGTTTTCCAGGTTCTCTCCCATACGATACGCAAATGTAGTTCCCCCCTAAAAGTCCTCCCAGACTGACCAAAGACAATGACGGCCTTCTTCAGCGTCACGGAGCAAAGTCAGACTTCTACCTACGGGTGCTTCATCACAACAGAAGCTTCCTTTCACTCCTTCCTAAAATCACACAGGTTCTTGAACTTGGCTAGAGGTTGCTGTCTACCAAATGGGATAAGAGAAAAAAAAATCGAATCATTCAACCTACCTGTATACAATGATATATTTAGATTTAAGTTTTGAAGTTATTAGCATTTCAAAGTGGACACGAAAACGTAACTCTCCAATTCTGAACCCGTTACTTACACCGATTTTATAGATGTTTTCATATCAAAACTAGCTATCATATACACTCATGTCCATAAATTAAGGATAATGAAGTTCAGGCAAAGAAAGAGACAGAAGCAAAACAAATTTGACTTATTTGTAAAGTCTATTTATTAAACAAAAGGTAAAGAGCAAAAAAGATGCTATATGTTTGACATAATTAATAAAAATTGCGATCCCACACATGCTCTATTGGATTCAAGTCCGGTGAGTATGCTGGCCAATCCATACGGGTGATATCCTCCAATTGAAGGCATTCGTCTACAATGTTTGCACGGTGAGGACGGGCGTTGTTATCCATAAACAGAAATTCAGCACCCATGGCGCCCCGAAGCAAACGTACATGTTGTTCCAGAATGACATCCCGATAGATGTGGCCTGTCATCGTTACACTCTGAACATGCAGGTCAGTTCTGGAACCAAGAATAATTCCTCCCCAAACTAGCCATCCTACGCCACCGTAACGGTGTCGTTCAATGGTGTTCTCTTGGTGGTAACGGGTACCTGGCGCTCTCCATATGAAAGTCCGGCGAGAATCAGACTGCAAACTAAACCTGGACTCGTCGGAAAGTATCACACCAGACCTCTGTTGCGGTGTCCAAAATGCATGCTCTCTACTCCAGGTTAATCGCAGGCGACAGTGAGTTGCGGTAAGTGGAACACATCTGACAGGCCTACGAGCATATAGACCAATGTGCCCTAAGCGTCTGTACACGGTCTGCCTTGAAACTGTCGTACCGGTAGCTGAAGAGAGCTGACGAGACAGGTCTGATGCTGTGCTCCGTCTGTTTCTTTTGGCAGTAACTGCTAAATACCGGCCCTCATTCGGCGTTGTAACTCGGGGGCGACCTGTGCTGTAACATCTACTCACATTACCATCATCTTGGAATCGCTGCCAAAGCCTGGAGATGATATTCTGGGCGATTCCAAGTTCCTCGGATACTTCCAGCTGGGTACGTCCCCATTCCAGTCTTTCGATAATTCTACCACGTAAAAAATCATCCAAATGCTTCCTTTGTGCCATAACTATGCGGTTATTGCACTGAAAGGCTTTTAAAGCGCTTGTGAACAATTTTACATCTTTGCCACCATTCCTTATATACCCCTCTCTTACACTCTCGTCATTGTGACGTACTATCCGCGTCATCTGGTGGTTTCCTGTAATTTGCATATTCTTCTTCAAGATGTGTGTGATAATTCTACAGGTGACATTTTTATTTTAGAGTTCAATTTCTGTGTCATTCTGAATTATCCTTAATTTATGAACATGAGTGTATATAGACGTTCATAATTTACTTAGAATGACAAATCATTATCAGCAGCATATGCGATAAAATTATCGTTTGTTAAAGAGTAACAGAAAGAAATTTACGCTTTTGTAGAAATTACTTTCTTCAAAAAAAGTTGCTTCAATTTTAAAAGTTTAACAATTTTATAATTCATTACGAAAAAAAATTTACAATTTTTATACAGAAATTTTTCTAACAATCATGAAAATTAAATTTAATCAGGAATCAAATATAAATTATGTTATAATCTTCGTAGAGAAATGGAAAATGGTAGGGAAAATGGAAAAAAAAAAGAGGTTTTTCAAAAATTATAAATAAGTATTGGCAATATAAGAAAATCTATGAAAAGTATCATTAAAAAAAAATTTTTTTAGAAGAAAACTAAAAAAATTTTAGAAGAATTTTAAAAAGAAGTATTTTAGAAGAAAACTTCCTGTTACATATCTATTAGTTGATATATTTTAATATAATTTTCATGCATTAAAATCAAACTGATAGCTTTTATTAAGAAAGCATTGTAACTTTTATTTGCTAACCACTATAATTTTTATATATACGCCTTAGTACTAATCTAATTAATCTTAAAAATTTATCTCCGATTTAGCTCATTAAATATTTAACAGGAAATTAAACGACTACAAAACTTTATCTCATATTTTTAAAAAAATAAAGAACTTTACGAATTGCCATCTGCTTAAAGCCAGTTCTCTGAAGATAAGAACTTACGATCACTCCCTCTAGGATAGTTACAATTTATAATTAAAACTTCACAATGGGAACAAATTACAGAAAAATAATCGAAGTATAATACTTCTTAGGTAAAGCTAGCTGCATTACTATACATGAATCGACAAATCACGAGAAACAAGTAATATAAAAAAAAAAAAAAAAATTTAAGTCAATTCCTACGTTTTTTTTCACTCTATTGCAGAAAGTTCTTTATAAATAATTTTCATTCATTTTTTTAAGTTTATCTGGCGCCATCTATTGGTAGATATATGCAACTTAAATCTAAAAAACTAAAATTAATTCATTAAATTTAATTACTGAATTAATATTTGAAAAAACTGTATTAACATCAACTGTCATCCACTACAAGTACAAAAAAAATGTATTTAAACTTGAGTGGATGAATAAGAAGTATTTTATGAACGATTGAAAATTTGAACATGATATATATAGGGAGAGTGTGAGCTAATAGAAGGAATTGAAAAAAGATCTATCTGAACCGAACTTGATTCATTTCCAAAGCTGAATAAGTGTGAAAGAAAATTATTAATTGGACGACCATATCATTTAAATGATTTATAATTATTAAGCATAAAATTATGGGTATTGTTTTCATTTATAATTATTAAGCATAAAATTATGATTATTGTTTTCATTTATAATTATTAAGCATGAAATTATGGATATTGTTTATGGGTATGGGTATTGTTTCCGGAGCTTGATTTACCGTGTCTCGTATGACTTTCAATATTTCTTATTGATTAATTTTTTTTAAAAATTCTTTATGAGGTATTGGTTTATTTTCAATTCCTTTCACGCATTATTCTTAATGATTTATTTTCAATTTTTTCACAAATTATTCTCATTGATTTATTTCAATTTCTTTCACGAATTATTCTTATCGATTTCTTTTCAATTTCTTTTATGAATTATTCTTATTGGTTTAATTTCAATTTCTTTCCCGAATTATTCTTATTGGTTTAATTTCAATTTCTTTCACGAATTATTCTTACTGGTTTATTTTCTTTCAAGAGCTTTTTAATACGCTTTTATTAGCTTCACCTGTATGTTTGTATGTATGTATGTAACTGGCTTTTTCCCCTGGAGATCTGTTTCTCCTCATATACACTATTTAAGCTGCAAAGAAACATTTACAGGCATCTTTCAGAAAGAAAACAGTTGATTCTTTTTAAATACGCTTTTATATTAGTTTCACCTGAATGTTTGTTTGTTTGTTAAACTAAAAAGTAAAAAATAAATTAATAGTTTAAAAACCAAAAACACGCTTTTAGAGTTAATCAAACTAAAAAGTAAAAATAAATTAATAGTTTAAAAAACCAAAAAAAAACACGCTTTTAAAGTTAATCAAACTAAAAGTAAAAATTAATTAATAGTTTAAAAAAAACTAAAAAAGATACTCTTTTAGAGTTAATCTACCTAAAAAGTAAAAATAATTGTTAACATAAGAATAAAATGACTGACGAGAAAATGAATGTCACTGTTCTAAAAGCGTGGGGTGCTTTATATGACATTTTAAAACTAACTGTGCATTTCGGAATGAAACTAATGAAAAATTATAACGATTGATATCGAGCACCCCACGCTTTTAGAACAGTGACATTCATTTTCTCGTCGTCAGTCATTTTATTTTAGGTCTTATGTTAACAATTATTTTTTTACTTTTTAGTTTGATTAACTCTAAAAGCGTGTTTTTTTTGGTTTTTTTAAACTATTAATTTATTTTTTACTTTTTAGTTTGATTAATTTTTTTTTTTGGTTTTTTTAAACTATTAATTTATTTATACATAATATTTTTTATTTCTTTCATGAACATTTTATATATAATATATATTTATTTAAATTTCTTTCACAAATTAATAATTATATAATTAAATAGTCTAAAATTGCTTTAAAAAATCGTCTGGTGAAACCAAAGCCAATTTTATCGCAAAATGAAAATGAAATTTTTCAAGAAAAGAAAATCATTTGGAATTATATAGTTTTTTTATTTCAATTCTTTCTATTAACTCATACTCTCCCTATATACATATATATCATGTTCAAATTTTCTATCGTTCATAACATACTTTTTATTCGTCCACTCAAGTTCAAATACATTTTTTTGAACTTGTAGTGGATGACACTGGGTGTTAATACAGTTTTCTCAAATATTAATTCAGTAATTAAATTTAATTCATTAATATGAGTTTTTTTTTAGATTTAAGTTGTATGTATCTGCCAATAGATGGCGCCAGATTAAACTTTAAAAATTGAATGGAAATTATTTATGAAGAACTTTCTGCAACATAATGAAAAAAAAGTAGGAATTGACTTAAAAAAATTTTTTTTTATATTACTTGTTTTTTAAGATTGCTTTTACACATTTTTTCTTCTTTACATTAAATTCTCAATTTTATAACTATTAGCCTAGCAGATTACATTAAAAAAATTTCTTGTTAATTATTTAATTAAAGAGAAAACTTCATGTCAAATTTTTTGTTCGTGTTTACTTTTTGTATTTCCCTGCAAGACAACAGCTAAGAATCTTCTGGGATCAAGATGTTCTATTAACAACAGAACAAACTTCTAACTTTTGTTAAAACCGCACCTCATTATTATATGCTCTCGAATATTCTGCGTATTTCCTTTAGAAAAACAAGTAATAAAAAATAAAAAAAAATTTAAGGTCAATTCCTACTTTTTTTTCACTATATTGCAGAAAGTCCTTTATAAATAATTTTCATTCATTTTTTTAAGTTTATGTGGCGCCATCTATTGGTGCAACTTAATTGCAACTATATGCAACTTAAATTTAAAAAAAACTAAAATTAATTTATTTAATTTAATTAATGAATTAATATTTGAAAAAACTGTATTAGCATCAAGTGTCATCCATTACAAGTTCAAAAAAAATGTATTTGAACTTGAGTGGATGAATAAAAAGTATTTTGCTAACGATTGAAAATTTGAACAAGATATATATAGGGAGAGTGGGAGCTAATAGAAGGAATTGAAAAAAAAAAGTCAATCGTTGTAATGTCATCAGATATATAGCATGTTTCATTGTTTCTCGACACATGCGATACAACAAGGGATATTTGTTTTTAAAGAATTGAAGTTTCTTTTAACCATTTTTAATATGTTTTTATTTGTTAATTTTTTTTTAATTCTGTATTTCCATATTAAAATATTTGTATTAGAATAAATCACATAATCTCGATCTACAAATGGGTATTATTAATAAAGATGATTTAGCAGATCACAAAGAAGTTGAACTATTTGATGAAGGCTGGCTTTTTTTTCCTCCCAAAACACGAGAATGTAAAATAAAATGAAATGAGATTGATAAATTATTTAAAATATTTATAATTATATGCATATTCAATTAAACATAATATTCCATAACATTTTTTTTCATTTCTACTTTAATTAATAGTTAAAGAATTTAACTATGCATGCCATGTTTAATGTGGGGACTTTTTTTTAATTTTTTTATCTTTATAATTAGTTTTTATGTGGCCCGGCGTTGTCCTGATTATAGGAAATAGAGCATATTCAGTTTTCATAAATTTAATTAAGAAAAATATAAATATATCTGTGCAGAATTAAAGATTTGAGATTTCATATAATTCACCTTAAATAATAAAAATTGGCTAAATAAAGCAATCATTCTTATCCAAAAATTGCCAATATTGTTTTTATTTATGTTCAGTCAGTTTGTAATTTTCGGAATTCCTTGGACCCGCAGGGGCCTAACTCCTTTTTTTATGTTTATTGAGTTAATATTTATTTGATGAGTGCTTTGAGATTAATATAAAAGTGTTAGTTTGGAAAATAAATTAATAACTTTATACTGTAAACATTTTACCTTATTTTATCTTACGGTACCAATCAGTTTTTAAGGCGGGCGCAATCTGGTGGCTGTAAAAATTTTTATTTAAGAAATAATTAATAAAAAAATTTGGTCATTTTTAAGCTACGAATTTTTGGACCGAAAGAGCATATTTAGATAAAAAAAATGAACTTTTAAGTGTTGTAGTTTTTGAGTTATGCTGGAACATACACACTCACACTTTTACAATAGAATTATTTGTATTCTAATGTATAAATAAATCTAAATTTTAACATATTCAGCCGTTTTAAGTTAAATAAAAACTTATTTAATTATTTATAAAATTAAATTTATTACATTATTTAATAAGTTAAATAAAAACTAAATAATTACGTAATAAATTAAAGCCATTACGTTAATACGTAATAAAAACTTATTTTAAAAAATTGCACATTTTGACACTTTTTTTGCCATGATTAAAAAAAGAAAAATTATATAAGTCAGCATCACCTTAATATTTTTCCAAATTTATGAAAACTTCAATGTGAAATTAAAACAAATAAACGAGACTAAATATCATTATTTAAATGCACTTGGCACTATAAGTACTTTACTGCGAGTACAGACAGTACTATGTTAGGAACTGTACAGAACAATAGTGCTTTTCAAATTATTTACCAAAGTCATTTAAGGTAGTTAAAAGTCCTCTCCGAACTACCTTATTTTCTGAGATAATTCCCTAAATGGCTATTGTGAGACTAAGCTTGAATGAATGTCCAAGACAATTCCTTTTCCATTCAATCAGGAAGAAAATTGAAACGACATTGAACACAATTACAGGACAATTCCCGGTCCATCCAAAGAGCTGAACTCGGCAATGCTTTGTTCCCGAAGCTTTCGTTGAACCAGTTTTAATTCGGTTGAAATCGAGAAATCAAGCAGCTGCGTTAGCGCAACTAACTGGTTCACTCGTTTTAAATTGTTTAGAGAATCTCTCTCTTCGCCATGCATTTAAAAGTTCAGGATTGTGGCATATATTATTTCAGATTCCTTAAATAGCAAAATCGGATAGTAAAAATTTAGTTTTAATCCAATTTTTGGTACATTTTTGGTTATTTCCTATTCCTTAAATAGCAAAATTGGATAGCAAAAATTTAGTTTTAATCCAATTTTTGGTACATAATTTCTTTTAAAAAAATGTACTACTGTGTCCAAAAAGTAAGACCCATTTTCAATTTAAAATTCCCGGGTCTTATGGAATTTCAATTTTCTTTTTCTTTTTTAGGTTGCAGGCACTGTACTTGACATCTGTGTGAAATTTAACGTCAAAATATTCATTAGTGTTTGACTTATGCTTGGCTTTGTCAGACGCTAAAACTGATTCCGGCGATATTTGAAATGTCTTAATTAATTGAGCAAAGAACTTGCATTACATTTTGTTTCAGAAACGTATAGAATGTTGCAGAAGGCATTCGGTGAGCATTCCTATATCGGAAAGAAATGTTTATAAATGGTATCACCCTTAACCGACTTAGCTCACGTCCAAAAAATTAAAGATTTTGTGCTTACAAACCGTCAATTTACAATTAGAGACCTTGCTGATGATGTTGGAATTTCAAAAGGATCGGTCAATTCCATTTTGGACCTCAAACGCGTCAAATCTCGACCGAAAACACTGAATGCGCCAGCTCACACTGCATTGATTCTTCGTGACTTTTTCGCCACAAATGAAACCCATATCGTTCCACAATCACCGTGTTCACACCGTGAGATTTCTGGCTATTCCCTAAACTCAAAACACCACTCCGGGGACACCCTTTTAAGTCGATTGAAGGCATTCAACGTCAATTGCCGCGCACTTTGAAGGCCATCCCTGCCGATGACTTTTTAGCATGCATTGAGGATTGGAAAAAAAACTTGGCATAAGTGCAATGTGCCCGGAAGGGATTACTTTGAAGGCGATGAAATAAATTTGGAAGGAGAAATAAAGAGTTTAAAAAAAATAATAATAATAATTGGTCTTACTTTTTGGGCACAGCAGTAATTTTGTCCAAATTCGAGCCAAGTATCTAAACATCCTTATTGATTTAAGATAAATACAGTTTTAATTCAGTTGAACTCGTAAAATTAACTAAAGTGCAACTAACTGATTCACTCATTTTAAATTGTTTAAAGAATCTCTCTCTCCGCTATACATTTAAAAGTTCAGTATTGTGACATGTATTATTTTCCATTCCTTTAAATAGCAAAATCGGTTATTAAAAACTTTTATTTATTCCAATTTTTTGTACCTAATTTCTTTTAAAGAATGTAATTTTGTCCAAATTCGAGGCAAGTATCTAAACCCCATTATTGCTTTAAGATAAATTCAGTTGAAATCGAAAAAACAAGTAGCAGCGTTAGCGCAACTTCATTCGTTTTAAATTATTTAGAGAATCTCTCTCTTCACCATATATTTAAAAGTTCAGTATTGTGGCATGTATTATTTCCCATTCCTTTAAACAGCAAAATTTTCTTTCTAATGCAGTTGGCAAACACTTAGACAGCTTGGCCTTGAATGCCTTGAGGCAAGCACTGCACAGACGTTACTCACTTTGCATTACCCAGTGTGCGCGTGTAGATTGAAGATAAGCCATGGACGGGGAGTAACAATGCCCTCGCAACACTCTACGATCATATTAGACCGAGACCTACGGTTTAAAGTGGATTCCGAACCACTACAAACATCCATGGCACCAGCCGGGATTCGAACCCGAAACCTGTAGTACCGAGCGCCAGAGCACTAGCCACTCGGCCATTCAGGCCCCTTAAACAGCAAAATCGGATATTAAAAAAAAAAAAATTTATCCGATTTTTCGAAAATAATTTTTTTTTTTTTTTTTTTTTTTTTTTTTTTGAAAAATGTAATTTTGTACATATTCAAGCCAAGTATCTAAACAACAATATTAATTTAAGATTCGTTTTTCTCCAAATTTTTATAATGAGATCAACGTGGTTTTAATAGTAATTTAGATAATTAAATATATTTTTTATGTTGACCGTTAGAAATTAAAGTACAAAAAATAATTTTAAATTAATTTTTTTTCAGAAAAAAATTAATGCATGAAAATAACAAATGTAATGCCTTCTTAAGATATAGTACTTCTGATATTTTCATTTCTGATAAAAGAAAGTAAACAAAAAAACTAATTTTGCACAGTACGGCAATTTTTTTTTTAGAATTGTAAGGTAATTATCAAAAATTATTTAATTACGCTGAAACTTAAAGATTTAATGAGATAATTAAATTAGAGTGTAATTAAACAGCGGAAATTGATTTTAAAATTCATTAATCTTAATTTTGTACACTTGCGCTTCGTTGGCATAAATTAACGAACTTTCTGTTTAAAAGGCTCGGTTAATTAGAATTTAAAAAAAAATTAAAAATAAATTAATTATAATTAAATTTTTAAATATGGTTTTGGTTTGTCGCTCTACTGTCATTTTGTACACACTTTATGCTAATTAGACCAGAACCTACAATTTAAAGTGGATTCCGAGCCACCAACAAATATCCATGCCACCGCCATGGAACCTCAATGAAACCTGAACCTGAAGCACGTGATACCGAAGGTCAGAGTGCTAGCCAATTGGCCATCAGGCATTTTTAATATGGGTCAACGTAGCCTGATGGATGGCGCGTTGAGCTTGAGAACTTGGATCGAGAGCCGACATGTGATGTCGAACCAAAAGTTTCTATATCATTGTCAGCCATGGGATGAAAAATCTATAAATCAGGGAAGTCCTTTTATTGGGCTCGGAGAAGTGGAGAGGAGGGTACGAAATTAGTAATCAGACATTAGACAGTATATTTTGTAACAATGCTCCCTCCTACACACTGGCAAGGACACCCCTGTGGCATTCAGGAGAAATGGTCAGTCGGCCTCGAGATTCTCACCAGAAAGGAAATACATCGCAACCTGAGCTCCCACTAAGAAACATTTAGTGTATAGTCTCTCAACCCGAGAGAAAATATATTTAGATGGCTCATTAGTTGGGTTACAGGCTCTCACCCGGAGAGAAAATATATTTCACGTATCTTGCGTAGCCGAGTTTCTGGTTTTCGGCTTAGAAGTGGAATTCTTCCACGAATCTATAGTTATTTGTCTTTAAATGTCTTAATTATTGTATGTGTGTGGTGTTTGTGCGTGGTTATTCTCCACCCTGTGGCTCAAGTATCTCAATCCAGTTACAATCTGGTTGCTTAATCTACACATTAGCAAGAGCGCCCCCTGTGGCATTCAGGAGAAATGGTCAGTCGGCCTCGAAACTCTCATCAGAAAGGAAGTTTCCGAGCAACCTGAGCTCCCTCTGAGAAACGAAGAATCAATGAATTTTATAAATGAAAATCAAATATAAATTATCAATGAAATTTATAAATTTAGAACTTTAATCAAAAAACCAACAATGCTCTCGCTTTCACGAATTTTCAACAAAACTAGCAATACACAGAAAGATTAAAATGAAAGAGCTATCTTATCGATTGGGGGGAATCTTAATAATACAGTTCAAGAATCGAAACCACTGGTAGAGAAACTTCTAAAATGCAAACAATGAAGAAGACAAACACACACTTCGAAAGATTCGAAACAAAAAGCAGTGTTCCATTGTTCTCATTTCGTCCACTGATTAGATGGGCACCAAAAGAGTAGCGGTAAACTCTTTTATGTAAATAACTTCGAAACAACAAGCAACTTCTCACTGTTCAATCTGCTCCCATCTGCCAAGCTTCTGTAGCTCTAAAAACAAAAACATAACAAAACAAAAAAAGGACGCCCATACGATGGCTCCATATCAACATTGGAGGGAAACTTGCCCCGTAGAAGAAACCAGAGCTCATTTTCAGAACTGAAAAAATTATTTGTTCTCATCCACCATAAGTTATCAGATGTGATTGGAACACTGTGGATATGAAAAGATTTGTTTGCAGATATGCCTCCCTTGTTTTCAAAAGAAGAAGAAAGTAAGCTTCTTGCTAAGGAAAAGAAGTTCAAAAATGAGGGAAAAAATGCATATTTTTTCCCTATGCCCTTTTCATTTTTTTACAATAACCAATTTCAAAGTTTCATAAATTTTTTTTTCATTTATTTAACATGCTATTTTAATTTATATTAAAAATTCCTACAAGCTAATATAGTTTTCAAAATTCGTAATTTGAGCATTAAAAAATAAAAAATAAACGTAGAAATTGTCAAATTTTTTTACCATCATCAGGGGCGCAAACAGCCCCATGGTGGACGACAGATTCCGAGACAGGAGATGCTTTTCATTTTATGGGGTACGGTTGTCAGCTCTACGCCTAATACTCTACGATCATATTAGAACGGGACCTACGGTTTAAAGTAGATTCCGAACCACTACAAATATCCATGCCCTCGCCAAGATTCGAACCGAAAGCCCAAAGGCCAGAGCGCTAGCCAATTGGCCATCAAACCAACTCTCACCCGGAGAGAATTTATATTTCGCTTATCCTGCGCGTAGCCGATTTTCAGGTTTTCGGCTTAGAAGTGGAATCCTTTCACGAATCTATAATTATATATCTTTAAATGTATTACATATTGTACGTTTTAATTGTATGTATGTGGTGTTTGTGCATGTGACAATAAAGCTGTGAATTCTCCCAGTGCTACAAGTATCTTAACCCTACCATACCCAGTTACAATCTGGTTGCCCATCCTGCACGATACCAATTGAAAATTGAGCTAGCATCCATGAAATTTTAAAACTTCAAAAAACCAACAATGCTCTTGAATTTTCACGAATTTTCAAAGAAACAAGCAATACACAGAAAGATTAAAACGAGAGAGCTACCTTATCGATTGGGGGTCTTAATAATACAGTTCAAGAATCGAAACCACTGGTAGAGAAACTTCTAAAACGCAAACAATAAGAAAGGCAAACACACACTTCGAAAAATTCGAAACAAGAAGCAGTGTTCCATTGTTCTCATTTCGTCCACTGATTAGATGGGCACCAAAAGAGTAGCGGTAAACTCTTTATGTAAATAACTTCGAAACAACACGCAACTTCTCACTGTTCAATCTGCCAAGTTTCTGTAGCTCTAAAAACAAAAACATAACAAAACAAAAAAAGGACGCCCATACGATGGCTCCATATCAAAATTGGAGGGAAACTTGCCCTGTAGAAGAAACTAGAGCTCATTTTCGGAACTGAAAAAATTATTTGCTCTGATCCACCATAAGTTATCAGATGTGATTGGAACACTGTAGATATGAAAAGATTTGTTTGCAGATATACCTACCTTGTTTTCAAAAGAAGAAGAAAGTAAGCTTCTTGCTAAAGAAAAGAAGTTCAAAAATCAGAAGGAAAAAAATTGCATATCCTTTCCTTTTTTTTATAAGAACCAATTTCAAAGTTTCATAAATTTTCTTCTTTCATCATTTAACATGCATTTTTAATTTATGATAAAAAAATACCTACAAATCAATATAGCTTTTAAAATTCATAATTTGAGAATAAGAAATAAGAAATCGTTACATATTTTAACCACTGCCACTAAAACATGGAAAGAAAATTTAAAAGAAATTGCATAATGGGGACAGGGAAAAAAAATTTTAGCAGAAAAGAATCACTTCATTTTTCCAGAGATAAAAGTGTCTTTTAATACGATGTCCAATTGTTTTTTATATAATATTAATAGCTTCTTCTTCTTCATTGGCGCAACAGCCTTATGGGGGCCAAGACTGTCTACATACTGGCAAATTTCAAGACCCTTGTCATACCCTAAAGGCTCTATAGTCATATTAGACCGGGACCTACGGTTTAAAGTGAATTCCGAACTACTACAAGCATTCATGGAACTGCCGGGACTCGAAACCGAAACCTGTGGCACAGAGTTCCACAGCGCAAGTCACTCGGCCATCAGGCCCAATATTAATAACACTCTTTCTCTTTAAAATATAAGATGATCAAAATTACATACATTATAAAATATGTTGTTGTCGTCGTATCCCTCATGGAAGGAAGGATGATGGGGGCAGCTTCTGTTCAGATGGAGCACTTGTAGGTAGACGTCTGAATTCTGCTCCGTGTAGCTGAAGAAGGAAGGCAATGCCTTTCGCGAGCACCTGGGAACTGCCCCGCATTTGCCTATCTAATGGAAGAAAACCCAGAAAATTCCCATCAGGTAGTCCTACACACGAGGCAAAATGCGGAATATCACAAACACCATCGAGTCTCCTCGCTTTTTGGAACAATGTCTACAACAAAGCCGCCAGCGGATGGAACCTCCGCCCTCATGCTCACCAGCGGCACACGTTGCCACTGAGCCACGAGTCGAGCACTAAAATATTTGAAAGCATGAACAAATATTCTTAAAATATAAACTACTATCTGCAATATTTCGTTTCTCTTAATTGAAGAGCATCATATAAATGATTTTACAGAGTCTTCTAATTTAAGACCATGCAAAATATTTTAAAGATATAATTGGTAGCATTATGATTTTATTTTTGTTGTTACTCTAATCCTCCTGGTGTAGGATAAAAATGCTAACTCTCTATCAAGAAATTTTGCAATCTTGAATACAGATCTCAAATAAATATTTGGATCTCTTCCTGACGATTTCACTGTGCATTTCAATTCATATGACTGACGCTTCTTTTGATATTAACCCTCCGTTGATATCTAATTTAAATATTTTCCAATCACAAGGATTTTCTTTTATCACTGCAATGAAACGCGGAACAGGGAAAAGAGAAAACAACTTGTCAATCTCAACAGCTCGTTCTATTTAATAAAAAAATTAAAACATCAGAATTGTACTCGTTTTTTTTTTTTTTTTACCTCAATAAAAAAAAAAAAAAAAATTTAAAAAAAAAGTTGTTCCTCATATGCATAAAACACAAGAGAGGTGTTCCTTCGTCTTTATCCACTTTTTTTTTAATGCACATAGGGCATGTTACCCTCATTATCATCATCATCAATGACATAGCAGCTCCAGTGGGCCAAGGCCATCTGCCTACTGACAGATTTCGAGACAGGAGATGTATTTCTTTTTACGCGTAGGGTTGTCAGACGTACGTCCAACGCTCTATAGACATATTAGACAGTGATACACGGTTTAAAGTGAATTCTGAACCACTACAAGCATTCCCAGCATCGCCAGGACTCGAACTTGTTGCCCGTGATACCGAGCCTTAGTCACTTGGCCATAAGACCCATGGCCATTATCCATGAGTTCAAATTTACGTTAATGATTTTTTTAGGGTGTATTATACGAGTCTCTTACAAATTGATGAAGCATTTTATGAAACTTACTGACTATTTTAGTATGATTTTTTTGGCAGTCGGTTTTAAAAAGTTCAGAAAAAATTAAATTTTTGTTCAACAATTTCTTTAAACTCAAATTTAGTAAATAATTGTTGTTCTAAACTTATGATTTGTAAATAAAATGTTTACTTATTACATTATAATTAATTCATTCTTTTTCATCTTCATTGGCGCAACAGCCCCATGAAGGGTCAAGGCTGTCTGCCTACTGGCAGATTTCGAGACAGGAGATGTTTTTCTTTTAACGGGGTAGGGTTGTCAGCCCTACGCTCAATGCTCTACAGTCATATTAGACTGGGTCTTACAGATTAAAGTGGATTCCGAACCATTATAAACATCCATAGCACCATCGAGACTCAAGTCCGAAACCTGTGTCACCGAGCACCAGGAGCTAGTCACTCGGCCATCAGGTCCCATGTCCCTCTATTTCTTAATATTTCGAATCTAAGAAGAAAAATATATATATTTTAAAATTATTACTTGAAGCACAATCGCTTATCTCTCACTAAACAATTTTATTTAAAGCTTACAATAGAACTTCCCTTTGCGAAATTTTTTAAACAATATGCTGTTTCTCCACACACGTTCTTTATTTTTAAAATTTTGTAATGAGCAAGCAATTTGGTTAACACATATAGTTTCTGGAATTAGAAAATTTAGTTAGAAATCTGACGAGCGAATCACAACTAAATCCCAATGTTTACGCCGGAAATAGGGATAGTAACCTTTGAGATTTATCTCAATTTATCCAAATGCAAACACTGAGAAGATGATAGAAAAATTATAATGAATAACAACTACATCCGTTGAATAGTTTTTCAAATATGAAGGATATCATGTTGAGTTAACATGACTTTGAATGAGATGAATTATTGCATAGATCTCAGGCAACCAAAAGAAGATAATTAAATAAACGGAATAAATATTGTAGTATTTTTCCCATGGGAAGAGTTGTAACATTTCATTTCCAGGAGACAGTAATGTATATTGTTTGACAAGTACATAATAACAACCAATCACTCAAATTTGACAGCAGATAAGCAGTATTGTGAGTAGTTATATTACATGCAATTAGTGTTTTGTACTAATGAGAACAAGCAGCCACTCAAATCTGACAGCAGGTATCCAGTGTCGTGGATAACGAGTTCTCACGAAATTAGCGATTGTCTGTGCGACAGAAACAATTACAAATAGAATATGGACTACACCATGAGTTGCTGCATCGTGATTGGTGATAGACCGTGGGTTGAGAAAATGTCTACTCCATGGAGAAATGAAGGAAGCTGATCCTCCCCCCCTCCAACGGATTTTCATAGAGAGAGGTTTCTGGAGAAGAAAGGGGTGTTCTGTGACCAGAAATGTTGTTTTTCTTTTTTTCTCTGAAGTGACTGGCAGGCTACAGTTTCCGGCTGTTTCCAAAATGAGCCCTTTGTGGTTTCATGTATCACGCCGTGTGATAATTAAGGTCTGCCGCAGACCATGTGTTTCGATTCATAGTAGACTCAAGAACTCTGAAAATATCCGTCCTCAATTTAAATCTTTAATTTCATTTTTTTTGTAAATAATTTTGTATTAACTCAGAGCTCTGTATATATATAAAGCTTATAAATAAAAATTAAAGTGTTCCCATGACCATTAAAGGGAACCACTTCTAGAAAACTTTATAGGTCTAGTATAGGCCGAGACTTTACAATATAAAGGTGAAATAAATAGATGAAACTATTCCTCAACTATATCACAACACTATAAAATTGGAAAGAGGATGAAAAAGAGGATAGACACCTATTACAAAAAAAGAAAATTGAAGTTCTCCTATGCTTACGAGATTATATCGAATATTCATTACAAAGGATAGAACATTGTAGCTGAAAGCTCTTTGTAGCATGCTTCTTGACTCATCATATTTTGCACACGAAGTATAAATGACAATAAATATGGTAACCACGATCAGTGGTCGCACTGTACCATAAACATTTTCTCATTTAGTCCCCCTTCACCAATAAACCCTTTTGATACTGTGGGATACACAAGCTTTCTCAAATCTTGTTAATTTAATTCCATACTTTAGGGCTTCAACCAATCCGATACTTACAAAATAATCTTTGCCACCAAATATGCATAAATGTGAACAGCAAGATGGAGTGTCAAATAATTCCCATAGGAAATTTTTAATCTGAGCAGCTTTAACATTGCTGTACTTTTCCATCATTTATTATAACACCATAAATGGCATACAATTATCAAGAAATTTCTGCAATTTTATCTGCTTTTGCGTAAAGAATACGAATCACCACACCTAACAGTCGGTGAGGATGGCAACCATCGTAACTTACTGTCACATAAAAACCGATGATATTACGCTGATAATTTCGAGTGCATCGTATGTTAAAAATAGGTGTTTGATAATGAGCAAATGTGATATGACCAATGTTGCCATCCAGAATTTTAAAAAATTGGCCTTTTTTTTTTAATGTATACAAAACTATTAAGACACAAAAATTACTGGAAAAATATATTTATTCTATTATTATTCTAGTAAACTAGTGTACAAAAATAAAATGGTTAATAATATCCCGAAGATACACATTCCTCAATATTAAAATTATATTCTTTTTCTTTAATTTTTAGATAAATTTAATTTTTTGCATTATGATTTTTATATATTTCTATTAATTTATTTATCTATTATTAAAAAATTGGTTCATTAACTATTTTATGTTATATATATATCTATATTATATATGTTACCATTCAAATTATTTGTTAAATATTACATCAATCTCTTTTTAATCAGGCACGTTTGGGATTACAGCAGTACCAGATTATGAAGGATCAATATATTTTTAAGAGTGATAATTAAAAGATATAAAGCCCACTAGTTAAAACTTTAAACAATTTTATGCATATTCTGGAACAGTACAGATGGCATAAATATCTGACAAAACATGTTGTCATTCTAGCAAACACAAAATTTGAAAACGTGAGCAGCACTGTGATATGATATGTACCAGATAATAAAATGTGCCAAACTAAAGGTAGTTTACTGCACTTTATAAAATATCTATTATTTCATAAAATAATAGACAAAGTCAATTATAATTGATAATTACACACATTACCAATTTATTCTATGAAACAAATGAAAATCCATAAATTAATGATAGTTAATTAAATTATAAAACAATAAACAAATTCTGCTAAACAATGTGTGTTTATAAATATTCAGAAAACAAAATAAAATCATTTGTTACAATAAGGATTACTAAAATGGCACTCAAAATTGATAGGCTGAGATAAAGAGATTATTATTGAGATTATTTTTAAATCTATCAGAATTGATAGATTTTTAAAACAACCACAATTTTTGTTGCCTACACATTTGTTTAATCTTTAATGAATATTATGAGTTACAGCAACCAAGTGGAGTGATTTTTTTATATTCTATACTTCTTCAATTAAAATTCGTTTTTATTCATAGAACACTGAACTAGTATTGAGAATATAATTATTTTATGTAGCCATCTTTTATTCTTAAGTCCTTGTTATTTATTTATTTTTTTATCATTACAACAACTAAAACAGATTAGGCATCAGCCTTTTCTCTGTTGACCTCAAGTACAAGGATCCAAACTGCAACCACTACTGAAGTTTCAAAATAAGAATCAAAAAGAATTTTAAGGCAGATAAAATTATCTTGGTCCCAATATTTTCAGATTTTTCTGTTTTCTTTTAGATATTTACTTCATTGAATGTTCAGTTTATTTTACTCTTTAATGGGCAAAAATTCATTATCCTATAAAATAACTAGTTAAATCATAGAATACAAGTAATTTTACACAAACTGATCTCACTCTGTTAATAAAATAACAAATATCACACTTAAATGGGAACAAATACAAGTTATTTTTTTTCTCTTTAAGATTATTTACAATAATTCATTAAAAGAATATCTTTACTGTTTTTAGTGTTACTTAAAAGCAAAAAGTTTCACAAAATATTGAAATTATAAAAATGAATACATTTCTTAACCCATTTTTTTAAAACTATAAAATAGCTTGAACAATTTCTTGAAGCTTTTATTAGTTAAAAATAACATTTAACAGTCACTATTACTCCTTCCTTAGAATAATTATTTAGTAAAATTCATACTAAATCAATAAATAGTGATACAGATACAATGAATATTTACAAAATATTTTCATAATCCTTGCTATATCATTTACTATTTATTACATGAAAA
Organism: Caerostris darwini; assembly: GCA_021605075.1. Taxonomy (NCBI): domain Eukaryota; kingdom Metazoa; phylum Arthropoda; class Arachnida; order Araneae; family Araneidae; genus Caerostris; species Caerostris darwini. The sequence continues at coordinate 536,189 of BPLQ01011075.1, read as the reverse complement.
ATATCATATTCACTTATTAGAAAATGTAAAATCTGAAAGATTTTGAATAAAATTTGTAAAAAATTACTGACTTTCCATAATAAATAATTATGAAATGACAGTTCACTTCAACTTTCTATCAACCAATGATCATTTATTATAATATTAAAATACAACAATTGTGTATAACAGAAACTTAAAAAAAATGCAATATGGTTTGAAGTAAAATATTTTTATTTCTACAAAACAATTCTAACAATTTCATTATTATATTTACATATATTTCGCAAGCCTTTTAAGAAGAATTGGATCATTGTAATCAACACCTTCAACTTCCAATTTAGGAAGTAGATCTTGCAAAAGCAGACAAACAAGTTCTTTGTTTTGTATATTAGGTGTATCATGAATCACAAGTGTTTTTAATTTCCTGAAAAAATGTATAGTAAAAAACAGTTTTAAACTTCTTTAGTTTAGAATAATAGATGAGTTACGGTAAACATAAATGAAAATTGAATACAAAGTAAGATTAAGAAAATACTTACTTAAAATCAATTACTATTGAATAAAATTCAGACATTTTAACTATAAGAAATGAGTAAAAAAATATTTTTTGATTGATGTTTTAAGCAAACAAGAATAAAGCTATTCTTGTCATCATTGAATTATCAAATTTTGATAATTCAATGGTGACAATTGTAAGACAATTATTAGTCACATTAGTTAGTAATCACATTCTGAAAATATGTCATATTTTACTGAGTCCATTTTGAATAAAATATAAAACAATTTAATACAATTCAATGCATTACAATTGGAGGAATCAAACTTTATAAATAAGAATTGTTAAATTGATTTTATTTATTAAAATATTTGTCTCTTTCTAATTAAATTTACTTCATAAATAAAATTAGAAAAACATTTACACAGATGCTTTTTCTGGTTCTGTACCATCTTTTTTTTTTTTTAATTTAAAAGTAAATAAAAAAGTAAGAATGAAACAAAAACAAATCACACATCTTAATCATCTTCAATCTTACACTCTTACATAAAGCACTTTAAAAATAATTGAAAAAAAAATTAATCAAAATAATTTTTATTTACTTACTTTAAAACATATAATGTGCATATTCCTCTTTCAGATACATTTTGACATCCACTAATGTCAAGATACTCAAGTGTATCTTGAAATATATATGATCTACTGAGACACCAATCATCGACAAAAGGACAATCCCTCAAAATTAGCTTTTTTAAACCACTTAAGTGGCCTGAAATAAAGAAAAAAATAAATATTAACAGACTTTAATTTCTATTAAAGCATAGCATATATACTCTAATTCTTAGATAATACAAATACAAAAATTAAGGGGAAAAAAGGGAAATTTATCGAATTCAAACATGTGCTTCCTATTAACATTCTAATAAATAACCCACAATGAAACCAGAGCATAAGAAGATCACTATCTAGTGCTGGAAGAGGTCAACCAGAGCATTTGAAGATTTCAAAATTATGTACACTGTTGACTATTTAAAATGTAACAGTGTGATTATTTTATTCAAGAGCTTAAAAATTTGTAAGATGTGTAGTTCATGAAAATATGTATAATATATTAAGTTTAATTTTTTTTTTTTTTTTTTTTTTTTAAAAACATTTTTGAAATTTGGAAAATTTTACGTGAATTTAAGAACTTTACCCAAGATAAAGAAAAATATAAACACAAGAAAGTACTGTACAGGCATAAATCACCAGCAGATTGTATCAGTGTTTTGTTGTTGAAAATTACAATTTTGGCTTATAGGTACAAAATTATGGTAAATATGTAAAGCAATATAAAGAAAACACATAGCCAGTTTTAAATATTGGAATTATGTTTTTATATTGTTCTTTTTATGGAAACATGATAATCATACAGTACATATTCCAGTTTAATAGAAAAATTGTAATTTATTGAAAATGTAAATTATCCTACAAGAAACTGGTACTTGTTTAAAATAAAATCAAGCTATGGTTATGTGATTACAAGAGGAATAAACATATCTACTTAAAATTTGCAGCAGCCTCATCATACCATCGAACAAAACCATCTTGAGTGGATGAATGTTACAAATCATATTGCATTTTTAAAGCCCAGCATAAAAATAAGTAAATTGCATGGCAATCTATATTATTATTACTGATATCATCAGTAACAGTGAAAAATATTTTCATGAAATAGCAATTATCTTTGATTACAATGAAAGCACATGTGACTGATATGGTGCCTAACGTATCACACATGTAAAAACAAAATAACAAGCCATCATCTTTTCAGTAAGACTGTTCTATAAAGTGCTATAATTCTAATCTGGTACAAATACAGTGACAAACAGCCTGACTTTTGCTTTACTATTTTTTGTTTGTAAGACTGTCAACATCAAATAAGACTATAGTAGCATCTCAGATAATTTTTTGTAGCTTTTTATGTTAGTAGTAGACAGGTGGTAAAGGGATATACATGGCAAACATATGACAGCATTTGTTTAGTTTCATCATCTAATTTGCTTCTAATCCCTAACATTACCACAAAATAGGTGGAGTTTCATATTCACAATTGTAGCTGCAACTTTTAATAATATCAAGAAATATATATTCATTTTTAAAAAATTCAAAAACTTTCATTAAAATAGATATAAATTTAAGTTTTCATTGAAGATGCCAATATGCGTGCTGAAGTAAGTCTTCACAATCTTAAATGTCATCAGGATACAACTGTCAGTCATACCTCTAAATCTAGTTTCTATATTTGGAAAAAATTAGAAATTAAATTAGAATTGAGGCTATTTCATTTAAATGTATCCCCTACAAGCACCCCCCCTCCATCCCTGTTGTATATGCATTTGGACTTTTAAAACAAGTTCTTTATAAGAGGCCTCACAAAATGATTCCAGAAGATTGTGGTAAATTAGAACAAAATCAATCTTGATATTTTAAGTAAAGCTCTTTACTTTAGAAAAATCAAGAAGTTATATGATAGTTTCTACAAAAGTGCTACCAGACTGAACAGATTAGAATATAAAATTATCTTTGTTTAAATATATATATATATATTCAAAATTGTGTGAACATCCTTAGTATTTATATAACATGTTTTATCTGTCAACTATATGGTCAATTGAAATAAGTATTTTGATGTGATTAGTTTATACGTTATCTTTTCTTTATAATAAGTTTTTTCCTTCGCAATTTTCTAAATTACAGTATGAATGTTACTGCAAATATGTTTCCTAAATAAAAGGTGAAAATGCATCCAACAAGTGTAGTAAGTCGTATGTTGACAAAAAAGTAAAATAAATAATGGAAAGTTATTTTTTAATATCATGACATAAACTCAACATTTTTCCTCTATGTTCTTTATATAATATGAAGAACTTTAGTGAGATACTTAATAAATACTTTTTATAAAATAATTACAGGTCTTCATATAATAAAGTGAATATTAACATTACTTACACAGATTTTCAAAACCTTCATAACAAAGTACTATATTAGATGCATCGATTTCTTCAACACAGAAACCAGGTACGTAAGTCGGTGGTATTTTCCCGCTCTTTAAATCGTCAATTGTCAACCATTCATTATTGCCTTTCAATTTTATTTTGCCATAACGGGCAGTAATAAAATGAGTGGTAGCTAGATCAGGACCTAAAATTTTATGGCGTTCATTGATATACCTAAAATTATGAGGAAAATATGAGGCTGAAGTGAGAAAATTATCAAAATTTTATTTTTGATATGCTAATGAAATTATTCAGTATTCATTTTGTATCTTTAATTGTTTAATACAGTACCTTAACATTCCATGCCTTTTATTACCACTTTAAAAAATGACTACTTGACCAAAAATGAAAATGAATAATGGAAGAAAAAACATAGCAAACAGAGCAATATACTCAGCAAGCTTTACAAAAAAAAAATTGCTTTTCATGCAGTTCCTAAATATGAGGAAATTGAGACAAATCAATTGCTCTTCATGTTCAGATTATTTTTGATATTGTTTATAACATGAAACATTATTTACAAAATTGTGAAAAGTACAACTTCCTTAATAATTTCAAATTTAAAAGCAATAAATAAAAAATGTCTTTAATGAATTATTTTTTAAAAACAAACTGAAATACAAAAAGTCATATTAAAAATTTAATTCTTTTGAACCTTTTTAATATAAGAAAATTTAGTAATATTTATTAAAATTTAATATTTAAGAAAACATTTCACTTTAAATATGAAAAAAAATTTCAAATTCATTTATAAAAGTATAAATTAGCATGCACAACAAATTTAAATGAACATTTATTTTTTTTTATTATTATTAAACAGAATTTCAGTTATATACAAAAAATAAAAGGAGAAGTTTGAGTAAAAAAAAATAATAAATTGATAAAAAATAAAACAAATTCATACCATAAACAATGTAACAAAATTTATAAAAAAAATTTAACTTAAGATTGGAAAAATATAATTAGTTGATGATTTTTTATTTTATTTTATATTTCTTAAATTATACAGCGAATTTAAAATCTAAAATATTAATATTTTTTATCAATCATGTCATTAAATCAAAAATGATATTTTAACTTGCAATGTTCAATAAACATATAAAAAACTAAACAAAAGAGGGTTTTTTAATATAATGAAATTTACTCACTTTTGACTGTCCCGTATTTCCTTTATTAGTTTCCATTTTTTGTAATATCTAATATCATCTAATGTCCATCTTTTGTTCATAAATGCATAAAAGTCTGTGATGAATAGTATGCCTGGTTTCCTTGTTTTCATATATGGTGTCTCAAACTGATCATATTTTACTGGTAAATTACGAACTTTAACTGATCTTCGTGAAGTAATGAAAGGTAAGCAACTCAATGATTTTGAAATGAGATTTCGATTCAACATCTATATTAAAAAAAGTATACAATAAAATATGAACAACCTAACTAAATTTATCTAAGCATCTTAATTCTGTGGAAAACAGACATATAATTAATATACTAATAACTAATATACTATACTAATATATATACTAATAATCAATATACTATACTAATAACTAATACTAATATATACTAGTTAACTAAAGTTTGAACAAAATATAATCTAAAATATTTTATGTTAAAAACAAGTACTAATTATAAAGATAAATAAAATATTAATATCTTCTGTAGTTACTAAACATTTCTAGGAGAATAAATCATTAAATGCAATGCTTATGTAAGTTAGAAAGTTTCTATTCTGAGAAAAGAATTTTCTTTCTAAAATCATAAAATTAATATAGCTTTAGAATAGTTATAGAGATAAAATCATCATTTTCTTTTACAAAAATTCACTAATAACAATTACCTTTATAGAGATTCTTTTCTATTTTCTGTAATAAAACTGTTTCAATTCTTAACAAAAATAATATAATAAATGCCAAAACTAATTCAAAAAGAAATAAATATGTATGTAAAATAATGCCATAATATCATATATTAATTCAATGAATTTTTTTTTTTTTTTTTTTTTTTTGTTTTGTTTAAATCAAAAAAATTTATATTTATAAGTTTTCATAGAAGGACAATTGAAAAAACTCGAATGTTTATTTTGATATTTAGTATTCTTATGCTGTTGCCAAATTAATAGGAAAAGTTAAAGAATTAAATAATAAGTCACTACTTAACTTGCCTACATAAATCTTAAATTTAAAAAAAAATGAGCTTGAGAAGAATTTTTTGAAATTTTCATGTTAATAATTACTTATTTATCTATTTTATTTTAGAAATTCATGAGAACTTTACGAAAAACTGAAACATTTATTTTAAGTAATAGTTGTTGGCAACAATTATATATAATACGTGTAGAGCGTGAGACATGGTGTGTTAGCAGTTTAACACGAATTGTGATTGTTTATTTACATCGTATTTATCTAAAGGGATTTATTATAAAATTTTAAAAATGGTTCTCGCTGATTTAGGTCGTAAAATTACGAATGCATTGCGTTCTCTTAACAATGCAACTATAATAAATAAAGAGGTAAATATTGTCTGAACAATTTTGATTTTGTGTCTGTCATTTTTTTTTTTTTTTTTGTAAATATTGTTGTTTATAAATTTTTCAAAATAATATCAGATATTTAGTAATGATTTTCGAAATCAAAATACATTATTAATTACCACCTTTATCCATACAATATGCTTGATAATAATAAAAGGCTTTTTTAAAAATTTCAATATGTTAATTTTCTAACACCTTTTTATTATCTGGGATGCAATTCTCGATAATAAAAAAAATAATAATTTTTCAAATTTTTATTTCTTATGAAGGCTAATCATTTTTTTTTTTTTTTTTTTTATATACAAGTTCAGTTTAAAACGAAAATTATGCTGCATTTCTAATCTCATAAAACTTAATTTTGCAATGAAAAAAAGTCACCAAATTCCAGAGTCCCCTAAATTGCAATTTGACAGTATTTTTTTATACAGAAACTTCATTCAACTATTGAATGCTTAAGATACACAACCAATCACATGGATATCACTTTCATAAGTTCTAGATACATAATAATTATATCCACAAGTATATAATTTAATTCAGTATTGTAATTTAGAATAGTTTTGTTACTTAAGGAAATTTGTAGACTGCTTTAAATTGTAGAAATTATTAATTTCGGTATTAAAAAATAGTTTAGAAAAATGTTGAATCTATAATTACAATTTTATAATGCCTTGTTACTTATTAGGGTGCAATATAATTTTGTATTGCAAAAGTATTTAAATAATTAGTGAAAGTTAAAAAGTCATTAAATAAAGATAATTTGCTGAGAGTTCTGTTTTATGTGTGGGAAATTGGTTTTGACACACATAATCTGTTGGTTTTGGTTTGGTGGTTGGTTTTGGTTTTTGGAAAATTGGTTTTTTATTCCCAGATGAAATGTTATTGATTAAATAGCTATTGGGTTGGCAATGAAGTGATTGCAAATTTTAATTAAGAAGCAAAATTCAAAATTATTACGTAAAAATAAAGTTATATTTTTATGCAATAATTTTGAATTTAATGAGGTAATAAATTTTTAATAAGGTATTGTCTATTTTTGTCAATGATCTTTTGCCATCTTTAAGGCAGTGTCATAATTCCATGTTGATAAAACTTCTGATTTAGGCCAGCGAAAAACTGAATTAAATGTGATTTTACATCATCAGTGTCATTAAAAATTTTACCATTTAAGGAGTTCTGCATGGAATGGAATGAAATGAATGGTAATCTGAAGGCACACAAGATGACTATATGGTGGATGTGACAACACATCCCAACCTACTTACAATAATTTTTGGTGAGTGATGTGAGACTTTACATTATCATGCTGGTAAACAATACCATTACGATTTGCCAATTCTGGCCGCTTTTCTTGAACTGCATCGCTCAATTTGGCGAGTTTAAACATACACATTTGATTAATCATTCAATTTCCTGGTAAAAGTTCAGATTTCCTTTATAATCCCATCAAATAGACAGCATAATCTTTTTTGATGAATCTCGCCTTTTGATGTTGTCTGGGCTGGTTCATCTTGCATCACCCATGATCTTTTCCGATTAATGTTATAAACTATCCACTTTTTGTTGCATTTCAGTAGGGAATCACAGATGCTAATACATTGTGCTAAATGAATTTCCTTAAGCTAATGAAAGATCCATAAATCGAGTTTCTTGACATAGCCAAGCTGTTTTAATTTTTTTTTTTTTTTTTTTTTTTTTTAAAGCATGTGTGGGATATTGAGCTTCTCTGCAATCTCACATGTTTTCCTAGAATGATCTGAATTGATATGGGTCTCATCAACTTCAAGTGGACGGCGAGATAGTTGCGCATTTTTCAGTGAAAAATCATCAGAACGAAATTTGGCAAACTAATTTCTTTCAAGGCTTTTCCCATGTATGGACATAACTTCTTTTGTGCTTGTGATGCGTTCTTACCTTTTTGGAAATAATGCAATAAAATATGCCCAAAATGTGCATCTTGTTCTTCCATTTTTAAATTGGGATAAAAATTAAACTAAATAACTAATCAATGTAATTTTTTTACTAAATTAAAGGATTTATTAATAAAACCCAACAAGAAAATAATATAGGTTAGGTGCTTTGGAGCACATTGACAAAACAAAAGTATATGCTAAGACCATCTATTGACAAAATCTACAATCACTTAGTTTCCAAACATATAGATTACACCCAGTATTTAACCAGTAATTTTTTTGATGAATAATATGTCAATGAAGGATATCTTAAAAGTGATAAATATTTAATGAATGATAACATGGAAACTTTTATTTATTATTCAAATGAAATTAAATTAAAATCATTTAGAATTTTTAAATCTCCATATTTTTTATCAATAATTGGACCAAAATTTTTAAGGTTCAACATTTGAATTATACTGCATACTGAAATAAAACAAATGATTTTGTAATAGTTATTACTTTGCAAATTTTAAAAATTAATTAGAAAATGCTTTTCAATATTAGGTTTTGGATTCTATGCTAAAAGAAATATGTACTGCTCTTCTTGAAGCTGATGTAAATATAAAACTTGTAAAACAATTGCGTGAAAATGTCAGGTAAGTTAATAAACATTTTGACATATCTTTCAAAGCAATTTAAGATAAAATACTGTTTAAGTGCCATAAAACTTATGCTAATCGACAAATTGTACTGTTTAAAGTACTTTGCAATATGTGAGTTGAAATTGTTTTTATTTGTTTGTAGGTATATTAGTGAGTATAAAACTAAAAGAAAAAAAAATTATATTTCATTTAATCTTTGCATTTTATTAAATTTAGTGAAATTAAATATCTTGAAAGTTATTTCTCATAGTCCATATCTAATTCTATTGTTTATTATATTAGGTCCGTTATTGATTTTGATGAAATGGCTGCTGGCCTTAATAAAAGGCGTATGATACAATCGGCAGTTTTTAAAGAATTAATAAAAGTATGTATTTTTAAGTAATTTTGTTTATTTTATTTATTTTGTAATTTATTTTATTTTAATTTTACTAACAACATTCTGTTATAAAAATGGCTTGTTTCTGATGTATAACAATTTATGGATACTAATCTATAAAGAAGAATAAAATTCAAGAAAGATATCTCATGTGCAAAGTAAAATAGAAAGCAATAACACTAAAGTAAATTAAATTGTGACCAATTTCAGTTCCTATTTGATTTCGAATAGTTTACATAAAATTATCTATAAATAAAGTAGAACAATTAATAATATACTCACCTTCATTAAGATTATTTGCAAGAAAGACAAAGTAATAATTGTTGTTAAAGAATAATATTAAACATTTCCAGTTATTGTAAATAGATGTCTTTTAAATCCTTTATGTAACATGTGTTTATAAACATGTAAAAAAAGTTTCAAAATGAAACTAAAGAATTCTCAGTTTTAGTTTATATTCCTATGTGATTTTACTACTGTAGAGTTATATATGTTTGCATTTACCTTTGTTTAAGCATTCTTTCATAAATAATATTGATTAGTTGAATATTTGCTTATTAATAGATTTTATTAATAACTTGCTAATTTGATTAACAATCTGATAATATTTTATTAAAAATTTGATTGTTGTTTAGAAGAATTTGTAATCTTCAATAGTCATTATTTTTATCTATTAAAGTAATGAATAAAATCTCTCCTAGGTAATATATAAAATTGAAGTATGCTAAAAAAATGTAGTGCTAAATATATTATTAATGTAAATTGTACAAAATGATTGTCTGTGAATGCTATTATATAACAATTACTATATTATTGTTATTTTCTGCTTGCAGTTGTATTTGAATTTATCAAAAATGTTTTGTTTTTTTTTTAAATTATCTAAAAAGTTAATTCTTCTGTACAATTTTTTACTCTTTCATGTAAAAATTTTAAAGTAATATCACAGTAGAAATTACATCCCTTCCTGTTTAAAAGGCTTAATTTGTAAGAAATTGGTTATAAAATATTGATTGCTGAAAGTTATGTTATTGAATTTTTTTCTCTATTAAACATTGATATTCCTTACTTTCGATAATATATTAAATAATTGTGCAATATTTTTATATTAGCTTGTGGATCCAGGTGTGAAAGCTTGGCAGCCTATAAAAGGAAAGCCTAATGTCATAATGTTTGTTGGACTTCAAGGCAGTGGTAAAACTACCACCTGTTCTAAAGTAAGCTAAATTAATCCTATTTTTTATAGCTTTTGTAATAACTTCGTTTTAGGAATATTTTAATGTATAAAAGTAATTGTATAAAACCTTTACTCTTAAATTTCTCTTTAAAAATATTAAGTCTCAGAAATAAAAAGATAAATAAAAATCTATGTTTAAATTGTTGTGAAAAAAAAATAATTTTCTTATAAAAGATTAATGTGCACAATTTTCAGTTCTTATTTATACTTATTCCATAACACAAACTATTAACTCAATTGAGGCAATTATTTTTACATTATCAATTATAAAAAGTGTAATATTTTTTGCTTCAATTATAATTTATTTATATATAGTTTTTTTAAAATTGCAGCTTGCTTATTATTATTTAAAAAAAGGATGGAAAACATGTTTAGTTTGTGCTGACACATTTCGAGCTGGTGCCTTTGATCAATTGAAACAAAATGCTACTAAAGCCAGAATACCATTTTATGGAAGGTATATTTTAAAATAAGGTGGTTGTTCTTAGAATATAGCATTGTGTACTTTTATTTGCTCATGTACTTTCTTGTAGTCCATAATTCATCCAGTAATGTTAGTGATAATTTATTTTCTTTTTAATGCTATTTATAAAATATTTCATTTATTTTAGTATTAATATTATTTGATATTCATTATATATTCTAATGACATAAATAATACTTTTTTTCTTCAAGTTATACTGAAGTTGATCCTGTAGTTATTGCTCAAGAAGGTGTTGATAAATTTAAAAATGAAAACTTCGAAATTATTATTGTGGATACTAGTGGTCGACATAAACAAGAAGATTCTCTTTTTGAAGAAATGTTGCAAGTGTCAAATGCCACGGTAATTCGTTACTTTCATATCTAAATTCTATTGTTTTGTAATATGTGTACATTTTATTCTACTCTAATAAACATAGCAATATCATATATAATAACAAATATATAGTTTTAAAAATTATTTTTAAACATTTTATTACTGTTGCATTTTTTAATTTATGAAGCAATAACTAATAATTATTGCAGAGATATAAATTGAAATATTCACTATAATTATTATATTCCCATAACATTTTTTGTATTTCAAAAACATAAGCAAAAAATGTATTCTTATTTTGAGTGATTCTTTGCTTGATTTTATTTCTTAATGTACAATCTATATATTTTTCATATTTGTATTGTCAATGCATTTATAGAATTTCACACCTTATCAATGATGCAATTTTTCTCTCTTTATATTGATTATATAAATTTTTTTTTTAAGATATGTAGTAATGATTCTACTATTCTTTCATTCTAGAGTCCAGATAATATTATTTTTGTGATGGATGCTTCAATTGGTCAAGCTTGTGAAGCTCAAGTAAGTCATGTTTTCTATATGTATATAATGAAATACATTATAAGTAATTGCATTCTGATCTTTTTTATAATATGCATATTCAAACTTCATTGTAAATGTTAAATTTCCAAATTGTGGCAATATATATATATATGCAAATAATTCACATTAAGAGATTTCACTACATAAATAATTTAGTGAAGTTCCTAGAAAAGTTTGTAGTATGTTTAAAATATATAATTTAATAGCATATGTATTAATTTTGATTATGCTTTTAATAAAAACTGTATTAAAATCACAATTTGGGATTATGTTTCGTATTATAAATTAATTTATGAAAATAGCAAGTTAAATGACTATTTAAGACAGCACCAATTAACAAATCACAAAATTCATTTGCCCAACAATTCATTTTTTCTTCTCCTCTCGTCAATTTTAATTTAGAAATTTCTTACTTACAGGCTAGAGCTTTTAAAGATAAAGTTGATGTAGGAGCTGTTATAATTACAAAATTAGATGGTCATGCAAAGGGTGGTGGAGCACTTAGTGCGTAAGTAAAAATATAATTAAATGGCAACAATATATTAATAACATTTTCTTAAATTATAGTTTGCTTTTGTGGAATTTATATTAACTGTTCAACAGGTAAGTTTTTTATAGATTCTATCCCATTCTTTTAAGGGATGCAGATAATAGATTGATAAAATTTTAATAATTATTCTTAAATAGTCATTAAATGCAATTAGTTTCTTGTGTGCATTTTAATTTCATTACATATTATAGTTTGATTCATTTATTGCATTGTTAATTGTTATTGTAAGATGGAAATACTGGAAAATGCTTTTATTAAAAAATATCTTTTTTATAGGGTAGCAGCAACTCAAAGTCCTATTATTTTTATTGGAACAGGAGAACACATAGATGATTTTGAACCTTTTAAAGTAAAACCTTTTGTAAGCAAATTATTGGGTAAGAATAATCAATTATTATTTTTTATGCAAGATGGATTTAAATGAAATATCACCATTGAATTATCTGAAGCTATTTAACCATTAGTATTATCTTCTTTGAAATCATTTACTTCAAAAGTTTGAAATAGTCTTAATCATTTCTATTAAGCATTATATGTCAATATGGAAACAGAGAGAGAATAACGGAAATAATTTATAAGATGATACTTATTCATTGCTAATAGTACAATGAATTTCTCCACCCTTCAACTCCAGCTGCAATATTGTTATGAAAATTAATTAATAACTCCTATAATACAACTAAAAAATGTGATGGATTTAATAGGGGGAAAAGTTATTCTGTAAGGTAAGGTAAAGAAAGCATTTTAAAAAGTCACATAGTTTTTGTTTTTTATTCATTTTTATAAAAATATATTTTTTTAGTTCTAATATAGTATTCTTATGATTATGTATAGTTACAATAAAAAAAACACTCTCAAATATAATTTGAATTGTTTTGTTGTTGAAAATAATATTCTTAACTATTACCCATGTGTTCACTGTATCCCATGTATTAATTGATATCTGGGAAGATTTCTTAAAGTTGGTAGTAATTCAATATATAATGACAAAAAAAGTGAAATAGTTATATCTCAGATTGAAAGATTATATACGATAATATGGTTTTGTAAAATATATGTCTAGATTTTAGTTAGATGGTATCAGAATAACAATTCAATTTTATTTCCTTGAAAATTGTATATCTCAGATTCATAAATTTATCATGAACACAATTTGAAGCTATTGCCCATGTGATAAATTACTTTATTGTAGGTGTTCCATTATCTTTCATGTAAATTTTTGCATGCATTTATTAAAATTGCTGTGCAGGAATTTTCTTGTCTGCAAAACAAGGATTTTATTTTTGCAAAAGGCAAGATAAACTACATTGTGCTGTCATTTTTCTTCCAATGAATTTAAAATTACCATTAACAATAATCGCTTCACTATTTATAGTCTCTCATCACATTGATGCAAAATTAATTTTTTTTTAATTTATTAATTTTTTTGAATTTATATAAATTTTTTTTATGAATTTTGTTTTAAAAATGTATTAAAATTGGATCAAAAAAATGTTTTTAATTTCTGTGGTGAATTTCTATTTGCATATTTTTAAGGAATATTATTGAAAAAATACAAAAACATGTTTTTAAATGAAGAAATATTCACTGCTAAAAATAATTAATTCTCCTTAATATATGTAATTAAATTTTTCTGTTTAGTTTAAATTGTTGGATATATTATAAATATGTTATATATATGTGATATAAATATGTTTAATCAATTATTTCTTTGAATGCATGGCTAATAAGTTAGTCATTAACAAAATAAAAACAATTTATTCCTCTTATTTTTGAATTAAAATATTTATTTTTTAAATATTTGTATTTTGTAGGTATGGGTGACATTGAAGGCCTTATTGATAAAGTAAATGAATTAAAATTAGATGATAATGAAGAACTTATTGAAAAATTGAAACATGGTATACATTTTGTTTACTTATTTTAGTGCTTATTGACTCTTATGAAATTAAATACTAAATTTTTATTGATATAAATTTAGCTATTATAAAACATTTTCAAAATTGATATGTCTAAAATTACATTTTATAAGATTATTATAAGAAAAAACTGTCTGTTATATATAATTTCTTTGAAATTTTAATTTTCAATATTTGGTTCATTTTAATATATCCTTTGCCTATAAATTTAATAAAACTGTTATTTTTAATTGGTTTATTTGTTATTAATATGTTATTTCTTAAGCATTCTTCAGAATTTAATTTTTATTATTAATCACATAAACTTAATTATATTATGTGTAGATTTATTGATGTAATCTTAAAGTTTGTGTTTTGTTTAATGTTCTACATTTAAGATAACAAAAAATGCTATGTTAAATTAAACAAAACAAATTTAAAATTAATTACTATACTGTCTATCTCATTTTGTTAGAATCTTTATCAACATAGTCTTTCATTAATTGAAATGACGGTAATAGATCATCCTTCCTATAGTCTTTATTTGGCTTCTTATCATTTCACCATTAATACCAGAGTTATTGTTAGTGTGAAATGAAATTTTGAATTGTTTTCTTTTATATGAACTGATTATATTATCTTACATTAGTTAAAATTTTTACATAAAAATATAATTTTTGTTTTTGGATTTTAGGTGAATTCACACTTAGAGATATGTACGAACAATTTCAAAACATAATGAAAATGGGTCCATTTAGTCAGATAATGGTAAGAGAAAAAAAAATTTCCATCAATGTAAATATATACTAAATATAAATTAATAGTTTGCAATGAATGTTGTATTTTAACTGTTAGAGGAGTTTGTGTATGTGCTCATTTTTTACACTACTGATTTTTTTTGTACTTATATTTATTAAGTTATAACAAGCTCTTAGTACAAAATTTCAATTCACCTAAAATAATTTATATTTGTTTTAGGGTATGATTCCTGGTTTCAGCAGTGATTTCATGACAAAAGGAAATGAACAAGAGTCTATGTCCAGGCTTAAAAAACTTATGACAATCATGGATAGTATGAATGACAGAGGTGAATTATTTAAACAATCATTTAATTTTTAATCATTTTTTTTAATTTTAAATAATTTTTTTCTTACCATCCTAATTTAATTCCATGCTTTAAAAAAAACTACAAAAACTTATTCTATTAAAAACAAATTAGGATGAAAAGAGTTTATTCCTTAAATAATATATTGTATGAATTTTTTTTTTCTTTTCACTCCTTCGTTTCTAGTAGAAAAATCTAATTTTTTTTTAATTAAAGATTAAAATTATTATTAAGGTAAGAAAATAATTATAATTAAATTATAACATTTTTATATGCAGGATGAACATAAATAAGTATATATGTTTAAAGCTTAATCAGGAAGAATATTATGGAGCAAGCAAAACATTTTGTATATATGTTATTTAAACCAAGGGAAATTAGATCTAAAAAAAAATAATAATTTGCATTTTTAATACCATAGTGGTTTCGAGTGACATAGCAGGATAATTTCAGGCAATAAAATTGGCCAAAAACTGTACAATTTATCTTTTGCAAAAATGTTGTGGGATTGGGAAGCCTGTAAATTTTTGTCAATGCAATGGCTTCTTCAAGGCATTATTCATTGTTTCTTTCATTAGTTGTGATCATGCTTGGTGTAAAAAATGTTAGTGTGCTGTCGATTTAAAAGACTGTGCAACATTGTTTACCAAAATATATTATTAGAAACAGGCTGCATTTTGCAGTTGGTACTCTTTTTAATGCCTATTCTACTGTTCTAAATCAATCTAGAGTGCTACTTGTGCATCTTGTGTCTAAAAAGTAAACTTTTTTTTTTTCTCTATAAATTAATTCCCCATAATTTGAATAATAATAATATGAAGCGGTGTTATATTTTTCTCAGTACATTGAATTCAAAACATTATTTAAATATAAACACCCTGTATAATGCATTTATAATTTTTTTTTTTTTTTTCTTTCATATCAATGTATAACATATTTCATGTTACTTTTACTTGACAGAACTCGACCACCGAGAAGGAGCTAAGCTTTTTTCTAGACAAGCTGGACGTATAACAAGGGTTGCTAGAGGAGCTGGTGTAGCAACTAAGGATGTCCAAGAACTGTTAACTCAATATACAAAATTTGCAGCTATGGTTAAGAAAATGGGAGGAATTAAGGGATTGTTTAAAGGTAATTTGCTATAAAATATTTTATTATTTTTACTTTTATATGTGGTGGGTTTTTTTTTTTTGTACTATAAAATCTTGTATTTTTATATATTAAATATTCCATGTGAAACACCTTGGTTAAAAAAACCTTTATTTCATCAAACATACTTAATGTTTTCATTTACATTTTTAACTTTTAAGATTATTAAATTATTATACACCTATTTTTGCACAGATGGTAAGTTCCTTAGAAAACCATCAAAATCGAAAACAGACTAAAATGTGCATAATTGTCATTTATTTTAGCATGAAACAAAACTAAAAAATTTTTCATAAATCTTCACAACCTTATATTTAATTGTATTGGCATCTAGCCATATTATTAATGCATTTTCCATTGCTGCATCTCTTACATATGAAACTGTGCTCATACTCATAGAAGATCCAGTTGCTACACTTTTTTAATAGTTTTAATTTTTTGTCTTTGTCCATCTTGTGGCATCATTCATGGAATCAAATTTAGCAACAATGTTAATCTTTCTCCATTACGTAAATGATATGAAATTTAAATTCTGCTTTCAAAAGATATCTTTTTTTTTTTTTTTTTTTCTTATGATATGGTAAAACCCCTAAAATTTTATAAAATTATAAAAATATTACAAAAACTTTAATTGTTTTTCACTAACCAATAAATATGAAGTTTAAAAAAATTCCAAATAGAAAAGCATGATATCTTTTGCTGTTAAAAATTTACTGCTAAATTACATACATTGAAAGCTTGATTGTACTTACAAAATGGAAAATTTCTATTTTTAAATTGATTAAATGGATTTCAGAATAGAATGGAATTTAAAAAAATGACAAATATAAAATTTTTTTAATTCTATATTTTTAAAACTATATAAAAGTGAAATCATGTAAAATAAGGGCCATGTAAATCTGGCAATAGTTGTAATACTCAAGGTTTTCTATGAAAATTTAACTTAATATTGGCAATGAAGTTAGTTTTTTTCTCATTCATAAGCAAGATAAAGACAAATTTCTTTTGTATTTTGAAATTTATAATAAGCTTTTGGGTAACTTTTAAATCACTGTTTATTTAAGTATATTATAAATTATGGAGGGTTTTTTACTATTTATTGATATGTTTTCTAGGTGGAGATATAGCCAAAAATGTTAATCCTGTTCAAATAAACAAATTGAATCAACAGATGGCAAAAATGATGGATCCTAGAGTTCTACAACAAATGGGTATGTGTGTATTTTAATATTATGTCCAATGTATATAGAACATGAAAAGTACATCGCTGATTTAAAAGTTAGTATTAAAAATAATAATGGAAGATGTGTTAAATTCATAATATTATAATTAGCATATAATATAAATCTATTAATAGCTAATGCAATGTTTATTGTGCATATGTATTTGTTTTGCTTGCATACATTTTCATAGAATACTTGAGTTAATATTCGTTTGTACGTTGCTTGTTTTATTTCTTAAAAAAAGGTTTTAATTGAATGTGAAAATAATTTTTAATATTAAAAAGAATATTTGCCATTATAAGATTATTATTTAATAACCTGTAACTCAGATATGGTTATCATTTCCATAGAGTTCCTGTATTCTCTTTTCATTTAAAATAATAATCAAATGCAAATTTAAAAATAATCATCTAAGCAATGTTCAAAACTTTTTACTGTATAATTCACTTCTAAAATTTTACACTTTCTATCATTTTATCAGGAGAATCATATATAAAAGGAGTAAGAAAAAGCAATGTGAACTGTTTTACTGTAAATGCAACTCAACAATCAATATATTTTTTATATTTGGTGTAAAAAATTTTTTTAGTTGATTAAAACTTTGCTAACATAATTACCTCAATTTTGGTCAAATAAAAATGTAAAATAAAAAAATTTTACTTTAAAAATTAAAATGTGTAAACTTTATATATAAAACAATCTTTATAAATGACATTGCATATATTTCCATGTATAAGCTTAGAAATTTTATAACTTTTTTTGAAGCTAATTATAATAATAAAAATAGGAAATTATGGGGGTTGGCTTATAAATGGATCTGTAAAAAAAACATGGGTACATTTCTGTTAGCTGGAATGTTGATATGTTAAATATAGCACATTTCTATTTTATTTTATTTATTTATTTATTTATTTTTTGAAGCTTATGGGAAAAAATTATTAAATTTAAAATTGTATTATTTGTTATCAGAAAATGTTTTATTTCTAAATTCTATTCTACTAAATTAAAAAAAAAAAAAAAAAAATCTAATGTTGACATTTGCTGCCAGATAACCGAAAAGCATTAAAACATACTCCAGAAATAATAATAGAGTACTGTAAATAATTAGAACATAAAAATAGCAATAGAAAAGGAAAATAACTTTACTCTTAACTTACTTTTTTGGTGTTTTGAATACAATCTTTATGTAAAAAGAATAGAAAGTCGTATAATTCCTTCAAAGTTTTTGTCAGAATCTGAGTCTTTGACTGGTTCATCAAATTCACTTTCCCTCATTGGAATGTCTGGAGGCCTATCATCATCACTTTTATTGCTTACAGTTCTAAAACTTTTGTTCTTTTTTGTACATAAAAACAATTTTTTTACATGTATACATTTTTTAGTGCTTGCATATTTTTCCTATTCATTTATTTAAAATATCGTTAATAATATAATTATTATTTGTGAAGTGATTGATGTATCTCATTCATTTACATTCATTCAATTTTAATTATTTTTGTCCATTAGGTGGCCTAAGTGGATTACAGAATATGATGCGACAATTGCAAGGAGCCGCTTCAAATAATCTTGGTCACAATACGAGATCAAACAAGTGACGAAGCTGATTCCTTAGTGCATTTCTAAGCTTTTTGTTGCATTTTGATCTAATTTTCGATCATTACTGTAACTGTAAAGCACTCTGTGATGGTTTAAGACAAAAGATCAAGAAATGAATTTGAAGGTAGATGCTCTTGAGCCATTCCTACCTATGTATGATACATCTTTTGTACACAATTTTATTGACTGTAAAAAAAATAGGAAAAAAAATTAAATGCATTGTACATGATGATAATCTTGTATCAAAGAATTCTTTTTTTATAAAAAAAAAATGTAAATATGCCAAAAGTCTGTACATCTGGATCATTTTCACTCATCAGTGAATTATGATCCATCAATTAAAATTTATCTTTGGTTTTAGTTTTCATTTATTTCTTGTTCTTTTATAGATTAAAATATAAATTTTTATTCAATATTTTTATAATGTGGGTATATGTCACAGTAATTTTTTTCAAATACAATATTTGAATGACATTTGCATTAAAAGCACATTTAGTTTGCCAAAGTATAAAATGTGTTCAAATAGACTGTATAAGACACTGACAAATTGAAGTGATAGAATTTTTTTTTCCTAATTATTGCTCCAAATTATTATTGAGGCTATCCTCAGCCTTTGCTTAAGATCGTCATTAGAGGAGATAAGAATTCTGATTTTATGATGTTTTTGCTGGTGATAGGATTTATTGGTTACTCAACAATATTCCTCATAGTGTAAAAAGCTTTTTTTAAATAATTCGAATCTACATTG
Source organism: Caerostris darwini (assembly GCA_021605075.1). Classification (NCBI taxonomy): domain Eukaryota; kingdom Metazoa; phylum Arthropoda; class Arachnida; order Araneae; family Araneidae; genus Caerostris; species Caerostris darwini. Next base: position 516,335 of record BPLQ01011075.1, on the reverse strand, counting down.
TGGCGCCATCTATTGTTTTATTGGATGAATAATTTGTTTAAACATATACTACTAATTGTTTTATTAATATTTTACATTTATAAATTATTCACCACCATGTTTGTTCTTTTATATATTATTTTGTTAAATATCCAAATTTTAAAATAATCTTATTTTTAATAAAAATTTACAAATTAGTTATCATTTGAAGGGTTTGAAGTAATTCTTTATTTCCCATTTAATACTCAAACAAAGATTTCATAAGCACATTTTTTTTTTTCCCGCAGAAAATCTACCACTATATTATATCTAAAAATGATTTGTTAAATAACATTTGACATTTATCCATTATTTTCCTATACATAGTTATTTTTTCATTATGCATGACAGATTGGATTCTTTTCAAAAATTGGATGCATATCGGTTCAGATTTAATTTTAAATTTAAAAAACACTACTTTTGCTTATTATAGCTTGTTATAGTAAACATATAACCTTTTTTTTTTTTTTTTTTTTTTCTTTTTTTGCCTTACTCTCAATCAAAACTTGTATATCATTTGATACTTATAAATTTTAATCTTGTTTCTTACTACCATTTATTTTAATTAAATAACATATTTAATGTAAAAATAGCATGCCAAAACAAAATTCAGAGAAAAGTTTATTAAATTATTTATCATATTTTTATAAGAAATCCATTAAAAATCGGTAAATATTTCCCATTGCTAAAAATTCCAAAATATTCAAAACTATAAGAAAAATTATGCTTTTAAAAAATAGCAAATACATTCGTTATTGAATTGGATACATTTCAGTAATGGATATTATGTATTAATATCCATTAATTAAAAAATTTTATTATCTATACATATAAAAAAAAATTTTAACATTTTATTCTAATTTTCTTTAATGTAGTATGTATCAATAAATTAGTTTCATATTTAATATCGATTACTAAATAATATAAAATTAATTAGTATATACCTTGAAATCTGAAAATGAACTGTTAATGTAAAAGTTATGAAACCACTGAGAGAAATAAAGCTACTACAAAAGTGTAATTAAAGAAAGCTCCTACAAAATTCGTTTTTTTTTTATGAATAGAAAAGGCTCACAATTGAAAGTTTAGTGAAACAATTCAGATTTATGAATGTTTTTGTTTGAATATTAAATAATGACTTAAACTTGATTGTTTTGAATACTTTTTTTATCATCAAATTTTTCATGCACTTTAAAAAAAAAAAAAAATGCAATTTTATTTTTAGTATTCATGTCGTTGTTTTATTCAAACGTAAATCGTGTGAAATTTACTTCTAAAAACTTATGCTGGTAAGTTTTGTAGCAGTATTTGCTATCAAATATACTTTTTTTTTTCTTTCCTAAAAAAGAGGTAAAGCAGTTTGCAGGAGATGAAGTTCGAACTTGCTAACGTCGTTGGCTGCAGCCATGCTTTCAAAAATAAGTGGTATTCATGGTAATCAAGATAATGTGTATGAATCATCTTTCTTCTAGTCAGGTTGCATCTGTAGGAGCAGTTGAAGTTATAATCAAGGAAATGGATGCTGTCGGCAGATTCTAAGAAAAACAAAATGCGCAAATAGCAAAAAATTGTTTTAAAAATTGGCTGCTTGACACCAGGAAACAACTTTTGACTGTATATCAAGTTATTTATGTTATGGAAATAATTCATCAAGTATAAATGTTGCATAAGTTTTCATTCAATTTGCATGTTTAAATATTTATTGGATTCAAATTAAAAATTCCAAAGATTAAAGCTGCATTCAAAATAAATTAACTGTTAGCTACAAAAACAAATAAAAGTTCTATAAAAAATGTTTTACTAAAAATTAATTTTATCACTTAGCCTAAATTTGAACCCTTTTAAAACTTTTACACCATAAAAGTAACTAAATAATGCTTCAGGTTTGTGTTGCACCTTTCATCTTTTGTTAAGTGTAGTATTGTACTTCAAAATTGAAACCAAAAGATATTTTTTTAAACTGTAAGCAAAAGATACCTCATCCCAAATTAATTTCTCCAAAATGTCATACTAAATACCACTGAAGGACACAATGTAACTTCACTAATACTAAATGTACTACTGTATCCAAAAAGAAAGACCAATTTAAAATTCCTGGGGCTTATGAAATTTCAATTTCTTTTTTAACTTGCTGGCACTGTCCGTGATATCTGTATGAAATTTGACGTCGAAATATTCTTACGCTTGGCTTTGTGAAACGCTAAAACTGATTCCGGATATTTTTGAAATGTCTTAATTGAGCAAAGAACTTGCATTGAATTTTGTTTGCAGAAACGTATAGAATGTTACAAAGGCATTCCTATATCGGAAAGAAATGTTCAGAAGTGGTATAAACAGTTCAAAGAAGCCAGAGAACGCGTTGAAGAAGAAGAGCCCTCTGGTCGACCATCAACCTCAACCGAAGAAGCTCACGTCCAAAAAAATTAAAGATTATTTTTGCAAACCGTCGATTTACAATTAGAGACCTTGCAGATGATGTTAGAATTTCAAAAGGATATGTCAATTCCATTTTGGGCCTCAAATCACGATTGGTATCGAAACACAATGCACCAGCTCACACTGCATTGATTCTTCGTGACTTTTTCGGCAAAAATGAAACCCATATAATTCCATAATCACCATATTCACACAATGCGACTTCTGCCTATTCCCTAAACTCAAAAGACCACTCCAGGGACATCATTTTGAGTCAATTGAAGATAGTAAATCGCCGCGTGCATTGAAGGCCATTCCTGCCAATCACTTTTTAGCATGCATTGAAGAATGGAAAAAAAAATTGGAATAAGCGCATTGTATCCGAAGGGGATTACTTTGAAGGCGATGAAAAAAATTTGGAAGAATAAATAAATAGTTTTTGAAAAAAAAAAATGGTCTTATTTTTTGGGCACAGTAGTATAACTAAAGGATATTTGCAGTGAACAAGAAGTGATACCATACTCTATACCCCTGTCATTTTAAATAATAAATTTAGTGTCATTTTCCCTCACAATTGTATTGTGAGGCTATGAATGCAAATTTCTTGAATGATATATTTAGTATCATTAGAGAAGTCATTCCCCATACAATTCTCAACTCCCCCACACACACCTGCAAATAATACATTTACTAAGATGGGGAAACAATTTCCCTACACAATATAATTTCCTCCTGCATATCCATCTAATACATTTATTATCATTTGGGGAAAATCATTCCCCACACAAAAATTTCAACCTCCCAAACAATACATTTATAATGTAGAGAGCATTTCCTGCCACGGTACAATTCTCCACCACCCAAACAATACATCTATTAATATAATCCCCCCGTACGATAAAATTACCTTCCTAAATGCACTGTAATACTTCCCCAATGATACAAAAAGTATCACAGGCGAAGTAATTTCTTACAGGAGACAATTCTGTATGCCAACCCGCAAGCGATACATTTATTATCGTAAAGGGTGGGGGAACTATTCTTTCACATGATGCAATTCTCTGCCATACAAACAATATATTTAATACTGCAGGGGAGAACATTCTTCTACATGATACAATTTTCTGCTGTAGAAATTGTGTGGGGGGGGGGCTCATTCACCCACACAATATAATTATTTTCATCGAACCTACTGCACAATTCTCCAATATATTTAGTATTGAGAGGTAAAAAGCACTCCCCATACATTTCCCTCTGCCCACAAACAATTCATTTAGTATCATAAAAGGAGATGCATTCCCCACATAATACAATTCTAAGCCACCCAAACAATGCATTATTAAAAAGGGATGTATTTCCTCCACACAATACCAATCCTCTTCATTCAAATAAGATTGCCACAAACAATTTTTCTCTTATTTAGGAATATAAAAAAAAGTTTAGGTTTTAATTTTTGCTAATAATGCATATCAATGAGAGTTATTTAATCTTAAAATCTGTATACAAATAAATTAATCATGCAGTTATGTTCATTCTTAAGAAGTCAACTTTTTTAAAAATCACACAGGTTTACAATGATTTATTTTTATACAGTTATGTACAAAATAAAATGGATGAGAAATGAATTATATTTAAAACAATGAGAAATTTTTAAAACGAAAAGCAGGTAGTAGCTCTTTCAACACGACTATATAGGATAACAAAACTGTTGATGACATTTTAATATTAATGTCGCATTTTATGCCATTGATGCCTCACAAATTCGACAATTGTTTTCCCATGAACAAGAGAATCTGCACATTTTATATTTTGTTCTTCTATTAATTGAACTCCTCTTTCCCAACTCCATAGGAAACGTCCACTAAAGCAAGATCTGGAAATAAGAACATCCATTTATAAGATACTTGTTTATAACATTCTTCGATAAAAAAAATTATTACAATAAAAAATTGCATGTTAAATAGTAGGTTACTCAAGATTTAGTGTACTTTTCTTGCAATGAACATGGTTTAATCAAAAATATAAAAAAAGATCTTTTTTTTATATATGTTCATGCAATTTAGGTATTAATGAGAATTAGATGTTAAAAAAATCAATGCCAATTCCATACTAAAATTAAACTTCATACAACATTAAATTTCTCTTGAAACCTTAAAGCACAGCTTATTAAAGAATCAAGATATATTTTTTTTCTTTCCCAAGAAAATTTTTGCATTTTAAAAATCCACAGAGAAATACAAATTAAAATAGGATTACTATATCCCTTTCCTGTATGAATTCCTACTAAATTACTTTTTGACATCATGTCTTGATAATGAAAATTATATCTATCATGATAGCTGAAACATTTGTATAAGAATTTTCTTACTAAAAACTTTACTAAACATAAAACCAACAAATACTTACTTAAAATTAGCATTGCATTCATTCAACCTATGATATTGAGAAACATTCTTTTTGGTGTTAAAAAAATATAATTGCTGACTTTTTTTGCTGAATGCAGTCATCCAAGGATCTACAAATAGAGAAAAAAATAAGTCCCACAATTCAATAGGTTGTTATTTTTTTAATAAAAGGAATAATGGAAAAAATGTCAACTTCCATTCAGAAATGGATATTAAAAAAATAAATAATAATAATAATAAGTAATATTGATATATATTATTTGCTTAATTTTTATAAAAAGGTAGAATTGAAGAAATCAATAGTACATTCTACTTTTTTTTTCCTTTAGTGAAATTAACTTATATATATTTTTCAAAGTAAAAGGTGCACATATTATTTATACAACTGAATCATTTTAAACATTTTTTTTTCTTCAATTAAAATCAGTTAAGAATAGAGACAAAATCAGTCCATTCTTCCAAATCAATTAAGAATAGAGACATTATCAGACAAATCACTTTAGCATAAAAGATTTTAACAGATTGAGAGTTCAAAAAATTTGAGAAAAATAAATAACAATTTTAAAAATATGTAGATAACTGAATGGAGAAAGAACAACTTAGTGATTTTAAAAGTATAATAAAAAATTTATTATTTATGAATTCAATTAAATAGTGTCGTTATTGTTATTATAGATTTCATTTTCATTTTTTTTTCAATAATAATATAAAAAGTAATTAGTGTACTTTTTTTATCAAATACAACTGACTTCATACAAGTTTCAAAATTAAAAATAAATAAATTGAAATTAAAAATCAAGATAATTTTTTTTTCTTTCAAAATTAGATTTTGCATGAAATACATTTAAGACCGCCTTTCAAAAAAAGCTAAATACTAAAAAAAAGCAACGATAGTCAAAAAGTACCTGCAGTGGTTTTAAAAATAAGTAAACCAGTTGCAATGACATGTCGTCCATCTCCTAAATCAAAACAAAGTCGAGGAACTTGAGAATTCTTAACAACTCTCATAGCCAATCTGAAATAATAAATGCTCAATAATGAATATATTTGAAAAAGATGTATTTTTTGTAACAACATTTTTGATGTAATATATATTTTTAATAAAATATTTAAAGAAAATATATCATTTATATATATATATATATATATATATATAATTTAAGTCATAATATACACTGAAGTGACAAAAGTCATGGGATACCTCTTAATATCGTGTCGGCCCTCCTTTCGCCCGGCGAAGTGCAGCAACTCGACGTGGCATGGACTCAACAAGTCGTTGGAAGTCTTCTGCAGGAATATTGAGCCATGCTGTCTCGATAGACGTCCAGAATTGTGAAAGCGTTGATGGTGCAGGATTTTGGGCACGAACAGACCTCTCGATGATGTCCCATAAATGCTCGATGGGATTCATGTCGGGCGATCTAGGTGGTCAGATCATTCGTTGGAATTGTCCAGAATGTTCAAACCAATCGCGAACAGTTGTGGCCCGGTGACATGGCGCATTGTCATCCATAAAAATCCCATCGCTGTTTGGGTACATGAAGTCCATGAATGGCTGCAAGTGATCTCTAAGTAGCTGAACATAAGCATTTCCAGTCAATGTTCGGTCCAGTCGCACCAGAGGACCAAGTCCATGCCATGAAAAAACAGCCCACACCATTACGGAGCCACCACCAGCTTGAACAGTGCCTTGCTGACAGTTTGGGTCCATGGCTTTGTGGGGTCTGCGCCACACTCGAACCCTACCATCAGCTCTTACCAACTGAAATCGGACTCATCGGACCAGGCCACGGTTTTCCATTCATCTAGGGACCAACCGATATGCTCACGTGCCGACGAGAGTCACTGCAAGCGATGTCGTTCTTCAGTAAAGGCACTCGAGTCGGTCTTCTGCTGGAATAGCCCAAGAAAGCCAAATTTCTCCGCACAGTTCTAACAGACAAGTCCCTTGTACGTCCCACATTGATTTCTGCGGTTATTTGACGCAGTGTTGCTTGTCTGTTAGAATTTACGACTCTTTGCAGACGTCGCCGGTCTCGGTCGTTAAGTGCAGGCGGTCGACCACTGCGCTGTCCATGGTGGGATGTTATGCCTGAAATTTCATACTCTCGGCACACTCTTGACACAGTGGATCTGGGAATGTTGAATTCCCTAACGATTTCCGAAATGGCAGGACCCATGCGTCTAGCTCCAACTAACATTCCGCGTTCAAAGTCTGTTAATTCCCGTCGTGCGGTCATCATCACGTCAAAACCACTTCACATGAATAACTTGAACAGAAATGAAAGCACTGCGCATTTATACCTGTTCTACGCGATGCTACTGCCATCTGGAAATTTGCATATTGCTATCACATGACTTTTGTCACTTCAGTGTAAATGATAATAATATTCATGGAAAATTTTAAAACATGATAAAAATAATCAATGTTGTTTATTATGACATTCTTTTCTATTCTACTTATTAAATGCATTCAATAATAAATGTTTGTTTTAGTAGACAGATTGCGGTTGAAATAACCATTTGATCATTGCACGAAAAATAATGAATTTATAGATATATAGATAATAATTATAGATATTGATGATAATATTTTGAGTAAAATACCCATTCTTGAATATTCCTCATACTTAAATGTGTTTGTTTAGATTATTAGGTAAATAATAAAAACTATTTCTATCAATAACATAAGTATAATTTTACTGCCAAATATTCAGCTAATTATTAAAAATTCATTCAACCAATCATTTAAAAATATTTTTAAATAACTGCACACAAACTAATTGCATATAATAATGTCCTGATACGTAAACTAAATATATGATGGTAATTTTTATGAAATTTTACATGATAAACACAATAAACTTGAAGAGAAAGGTCAAAGTAGATATAAAAAGAAAATGTTACAAAAAATTATAACCTTTACAGAAGATTTTTTTTTAATGAGTGATATATTGTCCTTACAAAGTATAAATATTGAATATTACTAAATAGCTAAATTAATTTGTGTTTTTTTAGATTTATTTGACAGTAAATATGAAAAAAAACTTTACACTCAGTTTACTGAACTAAAATTTTGCTTTCAAACCTGTCTTTTAAAAAATTTTTAAATGCATGTAATGAATTAGCTATGAGAGAAAAAAACTTAAATTTCTGTTATATGTAAATTTTATAATATAAAAAAACTCTTTGATCCTCTAATTGCAACTTTTTATGAATGCTTTGAATATATCACATGTATTTCTGAGAGGGAATAAACTTTAGAAAGTCACTTGTCATAGAGTGCATTTTCATTGTCTCTGCAATACAAGGATTTGTATTTGTTGTTTTTCATGCAACTAAGAATTTATTCTATTTAATTGAAGATATTTTATATGACAGTTAAAAAAACAGTGCTTACCTATCAAAAATTTCTTCAATACGTGGCAAGTTCCAGACTTGTTTCACTCTAAGAGGAACATAATCTGATCTACTGGGTTTAGAGACTGCTTTTGCAAGTTTTGTTGCTAACTGTATTCTAAATACAAATATCACTATTTGAATAAATCAACAAATTATAATATGAAACACAAAATGCAAAAAGGTACAAATATTTTGCAATGATTTACAAAAATTTAACAAAAAAACCTTAAACCAACCAGTTTTGTGTTTTGCACTTAGTTTTCCTAAAATGCAGAAAGATAGATCAACTGTATAATAGCAGAAAATTATAAGGGAAACAAAAACTTAAATAATGCCTGAAATTAAAACGTAACACTGAAGTGAGAATTTAATGAAGTAATAAAAAAATTGTATGAGTATACAAAATTACTTAACTTAAACATAATGCACATTGAGTTTATACAAAACCTATCTAATCTAGGCAACAGTGTTGCCAAACAAGAAAATCAAGAACTGCATAACTCCAAATTATAATTGTAATAGTTGGGATAGCATAAATAGGAGTAATGCTTCATCATAATTATTATATTTTTTTACTAAAAATGCATGCATCACTTTTTATATAAATTATTATTTTTAACTTGGCCTTTATGCATAAAAATGCTAAAAAAACATTGATTTCCAAAAAAATGTAAATTTATATAAATTATTATTTTTAACTTGACCTTTATACATAAAAATGCTAAAAAAACATTGATTTCCAAAATAATGAATGTACATTAGAGGCTTTGATTTGTGTTTTAGTAATTATGGTGCATTTTTTTTATGTTGCATAATATATACTGATAAGTTTACAATTCAATGTTTTTCTTTTGCACTGTTGATAATTCTTATTAATTTTTATTATATAAAATATTTATACCAAACCTCATTTTACATGATAGACATGTTCCTAAAAATCACAAGTGAATTTAAATTACATAAAAAGAAATACTTGGAGACTTCAAACATTCTTTATTTGGATCATGTATGACAAAATAATTTTCTAAACTAATGGCCAGTTACTAATTACTAAACAACTGCCCAGTACAGCCTTTGAGATAGAATTCTCATGCATTTAAAATTTTTTCTTAACTTACACTATGGGTTGGTTGTGCAAAAGTGAATGAAAGTCATATAAAAAAAACTAATTTCAATATAACATCTCGCATAAATAGAGGTTTAGATGTATACATTAGCATGTTATCTATTTTAAATTTTCAGCAGTTATAAAAAAAAAAAAAAAAAAAAATTTTAAAGAAGCATACCTTTTCTCATAAAAAAAATTTCTAACATCATTTCCACCCAAAAAAATAGCATCAATTATATGTAAGGCTGAAATTCTTCTCTGTGCCTTTGCCTATAAATATTTATTAAAAAACAATAAAAATCAAAAGTAATTTGTTAAAAGTACATAATAAATGCAATAAAGAAAATTTTTAAACACTGCAAAATCAGGTATTAATAATCAGGTTTAAAATAAATTAAATAAATTTAAGAGTACTATTAATTATTTGATAAAACATACCGATTAAATAATCATATATAATAAAAAAAAATTTAAATACTTGAATTTGTGAGAGAACTTTGTTTATACAAGGTGGCTACAGAAATTGTGAAAAATATTTCCCTGACTAATGGCAACTAATCATATTAGTTTCCTAACTTTCTCCCTACTAAGAATCCCTATATGTTAACAACATGTGTTATTAAAACACTAGTTATTTAATATGAAAGCAGTTATTAATATAAAAAAATAATATATTTTTATGAAATTTAATTTTAAAAAAATAGAATAAAAATTTCTAAAAAAAAACTATTAAGAAAGAATATTACAGAATCCCTGAATTATAATAAAATAATCCCTATTGCTAAAATAAATACAGATCAGTTATTTCATTTAAACTATTTTTATTAAGATTATTAACAAGGATTTACATGATTTTCTAAAAAAACTAGGTGAAAAGAAATAGCAAAACGTCATGAATAGAACAGCAATTCTCACAGAATGTGTTTTTTAAAGGCAATACAATATCATTATGGTATTTTAAATTTTGCATTTTTTTTCTCTATGCATAAATATAATTCAAGCCCGATTTAAGAGCATAAATAGTAATTACACATCACAAAGGATATTTGATTAAATAATTTAGGCTTAATACACTAAATATATATATATATATATATATATATAACTAATAATTCATTAGCCTTAATTTTCAGCAATTAAATACATAAAATGCAACTTTATATAAAATGAGTAACGAGCTGAGTTGCCAAGCATGCTTGGCTACAAAATCGTCAATTGACGCATGCTTCGCACAAAATGCTCTTATCAGCAATTTTTCCGGCTTTTTACTAATTTTCCCCACTTTTCCAGATTGATAAAATGTCCTGGCTTCCCATTTCTGTTGCCACAATGTTATAAATTGAATTACATTAAAAATTGGAAACCCATTATTAATTACTTATTTTGCTTATTAATTATAACTTGAACAAAAATATAAATTGTCATTTTTGTTATTTCATAAGTTAGTTTCATATTATTTCAAAAAAATAAGTATCAATATAAGAACAAATTAAACCAAAACAAAAAAATATTTTGCCAAAAAGGTACGTTTTATAAAAATGCAATTTGTTTTTAACAGAAATAAAATCATTTTCATGGTACTTACTTTTTAAAAATGATAATAAATAATGTATAAACATGTAAACATACCTCTCCTTTAAGCTCTTGAATAAGTTCTCCATAAAACAAAGTATTAGCTGGTAATTCCAATACAGGTTCAAGTTTTGACCATTTTGAATTATTAGGATCATATTGATAAATATTTGATTTCTATAAAAAATTCATATCTTTTAAAGAAACAAATTTTAAAACTTTGCAAATATATTTCTTTATACTTATTAAATTAAATAGTTCTTCTTTAGCCTATTTTTAAGTAAACAAACTGCATATACACACAAACTGAAATGCATAATTAAGCTAAATAATCTTTTTCAAATTTTACATAATAAAAGGAGAAGCTGTGATAGATATCACACTTACAGTTTAACACAAAAATTCATTTCTTTTAAAGTAAGATTTTGTAAAAAAAAAAATTAAATAAATAAATTTAAAAAATTAATTAATTAATTAAAAATTAAAATTTTATTATTATTTTTTTTTTAAGTGCAATGATTTTAAAAGGATCTTTTTCATTATAAATCATTGTTCATATTAGAATTATATAACTGATCACATACAAAAAATTTTGATGTGAAAAAAAAATTGATTTGTTCATATTATAACAAATGGTTTTTTTTTTTTTTTTTCCCCATTATACAAATTTTATAAAAAATGTGAAAGCTCATATTCCAAGAATGATGATAGTAAATGATGTAAATTAAAAAAAAAATTTTGTTTTCTTTCTAAGTTACATCAATTTAAATGCTCTAACTAATAACTACTAATATATCTACTAACTAATAGCTGAATAATGTTTTAAATTTACTGTATTTAATACAACATAGAAAAACAATTTTTATGTATGCAATGGAATTGCTAATAATTTAATTAAAATCTTCAAAGTATTTTTATTTCTCCACAAACTATGCAACGGAAATCATAAATTATCTTCAGTTTTACAAAGAACTTGGTATTAAGAGATTAAAGTGAATTAGTTAAGTCATTATGACCTTAAGAGAAAAAATATTAATACTAAATTAATCTTATCACAAATATTAATATTTAAAATATGTTATAGCATAAAAAAGAAATTTCAAAATGTTACATGATCAAACTAAAAAAGGCAAAATATCATAAATGTAGTAGAATTAAAAAACAAAACAAATAAACACTTACTCCTAAACCAATGAATAAACTCGGAGGTATTTTCGTTTCTCCACAAACTACGCAATGGAAATCATGGATTTTCTCCAGTTTTCGCAAGCAATTTGGGTTAAGAGGTTGGGGTGAATTAGTGATGTAACTTAGATTTTCTCCCTGAGTGATGGATAAAAATTGAAACTTTATTTCCTGCACATTATAAATATATTTAAGAATAACAAAAAATTAATTATATATAAAATATGTTAAGTTAACATCAACAAACCCCTACAATTTCTATTAACAGTGAAAGTAATAATTACCACTGATTTAATAATTTAATCACAATAAATTATTTCAGTAAGTGAATTATAAATTTAAAACAAAGGATTCATCTACTTTAATCATTTTAAATATTACTTACAGATAAAAGATACTAGGGTTGAAAGAAATTGTGTAAGATAAAGTGACAGACTTTGATATATTAATAATAGACTAATATATTTTTTTAATATGTACTTAAAAAAAAACTACACTCGTCTTAATGCAGAGATATTATTTTCTATTAATTTAGTAAAATAAACGACTTATTTACAAAAAAAAAATATTTCAGAAATTTTAAGTGCATTTACCATCATAACACAAATTTAAACTGTTACTATCATGCGTTTAATAATAATATAATATATAATTATAACTTAATAATGTATAATTTTATTATAATATTGTTAATATGCCATTTTTGTACAAATAGTAAAAATAAAGTTTTTTTAAATTCATAAATAATTGTAATTTTAAGCAGAATTCTGGATTAAATTATTTTCATAATATCCAATTATTATTTACTAATCCTATTAATTTTATTGCCTATTATTAAACTTATTAATTTAATTTATTATAAATATTTTTTTAAGTATACTAATCAGATATTATACTATCGCTCATTATTAGACTATCTTTTTGGAAGATATTGTTGACCGATTTAGCTTAAAACATATTTGACAAAATATAAATTATAATACATAACATGCATATACATATTTGTATAGTAATTATATTAAATATTTTACTTTTTATCTATTGCTTGTTTATTTAATAAGTTGGCTTATAAGAATTTAGAGAATGATATGATGAATGCCTAATACAATCCTTTTTATATGGAATGCAAAAAGAATAGACATTTAAAATATATAGGAGTAAGAAATAAAATATACTATTATATTCAAATAAATAATTACCCGCATAAGTGTTTTATACACACCATCTGGATCACATCTTGGTGGAGCTGCCCTGGCTTGATCAGGAACCTAAAAGTACATAATAAATGAATAGAAAGCAAAAACCAAACATTAAGTACTTAAATTGAGTTAATTATAAATAAACATTAGATTTCCTTTCTTAATTAATAGTAATCAGTATTTTATAAACTTTCAATGACATTGATGTTTCATTTTTTAATTGAAAAAAAAATCAGAATTATTACAAATTACAAAAAACATAGAAATTTAAATTTTAACCATTTTATATTTTATTATAATATTAGATTAACTATCTCTGAATTGCCAGCTGCATTAAAACAACAACAACATTTTATTATTTTTTTCAAAGAATGAAAAATAATAATTATAAGACTAGCAATAAAATAACAGAATTAACAAAAAAAAATAAGTAATTATTTTTTCAAATTATGAACAAAATTATAAATAAATATTATTAAAAATACATTGTAACTAGCCATTATAATTGAAATATAATTATTGATAATTTATAAAAAATATTTTCTCTAAAATTACATTTTTTTTTAAATAAAAAAAAAAGTTCTTAAGAATATACACATAAAAAAAAAAATTGAAGGAAAAAATTTCATAACAATAATATTTATTTTGCAATATATACTGTTTCATTTAATTCTTTGTATATTTCATAGAATTTAGATCTTTTCAAAATTGAGCGGAGAACTTTAAAGGTTTTAGTTAATGAAATGAAAATTAAAAATTCATAAACATGATTTTATATTTCCTACAAAATTAGAATGCATTAACACTTAAAATAAGTATTTATGGCAGATAATAATATAAAAAATTACCTTTTAAAATATCAAATTTGAGAAAAATTTTTCCTCCAATATAAATAAAACCATTCATAATGATGATATGTAAATCATATGCAAATTGTTTGTTATAAATAAAAAAGCAAAATAAAGACACAAATTTTAATAGTTGCTATTTCTTTACTAGATATAAAGTACATACATATTTAAAATATATCTTCATGTAGTCAATCATTCAATCCAAACTATTGTTGTTAATGATTTGAAAGCTGAGTGACACCTTTAGCCTTGATGGTTGTTTATAAATCAAACGGTCTACTACTGAACAAATTGTTGGAATTATTAAGAATCTTTGATTAGATTCTTTGGTAACCTGTTAGTATAATCGTTTGAGTTCAGTTTATGATAATGTAATGCTTCTGAAATTCAGTCTTTATCTAACAGCATATTGGGAAAATATCATAAGATTGCCAGCTAACAAGAAACTTTATTTTCCTGTCACTACACTGATGCTCTTAAGTTAAAAAGGAGAGTGTGGAAATTCTGTGCATTTCCAGCATAAAGAAGTTGTGATTGCAACAATTTATTTGATATTGCAAGACAAATATACAATAGTGCTACCATATACAGTTAAATTTCTTGTACTTTAAATAAATACAAACAATGGTTACAAATTATACTATTACTATTTTAATGAAGCATACTTTTTATCAATTCAAAAGCAGAAATCATGATGAAAATCAATTAATGGCAATAGCAAAAATAGCAAATTTGTCATGTTACAAATTAATGAAAATCAATTTTTCTCGAACATCCTTCATCTTATCAAAACTAAAATTAATGTCATACTCTTGTATAGAAAAAAAATGTATTTGATAAATGTCAAAGCATTTTTGAAAATTTTTTTATAATCTCATAACAAATACAATTTTACTACTGTAAACAATTACAAATGCAAATAAAAAAAGTAATCATTTTTAACAAAATACAGTAGAAAAATTACATAATACTAACTTTCCACAAGGTTAAACATTCTTTTCGTAAATCACTTTGACGTTCTTCATGTAATTCTCTGAAATAAAAAGTGTGATCAACATAAATATTTAATACAATTTATTCATAGTTATGTGTTAGGATGAAATAAGTATATTAGGTTGAAATTCGTAACTCTAATTGCCACTCACTTTATTTTCATCTTACCAAGAATTTAACTGATCAGAAGTTGGATTTATACAAATCTGACGTTATATTTTTTTCAAGACTTTTGTATTATTAATTTTTTGCACATTTTAATTCAATTTTAGGCATTCATTATATAGGCCATATCTGTTACCTACCTATACGATTTATGACTGATACACAATTGTGAATATTTTAGTTGACATATCATTTGGAATTTTTGTTACTTTGATACAAGACAATTATAGATAGTTTCTTTTATGTGCAATATTGTACTTCCAACAACAAAGACAATTTGGTCAATAAAACCAGAATGGAGTTCCATTCAACTTCTTATTGCTTGTTATGATTCTTCTACTACATGAAGTTTCTGTTACATTGCAATGATTATCTACTTATATTGAAAATTTTTGATATGAACCTCATGTTGTTCAAGAAAAGTTTAGACAATACACATTTTGATAATGATGACTATGTGCTGCAATTTGGCAAAACAACTATCTTGGTATTACAATAGGACATTATCATTCAAAAGGAAAAAAAGGTAAGCTATAAATTAATATAAGGAGTTCATAGACATATGGAATAATAGGAGCTTGGCAAGGCCCATGGAGCAAATTGTTAAGATTATTTAAGAGATTGTCTACCAACATTTCATTATAATAATTTTTCAGACAACTAAAATAAAAGGTAAATCAATTCAAGATGTACACATTCCTAGTATTTCCATTTTTTATTCATATAATAAAATCTGTTCTTTCTTTATCAGTTGAAAAAATATAAATTTTAAAATGCATAATGCATTGAAAAATTATACAAATTTTAACATAATTTTAAAAGTCCAACAAAAATACTTACACATTCTTCGCAAAGACTCTTATTTTATCCAAATGAACAATTTGATTAGCTCCTAATCTAAAGAAAAAAATTGCATTTTATATTTAATTCCTGAAAGATCAGCTTGAAAATTGTTAGATTTAATGCAAGATTAAAAACAATAAATTAAAAATATCATTTAATATTTTTTTTAATTTTAATGATTTTATTTAAAGTATGTAAGCAATTTATTTTGCTTATGACTTAATATAAATTACATTTGCAAACAGAATTTTAATCTCAAGAATGTGTGCATGGACTAAGCACATACCTATTTTAATAACATTAAGCTTGCAAACAGAAAAAAAGAAAAGAAAAAAACTTATTATGAGAAATACAAGAAAGAAATTATGTAAATTTGATTTTATACTGCCTTAATTGAATGCAAAAAAGAATAATTTATATGAACGGTCATACTATAGAGAATTTTAAAATATTAAATTCCTTATTTATTTATAACAAAATAAAAACAATTTCATAAATAAACTAATAATATCAATATAGCACGATTTCAATGCTTATATTATTGAAGCTTTAATGAGAAAAACAGATTTAAAAATTGTTTAGAATATCAAAAATGTCAAATAAATGATTTAAGAAATAGCAATGGATTATTAATACCCATATTCTCACAGTTAAAATATACAGACAACAAAAATAATGAATGGAGCAGTAATATTAATCAGAATGAGAAAAAATTTTTAAGATAAATATTCTTCTATATTGTAATAAGTACTTTATTTAAAATGAAAATCCAAAAAGATACAATAATTAGGGTAATAAATATATTAATGAAGAAATTCAAGTGATTTTGTATTTTCTGCATCTACTTTTTTTTTATTTTGTGCTATTATATCAATTTTAATAAGAAAGTGTTGTATTCTTTTTAATACTTTGTGCTTTAATTATCAATTATTGTTCATTTAATAGTTATAAAAGGAATTTTGTATTTCTCAGAGAACTTTTCATATGAAGAGTATCCAAATTTTAAAATAATGCCTACAAATATAAATTCCCAAATTCTTTATAATTTTTTTCTAATACAAGTTTAATTTCATCAAGAAAAACCTTTTTTTAAAAGAGAAAAAAAACAATTAATTGGAAATAACAAAAATTAATAAAATATTTAATTATTATAAAAACATCATTATTTTTAAGTATTCAAAAATTATTAACAAATAGTTGAATAAATACGTTTAATAAAACTTACATATCATTTGAAGTTACTATATACTGATAAAAATCCTCATTTTCTTTCAAAATGTTGAGTGGAACAACTTCTATAATGTCTTTTTCTGAGGTGGTTGTTAAGTACTTTGTTAACTTTTCATTTATTTCAAACATATAATCAGCAACATCTTTAGAATCATCTTTCAACCACTTGCAAATAATGTATCTAAATATTCAAAATAAATAAAAGAAATTTTTAAACATTCTGACAAAATCCTGACATTCTCCCAAAAAATTCCAGTTCATATTTAAAAAAATTATATTTAATAAAATATTTGAAAATCATTCTTGATTTCTAAAATGAAATTTACCAACACCTCTTATTGTACAGCCTGTTTAACAAGTAGCTAATTGTTAGCATAAAATAAAAGGAATGAAAAAGCAATAGATTTATACTGTGCAAGTTATTAAGTAATTTTTTATTTTAATATAAAAAATCTTAAAAATGAAAATTCTATAGAAAGGAATCTTCAAAATGATTATAAACTACAAAACAATATATCAAAAATCTTCTTTATTGTCAATCAAATATAAAAAAGGAAATAATACAAAGATATAAAATACACCTCTAATTAAAATTAAAGGATATAGACTGAAATGAAATTTAACTGTTACTTATTGGAAAATGGGTTGATGCAATTTATATACAAGCACTATTTAACATAAGTTACTAATGTCAGTTGATATAATTCTATAATTAATATATACTATAATTAATTCTGTAATTATAAAATCTAATTTTCACCTTACATAAAAATGTAAATGTTTTTTAAAAATTATCCAGTTAATTAAATTTTAAAAATTTTAAAAATAATTTATAAAAGTTTATTTTCATTTGAAAACTCGATTGCATCACTTTTTTTGTATTCCAAATATAAATGTGTTTATTTAAACTGTCAATAACAATGTTTTTATGACATTGTTTAGCATCAACAAAAATAAATTGTATTAAGCCATTCCAAATATTAATGGTAAAATGATTTTAAAAAATTTAATGAAATTATCCAACATGGTTTAGAACTGCTTAATGTAGTGTTATTTCTTTTCTTTAATTCTTGAGTTTTATAACAAAACTCTAAAAAAACTTTAGAATTATTTTTCTATGTCCTAAAAGAACAAAAATTATCAAAATGGAATAAATTATTGAATTCGAGGCACAGAAAATTAATCGCTGTTTGATTTATGTTGATGACTTTTATCTGCAAAAAAGGTTTGGATTTAATAACTAAAATGTCTTCATTACTTAATTGCAATTATAAATGAGAAATATTGAAGATAATTTTTCTTACCTTTCAGAATTTGCTGGTCTGCTAGTATTTGGTTTAAAAATACAGATTTTTTCAAATGCCATGCACATTAAATAAATTAGTCCAACACTAAATGGAGTAAAGAGATCAAAAAGTTTACAAACAAAATGGCCACCTGAAATTATAAATTTAATATATATATATTACTTAAATACAAATAATAATATAGCCACAACTAATAATAAAATAATAATATAGCCTTTACTTTACCAAAGTAAATCATTGTGAAAAACTGATGATTTAAAAACACATGAATATACAAAAATTACATAAAAATAATCAAATATAACCATTTTGAGAAAATTACTTACCAGGTCTAAGTATAAGAAGTGAGCAGAGAAATTGACAAAGGTATAATTGTTTCGATAAGATTTCTTGTTCATTTTCTCTTCCTTCAACTGAAAATCCCTATTTAAAGGACAAAAATTTATATAATAATTATAACTAAACATCTTTTAATCAAATGTCAGCATTAGAAAATATAATAGTTCAAAATAGGTTATGAAGTACAAATAATTTAAATATTTAACAATTCACTATTCAACAGGTATACCACCTTTGATTCTGTGGCATTGAACTAGTGAATTGAAGATAACAGCATATCACGAAAGACACACATTCAAAATTTAAGAATCTTCAATTAAATATAAATTCTTTATTGGGAATTTTATCAGAAAATTACATTTTGTTAATTTTTTTCTAAATGAAGTACCTTTTCAAATTATGCTCACTATCATATATAAGTAACATTTTATCAGATGTGACCTTTTTGACAAAATTTTAATTAAAAGATTCTTGAATGTGAAAGGTTATGTGTTTTGATATCAGGAAAACAAACAACAGAAAACAACAAAAACAAACATTATAATAAACACATGGACCAAAGAAATAAAAGTCTATAAAAGAACAATATCTATATATTGTTAACAATGAATGTAATAAAATATTTTTAAAAGGAAAAATAATATTTTTAAATCAGTTACAAGTTCAATAACAAATTGTTTTTACATTCTCAACAAATAGACAAAGCAACTACAGCTAACTAACAATTTCCTAGAAGTCACCTGCAAGATATTTTAATGTTTGTAAGATAGGTAGTAAGAAATTGGAGTAAGAAATTAAAAATCAATCTTTATTACAATCAGATCTTTTATAAATAATTGGTTGGAAACAAATGAAATAAATTTATAAGATACATAATAATTTCTAACATTATTTCATGGCTAATATAAATTTATATTTCTAATTTAAAAAATGATAACAATATATTGATTTCCAGTAAAAGATAAATTCTAAGCAGATATATTAACAATAGCTTAATATTAGAACTATTTACCCCATCAGCCATCATAAAATGAACTCCTTTGTTCTCTGTATTAGAAAGAACAAATTCTTGGAAGGATCTAAGATTTCTAGCAGAATAAATATTACCATCACCATCTACTCCTATAAAATAATATACAAACAGAAATTAGAAAAATTATATTGATAAAAATGAAACTAAAATGATTTATTGATAAAATGATTGAAACTGAATATGATTCCCATTTCTCAACTAGCAATTACATTATTTACCATAATAAGGTTCAAAAGTCTCAGGTGGACCAGCAAAGAAATCTTCAAGTTTAAAATCATTTTGATTTTTTAAAGTGAAACCAAATCCTTTACATTCCCATTTCTTCCTCCAAAGAACATATTCTGAGAAACCTCCAGGACCAGCACACACATCAGCAAAATATAGCAGTTCGTTTTTATCAACAGCTGATTGCTAGAAGAAAATAAATAATTAATTTGATAAGTTAATTTTACAGCAAAAAAAAATTTTTTTTAAACAATTTTGTGTTTGGTATTCATGTATTAATAATCACCTGTTGGTGGTATACTGTTGAAAAAAAAATCGTAAATTAAATTGAAAAGCAACGTTCATGTACAATATAAAATAAATATCACAAAATAAAACTACTAATATACTATATATTTTGGGGGCCTGGTGACCAACTGACTAACACTCTGGTGCTCGTTACCCCAGGTTTTTCATATTCAAGTTCCGAAGCTGCCATGCACGTTTCTGGTGGTTCAGAATCCACTTTAAACTATGGGACCCAATCTAATATGACTGTAGAGTGAGTGTTCAGCATAGGGCTGAAAACCCTACCCTGTGAAATGAAATCAACATCTCCTGTTTAGGAATTTGCCAGTACACAGAAGGACTTAACCAGCAATGGGGCTACCATGCCATTGAAAAAGAAGAATATATATTTTTCAAAAAGAAAAAACTTCTTAGAAAAAAAAGAACTTTTGAAAAATAGTTATTGAAAATTTTTAAACAACAATGATTTATGATTTGAATTATGTAGCTGCATGAATTATCAATAATGAAGCTATTCAATCAATTTTGTTTTATATTTAGAAACAATTAAAAAGGTGAAGAATAACAGAAATACCAATTATTGTGATATTTTTAATTTTTATGGTAGTTAAAAGATAAACTAAATAAAAAGCATAAAAACTAAATTTTTTGGTTAATAAGTACAATTATGAAGTGAAAATCAAATTGTAAATGTAAATTCAAAACTGTAAATGAAGAGAAATTAAAAATAGTGATTTTAAAAATTAAATAAACTATTTCTTCTTTATCTTAAAAAGCATCCTAAAGCAACTTTATTTTTCATTTATACTTAATAAAATCTGATAAGCATAGTGAAATGAATTTGAAAATTTCATATTTAAAAAACAAAACAACAATAAAAAATTAAAATTACTTCGAAATTTTAGAATTATATGAGGATAAATAACCGATCAAAGAGTCAGGCAAGTCAGTAAGAACAGCACAATTATTCAAAATGTAAACAAGCTTATCAAAATATTGACAGTTGCTTCAATAAATTATGTTATTAAAGTGCATTGAGTTTAAAATGATGTCTTTATATTCTCTTTCTATAATACATGTAGAAAAATAATCATGAAGCTTATTCATGCAAATAATGTTTTCTACATTTTGAAAAAAAATTAGATTATATATAAAATAAAGATATATTGTTATCATGACTCAAACAACTATCTGAAATAAAGGCAAATCTTAATTTATTTTTAAAATACTTTTAAGAAAAATCTGATCACTTAGGCAAATATAATAATAATGTATAATGATTTCCTTCGACAAATCTTTGTTCCTTAAATCTTAGAAAATTAAAATAAATTCACTTACACCATATATATCTTTTGGATCAGTAAACATAAAATCAAATCTTGAATCTATATTAGCCATTTTCATAGCAGCTCTAATGAAAGAAAAAAACACCAAGATTTTCTTTTAAACATGAAATAATTACATTTAAAAGATATTGATTGTACTACAATTATTGTATTAATAAATTTTACATAAATATTTGTACTGATAATACATTTTTTATATTTAAAACAAAAATATTAATGTTAAACATAAATATATTAATTTGACATTTTTAAATACTTTTTCTAAAAACAAAATTGTACATAAAATTGCATATTTTAGAAGGAAAATAATGGATTAATTTCATAAATCATGGACATCAAATGAAAATTAAAGTAATGCAATTTTCTGTTGATTCAATATATTTATATTAAATCATAATCTAAATTACATTATATAAATATAATTTACAATAATTTTTTTAATATATTTTAAGATTTTTTTTTTTTTTTTTTTTTTTTTTACTTAAACAAATAAGCATATAAATAATTCATGAGCAAGTACATATCTATATATGATGTGCATCACATTTTGTATGCTTTAGACTAAGTTTTACACTTCTCTACTATACACATCAATTTACTTTTTATTTAAGAAAAGACATTTTTAGTGGAGGTTTTACAGAATTATTTTATAAAAGTTCCAAAAAAAAATTCTCTACACATTGTACATACAGCAGCCAATAATCAGTACTATAAAATTCTATAAATTCATAACATATAATCCATTATATATATGCAGGAAATTACAGTAGTGTTTTTCCTTCTTTTTTCTGATTAAAACAATAAATACAAGACACAAGAATTTAGCAATATAATAAATATGCCATAAAAACAAAAAATTTTTGGTGAAAATGTCCTGCAGATATTTTATTTAATATAATATTTTATTTAATAAAATATCTACAGGACATTTTCACCAAAAAGAATTACTACAATTTGAAACTTTTAATTTAAAAAAAAATGATATTCAAATCTCTTAATTAACAATTATTTTTGTAT
Source organism: Caerostris darwini (assembly GCA_021605075.1). Lineage (NCBI taxonomy): Eukaryota > Metazoa > Arthropoda > Arachnida > Araneae > Araneidae > Caerostris > Caerostris darwini. The sequence goes on along the minus strand of BPLQ01011075.1, from coordinate 493,394 downwards.
GATTTAAAAATAACTAACCTGTTTAAAAATATTCCACCCCGGATTGTTTCAAATGGATTTGATTTTGTTCTAGCTTTTCTCATTTCTTCGGGCTCTAAATTATCAAACACACTCTGAAAAAATGATTATATATATATGAATGTAAAACCTTATCTTGAATTTGAAAATTTTGAATATACATGTAGATCTTGATGAGCTATTTCTTATAAGATACATTAATAAAGCTGAATAAATGTTGTAATATCTTTACTTCAAAAAATGGAACAACACAAAAACTTATTATTATTTAATTCACAAAAGTATAGAATTTACTTATAAATATATATTAACAGAATCTTACCTTATTATCGATAACTTTTTTTAAAATTTCAGGATCACAAAATTCCGTTTCATCACTAATAGTTTCTTTTTTCTGCAGATAGTATATATTATTTAATAAAAATATCAATGTAAATAAAATTCTGCATAACTAAAAATGTAATATATCTAATAACAATTTTAAAAATGCAATATGAAATATTTTTTTACTATAATAACACAGAAAAATGCATAAATACTTTTCCTTCTAGCATCCATTCTCGTAATTGGAAAAGTTTCAAATGCTTAATATCCAGATCAGGCATCCAAGATACTGTTTCTTCGATTTTTATCTAAATGATAAGATAATTTTACTTTTTTTCTGAAAAAATATACAGCATATAACTTATATAGATATTGTACAAATAATATATTTTACCTCTTCTTGAGAAGCATCCCAAGCTGTATCAGATGGCTCTAAACCAGTAATTGTTAAACCAAGACCTCGTCGGCCGCGTTGTTTTGAGGCTTCAACTATATTAACTCTTCCTTGTTCATTTTTACCTAAGCCTTTGCCTGTTTTATAACCCATTTTTTCCTACAAAAAATAATTTTCAAATTAGTAAAAAAAAAAGTAAGCACAAACATTTAAAAGTAAGAAAAAATAAAACAATATATTTTAGAAAATTAAACTATGATTTAAAATATTTTAATTACAAATTTTATTTTTTTTTAATTAAAAAAAATGGAATGATTTTACACATACCATCAATTTCATTCCTACTCCATAGCTACCATTCAAGACATCCATACTAGGCATATTGGTCATTGCAGGCTTCATTGAAAAGCTAGGCTTTTCTTCACTGTCACTATCAGTTTGATCAGTTAACAGTTCTGAAATTTAATTATTGATGGAAAATTGAATTGATTGAAACTGATTTATTTATCAATAGATAAACTTTACTTATTGATTTTCAGAATGAATTTAATAGCAAATTTTATATGTATAATATTATATGAATTTAATTACTCAAAAAATTATATCAGTATTCTGCATTTCCCTACATCTACATGGCAATATAGATACACAGAGTTGGATTGAAAAATTTGGAGAACATTTTTAAAAACCACAATATAACAGATAATTACAAAAACATATTCACACTGTTTCTATTTTCACTACAAGATGACAAAAGTATATAAAATTTATTTACCTCTTTCAATATATTTGGCAGGACTCTTAAAACCCCCTTTAAATTTTTTGGATGTTGGTTCTGTAATTTCATCTTCAGTATCATCAGTACTAAAACCTTTATGATATAAATCAAATGATTTCATAAATAATTTGATTTTTTAAAAATATTATGATTACCATATTACATTTATTCGTATTAGCAAGTTTTATGTATCTATTTGATGTAAATTTATTCTTGAAACTCTTGGTTTCATAACAGAATATTAAAGAATAGAGATACAATTTTCAAGATAAATACATCTTGAATCTTTATTAAAAGTTCCTTCTCAAATATATGTTGTTTTAAACTGCACAAAGGTAAAGATAATGTTTTAAAGATTAATCAATCAAAATTATTAAGTTGATGATTTAGGTCCAACTTTTTTTCCCCCATAATAACACATATCTTTGTAAAATTTGATCAAATTGAAGAAAAGATGTGGGTTAATATAAAGGACAAAAAGAATTTGAAATATTTTATGAAAAAAAAAGTTAAACAATTTTTTTAAGATTATATATTTTGGCATTAATTATTTCACATTCAAAAAATTTAATCACACAAAATACTTTTCACTAAGAAAATGCTTCCATGCAAAAAAAAAAAAGGGTATATATTAAATAATTAAAAAAATTTTGAAAAGTTTTTACAGAAGTAGAAAATGTACTGAAACAGTTATGTTTTTTAACTTTTTAGTACTTTATACAATATTTCATATAAATATAATAACAAAAAATTTATTCTGTAAATTCATTCAGAGAAATAAATAAATTTCAAACGGAAATGGTTAAATTCAATTGATATGCAAAATTATTAAGCACAGAAATAAAAAGCATTTCAAATCAAACAATGAATTTTATCAAGAAATGAGAAATTATTATTAGAACTGTTACAATGAGGAATTATTATCATAATTTCTTGCTTATCGTTTGTAAAATTGTTTAGCTATATAATCCATGCTGTAAGCTGTACTACAATGTCTAAAAAGTAAGACCAAGTTTTCAATTTAAATTTCCCGGGGCTTATGGAATTTCATTTTTTTTTTTTTTTTTTTTTTTTTTTTTTTATATATATATATATTGCTCACACTGTCCTTGACATCTGTGTGAAATTTGACGTCAAAATATTCATTAGTGTTTGAGTTACACTTGGCTTAGTGAGACACTAAACCTGATTCCGGTGATTTTTGAAATATCTGAATTAATTGAGCAAGAGCTTGTGTTAAATTTGTTTGCGGAAATGTATAGAATGTTCCAGAAGGCCTTCGGTGAGCATTTTTATAGCAGAAAGAAATATTTAGAGGTGGTATAAACAGTTCAAAGAAGGCAGAGAACGCGTTGAAGACGAAGAGTCCTAATCGACCATCAACCTCAACTGACGAAGCTCACGTCCAAAAAATTAAAAATTTCGTGATTGCAAACCGCCAATTTACAATTAGAGACCTTGCTGATGATGTTGGAATTTCACAAGGATCAGTCAATTAAATTTTGGGCTCCAAACACATCAAATCTCGATTGGTACCGAAAACACAATGCGCCAGCTCACACTGCATTGATTTTTCGTGACTTTTTCGCCAAAAATGAAACCCATATCGTTCCACAACCACCGTATTCACCTGATATAGCATGACTATATCAGGTGAATACGGTGGTTGAATACGAATAGCATGGCTATTCAGGTGAATATGGTTATAATCACTTCTGGCTATTCCCTAAGCTCAAAAGACCAATTGAGTCAACACCGTTTGAATCGATTGAAGAGACATTTCAAAAATCGCAGGAATCAGTTTTAGCACCTCACAAAACCAAGCGTAACTTAAGCACTAATGAATATTTTGACATAAAATTTCACACAGGTGTCAAGGACAGTGCCAACAACCTAAAAAAGAAAAAAAAATTGAAATACGATATGGCCTGAAAATTTAAATTGAAAATGTGTCTTACTTTTTGGACACATTAGTACAATTTAACTAATTTGCATCAGTTTCTTGAACAGTCAAGTTATGTTCTATTTTGCCAATCCAATTTTGTATTTATACATGACATAAGACTAATAAAATGTTTTAAAGAGGATTTAAAACAATTATGTTATAAATTCAAGATATCAAAAACCAGAAAGAAGACATACATTTAAGAACTTTTGGTGAAAACTTTCACAATTTATAATCTTAATACTTGGTGGGGAGAGATGAAATTTTAATCAATAATACATTTAATCATTAATCTAACTTCCTGTAATGAGCTTTTAATTCTATTTTTAACTTCATTCCAGGCTAGTTTCACTAATCAGTATACAACAATATAAGATGTTTTTTTTTTTTTTTTTTTTTTTTTTTTCTGTCTATTATTGTTAAAGTTCAGTTTCTTTCCAACATCTACAATTGTATGTTTAGAAAAATCTATTATTTTTATATGACATAGAATTGCATCTTTTTTTTTTTTTTTTTTTTTTTAGCAGAAAGCATTTTTAAGTGACAATGTTAAAGGTTGATTTATATAAAACTTACAGGGGAAAAAAACATCTACAGATTGTATGCAGCATCTATAATCTACACCTTAAAATTTTAAAGTTCAATAACATACAAAAGAATTACAGGTATGAAATTGTGGTATTAGTATTGTTACAATGAGGAATAATTATTAGGAATGTTACAGTGTGAATTTGTTAATAACTAACATAAATTTGTGTCAAAGAAAAAAAACTATATTTTCTATTTATCTACATATATTTTCTTACAACAACACTGGTTAACATTGACATGATTTGAGAATCAACATGCTTTAAAAATTGCATAATGGGAACCTCTATATTATAAAGGACATGAATTTTTAAGAGCCGTAACAATTTTTAAGAAAAAGTATGATCCTTATTTAAGTTTAATAAGTAATCAAATTTAATGTTAAGATAGATCTGGATATTTATTAAGAATTAAATATAATAAAATATAAAGATTTCAGATTTACATTATTATAGCCAGGTAAGTATTATTTAAATAAACCTTTTTTAAAGGAATGCTAATATATATATATATATATGTATATTCAAATGCACACACGCACACACATATTCAATAATTTTCACTACTGGAAAGGGTACGTAAACGTAATTTTAAATTACAGATTAAATTAACCAAGCAATTTTACAGATTTTGCATAATCTTTAAAAGTTAACAATTGATAAATAGTGTAATAATAAGCAAAATTTTATGTTTTATTAATATACAATACATTTCATTAACTACTGTTTTAAGAAAAATATTTATCAAGTTTTCAATAAATGCATTTTATAATTATTTAAAATTAATCCTGAACCCTTCCTTTTTTTTTTATCAGATAGAAATTTTTAGGAATCTAATGATTATTCATGCTAGCAAAAAAATACACTACATATAACATTCAAAGGATAATTGGCAAAAGCATGTTTCTTTTAAAGAAAAAACCTTACTTCTTTCAGAATATTTTTTAGGACTTTTAAAATTTGCTCCAGAATTAGCCATTTTTATAAATAGTTCAGTTTGGTTTTCTTCTTCATCAGTACTACGAGCTAAAAAGAAATTCATTTTTCTCTTTTAGTAAACAAGATAACTTTCAAATCCTATATTAATACTAAGCTTTTAAATTTTATTTCATTTAAATAAATATCATTAACTAAATATTCAGTAACACAAAATGAGAGAAAAAATTTGTTTATGAATTTTTTTTTTCTTTCAATAAAAAACATTTGCATTAAATTTCTATATTTTTTATAACAACAATTATAGGCAGAATCAAATGAGTGGATGAAAAAAGTATAATATGAAACTAGCTGAATATTAATAATATATAAAAATTAATGAATATTAGTAATATATAAAAATTAATAAATATTAGTAATATATAAAAATTAATAAATATTAGTAATATATAAAAATTAATGAGCATTAATAATATACAAAAATTAATTAACATTAAAAATTTCTCTTTAGATCTGTTCATGTAAGCGATATTAGATTTTTGAAAATGTATGGGGATTTATGAGGGAAACTAGGATTCTCCCTAATTTCACACAAAAGTAGCAATGTTTCCTCAATTCCAGAAAAGTTACCTACAACTCTTTTTTTTATGATTGCTTGTCCAGTTTTAATGGGAATATGATTTGTTTTATCACTCTATGGTCATTTTATGCACACTTTAGGCTAATCAAACCAGGACCTATAGTTTAACATGGATTCCAAACCACAAACAAACATCCATGCCACCATCAGGAATCGAACCTGAAGCCTGTGGTACCAAAGGCCAGAGTGCAAGCCAATTGGCCATCAGGCCACATGTTTTAATGGGAGGGAGGGAGGGAGTGGTTATAATGAGCTGTCCATTTTAAGCATGGTTGCCCAATGTGCTAGACATGTGTATATTTTAAACATGTTAGTCAGTGTGCTTGTCTTGTGGATTATCAATATTACAACCGGAGTAAGTTTCCATGATATATGTAATTAATTCATTTATTTATAACATATTAAGCCTAAAATTTTTGTATTTTATAATTAGAATGCATCCTGCTTTTGTAAATTTCTCTGTATTACTGTGGGCATTTATTTTCAAATACAGGAAACCTCACAATTAAATGTTTTCAGAAAATGGAATTCTTCCATTAATATCCTCTCCTTACTCAACATGCTCTAAATGTGAAGAAACACCAATATCAACAAAAATTCTGTTTCAAAATTGGAATTCTTCCATTAATATCCTCTCCTTACTCCTACATGCTCTAAATGTAAAGAACCACCAATATCAACAAAAATTCTGTTTCAAAATTGGAATTTCTGTATATAAGTACCCATAGAAAAAAAAATGCAACAGCACAGTTTAAATATTGTTTTTACATCAATAGTTTAATTACATTTCCTTCATTTTAATTTAGCTGTGGTAAGCAGAAGAAATTTGTTTTAAAAAATTCTTAAATCGCTGTTAACAAATTAATAAAATTAGTTTAAATGATATAATGTATCAGTATTAAATTTGAGTGGATATATTGAAAAAATTCGTGATTTACAAGGGTATCCACCATATGTTTATAATATTAGAATTTCAAAAGTAGTAAAAGTATTAAGTAAAAATGTAAACTCCACCATTATAAATCTAGTGTAAAATTGGAGGTTTGCAAGGTGATCCCCTAAATTTGTAATAATTGAATTTAAATAACATGAAAAAATTATAAAATTCTCTAAAAAAATTTTATATCAGCATTTTTAGCCTAAGGACCAGCAAATAACATGAGGTAAATTTCATTTCAATTTCAAATTTCATTTTCATTAACATGAGGTTAAAAAAAGTTTCCCTTGGAGTTATTTTTCGACTACAGTTCCCAGGATTCCAAGGAGGGGAAAGGAGTAGGGGGAGGGGTTGAAAACACACAAAATGTGAGGTGAGGCAGGGGAAATTGATGAAGGCTGTCAAAAGGCTAAAAAAAAAGTTTTAAAAAAAAATGGAGGCAGGGATCCGATATCAGACTTCCCAAATTTATAATGATGCATTTTAAATAAATTGAATATATTTAGATTTTTAATAGATTAAATATTATAGCAAAAATCATTTAAGAATAGAAAGCAATAAACTTTAAAGATTAATCCAAAATGACAATAAAATTTATCAATTCAACAAAGAAAAGGTTTAGAAACAAAAATTAATGAAAACTGCTTTTATATTAAATTTATCTAACTATCTTATTATCACGTGGAACTGTGATCTAATTAGAAATAGTTTATACAGAAAGGCATAATATTAGAAGCCATAATAAATTGGCTTAAATAAATCTTACATGATTCAAACCTGTCTTTTTATAATAAAAATTAGTAACATACATGATTTTATTAATTGTACATATACAAAGAATATAAAACATCAAGTTCTTGCATAACAACATTTTCATTTACATTAATACAGCTGATGAGAAATACAATAAATATTTAAATATGAATATTGTTAGAAAAATACTTTATTTATTTGACTATTTTTTTTATTTCACCAATAGTTGAGAAAACTTATTTATAAAATGAAGCAACATTGTTTAATAAAGTAAATAGTCAAGTAGAACACTAACAGAAAATGCAGGTATTTGCTTTACAAATAAAACTTTAAAAAATTTAAGAGGAGCCCCTTAGCTAGCTTATTAAAAAATGCAGTAAATTTATAGTATAACATAACAAAAATTAACATACACAACATCAGAGTATAATTTTAAAAAATAAACATTTATTTAAAAATTAAATTTTCTTTATGAGAAACTCAAATAATATTACTTCTTTTTGATCCACCCCAGGATTCATATGTTGCATTAGTTTTACGTTTACCATAATCATCTTCACTTTCACTTGTACTGGAATCTATAATAAATAAAGATAATTAAACTAACGGATACAAAAATTTCCTAAAATAATAAATTTAACAGAAACTAAAATTTTTCTTAAGAAAATAATAAAGTTTTGACACACACATCTTCAGAACAGATATAAATGCTATTCTAAAAACTCAAACATTCAAACGAAATTAGTAAATTTTAACTGAGTAACAATTAACTATGAAACAAAAGCTTAAATCATGATTCATGCGGCAAAAATAGAAGTTGTTTGCCGTATATAATTTTCAGAAAAAAAGGAAATTTTCATGAAATATTAATTTATAAACTATTACAGACATTCATTAATGATAAATATTCCAATTTTTTAAAATATATTATAACAAATAATTCATTTAAAATATTTAAATAAAAATTAATATAAAATATTTACCACTAAGAGATTTGAATTTATTCATCATCGTATAAATTTCGTCTATTTTTCTCCTATATTAAAATTAAACATAAATAAACACTTAGTTCAACACGCATTTCTTGAACAGAATGTATTAAACTGGTGCTACTACAAGACGTTAGATCTTAAAATTAATCTTTTCCCTTGACCAATCAAAGATCAGTACTTAACTTTCGGGAAACCTAGATCGTAAAGCATGGCTGCCACATTTGGCCAAAATACGACATTTAGGCATGTTTCATAAATTGTTGTCGAAAAAAAGGACAAATCTTTTTAGCCACTCAATTTTCGACTAATTTCACTAAAGTTTAATACAAAATACATAAATATCAAAATTATTAATGTGCAAATATATATGTAAATGTTGAAACTATTATATTTACATTTTTTTTTCTTGCTATTCAGAAAGGTAACATTGCCTTGTTTTCGCTTGATGCTTTTTTTTTTTTTTTTTTTAGTTTGGAAGATTCTGGAGTTGTCAGGTAGTGCATGTAAGGTTGACGTTGAGTGCTTTTGGAAACGCCAATTTCATCCAATTGCTCTTGTTATTTTTCGTCTTTACTAAAGGTGGTAAATATATGTGCTTTATTTTTGATAATAACCTTCCAATTAGGGTACAATTTAGAACTTTTTCCTTTTGCATTTCCACATCCACAAAGGGAAATTTTTTCTCAATTCGGAGTTTTATGTAGGACTAAGTTGGTCCGTTCTTATTATTTTTAGTTTTTTTTCTATTTTACAACATGGCGTGTGCCACGTCAAACATTTCTCCCATGAAGTACTTTTCAGAAGGGGGATGTGAACTATAAATCCCGATGTGACATTTTGGAGGATTTGCAGATCGCTGTCCAACACGGTGTTAAATCTTTTACTTTTAAATTCGAAGTTCCAGACAAGGCAATTCCTAGGGCTCATGACAGGATCCTGAAAGATAACTTGGCCACGAAAGTAACATGCCTTAAACACGTAGATAATATGCTTACCTCCCGTCAAGGAAAACTTATACTATCGACAGACCATTTTCAAACCGCAAAAGAACTAGCTATCATTAAGGCTATTATGCGACTTCCGTGTAATAGCTTCCTTTTATTCCGAATCAATTACTACCCGTTTCCCAATCCATGAAATACCTTTGGACATAAAACTGAAAGAATTAGCAAGCTACCGAACTTGAAGAAGAAAATAATTTTTCAGTGTCTGAACTTCGATGTTTTATCAACAATAAAAAATCCTCTTTATCCTCTCCCGTGTTAGTAACTATTCTCGGAACTATCATGCCGGAGTATGCTAAATTGTGGTTAACAAGGCAAAAGATCACTTTATTTTTTTGACAAATCCCGACAGTGTAAGAACTGCTTTTCCTATACCCATCCAACAAATTCTTGCAAAAATACAGGAGTGTATGAACAATGCAGCGGCCACCACAATATTTCAACTTACAATTCTCAATTTCTTAAATATAACCAGTGGTACCAGGATCATAAAACCACTGATTTAAAATGCTTGAAAAGAATGGCGGAGGAAAACTTTTAAAATTTAAAACGTTAAATCGATTATCTTTCATCGAAGCACGCAGAGCCTATCACCCTAAAAAAGAAAGCACATATTCGTCCCAACTCCAAATGGCATCCATTAAACCTTCCAAATTCATCACTAAAGAGGAAATATCTCATATACCTCATTAACACTCATTGGACACACAAAAATTAATTACAGACATTTGCCAGCCTTAGGATGCCCCTTTACAAGAATCTCTTCAACCGTTATTCACTAATTTTACCGCAACTCTGAATTCAATTGGACAATCTTTAAAAAAATACTTTTCCATCCCTTTACTACAACTCAAATCTTCAATATCAAAGATAAAAAGATGCATAAACCCCAAAAATACGGATCCGAATTTTTACAAGAATTAAACAATTCCATCTCTCCATTTGGAATAAAGAGCTTTACAGAATATTATTTCTTTTAATCAACTACAAATCCGGTTCAATCTGGCATGAAAACAGTAAAATTCTAAGGCCCTTTATTTTAGATACATTTTTCTTTTCTTGTTTAATTTAATTTTTTTATCTAATGTTTTTTCATACTTTACATATCGTTCAATGGAATGCAAGAAGCATTCCAGACAAGAAACCATAACTGCTCAGATTTTTCAATTATGCTCATATTTTTGTACCCCAAGAGACTTTTCTCAATAACAACATTTACCAGACAAACATATTTTTAGAAAAAACAGATCAAACAACACAAGAAGGGGAAATTTGATGATCGCCAGCGATACTTCTGTTTCTTGTAGTACTATATTTTTCCTAATTCTTTTACATTCAGATAATGAAATCCAAGCAATATCGATTCATCTCCATTGTAAGTCTTTTTTATTAGTCAATATTTATTCTCCCAAAGGTGTATTCACCATTGAATGGCTTGATGCAGTCCTACAACACCTACTTTCCTCTATTATTATCCTTGGAGACTTCAATACTAAGCATCATGTTCTCGGTCCATCCTCTTATAACAACAATTCAGAAATTCTAATAAATTCGATCCTAGACAACCATTTCCCATCCTTAATAAGAGCACTCGTACTCATGTTACATCTTCATCTTCCTCTTTTCTTAATTTATCCATCGCAAGTGCAACGACCATTTACCAATTCAACTGTATTTCCTACTCAGTCATCAATTTAAAAATTATAGTCAAACCATATGTTGGCCTACACTTATTCAATACATCCAATATTATGAACATTCCTTGCCTACATTTGAAACTTATTCTGAACTACAAGATTTTCTCTCAAACCAGTTACATAGTAATTCTCAGAATCACACTATTTCTCATAAACACCTCAACCTTGGTGGAATTCAAAGTGTGAAAATCTCCTCCGTCACAAAAGAAACCTTTTATATAAAGCTCGATTCCAACTTTCCAGAAATTTCTGGATCGCATATAAAAAAATTTCAACTACTCTTCGTCGACTTATTTCTCAACTGAAAGGAAAATATATGGACTCAGTTTGTGACACTGCAGGATATAATGGTAGAATTTACAAAATCATCAAAGCAATTCACAACAGGCATGAAACTCCAGAATATAACAAAATATTTTGCATCAGCAATAACTCCATCATTTCCGACACTGATCAGCAAGCTAATCTCTTGACATCCCACTTCAATAAATGTTCCATTTTTCATTTTATTCCTTTGGATTTTGCTGAAGATTCCTCTCATGATTATAATAATCATTTTCTTTCGTTAAACTTACTGATGCTATTAAATCTACTCCCAATACTTCACCTGGTTATGACGGAATTCCAGCTAAATTTATCAAAATTCTCCGATTACTACCTTCAACAACTTCTAGAAATTTTTAATAATAACTGGATCACAAGCAACATCCTGGAAGAATGGCTTACTTCTCAAATTATTCCGATCCTCAAGCCAAATAACAATAACAGTTCTTCTATTGCATCTTATTGTCCAATTGTTTTAACTTCCATATTAAATAATAAAAATAAAAATAAAAATTTCGAAAGAATCGTACTGAAAACTCATTCAATTCTCAGATTTCAAATTTTTTTATTATAATCATTCCGGATTCATTCCTTTTAAAAACTGCATGTACCCTCTATCACTTCTTCACCATAAAATTGTTGAGATCAAGAATATGAAATTTTTGTTTTATCTTTATCAAATTAGATATTTCTTCTCCTATGACTCCGTTTGGAGAGATGGATTAATTTACAAACTTTTACAGTTGGGAACCAAAGGCACAGCAGCAAAGTGGCTTCACAATTTCATCAACAACAGGAATTTTACAGTCAAATGGAGAAACACTATTTCGTTGAAATCGTTCTCCACACAGAGTGTTCAACAAGGTAGTGCTCTCAGCTCTTTCCTTTTCACAATTTATATGCGAGACATCTTTGAAGTCATCCTTAAAGATATTTTTTTATGTTCTAATGCAGCTGGTAAACACTTAGACAGCTTGGTCTTGGATGCCTTAAGCAAGCCTGCACAGACGTTACTCACTTTGCATTACCCAGGGGGCGCGTGTAACTTGAAGATAAGCTACGGACGCGGAGTAACAATGCCCCCGCAACGCTCTACGATCATATGAGACGGGGACCTACTTTTTAAAGTGGGTTCCGAACCACTACAAACATCCATGACACCGCCGGGACTCGAACCCGAAACCTGTGGTACCGAGCGCCAGAGCGCTAGCCACTCGGCCATTCAGGCCCTCCTTAAAGATATAGGATGCCTAATTTATGCTGATGACATCTTTCTTTTCAGCAGTGACTATAAACTTGAAACAGTTCTTTCTAATCTCCAATTTTCACTACATAAAATCTCACAATGGTGTGTGGTGTTACTTATTCTTTACAACCTTACATTAAACAATACCCGATCCTAGAAACAACTTAGATACTCCGTTTTGCCCAACACTCACGATAACCATTATGAAATTCCGCAATAACCCATACCACATTTTAAACCAACAAGTTCGCATGCCATCAGAGATTTATATAATTGGAAAAGGAAACACACTCATATGAAATAATTCACAAATTCATAATTTTAAATATAAACAAAAGGGATTTTATTATTATTTACAAATGTTAAGCTTGAATTAAAATCATTCAATTAATATGATCAAGTAATGGTATAATTCGAATAATGCATCAATAAAAAAATATATTCTATATACAATTTCACCAATACAAAACTATGTTTACTAATTAAAATAATATGGGGATGGATCGTCTCTACAAATCAGTACTTGCAACAGCCAGGAAAGAGGGGCATTATTTTTTTTTTCAAAATTTCAGTTCGGTAATAAGAAGCATTAAGTCACTTACATCAGTTGATGCTTTTCAAACGAGTAGCATGGAAGTCTTGTCCACAATGTCGCATGGGTTGTGCAACATTATTTTTCAAATGACGCTTCTGCCAGGTGATCTCCAGCTAACTTGTTGAAATCGAGAGTCGGGCGCCTAAGCATCATGGCGAATGAAGTCTATTACCACTATTCAAAGTTTTATGGCTGTACGAGGCTCTTGAGTCGGGCATGAAGTCTCTTGTTTAGAATCTGTCACTCGGAGACCGCGTCCGGCTTTCTACATCTGGGCCCTCCAGCACTTCATTACGGGGGATGGGGCAGCTCTCCCTCCCTTTATCGTCCGTTGTTTTCAAGGCGTCCTACACCTTGCTCTAGTTCTGGGTTCCTCCTTCCCTGTCCTCTCTGCGATGTCCATCACCTCCATTTTATAGTTCATTTTCAGTGGGGGGCGATTGCCGTAACCGTATTAAAGTCTATATCCGTTGGGCAGACGCACCCCCGTCCATAAATCCAAATCCCCGTCTTGATGAACTGATTTCTTGGCCCTCTGGCCCGAAGTGTTTTATGACCCCTGCCAATAAAATACATTCCACAGATATCCCCTTCACCCCCAGCTGTGGTAAATGACCTGCACTCACCGGAAACGGGTCATTCCATTGGACATTACGAATACCCATCCGGTCAGGTGCAGAGACCAACAAACAGCCCCTTTCAAGGGACGCACATAGAATGTTGCATAAAATGTTACACAGTCATTGTACAATCATATGTTATCTTAATGAAAAAAATGTTTATAAAAAGATATTACTTATATTAACACGACAGGTATAATACTTGGAATTTCATTCTCTAACCGGAAAAAAAGTTAATTTTTCAAACAAAAAACAAATTCCCCATTGACATTTACAAATTCATAGCACTAATATTCCATGGAAACGACACACCCGAATTTTTGGTCTAATTTTTTTGCATAATCTTAATTTAAAGTAACATTTTTCTTACATTAAAAAGAAATACATTAAAAAAATTATGCGATTAAAGCAATTGATTAAAGCAAAGGCTCCTCTGCAAAGAATTTACACACTAAAGACTATTGACACGCAATTTCCTTTGAGTTCATACTGAAAAAGAAAATTCAAGTTCTTGTTCAAACTATACACGCACCGATCATACCTCTCATCATTCCCCAAGAAGATCAAGATTGTAGGTTTTGAAAGAATTTACAAATATATTCAACTCCATCTGGGGATTTGGAAAAAGTTTACAACCACTCTGCTATGCAAGAACCAGATTGAAAAGTTGCACGTGTTCACTAGTCTCTTTGACCAGCAAACGAACTAGATTTCTTTGCTCCATCCACATATAACTGACCAGATTTCTCCTCCCTCTTGTAGGTGGTGCCTCCCATTCTTGACACTTTTTGTTGATGTTTATTTTTCTATTATTTTTAAAATCATTCAATGGGCTTTAAGTTTATTAAATTTCCTATTTTTCTTCTATCCTACATATTTTTCTCTCTTTCCTAATTTTCTATTTCTTCTCTATATCCAACAGACGGATCTACACCCAAATGAAAGAGTACATTGGTCTACCAGGGCCATAAACTGTTATCTAAATAAAATAATAAACATGAAGTTAGATAAAAATATGATAGATAAAAGTGTATTAGGAAACACCAGAGAACTGAAGTAAAGTGCAAATAGTGCCCAAATAAAGTAAATAAAAACTATTTAAAGTAACTTTAAGTTAGACAAGAAATTAAAACTAAAGAGTAAAATGAAAAAAAAAGGTTTTTTTTTTTTCAAAAATTACTATAATTTTTTTTTTTTAAATGTAAAAAAAAAAAAATTGTGAATGATAGAAATTATTTCAGAGATGGACAAGCAAACACAACCAGAGGAATTGATAGCTGCTCTTTAAAAAATTGTATATTAAAAATGTTTATCAATCAATAAAATATTTTGTAAAAAATTTATAAATATAATTTTTGCTGAAATAATAATAAATTCTATCAAAAAATTAATATTATTCCAATTAATAATTTAATTTTAATTTACATATTTCCCCTAAATCAATAATTCTTAGTGATATATTTTTATAAAGTTATATTTTAATAGTTAGGACGAAAAGAATCAATTTTAATAATTTTGAAAATTCTATTTAAAAAATATTAATAGCAAAATTTTATTAAGTATTTGAGTTTTTAAAATTTTTAATGTAATACTTTAATCAATTAAAATTGTTAGTTAGTGGTACCTGCCTCAATATAAATAATTTAAAATAATTAAGCAAGCACACGAAAAAAGTCAGTTTTTAAAAACTGAGCAAATTCTCCAACTGGATTATTATTTCCAAAAATTAACAAGTAAAGTTCAAAATGTGGTCTCGAACTGTATTCTTCCAAAAAGAAAACTTGACAAAGACTAACATTTTTTTAAATCCTATAAAGATGATATGCCACTACACACTACATATAGTTTTACCTCACAAAACAATCCTCCAAAATAAAACTAGAGAGGTTCTTACAAAATTTTTCTTACCATTCCAGTTCCCAGGACCAGTGTAGTGAGATATCCAAAGAGGCGGGATGTAGGCAAATAATTCCAATATTCTCTTTCAATTACTTTTATTAAGCATATTAATGACGAGATGATACAAAAATTTACAGACAGACATACAGACAGAGAAACCGCATCTTAGCGCGGCTAACTACTCACTAGCAAGTTTCTAAAAATTCAGCGCGCGAAAAAACGTTCTTTAACCGAAGCACGGCTGGTCACAGTTAAGAAAGGAAAAATGTTCACGCGACATACAAATCAAACGTTCTAGTTCGACATCATTTTCGACATATACCACTACCCATATCACGTTGATTTTTTAGGTCTTCTTCCATCTACTAACAAAAATTACAAATATATATTCACCTACATAGATACATTTACACAATTAACTTAGATTTATCCAGTAAAATCAACCTCTACAACAAATGCATTAAATAATTTAGAATTACAGAAATGTATCTTCAGCAACACATCATATATAATTACTGACATATGTACTGCTTTCACATCTCATGATTTTAAAGATTATTGTAAAAATGAATATATTGAACACTTGGTAATCTTCATATTACAGTTGGTATACCCCACAGTAATGGTCAAGGTGAATGAATTCATGACACACTAATATTAGTTTTAAACTGAACTTTAAATAATTAACTAGAAAAATTGTACAAACACGGTGCTAACCTTCAAAGAATTTTATACAGCTCGATAAGCTGCATAATCAATTATTCCCCTTTTGAATTCTTAACAAGCTCAAAAATATAGACTAAAGATGACGTAAAATTAATTTAAATCTTACAAATATACATCAAGCCTTATGCATCAACATGACCAAATGCGAGAAGACGCAAAAAGAAACATTCAACACTTTCAAGAAATTAGCAAAGCTCAGTATGATGATGATAATGATAAAAATAAAACCTATCGCACATAAAGAAGATGATCTTGTAGCAATAAAGAGAGCTCAGTTCGGAACAGGTCTTAAATTACTACTCAAGTATTATGGACTCTATCGAATCAAAAATGTCAAGCCCAATGAAAGACATGAAGTTGAAATAGCTCGACAATATATGGACCGCATTTGACATCCACAGTAATTCACTTCATGAAAAGTGACAAACAAGCGAAGCCGATTGAACACCTTTTGTCACAAAACAGTGACTTACTTTTTTCCAACCCCGACAGTGACTTTCTACTAAACTTGATTGTGACTCTTATTCATCATTTGAACAATTTTTTTTCTTCACTTTCTTCATTTTTTCTTGCTTGTATATTTTTTTAACGACGTAAGCTAAAGTACGGCAACGGTGATAAAAGGGCTGATTAACAACGCGCGTTTGAAATCTGCACAGACTGTTCACTTTAATTTTCTTTTTTTAAGATTATCATGTAAATGATGGCGAAAATCTTCATGCCGCTTAATGAAGATACTTCATGACGTCTCTAATTCACTTTTTAAAATGCAACCGAGGACGACTCCACTACAGCATGGCCAATTGTGAAGGCGGTGGTGTTAGACTTCCTGCACTAAACACCTCCCTTCATAAAAATGTCCCCAGGAACTTGAACTTTCCTTTTGCCTTCGCCTTTCCACGAACAACTGGCATTCAAAAGAGTAGTATTTAGACTTGTATAATGCTGTTCATGATGCCGTACAAGAACAAAGCGGTGATTAAATTAAGCCAATGCATAGAATTTTAAGGCAGTGCAGGGCATCCATGAGATAGTTTTAAGTGGTGAAAAGTTATCAACATATTCAAAACAGCAGAAAACTTTATTGAATAATTTAATAATCCTCATCATCATCAGTGACGCAACAGTCCCATGGTGGGCCAAGACCGTCTATATACTGGCAGATTTCGAGACAGGAGATGTTCTCTTTTTTACGGGGTAGAATTGTCTGCCCTACTCCCAACGCTCTGCGGTCATATTAGACCAGGACTTACGGTTTAAAGTGTATTTCGAACCACTACAAACATCACTGGCACCGCCGGGACTTGAATCCGAAACTTGTGGCATCGAGCGCCAGAACACTAATCACTCGGTCTTCAGACTTCATTGAATAATTTAAAATTGTGACAGAATCTTATGATTAAAAATTTTTATAAAACTCAGGTGAATCAAACCTTATTTGTAGGACTTCTCTTAGAACAATTTCAGCTTCTAAAAGGCAATCTAGTAATAATAAAAGGTATTCCAACATGTAATAAGGTTACAAACGATGTGCAACTTTGCTACATTGTTGTTGTTGTTACTTATCCCACTTGGTAGATATCTAATCTAGACCAAGCCCTCGAACCCTTGAAGGGAAAGGAAGCAGCTTCTGTTGTGATGGAGCACCCGTAGGTAGAAGTCTGACTTTTGCTCCGTGACGCCCTACAGTTATATGAGACCGGGACCTACGACTGAAAGGGGATTCCAAACCTCTACAAACATCCATGACACCGCCGGAACTCGAATACGAAATCTGTGGTACCGAGTGCCAGAGCGCTAGCCATTCGACCATTCAGGCCCTTTGCTACATTGTGCTAGCCTTATGGAAAAAAATAAACCTTCTGCTAATGGGCAAATAGAAAAACACCCTCTTTTACAAGCATCAATCAAATGACTGGATGAATATGTTCTGTTTACTGAATGGTGAGGAAAGTTTCATATCAGAAGATAAAATGAAAAACTTTCTTTGCTGTCAAATGTAAGAAGTTTGTAGCAGCCATGACAAAGGAGTTATCGATTGTTTGAAGTGTCGGTACTGAATACAACTCTTAAAGATACTTTTAATAAAAGATCAAATTGAAGGCACTGTGGCTCACCATAAAAATAAAAGTTGCATGTTAATAATCATGGATTTCGATATGATCAACTGTATTTAGAAGAGCGTGAAACTAATTGAAAATCATTTCAAGCACTGAATATGTAGCAAAGGAAAGAGAGAAATACGGAAGAAGAAAGACAGGGATGTAAAAGCAGGATTAAGAAAAATACTAAATGTAAATTGAAGACAAAAGAAACATCATAGTGAAAATTCCAGGATGGTTCGAATGCAATGCAGAAGATTTAGGCCAATAGCTAATATGTGATTCATTTTATCCGGGAATCAAAATTCTATATGAAGAGTAACTCATTCAAATTGTGAAAGAAGAAGTCATTAGTGGTTTAAAAGATGACGATGACGATGCTATTGAACTAAGTGAGAGGACATCATGAAGTGAGATGTTTGCTTGACTTGACACAGCCTTAAAATGCATGGAGCGGCAGCAGGAATGTGACCATCTACAGCTACTCACATTTGAAGGAATGCGAGACTTAGCTACAAGGGAACGAGTGAAGACTGCAGAACAATTGATTTTGTTTGAAATATTCAAGTAATGATAATTTAATACTGTTTATAAGTATGCAAATGTAAACAATATTATTCTTATAGTCATGAAATTAATACATTATAAGCAAAATGGCTTTTATTTCTATGAAATAACATTTTTTTCATCAATTTTTTAAATATTTGATTATTTGGATCAAGTCTCAATTAATCCGGATAATTGGAGTTCTGCGGTAAAGGTGGTTACGGTACTATTATATGAGAATTTAATAAATCCCAATAATATACTGTCTGAGTGCTGACAAATGTTCTTTACCAAAATAGATTAATAGAGTTTACTCTTGCAATAAATTCATCGATGAACTTGTAATAATGATTTAAAGTGAATGGTACACATTTGACTTAAATACTTTTAGGTCTATTTGAAATTTCAATAGCAAAGTTAAAATTAGGATTTTTTGTAATACTGCCTTTACTCTTGTAAAACTTCCTACGCCATAGAATTTTGATTTTGGCAACATAATAGATATTGTTAAATGAAACCGTAAATTGTACAGTTTATACTTCTCTTGTTTTCGAAACGGTGGGTTATTTTGTTTATCTTTTGCTGCAAAGAAGTTCATTTTTTAAGATAAACTCAGTAAATGTCTTAACTCTAAATTTACTCAATATTTTTAAATTTTAGTTGATAAAGTGTACGATGGCTTCAATGGAAGTTGATGAAGAAGTAGACAATGAAACTACTGAAATGTCAGCAACTCCTAGTACTTCTAGAGGAGAGAAAAAACGTTTTGAGGTGAAAAAGGTAATTAGTTTTTATTTATTTTTGATTAAATATCTGAGAAATATAACTTACGAAAAATTTTAAGAAATTCTTGAAATGCTAATAATACTGTTTATAATTGTGTTCATGTTCGTGTAATTCTGTTTATAATTGTGTTATTTTGATTTTGTTTTAGTAAATATTCATATGATCTAAAGTTGATATTGTAAATAAAGGTAGTTTTTCAACTGCATATGTATTCATGCATCCATTGATCACATATGTTTTTCACATGTTAAGTATTGCTGTTTGTTCTCAATGCAAAATGATTATATATCAGTAAAACAGTGACTTAAATTAGATGTTTCTTTCTAAAATTCCGGAAAATAACATAATTCATAAATCACTTAAATTAAAAAAAAACTGGGCAACCAATTTTACCAATAATATGAGAAGTAAAACTCACTGCCTCCAAGCCCAGAAATTGATCTTGACAAAGAAATCAATTGACAGACTTGCGAGAAATGGAATATTGGATCAATGTAATGTATCTTAAGTATTTTATTAATAAATTATTTTTAAACACTTTTTAATTATGTGTTTTCATTTTTTATCAATAACATTGATTCAGTTATACATTTATTATCATTTAAACCAAGTAAGAGATATCCATCATATTTTCTTACTTTTGTTGCTTTCACATGCCTCCCAGTAGTAATCAGATATAAAAAGTCCTTTTTTTAGGGTTTTCTATAAATAAGGTTTGTGTTAATATGCTCATGAAAATCTCAAAAGAAAAATGATACAGATAATATACTTAAAAAGCTTAGTTTTATAATCATGAAGTATAGTTTGCAGTGAAATCACATAGACGACAAGAGAATTTTGGTGGCTTTGTTTGGCTGGCATGAAAGTAAGAGTCACATCTCTGATTTAATTATCGCTGATTTTTTCTATGAAACAAAAAATTCTGGAAATAAATTAGGAAACTGGTGTAGAATTGATAAGCTTAAGAAATAAAATATGCTGAACTGGAAAATTAATAATAAATGGGCAAAAATTGTACTTAATAAATGTACATGTGAATCTAAATTGTAAATAATGTCTGGAGTCATTTCTCTAAGTAAAAATATTTTCTGCCATTTTGCAAAAGTTATTGGTAAGCACACAAGATTGAAAAAAAAAAGCATCTACGACCGTCATCAACTAAGTCATAATGAAAAAAAACCTCTGTCTATTTCTGTTCTGCGTTATTTTTGTCACTTTGGCCTTGAACTTCCACCCACCCCTCACCCTAAAACATCTTATTCCAAATTAGATCATAAGTAAAAGGAGAAATTCAAAGTCTGTAGCTAGCTGGTAACAAAATTTTAAGCAGAGAAAAATTTGGGTTATTGTAATTTGCGATTTATTACTCTTTGATGTTGTGGTAAAAAAGTTGCCAAATTTCCTGTGACTCCTTAACTGTGATTTAACCTAGTTTGAAAATTATATTACATTAAATTATTAGATATATAATGCATTAAATAGCTAATATGGTTTGCTAAAGAATTAAAAAATTACTATTTC
The DNA here is from genome assembly GCA_021605075.1 of Caerostris darwini. NCBI lineage: Eukaryota > Metazoa > Arthropoda > Arachnida > Araneae > Araneidae > Caerostris > Caerostris darwini. The sequence goes on along the minus strand of BPLQ01011075.1, from coordinate 472,024 downwards.
TAATTTATTAAGGCATGTACCCTGTTAAGTTATAAGGCATGTTTACTATTTTACATGTGGCAAGTAAAATTTGTTAATGTTCCTGCAGAAATGTTTTCAGAAAAGAAAGTTTTTCCATATGTAAAATTTAAATTAAATTTATATAATGTGGAGACTATTATTAAATAATTTTCTTGCCTGACTTTCCATAAAAAATATTTAGGGTCAAATTTGTAGAAATTTAAAAAGATTATAGAAGTATGTTTCAAACATCTGTCATTCTTTGTGGTTGATCTGATTACTCTTGGAGATTATTTTTATTACTAAATCTATTTGATGAAAACTTTTGGAAGAGTTTGAAAGGTCTCTCTTTCAAAAGTCTCTGCCGAAAGTTTATATTTTCATATATGAACATAAATAAATCTAAAAAATTGTTTTGAATTTGGGTAAACGTTTAATTTTTTTGATTTTAAAAATAGCTACTTTTTAACAAGCAATATTATAAAAAGCAATATGTATGTTGTTTTATTGTTAATTTTTTTTCTATTAATGTTAGTTTTGGTTGAATTAATTAAAAATATTATTTATTTTTAGTGGAATGCTGTTGCTTTGTGGGCCTGGGGTGAGTAAACCTATATAAGTATTGAAATTATATTTAGTAATAATTTGAAGTTTACTAAATTTAATTTTGCTTTTCTTTTTTTTCAGATATTGTTGTAGATAACTGTGCTATTTGTAGAAATCACATTATGGACTTATGTAAGTTCATTATACATATTCTTCAAAATATGACTAATTTTATTTTCTGTAGTCTTTTGTTTAAAAATTTAACTAAATATAAACTTAATATATTTTAGCTTATTAGTGTTTAGGTAAGAAATTTAACTTAAGTGATTACTTGTAATTATTGACAAATTGACTTGTAATAATTATCATAAATTGAATTGTAATTTACATAAAAACTTTAGTAGCAATAATGTTTGGAGAAGCATAAACATTATTTGCTACTTAAGTTTTTCTGTAAATTTAAATTATTGTTAAATATTTATAACTTTGTATTTATATAAAGACATGATGATTATTTTTTGGACATTTTCTATTATTAGGTATAGAATGTCAAGCAAATCAAGCATCAGCCACTAGTGAGGAATGTACAGTGGCTTGGGGAGTATGCAATGTATGTTACTATACTTTAACATTTTCTATAACTTTAAATATAATAGTATAAACAAATCCATTATTTTTATCGAAATTTTTCAAATTATGTTGATTTAGTTACTTGAAAATAAATATAAGTATATATTCTAATTTCACATATATTTTAATTTGTATGTGTATTAATTTTTTATGTAATTTAAGCAACTTGAGTTACACAATACTGAGTATTCATCTGTTCCTGTGCATTACAGTTAGAATACAAGAGATGAGCCCAGTTATATCTCTCCCTGTGAGGCAATCAATGGGCAGGATTTTAATCTTTGATGTATTCTCACTTCGTATATTTCGAAACTGACTTCAAGCAGAATGTTATTTTAATTCAAGAGACATCATTCTTTATGAATTCTGTTAAATTGTTCTGAAGTAGTTTTCTATGCACTATTCTGATTTTGATGTGGACTTAAAAAAATTTCTTTTTTTAAGTTGAGACAATTTAATTTTAAAATTCAAAATTGGTTTAAGAAGCCTATATCCAAACAATATACAGAGGGTATCAAAGTGTTACACTGAAAAAATACACTGTATACAAGTGTTTTCAAGGAGGACACTCTATCCATTATCGAAAATATTGTTACACTAAATATAGCTATTATAAAACGAATGAGTTGAGCTATTAATTTATGTTGCTTAGTTAATCGAAATCTTCAGTTTTTCTTTGAACTTAAAAGTAAAATTTCCTATTAGAAAATATTTGCTTAAATCCAATAGTATATTTGTGTGAAAATATTTGCATATTTTTATTAGTTTGAATTTTTTAATTATCTTAAATGTTGAAAAATTTGTTAAGTAACTTTTAACACATCAGATGATACTATAAGATAATTCTAACAAACAAAAACATGGTTTAAAAAGGAAAGAGCCAGTAAGAAATAGTAAACATACGTTTTTTTATACTTAATCATACATCTTATTCAGAAATTAATGACTTTTTAACAAGGCTATGCTGATATTCTAAGAAATTAATTTATCAGGAAAGAAATTATATATTTACTCCTATTAGAAAATTCCTTTTTGTTTTTTGCGAGAAAATAAATAAAAAAAAGAATTTTCTTATAGAACAAATACTTTCTATGAAGATCTTATTAATTTTAAATATGTAATCAAAACATTTTTTTCTCTTTCGCTTTAACTATGACAAAATTGTAAACATTGTTCCTTACAGCATATTGTGTGTTTTTATTAATATCTCATATTGATTAGAAAATCATCAATATAAGGGTTAAGAGCAATTTTCTGCTTTAATATCATATGAAATTCTATATACAAAAAATTTCATCGATTAAAAGATTTTTCAATAAAACCTATTTAACTTTTTTTTTTATAAAAATATGTAAAAAAATCATTTTTTTTTGTTATAATGAATTATATTAATGGAATTAATAATATAACTATCAACAAATTTAATAGATACCAAAATGTTCTTGCACAAGCAGTATTCTAAAAAGTTGTGCATCAATCTTATATCAGCAAAGATTTTTCTTTCCATTAATCATTTCAATCTCTTTTAATATATCTAAATATATTTCTTAATGCTTATATATTATTATAGCTTTGGTTATAAAATATGATAATTTAAAACACACCTAAATATATGTTACTTATAAAAAAAAATTAAAATAAAACCATATTTTTTTTTAGCATGCTTTTCATTTTCATTGCATTTCTCGATGGTTAAAAACAAGGCAGGTTTGCCCTCTAGATAACCGTGAATGGGAATTCCAAAAGTATGTACATTTTAATTTGTGTATATGTAATTCAAATACATTAACACTTTAATGCAATATTTATTATTATTTTTTTAATTCTAGGTATGGTCATTAGAACTGCTTCAAATGTACATTTTGCGTCTTGGACACTTTTTTTATTATTTCTGTTCATATTCATTTTTCCCTGTGTGATTCTTAAGTAAAATTCTTATTTTGACTAATGTGTTATTTCTTAATAATTCAGTTCTTACATATTGCAATTTCACGTTAAACTTATTAGTTAGCTGATGTATTTAAATTTGTTAAGAGATTTTAGGAAAATCTGAAAATAAAAACTATAAAGTTTATTCATAAATTTTGATGTAGCAGATGAAATCTCTGACTTACCAAGAATCATAAAAATTGTGAATTTTTTTTTTTTTTTGGTATTGGTCATACTTGTTTTCAAGACATCTTTACCTTAATGGCTGTGAATGTTTACCAAGCTGGCTTACCATTTCGACTTTTATCACATCATTAAGACATAGTGCATATTAAATTATGCTCCTTTTTTACTATTCTGAGTTATCAAACAGATTGATTAAAAAAAAAAACTAAAGCTGAGCATTGCTTAACCTTTTACAACAAATACATTTTCATTTTTCTCACAAAAGTCATGGAAAATTAACTGAAAGTCACTTTCTTTAAGATGAATAAGATCAAATTTTATACTGTTTTATACCATTTGTTAGTGCCAGTTAATTTTATTTTCTCATTGTAAAGTTTTTTTAAATTCTACCAAATAAGAAAAGGCTGATTCAATCTACTTTTTGGTTTCTAAAAAGATAAATCTCCTTTCACATGTTCCTTATAAAAACAAAGCCATTATACGTCCAAAAGTGCATGATACACTAAATATTGAGAGCAATACCAATAAATCAGATAATACTTGGGATTATAATTATGCAGTAGGCAAAATGTGTTCTGCACACTCTGTTTTAAAGATGGCCTTGTTTAATCTTTGGGAGTTTCATGAACACACAGATTTTTTTGTACATTAGCTAAGTGTGTTAATAATCCACCAAGATTTTTTTTTTTTTTTTTTTTTTTTTTTTTTTTTTAGAAAAACTTAAAACTGTATCTTATGAAAGAACATCTCATTACCCTAGCCAACATCAAATAACACGATATATTTCTAAAGGTTAATTGTAGTAGATAACTTCATAAAAAAAACCAAATGATCAACTTTCTTTCACATGCGAACCACAAACGATAATCAGCAATCAGGAAATACAATTGCTTTAAAAAAATATAACCTGCGAACAAAAAAAATATTTAGTTATCCAATCTAAATTTTTCCCGCTTATGAAATTTTTGCTCATTATTTTGACAAAATAATCCTAATGTCCCTCATTAATAATAGACTTGGAATATATGTTTTTGTGTTTTAAAATAAATAAAATTTTAAATATTTTTTTATCTTACCTCATATTACTATTATGAATTATCTTGTATCTATAGAAGCATCACAAAAAATACGACACAAGTTGACTCATGTAAGAAATTACAGTGCATCTGCTGAAAAATTAAAACTGAAGCTGATCTAATACAGTTTTTCCTTCCTTAAACATTTTATTTTTTAAAAAATTTGTGAAATGTATATAAAAAAAAAAGTCTATAAAAATATGTTTTGCATTAACCCAAAATGAATGATGATGAAATTAAAAAATGGCTTACAAATCCATATAGAATTTATCAAAATTATTTTTCAACATCTTTTTAATATTTTAAAGCAGGAATATATAAACTTCAGAACTAAGCTGTAGTTTGACAAAATGACTACACAAGCACAAAATTACTTGCCATATATTTGTTAAAACATTTATTGCACTTATTAAAATACTAAGTGTAAAATTAAATAGTATCATTTTGTTAATATTTATAATAAAATAGGTTTGCTCATAAATATACATTGATTTGAATGGAAATATATTTAAATGTATAAGCTTAAGAATGATCACAATTACTTTAAAAAGGAACATTTATAAGACAAAAATTATGGATTTATTAAATATTTGCGGATGGGCATGATCTTCATAGCAAAAAGTCTCTATACTTATGTTGGTTTGTGTGTATAGATTTCTTGCCCTTGCACATAAACCAAAAGCTTGAATCTAAGTTGTTAAATTGCAAACAAAAATGACTTATTTAATCTGCAATAAATTTGAAAACATTTTTATTAAGCATTTAAATAATAAAGTAAACTGGGATCAGGACAATGCCCTTATTTTCATTACAATTATCTTTTTTGAAGTAAAAATGACTTGATAAGGCAGACTGTAAGTACTGTTTGTTACCTGTGTAATTCACAAATTAAATCGTTATGATGTCTGTCTTTTTTTTGTGCAAACTGATTTCATTTTATGACAATGAAATGATTTACATTTTAAATATCTATATTGTTATATACAAAGATCAGAATTTTTTTAATATTGGAACAATACAAAATGAAGGTAAAACTCCCCTTCATTGAAATTATTACAAAAAGCTCAATTTATTTAACGTTGTAAATAGCAAAGTTAACATCAGAATTTCTATATGGACTTGTTACAATAAAAATTTTCAGGATTTTACTTAATATCATGCATTGAAAATATAATCTATAGATTTTTTGTTTCATTTCTGGATGATATCTTATATGCTCTTTTAGCATATAGTTTTTATTATTCTTTTTAAATTTATATTTCTGTAAATTCTTGCCATTCAAATAAACTATCTTTAACCAGGTTTCAAACATTCATGAACAAAACATTCCGATTTTATGTAATTGATATTTAATTATTTCCTTAGATGCATTATATTTCATTCATATTATAAGGGTTAAATTTGGAATAAAAGTCAAATGAGATTTTCTTTCATTATATCAAAGCATATGCTTATAAATGTAAAATTGCTTCTTTGAATATCAGTTTTTTCTTTTAGAAACAATACAAAATAAAATCCAAAATTTTTAATCTGCTTTATGTCGTAACATGAAATATTTTATAAATCTTCAAATCAGCATTTAATAAAATCTGAAAACGTCTATTCAAATTGGTTAATATAATTAACTTGTCACTAATAATTTTAGATTCTAATGATAAGAAGATTCTATTATTTCAAGTTCTCTCTATCTTATAATTTTAAAAATATTTTAGTACACAATAATTTATGTGATGATAAAATAATTTTTTTTTTTTTTAATTTTACAAAAATTAAAAAATAATGCAAAATATGGATGAAATGTTTCAGAATACTCAAAATAGAACCAATATATTTATTACATCATAAAAGTATAAAAATAATTCACAAAAATGTAAAATAAATGTAAATGCTTCAGGCTTTGCATTCATATAAATCTTAATCTGACTCTTCAGTTTTATTTGAACATTAATTTTATTGTAGTTAATAATTGTTAAATGTTAATGCTCCCCCTAGTTTTCCACCTTTTTATAATGTTTTAGCATGTATTAATAAGAATAATTTTATAACAAAGACATACATTTAAATCATAAAAAAAGCAAAACAATGCTTTTAAGTATTTGTAAATATTTTTCATTCTTCAAATTATAATTAATTTGTTATTGCACATCTAAATGACTAAAATTATGAATATATCGAGTTTTTTTTTTTAGTTCTTAAATCTGATTTAAGAATAATTATCAACATTCTTTAACCTGTTTTTTATATTGCACCCACTACTTTCATGAGACCCATTGTGGTCATAGATTTTGGCCTTTCTATTGGCAGACCAAGTGCACGATCCCAGATCAAAGATGACATGGTTCCTAAAGCTCTTGATACACCAAATAGAACTGTATAATATTGCATTTCAGTCATTCCATAGTACTGAAAAGAAAAGTTGCACATGATTTGTTTATTACAGAAGCAAAAATTAGAAATTAAATAAAAATTCATTTATTATAATGCATAAAAATCATTTGTCAAAGGCTACAATTTTTTCCTCTATAGAACAAGAATTAGTAACCATTAGATATGTCTTCAATCAGAATTACAGTGGAGATTAAAATTGAAATCGATTTAGATATTGACTTATACTATCACGATTACATTCAATCATTTTACATTTCATATTCACTTTTGTACAATACATATACTATATTATACATACATTTACTGAATGAGGCTTAAGCTAATAAAATTAAATATGCAATAGTAAGATGACTTGCAAATAGCAATAAATTGCCATTTTGAGAGCATTATTAACCTGAGGTTAATTTGATCACAAATTGTTTAAAACCAAAAATATTACATGAGCATTAAATTAAAGCAATGAAATTAAATCTTTCCAAAAGCCTTTTTGGATATAGCCATAATCAGTTTTTTAGAAATGCTATTCAGCTGCCTAGCAAAGCCATCAATTAAAAATGTTTGCCAGTAAGAATTGAAGTACAGCTGGCAAAATACAGAGTTTTTGCATATGAGTACCAGATACCAGATCAAATTCTACTGGTTTAAATAACATGAAATTGTATTAAATCCTCACCCACCTTATAATGCATCTATTTCTTGCTTAGAATTCCTAGACTTTAACAATTATGCATAATATCTATAACACTTGAAATTTCATTTAAAAAAAAATATATAAGTGCATTTCATTACAGATTTTAACACATAATCTGAAACATTATAAAAATGTATTTTAAATGTCATTTCTGTATTGTTGCTGCAAAATTGCACAGACCTCAATATTAAAATTATACTTAATTCTATGTTTAAAATAGAAAATAAAATATTTTCGTTGTAATTACCTGTAATAAAATGCCACTGTGAGCATCAACATTTGGCCATGGATTCTTGACTTTTCCTTGCTCCAATAAAATTTGAGGAACTATCTTATACAATTGTGAAACTAATTTAAACATAGGATCATGAGGTAGATGCTTCAATGCAAATTCCCTTTGAACTATATAACGAGGATCTGTTCTTCTCAAAACAGCATGACCATAACCGGGTATCACCTGAAAGACATTTAAATTTCTAATAAATAATATTAATAACAATATTTTTAAAAGGTCCTTACTTTTGATTTCTCTTTTAATGAATAATTTGAATTGTAAATATAAGGATTTACAACCTAAAAGAGATTTTGATCTGATCAATTGTTTTTAGAAAATAAACATTTAATGATTTTATTTAAACAAGTTTTCCTAAATGCATATAAAATAATAAATGAAAAGACATTTTTAAAATCTTATACTGTAAATTATAACTACTAGATCAGTTTCTAGTAAATATATATTTAATAAAAAACACATGGGTTACCATACATATAAATTAAAATAAGATAGCAATTTATTTTAAATGTAACAAAACATCAGTTAATTCAAGCAAGCTTAAACTGATAATTTTCTTGATATCAGATTATAATTATAGTTTCAAAATACATTTCAATTTGAAGAAAAATAAAGATTATAAGAAAATGCAATATTAAAATTAAAAGCTTATATATATTCGAAATAAAGAAAATTTATAACAAACCCATTTAATTGATAAATGTGTTATACAATCCAATTTATAATAAACATTCTAAAATATAAAATAATTGTATCTGTACCTGTCCACCTTTTAATGTATTCCATATGAATTCTCTGACTCTATCCTCATTGAAGTCATCTTCCAATTCTTTTTGAAGCTTAGTTAACCAAACAAGAACTTCCTTTAAAAAATTACAATGAATATTGTTGAAATTTTTTTTCAAAGAAAACATCTTAGAAATAGAAAATTTAACTTTTTTTTATAGTTATATTACAAAACGAGAGAGGAGAAGGAGGGGGGAGATTTAAAAGATGGGACATAATTGTATTTTTAATGTAAAAAAATATTTTCAACATGTCTTAATACATCAAATATCAATAAAAATTTTTACAATTTTTAAAATTATATTTTACATTATTACTTTTATATCAAAATTTGCTTGATATAATGAATTCTCAGCTTTGTTTATGATATATTTATAAATAGGTAGTTAAATAACTTTTGCTAATATTTAATTAGATAGAATAATTCTTATTCTTCAGGTTTAATATACAAAATTATCAACAGTGATTGTGTTTTGAAAAAATTAATATTACTCATTCCGAAAATCTCCATTAATCCAGAAATTCTTATTTCTTTTTCTCTGAAATAAATATGCATAAAAGTTCATATTATCTCTGGTAAAATAAAAGTAGATTATATGACTATTTCATTATTAAATTAAGTAGATCATATGACCCTTTGTTGGAAAGCATGCTAATCTGCATATTCTAAAATACTAGAGGCATAATATAGAATACCCAATCAAACATTCTATGTTTCAATTTACGACACACACACAATAGACACATTAGGAAAGGAAAGGATAGGGATCCAATTTGTTTCATGTGTAGTTTTAAAAAATTCGACAAATTCAGAAAACTTCAGTATACCCACAATCATCTTTGGAATCTATATTCTCTTTCCATATTCAAGTATCCAACATGACACTGATTCTGAACTTTTTTTACTTTTGTGCTATCCTGCCCTTCATCAAGGCAAAATTATGTTGAACCTGTTTCCTTCCCCAGTCTTTTTCCAATATTAAATGCCATAACTATTTTGATGCTTAATATTTTTAATATATATACAAAATATATATATAGTTTATTTTGTGAAAATAGCGATAACTTTATAATTTAAGCTAAATGTTTTATTTAATTTAGTACTGAGAAAATGGGTCTGCAAATCATAATTGCAGTTAAGTGATATGCGTTTAAAATTGTAATAATAATGAAAGGAATATATATTTTCTTATAATAAAAATAATTAGTTATCTTAATATTCAAATGATTGCATGTAAATAATCATTTATAAAATGGGTAACCTGTTAAGATCTCACTACTACAATTGATAAGCAATTAGATAGTTCTAAATTAAAAGTTCTTAAAGAAATTACTTAATATTATTAAGAAATACATCCCTGTGGGTCTTAGTAAGAAGAGCCCCACTGTAGCCCATGCATGTCGTAAAAGTGAATAAAATGGGTATGCAGTCCTGGAGGTATAACTAAGTGGGATAAAGTGAGATTTCTCTCTTTGGGTGCCCCATGCCTTTGTACTGCAAGGCCACGCACAAAAAGAAGCTGCATTTTTTACATTTTATCATAACTTGTCATGGGTTCATGGACTTGGTCTAGATGTTGCTGTCAACCAAGTGGGATAAGATACAACAAAAATACACAGTTTTGACTATTTTACAAAAGACAGATAGAATAAAGTTCTACATAAATATGGTGTCATGAAGGAATGAGGATATTTTATACTTTTACACTTAAAATTGAAAATTACTAATCAGAATTTTCAATATTTTTTAAAATTCATGATAAAACATTTAAATCCAGAAAGTGCTTTATTATTTATAATAAATTTTTTCATTTATTTAAAGCCGTTTAATTTTTATAAGTAAAAAAAAAAACTTGAAATCCTTTCAAATCATTCACAAACACCTTCATACCTGCAGTTAGAGAGTCACTGCCATAAGGTGTATAATTTTCCTTTTTAATATTGGAATGAATGTAGATTCCATCAAATTCATTAATAATTGATGCCATTGTCATGGCTTTTAAAACATTGTTGCTTTTTCAAAAACCTTCAAAGAAAATATAGAACAAAAATATATATGTTTCTTGGAGAAGTATTACCAATACTTTAGGCACTGATGAATTAAATATGTCTATGCAGCATCAAAGTATTTAAAATATATTTCATAAACAAATGTGATATACCTGGTTAGCTAAGCCGTGCAAAGGTCCAGCAAGTCCATTTATTCCAGCAGCGAAAGATAGATAAGGATCTGACAAGGCACTTCCAACCAAGTGAGTAGTATGAGCACTTACATTACCTCCCTCATGGTCACTGAAATTGATACATTTTAAAATAAACTTTTTAGAATAATGTGTTTAATAAAAGTATTAATTTAATTTGAAAGCTATTTACTGAGTGAATCTCTTAAAATTCGAACTTGAACTCTTAATTCTGAACAAAAAAAAATACTTTTTAGAAAATATTTCAAAGTACAGTTGTTGAGTGTCTAAAAAAAAAAAAATTAAAAAAAAAAAAAACGTATCATTTACCTATGAATTGTAAGATACAATCTCATAAGCTCAGTGAAATCTGGATCATCATATCCTAGCATCGAGGTAAAATTGTGAGACCAATCTTTTTCCATATCTATAGCAGTAACCGGAGATCCAGCTCTATATTGATTTTTATATATAGTAGCAGCAATGGTAGGCAGCTTTGCAATCATTTCCATTGCATCATCAAAAACATACTGAAAAGACAGATTACCTTAAAGAACACTTTCTAACATATTAAATAATTTTACTTGATCTATAAATTAGGCATGTTTATAATAAACAATAGATATCATAAAAATTACAGTTGGCATATATATATATTTTTTTATTGCTTGAATCTTTTTTGTAATTTTTAAAGAGGATTTTAAACAAACCATGTATTGTAGATCCAGAAACATACAAAACAGAAAATAGGTTGGAATAGGCTGGTGAATAGAAAATTAGGCACCCAAATAAAGGGAGCTTAATTCAAAGCCCAACAAGGGATGGCACAAACAGCAAGCTTCCATTTCTATCCTAAAGGAAAATTCGTAGGTATAAAATCGTTCATTTGTATTTGGGAAGACCCTCTCCTTAATTACCACCTTTTGTTGAGTTGGTTCCATCTAGTGGTGACATGTAGTGTGATAGACTTCCACATGGTGGATCTAATTTTGGAGTATATCTGTTATTAAAAGTAAAATGAGCTAACTACACATAATGGAGTTGCATTAATATTTGTATTCTAAATTATTTATTGTTACCGATTTTAAGAACACATCACATTTACTCAGTTTTTTGTTTTTGTTTTTAAAAAGAAAGAGTTTTCTCTTTATAATGAAAATAAACTTAACAAATTTATTTTTTTGTCCATATAGAGATATACATTAAATGCATTCATAAAAATAAAATTCTCTCAATAGAACTGCAATATTGCATTGCTTTTAGTTTCCTTCAAATAAAATAATGAATGAACATGAAATTTTTTTTTCTAGAAATTATAAAAATACCGGAAGGATATTTAATTACCTCTCTGTTCCTATCTATAATTTTCAACTATTTTTATTCCCCCTCTCCCCAGATATTAGCTTCACTAATTGTTTATCTTAAAAAATAATCTTAAAAACAAATATACAAAATATTTATTTAAAATCAATATGAACATGTATTATTAATATTTAATCAGTTAACTATTAATGTAAAATATTTCTAATTACCAAAAAATTAAAAAAAAAATTTTAGCTTTTTATTCTTCATATAAAAATAAGGAAATTAACATTAATCATTAAAATAAAATTAATAATTTTCTTTGGAAATTTTGGATTGCAGGGTAAAATACATTTTGGCTGATTAATATAAATTCATCAATTAAAAAATACAAATATCAGTTGCAAAGTTAAAAATGTCAGATCTTGAACAACATAGAAAAACAAAATGACAAAATAAATTTGTAATATCAAATACGAATTTAATTCATTTAATGTTATATGATAATTGTGATCCTGTTTCTAAAATGAAATCCAATTACTAAAAATTTAAATGTAATTGAATTTTTTTTATTTTTAAAAATTCCACATGTTTGCTGTTTTCACAGCCTGCTGACAATGAAGAAAATAAAAAAATACTGCATGCACATGTACATGTGCAAAATAAGGTTGTCATATTCTTCTGAAATATTTATGAACATTGCACAACATTTGGTTAATCATTGCTGATTTGACAGCTTTTCAAAATTAGGCCCAAAATATAATCCAGCAGCAAAATTAAATACTAATGATGCATAAAATTGAAAGAAAATTACCTCCCATAAACTAGCTTTTGACACACCTTCAGAATATGCTTTCAAAAATTTGCTTTCTGTCTGGCAGGCTATCACAGCAGCACTAAATTGAGACATAGGATGCATGTGAACAGGAAAGTTATTTATCATGGTTACCACATGAGGAGGTAAATCTGCCATTCCAGCCCATTGTTTTGACAATGCTTGAACCTGTATACAAAAAATATATTAATTTTCTTTTCAATATTTTAAGCCAAAAAATTTGAATTTTTGTACATAATCAACTGCATATAATAATCTCAAATCTTTTATAAATGTATCAAAATGAACTAATTCTTGCGAACTACAATAATATACATGAACAATAATATATATATATATATATATATATATATATATATATATATATATATATATATATATATATAAAGAAATATTTAATATAATATTTAGCATTACAAAAAATATTCCCAAAAATCAATAAACAACAAGCCTAGTATAATTATATATACATATATCTACTATTAAATAGAGGTAATCAATGAAACTAATACAAAAATAAGGGAAACAGACTACCACTGATTTAAAAGAAGCTTATCTTACCATCTGTTGTGATAACTTTAAAAATTGCATTGATTGTGATTTATTAAAGCTTGCAAAAATATTTCTAGAAAAACTCAATATCAATAAAGATTGCAGATATTATAAATATTTATAATTTGATACAAGCTTAGAAAGAACAGGCTTTTATATATTTATTTTACTTAAAATGTTAAACTTTCATTGCTCTAATAGTTGTAAACTATTGATAGTAACTACATTAAAATGAGTTTGTTTTTCTTTTTTAGATAAAATATATTTATGCAAGAACTGTTATAGACATAAATATTCTTTAAATTTTGCAATTAGTTTGGGATACTACAAAAATTTATTTAAACAATCGTTAAATTAATATAATGTTATGCATCAAATTAATATTTGTTGCAGTTAAATTCTCATTAAAGTTATACCCCTTTTTATGTGATTCTTTTTTTTTTCTTTAAGTGAGGCAATTAAAGAAAATAATTTAAGAATGTGGAAAAGAACATTGGACAAATAAAAACAAACTTGACTTTTGATTAAGACCAGGAGGAAAAATATATAATTAATTTCATTTTGCTTCTAATTGAATAATTAGAATTACTTTTCATGAATTCTAATTATTAATTAAAAAAATACATGATGCAAGAAATAGCAAAACTAAAAGTTAGTATATTTCTGTGTACATTGAGCTTGGTTAAACTCCTAATAGATTTGATAAAGCATAATGAATTGAAATTTAGGAACAGATTAATTTTTTTAAATTTGAAAAGCAATTAAATTTTTAACTGTTTAAATCCTCACAGGTTTCTTTTGTAATTTTCTTGCAAATTAGTAGATAAATTTTTTTTTCTTATCTCATGAAAAATTATGTAGTTTAAATGGAATAAATTTGATTCACTGACACCTAAAAAAAGAAGAAAATGATATTTTTGGAATGTAAATTTAACATTATCAAGAATTCGACAGCACAATGAAAATTCATGAATTGGCAAAGTTAAGAATGTACAATAAAAGCAGTCATAAAATATTAAGAATTCTCGTAGTGAAAAATACTCAATTCTTAAACTCAAGAATAATTCATAAATGGCATGGTATTATAGCCGAGATAGAAATAATGCCAAAATTATAGTGCGAAAATCAAGTAAAAGTGAGAATTCTCCAGTAGATCATAAAACTGTGTACTATCAAGCCAGATAATTTTTGATAAGTTAAAAGATGAGAAGGCTGGTGAAAATAAAAAAACTTTGTAGTAAGCAACTGCTGGTTCAACCAATTTAAAATTCATAGTAATGGAATTTCAATCAAAAAGAGCTTAAATTTTAAAGAGAAAATTTTTTAAAAACATAACACTCAATGAAGAAAGCACAATAGCTACAAAGCAAGAAATAAAATAATTAATAGCTTGTTATAAAAAAAATTTTTGAAAAAAAAGGCATTATTTCGTCAGATGCATTTGTTAGATTTTAAGAAGCATTTATTTACATTGAATTTGTTTTACATTGAAATAAATTTTTTATATAATTCATTTATTTTTTCCCCATTATTTTGTAATTATGTGTACAGTCATTTCTATGAAATTTCTTATTTACCATTTACTTATTTTAAAGGGTGGAAAATTTTAAAAATAGAAAATTATAGTATATTGACTGCATACAGAAATTGTAATTTTTAAAAAATATTTTTGTTAGTCTTTGGTTCACAATTACTCATTGGGCCCATATATCAAATAACTTGAAGTTATACTCTAAGTTATTTGATGTACTAACTATTTACAGTACTGTATAATAAATAAAAATAAGACAAGTAATAAATAGTTTCAATTTTTTTCTTCTTTTGACAATCTATAGTTGGGTAAAATAGTAAATGCACAGAGTTCTTAGTTTGAATAAATTATTAATCTTTAATATAAACATTCAATTGATCCTAATATAATAAATTTAAATGCTTACTTGTTCAACAGTAGGGATATCCTCAGTTAAAAGCAACCAAAACAATCCTTCAGGTAGGGGCTGTTCACCACCTGGAGCTTTAGGCAGTAATTTTTTTATTTGAGGTATCGTAAAATCTCGAAATTCAATACCATCTTCAGGATCTAAATGAGAAGTTTCAGTAACAAGACTTTTCATGCCTCTCATGCCACCATAAACCTTGAAGGAAACAAAAAATTGAAATTTTATTTAATTCCATATCATTTTTACATGAATCACTGGATTTCTTCATTCTAATCATCACAAACTATTAATAATGAAATGCACATTGACAAAAAGATACAAATTTACCCAGTTTACAATTTTGCTCTCTCAAGCAAATAAAAATCTTTTTCACAAGCTCAACAGCCTCTTACATGCCTTGGTGGCCTCAACCACATGATCCTACCCAAGTTTTCTATCTACACAGACACTTCTCCAATTCTTAAATTTCAGAATCTTCCAATCTTTCTCAATGTTATCTAACCATCTAGTCGGCGGTCTTCCTTTAGTTCGGAATCCCTCAAGTTTTTTTGAACATCACAATCTTAGTGGGATTATCTTGCGAGTTTCTCCAGACATGGCCTAGTCATCTTAATCTATTACTACAGATGACTTGCATAATTTGTGGTTGTCTATATAGAATGTATAGTTCAAAGTTGAATCTTATTTATCAAAGTCCTCCTTCTTACATAAGGCTAAAGATTGCTTTAAAACATCCAATGAGCAATATACGCCTTTGTTTCAAGTGCATATTTAATTAGCACAAAATAAAATAGATTATATGAGTGTCATATATTTTAATTTTTGTTTTGCAGCCGATAGGATTAGATCTTGGTTGTTTTCACAGCCCAAAAAACATTATTAGCCCTTTTAATTTTGTTATCAATTCTATTCTTAACTCATTTTTGTCATTAATTATAGTGCCAAGATATTTAAATTCATCAATCTTTCCAAAGATGTAGCCATTAATGCAATAATGACTACATCTTTGGATAACAAGTCATTAATGGTTGCAATAATTTACTATGGAAAGCAAGATTTCCATGAATTCGATTTTATCTTCATTGACTAAGGCACATGTTTGCAATAGACGATTCGAGAACTAAAAGCAACTAAAAATCATTTCTAAATAAAAATCTAGCAATTGAGAATTTACAGTCAGTTTTCTGATATTTCGCAGATGTTTAATTTTTATGTTGGATTACCTGAAAATTAAAGGCTTAGCCAAAAGTATAACAAAATAAAGTACCCAGTACCCAGATTGTTTAATGAGACTGTGTCAATGATGTTAACAAAAACCTATATTAGAATAGATATTTAAAAAAAGTAGTACATTACAGATTAATTCTCTCATTTTAGTCTTGCAAGATCAAGGCAAAAACAAGAAACTTATGCTAGGTCATTACTGTTTGGAAATACTTTTATTATTAAAATAGATATTAATTTTTGTTTTTATCAGAGCTGATATTAAAAATAATATTTTCAATGTTGATTTTTTTTTTCTCATTTGCAAAATAAAAAAATTATAGTAATTAATATTTTCTAATTTTTTTTGCATTTTATCCATGTGATTTGGTTTGGCATGATTCCCCATTTCCAAATGAAAAGTGTTGCTGTCAATGGCCATGACTTAATATGCATGTATAAAAAAAAGTACCAAGTAAGTCATTTTATTTTTAACAAAAATTAAGAAATATAATAATTTTACCTGATCGATTGTAATTTCACCAATAACTTTACTACCATATACTTCTCTAAATTCCTTCACTTTTTTTTGATGTTCCACAATAGCTTTAGCCATAACATTTTTGAGATCCTGAAAGATCAGAAAAGACATTCTAGTTCATATAGTTGTTTTTAATATAAAATTGAGTAAATGATTAAAATGAAAGGCAATTTTTTTTTGCTAATGTTCACTTTTGAATACAACTTTACACTTTTATGTAAAGAAAAAAAAAACAATTAAAAATCAACAATATATTAATAGTTTAACAAAATTTAGGAACAAAGAAAAAAACCAAATAATCTATTTTAACGAAAACAAATTATCCTTCTAATCAAATTTTAATTTGATTTCCTTTATTTTTACTTAAAGCTATTTACGAGAAATATCAAATAACAGTCAACTACAAAACTTATAATGCTTCATTTTATTTTTATTCTTTTAGTCCCCTCATGAAAAAAGGAAAATATTTTTACAATTATGGATGGATGTTTGTAGTGGTTTGGAATCCACTTTAAATCATAGGTCCCAATCTAATTAGTTCTGGCGTGCAACAAATTACAGTAGAACAACAAACTAGGGGGTTGGGCAGAAACAATTGGACAGATCTCGTCTTGAATTCTAGCAATTCAATTAATTCTCATCTTGAATTGAATACATATACCGAAACAATACAGAAAATACATTCATGCACGATTTCTAAATTATTGTTACATTTCTTAGAACAACCTTAAAAAATCCTGCAAGACTACTTAGAAAATGCAATTTTTCTTAATATCAAAAATTTTAAATGCTATTTACTTGCAAGATATTTTTTTCAGAGATCCCGAAATACAATAATAAAATATGACAAGGAAACCAATCAAATTATTGGCCAATAAAAAATAATTAAAATAAATAATTTTAAATTTATAATAAATAATAATTTTAAAATTTAAATTTAAAAAAAACTCTTTTTGCCAAGAAAATAATAACACTTGTAATAAAAAAGATAAATAAAAATAATTATGTAAAATAAACTCTCCGAAATTTTTGATGCATGCGAGGGAAAGTAATCGTATATAAGTGGATAATTTTACCTACGATTTAAAATATAATGGATGTTTGAAATAAAATGATCCTATAAGTATTTAAGTAATAATTTAGATAATATAGACAAATGCAGTGATGCTTATCATAGATGAGTTGCACAATTTCTCTATAAAAATTATTCACATAATCGCAAAAAGGGGGGGGGGGGAGAAGGAGAACCTAAATATGGCATGGTGCATGGTATACCTAAATATTGTATGTATAAAGAAAAAAATTACAACCTACCAAAAAATCACAAATGTTTTATGAATTGAATCGTTTTGCAGATTTTTGGCCTCCTATTATAAATATAACAAAAAGATATTAGTGATGAAATGGCCATTCATGAAATGATTTTTATAAATGGGCAAGTAACTAAATAAGATACCCCTTTAAAAGCCATGGTGATGTGCTTTACCTAAAAAGACAAAAATATGGACAAATATCTTGAGCACCAAGGACACGATGTAAAGGAATGTATCATTTCAAAGCTAGATGAAGAAAGTTTCACCTCTTTTTCTAATAGGTTCATAATTGGATGTACAGAACATTATTTTAAAGCTAAGGCTCAAACAAGCATGGCTGATATATATGTATTATTTTTATGCACATCAATATTTAATATTTTCCCGATTCTATGCCATTCTGTTATCACATATCAAAATGGCATAGAATCAGAAAATTTATCCATCTACAATATTTATTAATATTATTGATTGGTTTGTCGCTCTATGGTCATTTTGTGCACATTTTAAGCTAATTAGACCAGGACCTACAGTTTAACACCGATTCCGAACCATCGCTAGGATTTGAACCTGAAACCTATTAGGAGTTTGCAGATAGTTTTAGGGTTAATAACCAAATAAAGACATATTTTAAGAAATATGCTATGGAAAAGAATTTAAATAATGAAAACAAAGAATTTTTTTAATACTGGTTTGTTAGGGGAGTATCATTTATTGTAAAACGAAGAATGCTTTCAAACCCTTACTAATCATAAGGAATAAGTTTACAAGCATTTTACTTGATATCCAATTAACATAAAAAAAATTATAGAAATTAAATGAAGTATTTGAAGTGGCAAGCCATAAAAAATGAATTTCTTACAAGAAATACTGTCGCACGAAATGCAAATAATTGTTTAATATAAAACTAAAAGATTATAATTGACAGCAGAATCCTTATAAGTTAAATAACTTGCACAAGTTAATTATTGCAAATACGATCTGATTAAAATTTACCAACAAATTATTTTTTAACTAACAAGATAAACAAAAATACAGAACAATTAAATTGCCAAGTAATTAAAAAAAAAAAAAAAAAAAAAAAAAAAAAAAACTTAATATGTATAACATATATTTATATGTATTAATCTTATATACTGTTAGTTAACTTTAGGTATTTATATTTCATATAAAATTTTCTTTAACAAAATCTTTGCAATACTTGAATTATAATATTAACTGTGCTATACATAAAGCTGTTATAAAATCTAAACAGATAAAAATAAAATATTTTTAAAAGAGAAACAGACAGAGGGGGAAAAAAAATCAAGTTTCAATAAAAAGTGAAAAAGGGCAATGTAAAAAATAATGGATTATCACTATTGCTTAACATTGTAACAGCTTTTCATCTAGTATTTTATGACCTATTTTTCTCAAAGGTCAATATTTTTTATTAAAAAATAGTTATTTAGGTATAATAGATTAAATAAAATTTTGAAACAAACCGTAGAATCTGTAGCATTTCTTGTACATGTTAAAACTGGAATCAGTTTCTGGAAAAAAAAAAAATAACAACAAATAAAATAAGAAGCAAGTTATTATTTACAAAATTTAAAAAAAAATAGGCAAAATATTCGTATTAATCTATAAGGCGGAATAAAATTATTTCACGGTAAATTTACTTTTAAATTCCTGGAATAAGAAATTTTGCTACAAAAACTGCTAAGAGCCATGTTTCTAAGATGTTAAAAACAGAAAACAAATAAATTCAAGAAAGCTAATAAGAGTAACCACACTACGCCAGATGCTATCAGACGGAATCAGCCGCAGTACACGAGTTCGCCGGGATCAAGATAAAAAGTAGATAATAAATCTCTACTCGACATTCTTGTTCTTAAGGGAAAAATGTGCGAGCTCTATCACAATATTTCTGTCCAATTTTTCCAAGATTTCGTTTCAATTTTTCCAATGATAATATAAGCAGTAAAGTTAAATAATTTTAAAATTAATTTGGAAAATAATTAAACTATATGTGACATTAAAGAAAAATAGATGCAATTATATTTATTTACCTAAGCGCGCAAATTTAAATATCCGGCTTTTCGCATTTACGCACATGTCACATGGATTCCAAAACAAATACAGCAGGTAAAAAAGTAAACAATGACGCCCATTCTATTTAAATATCAGAGTTTTTAAATTCCTTTTTTAATAAAAATGTTAACTAGAGAATTTTTAAAATATAATTCTGCTCAATTTAAGGCAATACATATGTTTATATTTCAAGGAAAAGGACTTTGTATCTATATGAGGCTAAGCCAATACAAATATTAAAACACATTGCTTACAGAAAAAGAAACTGAAGTGAAGTATTTTTCCACATACTAGCGCATGCGCTTTGTGAAGTATTACTCACATTTCTGACATCAGGATTAGATTATTATTGGAAGAGGACGATCGAGTTTCTATTTAACAGTTGTGATGTTTTTATCCGGCTTATCCGAGGATTATGTGTGCTTCATTCACAACCTGTGGCTATGTTATATCTCTAAGTGTTTATAAAGTGTGTTTTTGTGATCTGGAGTGGAAGACATGATATATTTCTTCTGTGGTGAGCTTTAAAAGTGTTGCTTATGGTGATCGAACTACCCAAAACAACAAATGCCAGGATGGGCAACGCAGGATCTTCTCGACAAAGTACGTTACATCAGAGGTTTAAACAATACCCTGTTGACAGCATGAAAATGCCCATGCCTGAGCAAAATGAATTGGAAAAGCGATTTACTAAAGTTTTGGTACGTAAAATTTTTTTATCACGCTGTTTATATGTATTAAATGTACCTCGCCCTAGTGTGTGTCAAAATGTAGCTAAAGATTTCTACTTTATCTAGCAAATATTCTACTGTAAATTATTTTATAGTTACTTTCCAAATAATATCTTTAATCCTTTTTAGGTAATACATATATGCTTTATTAAATTATTTTCAAATAGGCTATGTAATACTGGGCGTTCTGTTTGCATATTAATATTTTATACTTTGACAAGTGTTTAAGTAATATGATTTTTGGTTACATTTTTAATTTTTTTGATTTATAAAATTTATTGTAATCTTAATAATTATAGAAAAAATATTTTTTAAATGTTTAAAAGGACACATAATTTGAATTACTTCTTATTTAAATGAGACTTCTTTTTGATTAATGCAATCTACTATACAAAAAAAAAAAAAAAAAAAAAAATTCTTTTTATTTATTTTTTATATTACAGTTTTAAATGAGGATCTTGGTATTTCGATTAAAAAATTTGTTTCTTTGCTAATATGTTTGTATAATTATTTGTAATTTTCTATCTACTTAACGAATTTGGTACTCATAGAATAATAGCTGCCTTCTTGTTTATCTTAATGTAATAAAATCATTTATACATGCTTTTACTAATTTTAGGCTTTAGACAAAGTTTTACTAGTTAATAATATTTACAAATTTTTTGAATATTCATTCAGAATACATTTTATATGTTTAGTTCAATTTTTTATTGAAAAGAAATATTGCATTGCTAATTTCATTTTTTATTGAATTAATGCTATGTTGTTTAATTTTTTTGTTTGTTTTTATTTTTATAAAGTAATTTTAATTAGAAACTAATTTTGTATTCATTTAAAAATAAATTATTTTTCTATTTGAAACTTTCTATATTGATTTTGAATATTGGACATTTATACAAGTGTTAAAAATGTCAAGTTGAACATTTTTCTTAATTATACATTTTTTTTTTACTTGGATAGAAATGTCAGTAGTATTGGAGCTTTTATATCATCTAAGATAAAAATAAACTAATAAATTATAAGGCAGTTATTGTAAAATGCTTGTATTTCTTTTTAGAAATGCTTTATTTTAATAATTCCTAATGCATCTGCAGTCATTTTAAATAATTCTTTTATAAAATAGTTCATGATTTGTCTTTCCTATTTAGAAATTTTTTTATAGCTACAATTTTAAAAAATATGTTAAATTTTCTAAATTAGATCTGTAATTTTAAGAAATAAATCATTTGAAAAGTATTCTTTAAGCATGTTATTACTATTCTTTTTTATGTTCATTAAATTAAAAATATACAAGAAAGGTTTATACTTTAATTGTACTCATTTATGTTAATCATATATATATATATGTATGTGTATATATATATATATATTATTCAGATTAATGAAGACCAAAATTTCATGTCTAAATCATGATTCAATTACTGAAAATTTAGCAAGTTAATCATTGTGAACAAATATAAATTAATTTATACAAATCTTAATATAAATGCATGAAGTGCTTTTCAATAAATTTATTTTTTTAATTCGTTTTTACTTGATTAATACGGATGCTGTTTCATTGTGAAATTGCATAAAAAATGTGAATAATAGATTTAATTAACTTTGTAAAAAAAATCTTAAATACAAGCAAATTTGTTGAGGTGTGAATTGTTAACTCTTATCTAATTTTACTATTGAATCTAAAGTATTTATTTAATATTATTATTAACAAAGAAGGGAGAAATTTATTTTAATAAAATTTATTTGTTGTTGCTGTTGTTCATGCATAAACAATTAGGATTTTAAGTGGAATGCACCATCTACTGTATACAATTTGTTTAAATAGTTTTTATTATTTTTGACTTTTTCTTTCATTTCATGCATTGTGTATATTTGTTATATTTTTAACAGGTAAAATATATGTCATAAATTACTAATTAGATTTAAATTCCAAAATCTAATATTTTGAAGTTTTTTTTTTTAAAAATGAAGTTAATTAAAAAAAAATTTTAGATCAGTAAATTGATCCCTTTATCATTATTATTGTTTCTTTAAAACTGTGCTTTGCTGTGTAATCATCTCAATTCACAACAATTAATTGATTATAATTAATGGGATTTTATCATGCTTATATTTTGTTTCTTCTGTCAATTGCTTAAAAATAAACAAGTTAAACTGTTTAAAAACAATGAATGCCCTTTACATATAATTCTCTTGTGTTGCATACAATAATTTTTTAATAAACAATTTTTGTAATTTTGAATTTCAGTTAAGACTTCATACAAATCAAAATATGTTATGAAAGTGAAAATATTTTTTCTTTTCACTAAATTCATAGTTGTAATTCTCAACATATGCAATTAGAAAAATGTTACTTTTCTAAATAAAATTCAAACAGTGTTTATTGAAATGCTTGCAACGACCTTCTCCCATCATTGTGCAAATTTGTTTATATTACAATAAAACGCTTGGTCTTTCTGTAGAAGTAAAATACTGGACCGCCTCTGTTGTGATCTCTTTATCATGGAAACTGTCATGGATTGATTATTCTGAGCATGGAAAAAGTGATGACCATCTGAGAAAATGTACAGAATTATGATTTCCAGGGCAACACATTAAAAGTAACATTTATGGTACATGAAGTTAAATTGTTCTGGAAGAACCACCGTTTTTTCTGTTTACCAGGACTGATTGTTTTTACCTGAAGGTATCTTCGTGTATTACTGTTACATGGGGATAGTGATGATATCAATGGTTTGGTTATGCAGAAGAAACTCATTGTTAGACAAGATCAGCCAGTAACCACCATATATATATATTAGTTTCGTAGGATGCAGTAGAACCTTTTGTACCAGGAATCAAATCTGCATGGGCCAATTAAAAATGTAACTTTTGGCTGGTGTACCATATCCATTTTTTATTGTATATTAACAAATAATCCAAAAATAGATTTCTTTTTAGTAAAAAACAAGCTTGCACTGGATGTGTATCTTCTAATGATCTGTTACCATAACAGAATATGTGGATCATTTTGTTGACATGTTATCACTTAATGTTATATGCAAGTCTCAGTGTCCCTCAGCAGCATTTAGGGCCAGTCTGTATACAGTTTGAATAACGAAAAGTTATAATAATGTTTTCTTATCTACAGATGTTACTAAAACATTTCCGGGATTCAAAAAAATAAATGGAAATTTGTGAAATGTGCTAGGAAACAAATCTTTTATGTATTCTGTTTTTAAAATATTAAAAGTAGCTTTTTGCAAATTAATGAATTTAGTAAATAGCTTTTTCAATTTGCTTCATAAAAAATGTTAAAATTATTGATATACATAGAATTAGTTTACAGATATTAAAATTTTAATAATTTACAGGCCATCATATATGGAGTTTGCATGATGGCTGCTTAATTGTTAGTTGTAGAAATTTGCATTAAAATTAAAGATGAATTTAAGATGTTTTAAATTGTTCAAAAATGAAAAGAAAAATATTCAGTAAAACAACTGCAAACTATTACAAAATATTAAGTCCCTTGGAGAAAGGGGGTGGGGTGGGGGAAACTTTGTAGGTATTCTAAATGAAGTTTTATCCCTCATATTTCATTAATTGTATATGACTAAAAAAAAGTTAATGAAATTTTTTTGTATGCATATAAATTATGAACATAGTTTCTAGTTTGACAAAATATTCTAGGCTTCATAATGCATTTTAAACAAATTATAGTGATTTGAAACTAATATAATTGAATTTCAGGATAGTTAAAATAATTTTAAAAGTCTTTAAAATTGGTGTTAAATAAGTAATTATTAGATTATATGAAATTTTTTCATGCCATTTATTTGCTAATTATATAAATACTGTGGCAGGGATGATTATGCTCCAAAATTTGTAATAATTTGTCTATACGTGCTCTTAAATTTTCAGGGTACCATTTAGAAATCTATCTTTTAAAAAACAATCCATTTCTGAAATAAAAATATATTAATGTAAAATGGGATGGGAATATATTTAAAATGAGTTTTTCGATAAAACTAAAATGAGCTACCTCAACAAAAGCAAAGATTGTTTATTTGTGAAGTGCCTGAGGAAAAAAGTTCCTCATACCTTCTGTTACATAATTATTAGTAAAATATAATTTCTTCCAAAAGGGTTAAACATAAAAGAGATTAAATTTAAAATAGAGAGATGGATGTAGTTAAGTATGAACCCATAAGATTTTTAAGACCCACAGATTTAAGCTCAGGAGTTTAAATAAGATGAAATTTTTAAAGTAATAATTAGAAAATTAAATTTTCAAATTTTAATCCTTTGCACAATGTGAGAGAATTAAGAAAGCTAGATCAGAAAATCTAACCAAAACCTTAAAAACTCCTCAGAGTTGCTAAAAGAGTGAGGAGAGAAGAGAGCTGTATGTTTTATTTCTGGTTTACTAGGTTAGAAAGGTTTGTTTCATTTACAGTTTCAAAAGATATTGTATACAATTCTAAAAATTTCAAAAATCAAATTTGAATTTAAGTACTTGACTTTTAAAACTTTATATAAATTTATAATTTGCTTATGTTCAACTAAATATATTTTTGATATAAATAATGTGCCTCAAATCTTGCTGTCTTTTATTAACTAAAGCTTTAAAAGCTGCATTGGTTATATTATTTACAGCCTTCATTTAAATATAACTTTAGATTGGAGTCAATTATTTTATTACTATAGTTCATCAGTAAGTTTAAAATTATTAATTAATGACAATGTAATTATTTCCCTCTCTTCTGAAATACTTCATATATTACATTTTAATTTTATATACAATAGCATTTTTATTTAACTTGGAATTTAATTATTAATAAAATAATATATAAATAATATATTAAAAAATATATATATATTATATATATTTTTTTCAGTGCAGAGATGATTTTCGATGAATTTTAATTTTTATGAATAATAGTTCTGCAATTTTGGCATATAGCCAATTTTAATGCTATTCTAAATCATGGACAAAAGTGAAGTGAAGGAGATGATTGTTTACAATAAGTGAATTAACTTACTGTTTTATCATTTATAAACATTTTTTTTTTTTTTTGCATCAGTTTATATATTTTTATAACTATTTTGTAAACAATTTATCGAACATAGTATTTACAATAATATGTCGGCAAATTACCATGTATGTTGACTTTAAGTTCAAAATTAAACTAATTAATTTTATGAATAACATTATTTAAATTTCCTTAAAAGTTGCATGACATAATAATGATTTATGTATTAAAAACTTCAGTGTTAAATGTTAATTTTTTTTTTGTCTAACTTTTTTTTTTATAACAAAAAATGATCTCCGGAGCAATTGCCACATCTGTTCAATTAATCATGGTTATATTAGGTTACGGAAGTGATGTGAGTTGTAATCCACAATATTCTATTGAAATACTTACCTTGATCGATGCAACATTAAATATATTGCGTCATAGAATGCACTAGTTATGCAAAAATTTTAATTTTCCGTCGTCATATCATGCTTAGAAAATTTATTTATAATCGCAATTTCTGTAAATTCTTTTCGCACCCTGGTGTAACAGTATCTAATAATCGAGAAGTAATAAAAAAAAAAAAAAATCAATGTATAGTAAACAATTTTGATTAAAATTCTTTCTTTAGATTCGTTTATTATGATAATAAGATGCAAAGCACAAATGCGTTTCTTACAATAGTGAATTATCTAGTTTCGTAAAAAAAATCTAAATATTTTGGGAATATGTAGGTATATGGTATATGGTCACGATTTGATTGAAAATTGTTTTAAGCATTTTGAGTGAAAATTTTTAGGGACATTTTTTTTTTTTTCCTTGTCTCTGATATTTGTAAGTTATGTAAAAAGTGTTTATTAATTTCTTACTAATTTTAAAATGTAGAAAAATGTTATTCTAAAAAAAAAAATTCTGTAATATCTTTTTTTTTATTATTTTTTTATTATTATTTCTTAGTTCGAAGTCAAGCCATTTTAAAAAATTAACTTTTAATTTTCTTCTTCGAAAAATTTGCCATTTTCGCTATTCAAAATATTTTTTTCTTTTATTAAAAACGTACATTAAGTGTTAGTTTGTGTTAGTTAATTTTTATGTAATTTAAACAGAAAATTTTTTACGATTACTTGTGGTATAAAAAAATTTTACTAATAGATTTCAACAACGTAATACTTAATACATTTTTTAGTTAACAAGAAAAGCTCTTAAAATTTTTTTTATTTGTTAAAATGGTTATTTTAACATTTATTTTTCGAATTAAAATAATAAAAAAATGAATATTTCGTACTGCCGATTTCAAAATCGTATCATTTTACTGATGCTTGTTCTAGATAAATTTTTAAACACAGCTTGGTTATAGGTTTTATTTATTCAACTATGATGTTTACCACATTTTAAAATATTTTAAGAAACTTTCAATTTTTAGTTAAACGGAACAAGTCACGGATTTCCGATGTTGCCTTAATTTTCTCAAAGAAAATGGTGGTGGCCCTAAA
Organism: Caerostris darwini; assembly: GCA_021605075.1. NCBI lineage: Eukaryota > Metazoa > Arthropoda > Arachnida > Araneae > Araneidae > Caerostris > Caerostris darwini. The sequence goes on along the minus strand of BPLQ01011075.1, from coordinate 444,337 downwards.
AGCGTTGTCACTTAAAAATATCTCTTAAATGCAAATAATAACTTCATTTCAAATTTTTGCAAATTGAATTCATAGCATTAAGCGCTTATATTCTGTGTCATCTTCACGGGAAAAAGAAATAAAATTTTTAAATGAACAATCTGTATTTCGTTTTATCTTTGCTTTTGTCCGCTCTTAACGAACGTTATAGAACTAAGTGAGCGCTCGCGTAGGCGGTGGCTATTTTTGCCAAGCAGGCATTTATTTTTTTGTGTTGTTAAAAAGTTCTTCGAGCCTACTCTGCGAGAACACTCCCCTTTTCCTATTATCCGCCATTTGGTGCCTAACAGTCGCTGCTGAAGCACTTGACAAGAAACTGCACCCCCCCCCCTTTTTTTTTTTTTTCAAAACGTAAAGATATTTAATAAGGCTTAAAAAAAAATTCTCATTTTAACCATTAAAAAATGGTTTCCATGATCTTGATTAAAATTTTAATTATTTGGTGAAATACTTTAAAAGCCGTTTTACTAAATAGTTTAAGGATTACAATACTTTTTTTTTTGTAATACAAGACTTCTTTTTTATAACATGCATTAATTGATGTCAAATAAAAAAAAATGTACTTTGAATTATACTAAAAGTTCGACGCGAATTTTTCGTAAATCATTTAAAATGACAAACTTTTTGAAAAAAAAAAAAAATTAAAAATTTTAGCTCATAAAAAAAATATTAATAGAATAGAAAAAAATTTTAAATTACATTTTTTTTTCACGATCTTGTACAACTTGTGTATATTTATAATATTAAAATATGATTTATCTCGCAACATTTCGATTGTAATATTTTTTTTTAATTATGTATGTGCGATGTTGAATTGAAATATAGGACTTAGTCCTTATATTGATGTATAAAAGTATGGTAACCTTTTTTTGTCGTGCAAAGAATTTGATTGCTGATAAATTAGGGAAGAATTTTTAATCTGTGCGGTATATTAATTTTTTGTGTTTTGTACCTGACGGATTCCATTATACTCCATTTAGTTTATTTGCCATCGTTTCATATACATTTAATTGTAAGAATAAGTTTATTATTTACTTTCATTATAAATTGTTGACACTTCCTAGCCTTGTGTGTCATTATGTTCGGTACGTCACCACGTGCCCCACTTTGTTTCCTGGCACTGCCTTGGTATTAATTTTGTGCTTGCACGCGATGACGTACTTTTGTTCCATGTGTCATAGGTCGCTCTTTTGACCGGGGAGATTTATTACGAATGAAGACTGTAATTGGGTGTCAAGTGGAACTGATGTCGTATAACTGTTCTTAGGGTTGACAAACTATGAGATTTCTAAATTGACTAATAGCGGGTAGAAGAGTTTAACAGGAGTTTCTTCAGCTGTGTACGAATGAAAGGAGGAGGGAGGATTCTTTATTTGTAGGGTAAAGAGTATGTGGTTTAATCATGGGGTGGAGAACTTCCTTCTTTCTAGAAGAGAGAGAGAAAAAAAAATGACGTCTTTATTTCAGTTATTGCTGCAGTTGTTTTGCAGAGCTATCTGATTCATCATTTTATTGTTGTTGATAACTCTCTGTATTTTATTTCTCACATAAATTTTTTTTAATACCTTTATTCTCCCTCTAAATTAATGTCCAAATGGCCAAATCTGGCCCTTGTGCCATAAAACCCCAACCAAGCTTCTGAATTAGTAGTGGCCAGTTAGCCCTCTAGCCTTTGGTACCACAGGCTTCAGGTTCGAATCCTGGCGGTGGCATGGATGCTTGTTAGTGGTCCGGAATCCACGTTAAACTGTAGGTCCCAGTCTAATTAGCCCAAAAGTGTGCACAAAATGACCGTAAAACGACCAACGAAATCAAAACTCTGAATTAATAATCAAAACTTTGTCCTTGGGTAGCTAATATTAATGTGTGCTTTAAAGTTTCTTTGGTATTAAATTCTTCCGTTTTATTTCTTATTGTTTAAACTGCTACGAAGGTTAGAATTTTCAAACATGCCATTTTGTTAAATATTATTTTGAATTGAAAAATTTACTAATCTGTGGTATATATAAAATATAATGCAAACATAGCAAATGTTTCAATGTTAACGTTTGTACTATTTCTGTACAAAGTTTTTTTTCCCCTCAATGGCGAGGAGTAAATACAACAAAGAAAGAACAAAAAACATCAAAACACAGTAGAAGTAAAAACCGAAGTCATCGCCCCAATTTGTATACAAAGTAAAAACCTCTTAAATTCTTAGTTGTCTTGGAATAATTTTGTTTTCTATAGATTTTTTTTTAATGGAGAAGCAATGCTGTTAATAAAATTAAAAGAAAAAAATTTTTTTTTTGTTGATACTTCTTTAATGTTGGATTGAAAAATATAAATTTATCAATATAACGCACACACACACACACACAAAAAAAAATTTGCGGGAGCTCATTATAAATTAAATAATTGATTAAATTAATATTTTTCTTATGTTTGATTATTATATAGAGTGCAAAAAGAATTACGTTTTGGATTTTAAGAGTAAAAGAAAAAATATTTTTTTTTATATTTAATTTGAGAAGGTTAAAATAATTACTTTAAAAAACATAAATACTCTGCTGGCTTACAATTTCAAACAGTTCTCTTTGTACCTAGTCACCTTTCGTAATTGATTACCATTTATCGTGTATGCGATTTGTTCTACCAATTGTGATGGATGATGCGATCCGATAACGCGACCTGTACCCGGTACGACGGATTTCGTGTTACGGCCCTTTCATTGTTGTCGGAATCCGACGAGCAGGAATTAACCCAGTAGGGTCGCCTTTCTGCTCAGACATTACACCCTTCTTTAAGGTGTGGAGGGCGGCATTGTTTCATGGGCTTCACCTTCTTGGCTGACTCGCCTGGATGCGGGGTTATGCTCTGAAGATCCGCTCGGAGAGCCAGGCTACCACATCCTGCTCGCTTGCTTGGCGTCGACGGGTTTCGCTGCTGCATTCATCAGTGCATGATCCAATTAGCGGATGAATCTCTGAATCTGTGGCGACTCATTAGCGAAGTCTCCTTAACACACTGGAATATTAAATGGAAGCTTTTTTCTTTTGGAAGGGTGGGTGGGTACATGATAATCTGTATAGAATATGAACTTTTATTTTTAAAACATTTGGTCTTAAGATTAATCGGACTTGTGTTGTTCGGTTGGCATATTCTTTTGGAGCTCCATCTCCGATATGACAGTTACATGATATATACAGTTGAAACAATGAAATTTCATTGTGTGTGTGTGTGTATACATTGTATATGTTTCATTGAAATATGTCTATCGCTTATTGATTCACATGGGGGGCCTGATGGCCGAGTGGCTAGCGCTCTGGCACTCGGTATCACAGGCTTCAGGTTCGAGTCCCGGCGGTGCCATGGATATTTGTAGTGGTTCGGAATCCACTTTAAACTGCAGATCTCGGTCTGTTTAGCCTAAAGTGTGCACAAGATGACCGTAGAGCGACAAACCAAACTATTGATTCACATACTTGTATTGAGTTTATTCTCGTTAGCATATACATTCAGTTCAATCTAATAGTGTATATGGCATCACCTAACTAACATGATGTGCACAAAACAAACTTTTAAAGTTATAAAGTTATGAACTTTTATTAAAAGTTCATAACTTTATCTTTTCATAATTTAATTTACCTATATATGCCGTGGATCAATATTCAATTTAGTATCAGATTACTCAGGGAGTAGCCTTAAATATCCCTTTACACTGATTTTATAACTTTGATTTGTGAAACAAGATAATCTGTATAGAATATGAGGGAACTTTTATTTTTAAAACATTTGGTCTTAGACTAATCTGCCTTATGTTGTTTGGTTGACGTATTCTTTTAGAGCTATTTAGCCCTTGGGGGCTCCATCTCCGATATGACAGGGTGAATACAGTTGAGACAATGAAAATTGGCCAGAATATATTTAGAAATATAATAAAACTAACTTACATTCATCAAAAAATAAAATAGAAATAATATATAAAAATTAAATTAAAATTTGCGCGGACGTTTTAATTTATAATTGGGAACGTAAGAGTCGATCTCCTGGGTTGCAATACTTATTTTCATGATTGATAAGCGTGTTAAAAAATTTTTAATAGAGATGTGTTTAAGAAAATCTGTTAACGAAGCAATGTTAACAGGTTTATAGATATCAGAATTGCGCATGAACCATTTAGCAGAGGTAATTTGGCGGATAGTGATAAGTTTCAAGCGTTCTTAAGTTAGATTTAGCAGCACAGGACAAAACAGGGCAAGCGTAGGTGAGAATAGGGCGAAGCATAGCAATATAAAGAATTTTGTTATCCCTCCTCATGGTAGAATTTCTAAGTGGGTAGAGTTTTCTGAAGGCAATACGAAATTCGGTTTTGGGGTACAGAAAATGTTTCCAAGTTAAATGCTGATCCAGAATAACTCCTAAATATTTAGTTTGACTATTCCAAGGCATAACATTATTATGTTGTGTTATCTTTCTATTTAAATGTAGCAAAATAGTCAAATAATAAGCTACTTTAGGTCAAATGTCACTGTTATTATGTATAAAATAGGAAGTATTTAAACTTAATGAAGACAAAATATGTTTATCGTTTATTGATTCACATACTGATATTGAGTTTATTCTCGTCAGAATAAACATTCAGTTTAACTGATGTATACATACAGTTCAATCTAACAGATGCACTGTTAGATTACTACCTAACTAATTACATGCACAAAACATAAATTTTAAAATTCCCAACATCTTATCTTTTCATAATTTAAGTTGCCTATATATGCCGTGGATTATGTCTGGAGATATTCGATTTAATATTAGATTACTCCAAATATCCCTTAAAAATGATTTTAAAACTTTGATTTATGACATGTGAAGAATCTCTTCTTTTTGTATCAGCCTACTTATCCTGACATACTTCTCTAAAAGGCTATCTCAGAAGTTCTTCAGTAATCTTAATAGCAGTGATAACTATGCTATAAATCAGTACATTTACTCCACTTATTAGACCTAGAATAATTTTTAGGTTACTCTAATTCTTATCGATAAAACTTTACTACAGGCATGTTTTTTTTAACGTTTTGCCAGATATTTTTTAAGACTTTTTTAAACACAAATTTTAATTAGCATTAGTTCCATTTTCTGCATTTTCAGATATTTAATAGCATTACGGAGTAGTTCAAAATCCTAATAGTTAAAAGACAAAACTATAAAAGAGTATGAACTTAAATATTGAATAATTCTTTTATGTGATCTCAATGTTATCATTCTTTAATTTGGTTCATAATTGATCCCTGCTTTAAAATAAACTGGTTCTTATTTTTTATTTTCCGGGATGCTATGAACTAATTTCCAATTTTTTTAAAAATCAATCCTAAATTTTAACATCATTGATAACGAAATGTTCTAGATTTATTAATCTGAAATTCGAAGATAAAAATATCTAACAAAGAACATTCTATTTCGAATTTGTGGAACATTTTTTTTTATTGTTGAAAATGATTAGGCATTAAAATTTAGTGAGACATTCATTTATCATAAAGATCTGAAAACATTTTGTCGTTAAAATTTATAATTGGAAAAATCAAATCTGAGATTTTTTTTTTTAAATTAATGATTTCCAATTCCAACTAAATCATTTTCCTTTTCGAATGCGGTGCTGTATTAAAAGCAAAAATTAATAACTAATTATGTATTGTTAACTAGATATCAAAATTGAGTTTATGGCTTTCCAAAGTTTTCTGAAATATTTGTTTTTCAGTTAGCATACTTATCAAACTGGATGCGTTAATTTTGTTAAAATTTTCTTTATTTCCATACTCTTAAATTATTTTCCCGTACTCCTTGACACGCAGTTCTTTGTCATAGATTTTAGATCATTGCCAATCTGTCAAGGTGGTTCTAGTGCGGTGAAAATTCTGTGAAAATTTAATTATTTTATGCATTCAACGGAAAACTAGTAAATCTTTTTATTCATTCGGCTTCATTAGGTGGCTTCTATGAATTTTTCACACTTTGAATTATTCTTACAGGGCAATAAATTTTTTTATATGAATGTAAAGTTAGTCTTGAAATAAGTATACCATTAAGCTTATACCAACGTGTTGAGCGGCTAGGCATGAAGCATCGACCAATCCCTAGTCTCAACACGGCGACCTGATGGCCATTTGGCTAGCGCTCTGGCGTTTGGTACCACAGGCTTCAAGTTTGAATCCTGGCGAGGGTATGGATGTTTATGTTTGCCTCCTATAAAGTTTAGGAATGATGTGGGCGAGATGTCTGACCGGGCTCTGTGACGCTCTCTACGGTCATATGAGATCGGGATTTACGGCTTTAAAGTGGATTCCGAACCAATAGGAATAGGAGCCTGAATGACCGAGTGTCTGGCCTTCGGTGCCACAGGTTTCGGGTTCGATTCCCGGCGGTGACATGGATGTTTGTAGTGATACAGAATCCAGTTTAAAGCCGTAGGTCTCGGTCTCATATGACTGTAGAACGTCACAGAGCCCTGTCAAACGTCTTACCTTCATCATTCTCAAACTGTATTGGGGGCAACTCAGCTCTAGGCACAGTGGTGTGGTATCATAGTTATGGTTCGGAATCCTCTTTAAACTCTAGGTACCGGTCCAAAGTGGGCACAAAATGACCGTAGAGAGACAAACCAAACTAGTTTCTACACTGACACCTGAGGCATGCAATTGGTCCATGCTTCATGTCTAGCCGCACATCACTTTGGTGTGAATGCGGCTTTACATCAATATCATCTTTGTATACCACTTTCATCTATACGAAGGTAAAATTAAAAATTGATGGCGAATTTTTTCCCCCTTTATAATGAAGGCGATATTTCATCCGATTTCGCTTTCTTAGAAGTGAAGCTAAATGCATTTTCTTGGTCTCTCTTCCGTGACGCAAGACATAATGACATCACTTTGTCGTTTCTGTTATCGGTCCACGTCTGTATTTTGTTTCTACTTCTTGTATCTCTCTGGTCTATTGATGTAGCACTATCAGGCTTTCACATCTATAGACCGGTTATCACCCTTCTTCGTTTTTTTTTTCCTTTTGTTTTCGAAAAGATTTTGAGATTGATGAACCGAGTTCAGTGTAATAAAATAGAAAATTGAATTTTCACAGTTTGTCCAGACGTTACTTAAATGTTTATGGGTAAAAAGAAAGGTATTTGACTTCGAAAATATTTATACACGCTGGTCTTGGAAATAAATACTGAGAAATGTAATAAAAATTACGAAAGATAAGGATAGATAAATAAATAAAAAAAATTAGAGGAATTTGATGTTTTATTCTTTTGTGGATAAAAATTTCTGATGGATGAAAATTTTTAGTCAAATTGAGCAAAAATTTAATGCGCAGTTTTACGGTGTTGTTAATCATTAAGTTTATTATTCATATTAAAATTCACTAACTTTTAAAATTGGATTTTTTTAAAAAAAATTTAATATTACTACAAAATTTTTCAATTACTACAAATAATTACTTACAAAATTAATTACAAAAATTTACTTACAAAAAATTAATTAATAGTGTAGAAATAATATATACGAAATTATATTATTATTTAATTACTTACAAAAATTTTCGTGTTCCTTTTCTTTTTTTCACTTGAATTATTTTATTCATTACTCAATTAATTCTAAGTAATAGAGCGCTGTATTTCAACTTAATGAAGCGTGTTTTTTTCCTTTATTCAAAAGAAAAAATTCTATGCATTTTCTAGCCAGCAGAATAAGTGGATTATAATATTTTGAGATTACGTATTCCTTGATAAAGTTATTCCCAAGATATTCAAACGTTTCCCGTTTTGTTGAATTCTAGACTTTATTTTTATCCTGATTATGCATATATTATAATTGGCATCGGTTTTGATATGCAATTGCAGTATTTTACTCTTTAATGATATGCTTTTACATAAAATAGTTTCTTTTTAATTATACATTTTCTCTTGTGGTTCAGTGGCAACGTGTGTCGCTGGTGAGCAGTAGAGCGGAGGTTCAATCTGCTGCCGGATTTAATGTTGATACTATTTCAGAAACGAAGAGACTTGATGGCGTTTGTGATGTTCAGCATCTTGCCTCGTGAGTCAGACTACGTGGTGGGAGCTTTTTGGGTTTTTCTCCAATATTATACACTAATGTGGGGTAAACCTTCCGGAAGGCACTACTCTCCTTCAATGACACGGAGCAAAAGTCAGACTTCTACCTTCGGGTACTCCATCGCAACAGAAGCTTCCATGAGGGATATGACAAAAACAACAACACATTTTTTCTTCTAGAAAAGATCATAATAATTAATTCATATGGTTTTAAATTCTAGATTATTTATCTTTATTACGTTAATCACTTTCGAGTATTAAAAGAAATCAAGTGTATCATACTCATTTAATTTGGATCATTAATTTGTTGCTACGTTTGATTTTTTTTTTTTTTTATGCATGGGTTATTTTTGTTCTCATAGTTTCTGGTGAAAGTTTCTTTTTAGGAAATGATTAATTAGGAGGTTATCTGTAATCGATCGACTTCAGAATCAATTCTGCACGTGATTTCTTCCTAATTAGAGTTGTTTTCTATTTAATGAGACGTTTAAACGATCTACTTGTTCGAATGATTTACTTATTATTATTTATTTATTTTTCTGAATTGTGTGTTTTGACAAGTGAAATAATACTCACTGAAGAATATTTCATCGATTTTTTACTTCAACATGTGAACTTAATGATTGCATTTTTGTTATTCATTCATTCTATTGTAGATTTTTTGTTTTTTTGAAATGATTTTTGCTTTTGCTAAAGGGAGTTTATTTTATTATTATTTACAAAAATTAAACGTAGCGCATGGTCGAAAACAGAGTAGATTGATTATTTATCCCATTATTTTATTTTTGAAAATGACAAAGTCAAGATTGATTATTTATGCCATTATTTTATTTTTGAAAATGACAAAGTCATTTTTTTTCCCCTCTAAGAGTTTCATAGATATTAGACTTGCAACAGTTGCAAAAGCTTTCTTATCAAAAATGCTTACGAGAAAGTTTTATGAAATCTTCTAAACTAGTTCGCCAAATAGTCAAACTTGTTTGAGTTTATTACGACATATAAAAAAAACACACACACACATATTGCAACATATTCAGAATAAATTACAGTTTATAATTTTTTTTAAGGGATTCATATTTCAAAAGCAAATATTATGAGTAATGTTTATATTAAATTTTTTATAAGTAATAGTTAAATTTAGATATATTATTTATAGGTAAAAATATTTCTCATATCGTGAAATACATATCTTTGAACTTGAATAATATTAAGTCTGTAGCTGTACTGGTAGAGATATGCGATGCTGTAAGAAATCATCTTGGTATAATAAACACATCTATCTTCAATACGATCGCTTGTCCCACCACCTAGATAAGCACTTGCGAAAAAAAAAAAGTGTTTTGGATTCCTTATAATGCCAAGTACACGTACCCGTAACTGCGGTCTGAAAGACTGATGCTATCTTCCTGCTGCATGATTCATTATTTCCCATTCACTTCCTAGCGCGAAAATTTACATCCTCCTTTAAAAAAAATGCCTTTGTTCAGCTTAATAAAGCTACTCACGGTTGCGAGTTTCTTAACTGGCCTGACAAAAGATTTTCTCTTTAATCTTAAGTGGCTCTTGTTACTTTCATTGCCTTTCTTAAGATATTAGGAACAATTTTGCTTTTTTTTATCCTTTATGAAATAAAAATACTGCATTTAATTGGCATTTTGTGGTCGTTTTCTCTAAATTTGTCTTTCGGATAATTATTTAATATCACAGTATTATTATTATTTTTTTTTAACACTAGCAAAATGAAAATATGAAATTAAGAAACACGACAAAACTCAGCAAAAAACAGACTGCCATCTTATGCCCATTTAAAAAAATATAAGTTGATAATTTTTGTGAACCAGTTTCAAATTCAGTTCTAATTTAGTTTAAAAAGTATATCAAACTAGAAGATCAAATCTTTGTCAACAGCTAATGTACTTGAATGCAGGATACGCTATTTTTTTTTTTTTTTTTTTTTTACCCATGTTTGTTGCTCAAAATACGTTCCGTTTAAAATTGTGCAAAGATAAATAAATGTAATTGTTGCCAAATGATACTTTGGAATGCGCAAGCATGTTTTGATAAACACATATTTCTAAGCGAACATTTTTAAGTAAGGATATAAAAAAGAATCGATAAATAAAACGTTATGAATGATTTGTTTTGCACTTAGTTGCTATACAAATTTTACCAAATACTAATATTTGCTTTTTAGTTATATTACATTATTGATTTTTATTATATATAAAAAATAAAGTGTGTACATAGGTAGTTTTCAAGTTTTTATTTTTTTATGTGTGCAGTTCTCCGCCTAGTTATAAAGCGGCCTGATGGCCAATTGGGTAGCGCTTTGGCCTTTGATACCACAGGGTCCAGGTTCGAATCCTGGCTGTGGTATGGATGTTTGTGAGTGATTCGGAATCCACTTTAAATTGTAGGTCCCGGTCTGTTTAGCCCTCGTGTGCGCAAGATGACTATAGAGCGACAAACCAAACCGCAAAGTTATAAGTAGCACATGCAATCATGGACCAATACAAACCTGTATATCTATGGCATAAATTTTCGTTTACCTTTTCATTTACCGTTAAATTTTAAAGAAAGAACTTATAATGTTTATTATTTAATTTTAAATATTTTTTGTTGTTGCCATTCGCATAGTGCATGATTTCGTGAAGTTGAATGGAATAATGAGAAATATAAATATTTTTATTGTAGGTTTTGTCATATCGTATTTTTCCCTAAACATAAAAATTCAAATAGCTGTTATGCAGGTTAATGTCTTACGTTGAATGTTTCTTTTATATTAATGCTATCGTTAAAACGTGATATTCTTATTTAATACTTATCATTGTCTTTCACGGTGTCTATTGCCAAGTCCAACAGTTTAAATATGTATACTGTTTAGATAAAGTAGATCTATTTTGTAAATTCTTTTATCAGTTTAAATATAAATGTTTATTGATTAATGTTATAAATGAAGCTATTTACATTTTTTTTTGAACAAATTGGAAGAAATAATTTTTAATTTGTATTATTGGTTACTATTATTGTCTGTAATAGAAAAAAATTGGTCTACAAAACATTACGTAAATAGATAAAATGAAATACTAAATGCTAGTTATTGTTATTTTTTTAATTTATAATGTTTATTTTCAAACCTTTTTATTCAAATTTACTATCTTACAAATGTTACAATTAATTTATATGGTCTTCTCAATATTTTAACTAATAATTTGAATAACAATAATAATAAAAGCTGTTAGAATAAAATTACTTCCTTTTTTTATGTGTATTTCTCCAACAAAATACCACTGTCCTCAAATCAAAGGTATCAATTTTATAGTAGTATGTGTTTATTGGTTGCTTATTTCTTTTTGCAGTTTTAAATTTTGTTCTTTATGTATATTAAAAAAAATATTTTATTAAGAAATTTATAAATTCTACCTTTCATTAAATTAAAAGTGTTGCATAATAATAAGTTTCGTATTATAATCAGTTACCCTGGTATGAGTAAGCCTGTGACTTATGAAAGAAGGTTGTGTCAAAATAGTGATGACGAAAGTGGGGTGACTCATGTCCGCGTCCGTTGAATTGCAGTTTGTCTTTTTTATTCTCAACTTTCACTTAACCTTCGTGATTATTAGTTTTTTGTTTTAAAAGAGAAATAAAAAGAAGTTAATTGCTGATTGTACGAATTTTGATCGATTCAGTGCTTTCATTAAAAAAAGAAAAACTTACAAAACAAACAATCTTCGATTTCACCAAGTTAAGCGAATATAGTGATTGCAAAGAGTGGCAATTATTCCGAATAACCATTCGCCATTTGTATTTGTAATTTCTTTCCTATAAACAATAAGTCATCCATTATGGTTTTTCCAAATTTTTTTTCCAATTTCTAAGCTTTCACGTTTTCAAAGTAATAATAAATATAGGTCTTTATTCCAAGTTTATTATGAAGTAATTTAGAATTGTCATTTATCGATCTAGTTTTACCATGTAGTAAAATCTGTTGCACTTAAAATTGAATTAATATTTATATCATTAAAATTACCTTTACTTATAAATTATCTGGTTCAATCAATCTGGTTTTTTGAGATATTAATTTGATGAAAATCTTGAAAAGTAATAAGCATTTCCTTCTTGTGGTGAATTATTCTCCAGTTAGTATCTTCACCTGCCAAGTAGCTTGTTTCTAATGCTTATCAGAATAATAGCCTGCTGTATACATATTGCTTATGTGAAGTAAAGGAATATGAGAATACTTAATATAGCTTAACATTTATAAAATCCAAAGATCATGGCCCAAGGGGATAGCTGGCTATTCGTCCTCGATCTTCTTACCGCTGATAGTAAATAATTCTTTTTATGTACCAAGTTTTTGGCAGAATCTTGAATGAACTTCTTTTTTAGATTAGTTAAAAAGCGCATTGTATGAACTATATAACAATAATAGCTTAGATTAATGGAATATTTAGTTTTATACACTTTTCTTGAATTTTATTAAGGATAATAATTTCTGGCATAGATAAAAAATCGCAATTTTTTTTTTTTTTTTTTTTTTTTTTTTTTTTTTGAAAGAAAGAATTATTTCTATTCTGTTAGAATATTTATATTTTATTATAGATAGTGAATTTTGTTACATAAAAAATTAGAAGGTTTGGAATATGTATAACAAATTATTTGTTCTGAAAAGAATTTTTTTCATTAATTTTTGCTCATTGGATTTTAAATTGTATGAAATTAAGTTAGCCTATTGCCAATTATTCTTAACCTTTTTTTGTTCCACGAATTCTTTAATGGCAAGATGAAGGTTAAGGTTACAAACACCTTTGCAAGAAAGATGTCCAGATACCTTCTCATAATATTTTTAAGTGCATAAAACAAAATTTACATTGTAAAATGCAAAATAATTCAAATTTTGTTATAAAACCTGTATATATAAATAATGTCATGCTTTGATTTTATTTGTGATGAGAAACAAATCTTTTTTTTTATTGGTATGCTCTAAAGAATAAAATTAAATCTATAAAATAATTAGTTAGATTTTAGTTTCTTGTAACAACTAATTTTAAATAGTTTATTTAAGATTTTCTTTAACGCATTTTTGGCTTATCTCAAACGAACATTTCACAACGTCTGATAAAGTGAAGTTGTTAAAAATTCATTGCATTGCAGTTTACTGATAATAAAAACTAACTCTTAAAATTTTCAATTCAAAATACAGCAATGATTTTATGAAGAAAACCCATCGATAACATTTAATCAATAAATGTGTAACACTAAAAATAGTAACATAAAGTTGATTTTAATTTAAATCAAAATTAATTATTTATTTTATACGTTAAAATTGTACTGTTATGTGCTGTTATATGTCAAATGTGTGCTGTTATATATCAAAGCATATTTTAAATATATGCAAGTATATATATTTGCATGTTGTTATAAATAGAATAGAGGAAACCCATTACTATAACAATTTATTATCTAATCAATAACAATTTAACAACACAAAAGAATGAAAATTTTAAAACTGAAGGTACTGGGAAAGCTTTATCTTGGGCGTCTTAAAACTTGTCATTTTTATGTACCTTTTTCTCAAACCGTGATGGTTAAAAGTATCAAGTTTTTATGGATGCTTGAATGGATATTTTATGTATCTTAACTGTCTACTTCTGCAATGTGAAAAATTTTACATCATTTAAATCAAGAAATAAAAATGGGTTGAGTCGTTTTTTATTTTCTCAGTGCTCTTAAATCTTCTCTGAATTATGTTCCTTTTTATCTTATTTCAATACAGTGTGTTGGTATGAAGACCATAGCGTTGTCAAAAAGTTAGATGAAGAAAATAATAAATTTTTGTCAAACGTGTATAAAAGTTTATATTTCAAAGTATGCAAAGTCTACATGAGACTTCCAAAAATTCTAAGAGATTTTATGCATTTGTGGAATTTAATAAAAATAAAATGCAATTATTATTAATATTTGTAGTTGAATAAATTAAAATATTGATTGAATATTGTAGTTGAGTTGTTAAATAATTAATTTTCTACTAACAATTATTGTTGGGATATTTAATATATCTTACGGTTATTGGTTTTGACTTTTTTATAATTATAATGGTTAACTTTTGTTTCATGGCTTAAAAAACAATGTAGTCCCAAGTAACAGTAACAAGTTCAATAATTATTGCCATATTTTCAATAGATTCAACAATATACATAAAAACATTTTCATTCATTTACAATATATGGAAGAAAAAAAGAGGGTGTTTACACTTGATTGACATTCGTAAAAGAATTTCCGTGTATATGAATTTTTATAGAATTAAAAATTTTATTTCTTTATATTCATAAATTAAGTTATTACGAATCTTTTCTCTTGTCCTCAAAATCGCCTGAATTCGCCCTAACTAATGAAGTATAGCAAAAAACTTTAACGATAAGTTATAAATAAGTAATATAAAAAAAAAAATTTTTTTTGAGCCAATTCCTACTTTTTTTTCACTAGATTGCAGAAAGTCCTTTATAAATAATTTTCATTCATTTTTTAAGTTTATCTGGCGCCATCTATTGGTAGATAGATGCAACTTAAATCTAAAAAAAACTAAAATTAATTAATTAAATTTAATTAATGAATTAATGTTTGGGAAAAACTATATTAACATCAAGTGTCATCCACCACAAGTTCAAAAAAATGTATATGAACTTGAGTGGTGGAATAAAAAGTATTTTAGTAACGATTGAAAATTTGAAGAAGATATATATTGGGAGAGTGTGAGCTAATAGAAGGAATTGAAAAAGAATGTCGATTTAAATTTATTAATATTTAAATTACTTTTTATTAATATTTCTTTCTTTCACCCATTTTCCAATTTTCTGTCACAATCATGTAATAAATATTTATAAACTTAATAAATTTATTTGCAATTGTAAAAATAAACAATAGCACAATTACGATCACATCATTTGATTATATGGATTTAACATTGTTTTATTGTATTCTAAGAATTGAATTGATAAGATGCATATACCAAATTGCACGATTAGTAGTATAACATGTTGTTGATTAATATTTACATAGGACAAGGGATTTCTTCGTCAGGAATATACAGATAATTTTTATCGTGTGAAAAATAGTTGTTTTTAATTCAAAATAATTTTAAATGAAAAGTCTATTATATACACATATTTTATTGGTGATAGGATAAGTTGTGAATACTAGAAACATAAATCCGTGTTATTTTTAAACACTCAATTGGAAACGTGTTTATAAACTATCTGATATTGTTTTCCGTTACGAATAGCTCTAAACATATTTTTGCTCCACACTTAATTGAAATACAGTGAACCCTGTTTATGTTTAAAAATATTTGTTTGCTGTTTTTTTTAAAAATGGACGCATATTTCTGGTGTATATACAAATGACATGCATGGCAAATTATGCATGGATTAGCAGGTACTAGCCAGCGTTTCCTGGTTGCAGAAACTAAACATTTCTATTTTATTTTAAATAATTCGCCTTAAATAAAGCAATCCTTTGTATTTAAAAATTCCGGCAATCTTACTTTTCTTCCTTCTATCTAGATCTGTTAACATTTATTTTTAAGAATATAATAGTGTTAGTTTAAAAAATAAATTTAAAACTTGTGCTGCCAGTTTTCTACCTTAATTTTTAACAATAACGGAATTAATGTCAGTCAGTTTTTAAGGTGGATGCCATCTAATAGCTGGAAAATCTGATGGCAAAAAAAAATGTTTTTGTTCAATTAAAACTTTTTCTAATGTTTCGGCCAGTCATTTTTAGAATGAAGTAACAAATTCAGCAAAACTGAAAGAAAACTATAAACAAAGTTTATAATTTTTATGTTAATTATTAATTTATTTAACTATATATAGATATTTTTCCTCCATTAGGCTAGAAAAAAAATTGACATAAATTTAGCTTAATTACACACAAAATATATCTAGTCAATAATTATTCCAACCTGAAATAAATATTTTTTAAATTTGCCTAACTAAAATTATTAATTGCTTATGCTTTTAATACCTTTAATGCGTATTAATTTTAAAATAAATTTTTAATTTGTCTCTATTAATTGTTAGTTCAAATGTATTTCTAGAAAAGCTTCTTCGATTCATAATTATATTCTGAAAAATGTTTCCAAGTCTTTTATTTTCCTAAAGCTCAACCACGCATTCTTTTTCTAGTACGTGGATAGTACTAGATTTCGAATGTGACGTAAATTAAATTAATGAATCGAATATTGTTATTTAGGATCGTTAAGCGATAGCCATTGAAAATTAATGCCGATTGGTTCCTCATTTATAAAACTAGGAAAGGTTAAAAGTTTAATAGATCATACCATGATGAGATAGTGGCATCTGTAAAAATATTTTGTGCTTGCACTTTCTAAGTAATGAACGACATTAAGGCGGAAGCATTGAAATCTCATCTGAAAATCATTACGCGCGGAAATCCTGTTGCATTTCTTTGCTGTTGCTTAATGCTTTGGAGAATGAAACAAACTAAGGAGAAAAAGTCATTGTAACATGAGGATATGAATTTTCCAGACAAATAAAAAATTTTTTTTTTTTTAATTCTTGAATAAATCCTATGGTTAAGTTCTTTTTTAGTTTTAAATTCATTTTACTTCAAAACTTAAGAGAATTTTGCAGGCTTTAGTACGTTTTGATATAGTCGAATATAAATGTCCATTTCATTTGTGTTTTTGTTTGACGTTATATTTTAAGCAAAGAACTTAGCATTTATATCTATATTTACATGAATTTTTGTATAAAAGAAGAAAACAATTTCTTTAAAGATTTAACCGCGGGACATTTTTTTTTTTTTTTTTTTTTTTTTTCAAATGATGTAATTTAGTGAGGGAAAAAAACGAATTTCTCTTTCTAGAAAATTTATAATTCTATTGTTGAATTCGATTTTAGTGTTAAAAGAAAAGTTTTTCGCCTGTCTTTTTTACTTAATTGTCTAAAACATCATTTGGGAAATTGTTACTAAAATGTTAGTGATTATGTTCATTTTAATATTCTTCATTTCATTTTAAACTTCTTACAATTGTAAAATATCAGGATCATTGTATAGGAATCTTAAATAATTACATCTTTTTGATTTAATATCAATATTAAATTTCTCGAAAATGGATTGATAATTTAACTTCCTGCGATTTTATAATTCGAAGTTTTATGTAATAATAAAAGAAAGTGCAAATTTTTCATTCACAACTATCCAAAATTAGTATCAGTCAACAATATCCATTTTGTTTTAACTGTACAACCTGTGGGGAATAATAATAAAAATGGTATTCGATTTACTATTATTATTATTTGAAAAATCAATTCATTTAAAAGACAATGCTTGCATGCTTCCTATATGTCAAGTTTTAAATATTTCGAAAATTATATAATTTTGTTTAATGAAGATATGCTTATAGAAATTTGTATATAGAAAATAGTTTGTTGAATATGGAAAATGAAGCAAATATTTGTACACTATCCTATAATAACTTGTAAACAACATTGGTAAAAGTTCGTATTCAAGACTATATTGTTTCTATGTTATGTTTCTTGAAAGAAAACAATAGTAAACGTTTTCGTAATGTCACCAAAATTAATGATGGTAAGATAAATCACTGTATTCTGCTGATGTCTGTACGGAAACTACTTGGAAGTTAATACTCTTTTTTGGTGTTTTTTTTTTTCTGTATAGTTGAATCCTACAGTAGTTAGTCTCAATTGTCGTATCTACGCTCCTGTTCATTCTAATGTCTTCTTATTTTTTATGTTCTGTTTTGTAAGACACGTACGAGGATAAACTATGATAAAGCTGAAGAAGTTTTCTTTTATATATCCTGCCTCAAGGAAACATTTTTTCTTTTTTTTCTGCGTAAGCGTGCGATGATTCGTGACACTGTGATTATTTGTTTCGCACTTTCACCTCTAAGGAACGACGATGCGGTTGCTGAATTAAGTTTCCATTTCATAGAACTTAGTGTTCTTTCCTTTTTATTTTTTATCGTTATTATTATTCCCATTGCAAAACGTTGTCGATTATGTTTCCTCCCTTGCAACTTTCTTTGCGTGATTCATTCTATTACGAAGCGAGTCAAAAAGAAAGTGGATTTTCCACTCCTCTTCTTCCTGCGTTTCCGTTGTTTTTATTTTTGATATTTTGGAAATAGTTTCACGTCATTGTCTCTCTCTCTCTTTTTTTATTCTTTCTAGGAAGTGAAGTGATGTAAAGCCCCATTTCACACACAATTTTCATTCATTTGTAAAATGAGTTGGTCACCAACGAAAATGCATATAGCACAATTTAATGGTTTATTGAAGTCGATGTCGTTAGTTTCGCACTGTTAAAATCTTAATGATCGTTTAACGTGATACATTTTTCCTTAGTGTAATTGATTTTTTTTTTCATGTTTTCTTTTTCCTTCCTATGCAATTATTTATTTGTTTTGCTTCCTTTTTCATGGAATTAGCTTTTAATTTTAAATTAAGTAATTGAAAATGTTTTTACTTTAAAATTGTCGACTTTTTCTGTGTATACTAAGTCAGTTACACTAGATTTGTTATTGATATAAGTGATACAATTAAGATAAAACCATTTTTGAAAATTTCAAAATAATTATTTAAGTCATTATTATTTTACTTCAAAATGTTCATGGACAGAATTGGTATTTAAAAACAAGAAAAATGTAATGCAATAAAATGAAAGAAATCCTCGACTAGTCACTTTTGCTCATGATTCTTGACAGTCTTTCATTGAATTTTTATTGCTTATTAAAGTACTGTTGGTTTAATTTCTAAATGATTACTTCAATTTATTATTAATTTTACCTTCAAAATGTTCATGGACAGAATTGGTATTTAAAAACAAGCAAATGTAGCTCAATAAAATGAAGTAAATCCTCACATTTGTCTAGTCCCTTTTACCCATGATTCTTGACTATAGTCTTTAATTGAGCTTTTATTGATTATTAAAGTACTGTTGGCTTATTGAAATGTTTAATGAAAGAAATTTGTAAAATAAATGCAAAAAAATTCATCAATAATTAACTATCTAAATATCATTTGAAAAATTGTTACTAAAATGTTAAAGATTATATTAATTTTTAATACTTTTCATTTCATTCTTAACTTACAATTGTATAATATCATGATCATTGTATAGGAATCTTAATTAAATAGTTACATTTTTTTAAATTTAATTTCAGTATTAAATTTATTCCATTATGGATTGATAATTTAACTTCCTGTGATTTTATAATTCGAAGTTTTATGTAAGAGAAAATGCAAATTTTTCATTCGCGGCTAACCAAATTTAGTATCAGACAACAGTATCCATATTGTTTTAAATATAGGACCTGGAGAGGGGAAACACTTGCATTCGGTTTATTTATTTTTTTAGCAAATAAGTGAGGAATTAATTTGTTATTCAAAGACTTTTTATTGCTTTGGACATTTCTTACTGACAATGACACACATAATTAGCATTTCTTCTTAATTTTCTATTGAGATTTCTACTGCACTTATTAGCCAGATTTTCTCCATTTTTTTTTTTTTATAATAAAGATTTATAAATGTATCGTTTTTACTTTCAAACAAAGGAAATAAAACAGTTTTGTAATAATTAGATTCTTCTATTTATTAATTCTATACTTTCTTAATATAAGAAAAGTACTATTCTTGCATTTTACTTTCGCTTTCTGTAAGAGTAAGTAAATATACGGTTTAATTTTAGCGAAATAAAATATGTTGTATTATTTTTTCTTTAGTGGAAAATACAAATAAATATTAATAAATTTTTTTAAAAAAGTCACTGTTTATCGCAAGTTATTTGTGAAATTGAAGACTAAAAATTTTTCCGTTACCTAACAGAAATCGTTGGCTTGAATTTTTAAAAGTTTTTCATTGAATAGCTTGCTTAAGTTTCCTTGCTTTGGTAAATGAATTTGCTAAACATGATTTAGCAAAATAAAATATTTTGCATGATTTTTTTAATTCATATTTTTATTTTCTGCTAAAGTCTAAAAAAAAAATTTTTTTAAAAGTCATTGTTTATCGAAAGTTATTTCCGAAATTGACGACTAAAAAATTTTTCCGTTACCTAATAGATATTGTTGGCTTGAATTTTCAAAAGTTCATCATTGAACAGCTTGCTCAAGTTTCCTTGCTTTAGTAAATGAATGGCTAAACATGACTTATCAATTAAAAAAATCATGCAACATGTTTATTTTTATTTCCCGCTAAAGTCTAAAAAAAAAGTCACTGTTTGTCGCTAGTTGTTTCTGAAATTTACGACTTAAAATTTTTCCGTAACCTAAGAGAAATTGTTGGCTTGAATTTTCAAAAGTTCTTCGTTGAACAGCTTGCTCAAGCTTCCTTGCTTTGGTAAATGAATGGCCAAACATGACATCAAAATAAAATATGTTGCTTGCTTTTTTTTTATATTTATTTATTTATATTTATCTTTATTTTCCGCTGAAGTCTAAAAAAAGCCACTATTTATCGTAAATTATTTCCAAAATTGACGACTAAATTTTTCCGTTATCTAACAGAAATTTTTTGCCTTGAATTTTTCAAAAGTTCATTGAACAGCTTGCTCAAGTTTCCTCGCAAATGATACAAATTTACTTTGGTAAATGAATGGCCAAACACGACATCAAAATAAAATATGTTGCATGATTTTTTTTTTTCTTTTCCCCATATTTATTTTTATTTTCCGCTAAAGTCTTTTTAAAAAAAAGTCGCTATTTCTTGTAAATTATTTCCGAAATTGACGACTCAAAAATTTTCCGTTACCTAACAGAAATTGCTGGCTTGAATTTTTCAAAAGTTCATCATTGAACAGCTTGCTCAAGTTTCCTTGCTTGGGTAAATGAATGGCCAAACATGACGTTTTACTGGCATCTATCGTGCGCACATCAGTTGATGTTGTAAACGATAAATAGTAATGAAACCCTACACCGGCCTTGCGCGATCGACTTTGTAAACTGTAGATAAATCTGATGATGTGAGCAGCTGAAATTTGCTGTAAAATGACCTTGGGTCACGTGAGTGCATGATTCACTGCCCTATGGAAAAGGACAGTCGCTGCTGAATTAAGAGAAACCAGACGTCGAGAGCCCATTTTTCAGCACTTTCGCCTACCATAACCTTGCACATCTCTTGTTTAGTTAAATATATAGATATATCTGTGATGTATTTTTTGAAGAATGTTTTTCTAGCACGATTTAATTTTTTATTTACTGTCTCTTTATTCAGTTAACGCATTGGAGCGTTAGTTGAATAGAGCTAATTATAGCTCGTGTAATAATAGTTTTTAAATATTTATGTGACAAGAGGAATTAAATAATTATTAATTGTGGCTTAACTTTTTTCATTGTTATTGTTCGTGCTAAGAAAAGCTCTGTAATTCCCTTTTAAGATAGTATCTCTTGTAAAAGAACAGTTTAATTATTTCAGTTGTATGAAGTTAATAAGTATTTATGAAAATAATTGTTTATAATCAAAAGCAGATGGGGTTAAATAGCTCCAAAAGAATACATCAACCAACCAAAAGCAGTTGCAAAAAAATTCTTTAACTGTTGATAATTGCTTTCTTATTATCTTTTTAGTTTTCTAGAATTTCTTACTGACTGAATTTATCTTTTCGAGGAAAGACCGGTTACACTATCAACAGTAAAATTTACAAAATACTCATTGTTAAAAAATTATCACATCATGTTCGTTGAACTTTATCTAATTTAAAATTGTATTTTTTCCCGGAATACTTTACTAAACTGATAAAAATTAGATTCCAAATATAAAAAGAATTTTTAATAAAAATTAAAGTTCTTTTTTTTTTTTTTTTAATTTTCTTTTTTATAATAATGATACTTGATATTTAAAATCAGTATATCATATCAAAATATATTAGTTGCCAAAACTGTTTACCTAAAATTAATCATGATTATTTTCTAGTTGGTTATTTATTTATAAATTTCTTATTGCTTTGTTCATTTTCATTAAATTATCTTGAAATTATTAATTTAAATGCAATTTGTAACATATTAGATAATTTATGACTTTGAGAAAGCAAATATGGCAAGCCAAGGGATTATCTTAAAAAGTATATCAAGTTTTTGTTTTCTTCAAGCACTATGTAATTTTAATGGGCATCTTATTTCTGTATCATTTTCGAATTAAAAACATTTAAACAACTAGATGCTTTAATGAAATATACCCACTGAATTAATTTCATATTTTAAGGATATGTTTAAAAATAATTTAAACAATTGCTTTAAAAAAATTTTTTTTTTCAGACCTGTGTTCAAGATATATACTGCTAAAGGGGCTTCACAATTCTGTATATTTTTAAGTATCTTTATAAATTATTAGTAATAGAAAAGAAAAATAATTAAACTAATATCACATTCTTATGAAATTAATATTCTGCTCTACTTAAATAAAGGATAAAATCGCAGAACAGGGGTCATTGGGATTTGGCATCAAAAATTCGTTTCGCCAAAGCCCGCCTAGTAACTGGTTGCAATTATAAGTGAAGTGAATTGCAAACAGTACAAAAAATCTTGGTTAACACATTTGGGCACTTATTGGTGCCACAAAAAAGTCGCCAAATACCAACGGCCCCTATTTTGCAATTTGGGCACGCAAAGTTTAATTAATTACATTAATCATAATATTAATGAAGTGCAAAAATATTATTACGTGTTTAGATGTTTCAAAATTTGTTTGTATAGAAATCTTTCTTACCATATGCTATGCAAAAAAAAAAAAAAAAAGGATGGGGAAATTTTAATTATATTCAAGAAAGCAAACCGATGTACGAGGACATATCTTTATACAAGATTAATGGGAATTAAATTTTATCACTCTTTCAGCACATAATTTGCAATATGAAAACAAAAAAGATTAGCACAGATTATAAACGCTTCAAAAATTTCGATAATAGTTTTAAATCTGATGATTTAAAATTTTCTCTCCTTTTTTAAAACACTTTCTGATTAAGATTGTTGATGCTTATAAATATTGATTTTTACATGCTGACAGGAAATCGTACAAATTCGAATAAATCTTTTATCCCTGGCTGCACTTAATTAAAATGTTGAATGAAGTGAAACTGAAGATTAAAAAAAGTTTCTTTTTAGCATAAACTTTGTCCACTTTTTATGAATTGCAGTCTTAATCACTATTCCAGGAAACACTAGATATTGAATACTCTTTTTATTTAAAATTATTTTTTTAAATAATTTTGTATAAGTAAAAATACAAGGAAAACATTGACTTTTTTCTACTCATGATTTAATTTTTAAACGAATTAAAATAATATTTGATATGGTGAACTTTTTTCATTGTGTTGTATTCTTGTTTCTGAATGCTGTATTTTTAAGCAACGAAAAGACATTGTCTTTCATTTAACTAAATAATAAAAAAAAATATTCGGATTCTGAAATATTTCTCCATTTGACACAACAGTGCAAAAGACAAAATATTCCAGGAGCCAAAGTTTCTCCCCGCCAAAACATTCTTCGATTGCTGTTGCTAAGGTACTGTTGTGGTATCTCGAATATATATATATAATTGAAATTCTGTTTAATCGAACTTTACTTTTAAAATATCATTTTCAAAGAATTATCAAATGGTTATTTAATGGGATAATATATGCCCGAAGAAGTCTTCCATTTTAATTAAATTCAATTCTACGTTTCACTGAATCAAAAAATAATAATAATAATAATAATTGTTTGTTTTATCTTTTCATCATGTTTGTTCATTTCTCATAATCACTGAATTAGAAATCCATTGTAGACAATGCTTCGTACTCACAATACTATGTGATATCTCCGCACATGCTTATGTCAGATTAGCCATGAACACAACATTCAAGATATATACTTCTAATCGTCAAATTCTTCAGTCCTCTTTTTAGATCGCTTAAGATGGATCGTTTTCGGCTTGTAATTGCGCTTAAAAATAATTATATGCACTATTATAAGATTAGCTTATCATTTGTTTCGATTGATTACTAGTCATGTTTTATTCATCTTTTAATTTTTGCATAATAGATAAATCTGCTTTATCGTCTGCGTCACCAGCAGAGTGTAAATAGTAAGTTGTGAAATTAAGGATGCGATAATCGTATCTTGGAAATGTGTGTCAGTTTATCTTTTGATTATTGGCAACACTTTTTTTACAGATATTATTGAGGAGTTAGAATTCACTTACGTGCTTTATACGTTGATTTTTTTTTTTTTTTCAATGTCGAATAGTAATTAGTCCCATTTTCCATTATATATTCACGATTTGTTGTTGTAGGGTTTTGTAAAGTGTAGTTGTAGGGTATAGTTGTAATACATTTACGTGTAATTTTGTTTTGAATTTAAAGAAATCGCTCGAAAATGTAAATATGAGCATGAGTATTTATTTATTTGAATTAAATGTAATAATTAGGATGGAGAAAAAAGTCCTTCTGGAAGATTTTCATATTATAGTTAAAAGGTCATACTTATGAAAAAAAAAGTACTTTCAATTTTAGATTACAGTTCATATGGATTGAAAATAAATAGAAATAATTTAAAAATAAATCCATTTAAGTTTTCAAATCGCGTGTATGTATATAAAAAGAATATTAGAGTTAGATGTAATTGTTCCAAATTTTAATTTCAAACGGTCAGCGTCTAGTTAAAAAATGAATTTTCGACCTGATTTCCTTATGATTTTCAGTGATAAAATTCCATTTTGTTTGATGGGGAAAAAATCAATTGTTCTACAATTAAATTATTTGTTAATCCCCTTACGTTATTACTCGAAAAAATTATGTACATATGTTTGTAACTAGACTGTAGATAAATGTTTCAAGTATCAGATCTTATGAATGTAAGAAAAGTTGCTAATGGTATTATATTCTATTCTTTCAAGTTAGAAGGAAATTTGATAAATTTTTGTGTCAATATAAGATGTTAAAGTCTAACATTTATATGTATATTTAAATTTTACTTTCAAAGCTTTTTTAAATACATTTATAGAATTTTGTTGAAATTTAAAAATACGCCTTTCTCATCGTTTTTTCTCTCTAAAAAATTATAAACATTTTGAAGATAAATTTATAAACTTCAAATTTTTACACGTTTTTTTTTTTTTTTTTTTTTTTTTCAAATTTTTTCATAAGCATTTTTTAGGCATTTATCCTTTATTTTTATACTTGATGCTTCAATTTACGAATACGAATGAAAAGTTCTAAAAAGCTTCATAAATTGAATTATTCGTATTGAAGCAAGAGACTTATTGTTTATTTCTTTGTTTTATTTCTTTTGTATATCTGTATTATATGAAGTTGGTATTATTATTTTATGAAATCTAAAATAATATTAAGTGTTTGATATTTTAGTCGTTGCGATCATTCTCAGACCGTAATTCTTAACACAATTTTTTTAATTTTAATTATTGTGTTGATACAGTTTTTTTTTTTTTTTTTATTGGTGGGGTAGAAACATCTTATCAATAGATATGCTAATTAATAAATAAACTTTTATGTTGCCTACTGTACTAATATTGTTAAAATATGAAATTTTTTACAAAATATCATTCTTAATATTTATATCTCAAGCATTCACAAATTACGCATGTGCTGCCTCAGAAATGGTATCATGAATTCTCGTTAATATTTTTACAAACTGGTTTGCCAGCGTTTCGGGCGAAATCGATCAAATTTTATCTGCCACAAAGAAAAAAAAAAGTCTCCGCTTTTATTGTTGTACTTAAATGGTGTGTGATTTCTAAGTACTCTTAACTTCGGCGGAGGATTGGATAACTCTTTTTGAAGATATTCTCGCTCGCGGCACTGTCTCGCGATGTCAGTGGCATGTCCTCTGGAGTCGGTCATCCGTGAAAGGAAAGGGAAGAAAACACCCTGGATGAGCTGTTTTGACCATGAACGCTGAGGCATGAGGAAACACACGTTTATGATGGTAAAATGTTACGCCACTTATCCAAGAATTCGTTGTTCCCTCAGACCGGGCGCTTCCGTATTAAAATTTTTTGTCCTTTCTCACAGGCATGGTTGTGGGTTGGTGATCTTGTAGATAAAACCCACAGCGTTTTTCTAATAATAGATTTCTATTCACGTTTTTTTTTTTTTTCTAATCTTTTTTTGTTTTTAAAACTAGTTGTCTTATATTCTGTTTTGTTTGAATTTCTTTTAAAGTTGTAAGAACATTTTTATAGTGTTTCTTCCTTTTTTCAATGTAGTATCACTTCTAACTTACTCACGACAATAAGAGATTCCTTTGAAACCAATATTTGTATTAGAAAGAAAGAGAACGAAGTTAAAAAATGAGGGTTTTTTTAGAATAAATATATTGTATTAGAATGGATTGAATATTTACACAAACACAAATCTTTGATTTTACCACTGTAAATGAAATTCCATAATTTTCTATAGCCTTGTCATAAATAAAAAATATTGTTTCAGTTAGAAAATATTCTTTTGAAATAGCGTAAATTTATGAATTTAGGAAAATAAAGATACCTGATTTTGAAAGTTTTGAAGCTTAATTGTTTTGTAAGCTAATTTGGAGCTTTATTGAAAACGAATTTTTTATTGCATTTTACCTTTAAAATTGTTTCCTTTATCAGAATTATGTCAGTTTCTTATTACACATTTATCACTTTAATGTTTAACTCTTTTGGAGTAAATTTAAATTCATTAATCAAGTAACAGGAGGTACGAGGATTTTATTCCTCGGGAACTCTGGACTAAAAACTACCTTCGCCTTTGTCAGATAATATTCGGCAACGTTTTCAAATTGCTGTGAAATTACCTGCTTTACCAGAAAATAAAATTTGTAGTAATTGTGGTAGGTGTATATTTTGTAGCTTTGTAGTAAAGATAGTAATTCTTCGCGAACAGAATTAGCTGCACTTTTGTATTGCATTGATTTTTGTTCTTGCAATCCTATGTATAATTTAAATGATATTTTATTAATATAGTTCACAATATCCGAATATACATTTTTAGCTCGTATTTGAATGTATGCGTGTTCGTTTATTATTTATATCATTTAATAAAAAGTGATTTTCCAATTTATTGCAACTTTCTAGAATCTTGTTAAAATGTATTTGTCAGCTTTGTTAATTACATTAATGGGACATTAGTTGTTTAAAAATTCCACAATAGAAAAAACTCGTTAATTAAAGATTATTTTATATTTTTAACAAAATTATTAGTCAATTACTTTTATCTTTAGTTGACTAATTAGATGAAAACAATATTAATAAATATTTTAGATGGATAAATTTTTCTTTATTACTACGTTATTCTTTCTGTAATAGTTTTGTGATAAAACTGTTAAATTACTATATAATTTTCAATAACATATGAGCTTATACTTTAATTAATTAAATATATGATATCATCAAAATATTTCTGATAAATTGCTATACAAAACATACATATAACACCAATTTTAATATTAAAATCTTGCATGGAATTCAACCAAAATGACGCTAAATTTTTTACCATCACTGCATATTTTATTAATGCGAAAACCTAAAGAAACAGTACAAATCCATTAACTATTTGATGCGTACAACAAATTTCTAGTCGTAACCAACCATCTAAATTCTAAAGCATTTGTATTCATTTCACGGCTGTTGAAATGGGTTTTTATTCTACAGAAAGAAGAACATTTAGAACAACACTGCAAAATCATCCATCAGGAGTGTTTCTAATGTTTTTTAAGAAATAAGCACAATTGCGTTTTCTTTATTGTTATCGCTTTTTAAAAAACTACAAATAAAAAAAATTTGTTTTGCTTCGTTAAGTAATTACCATCTGTGAAATGATTCTGAACATTAAATATCTCACTGCAGTGAAAGTCATTAATTTTAAGTGTTCTTTTTAACACTTTCTGAGAAATTCATCACTTATTTATTTAAAAAGAATTTCAAGAAAATACTTAAATGTCGCTTTAATTCATCTTTTTTAATTGTATAAGAACAAATGACGGGCGTTCAATTAGAGGATCTAGTATTAGAGTTAATATTATTCTTTATAAACATGCTTAAAATTTGTTATTGCGTATTTTTCTATGACCAAATATTAACTTAGTGGGAAAAGACGTAGTGTCGATGGATGTATCATTGTTTTTTCAGACGGTTACTCACCATCCAGTTGACCTTCAACCATTAAGTAATGTCTCACAGACATATGACTTTAGCCACATAAAAGTCATTTTTGTCATTCAATTTAGTAACATTTTTCACCGCATTCAATGGCGGTTAGAAAATTATGTTTTGATCATCAATACTTTTTATCTTTTGGTGTGTAGTTTATTTTTAAACAATTGAAGATTATTTTTAAAACAACGAAAATGTCCTCTGTGTGTATTGTGAAACCAAAAAATACAGATAGTATTAAATAGATTAAAAAATAGTGCAAATGAGATTTAACTTGATAAAAATAATAAGGTTAAGTTTGCAAATTTTAGCTCATAATTTTTTTACGTACTGAGGGTAAATAAAAACAAAATAGTAGTGATGTTAAACGTTGAAACTATTCTATATAATATAATATAAAAACTATTATTTAACTTTGATTCTGGTAACTGGCAATTCGAATATGGCATTGTATTAAAATTTTTAACTTCTCTTGACAAAGGGAATTTGAGAAACATATCTATAATCATGCAGTGGGGTTTCCCCCCCTTAATTTTGCCGGCATTGTTGTATCATGCTAATTCTGTATCAGTAAATGACGAAAGAATTCTTATTTATTTAAAAATAGAAAATATATGTCTTCATATGCGATTTATAAAACATACGAATGAATTTTCACATCTATGTTGTGAAATAAATTGTTTTGCAAGAAAATATTTTAATGCTAGAAACCAAAACAAAATATATATATATATATACTTAATCTCCTTTTATATATATATCAACAGCAGGACTTGGTTATAAAAATCTTCAAGACAAAGAACATTTAAAAATATCCATTGTTGATTTTAATTAAATAAATATTGGTATCAAATATTTTATGACAAAAACATTTTATTACTGATAAAGCTATATTTCATATAATTTGTAAATTATTCATATAAAATTTGTAATACGTCAGTAATTTAATTGTTTATATTTGTTATGCATATCACGATGACATGAAAATCGAAAGGTACTTTATTCATTTAAATTAATATATAAACGCAGTTTAAAAAAAACATTTTGAATTTGTGTATAATTGAATATTGTGTGGTTTTTGTGTTCCATAACATTGTTTAATAACTGGCATTTCGTCTATAAATTTTATAAAACCAGTGCTTTCAACAAAAGAACTGTTGATTTACAATTCAATGGGTTATATTTATGTAAATTCTAAATTTTGCATTTCAGTGGAAAATAATACACATTCAAACAATTGAAAATCGGCACTTTAATTAGTCTCTACCGCCGTTTTTATCAGTTTACTGCGAGAACTGCAAGTACATTTAATGTATTAATGGGTTAGCAAAACAATGTAATAACATTTTCTTTAAAAAACATTTCCTTTTTGTCAAGTTTCTTAATCACACAAATAGTTCATAAATTCACTGAATTTAAATAAGTAAGAGTTTTTCTTCATTTTCATAAGATAGAATGAGAGTTACTCTGTTATCAAAATGAAAAACATGAAAATAAGAAAAAGTTATTACAACTAATGAAATTCAGATAGCGAATATTTATGGTTGAAGATGATGATCTCAGATATAAAAAAAAAATAAAAAATAAAAATAAAAAAAACAGGAACAGCCTAAATCTGAAAAAAAAGTGTAACTAGCCGAAAAAGGAGATTGCAGACATTGTTCGTATTAATGTGTGACCCGCATAGTAAAAGCATGTTTAAATGCATGCTTTTTCTCGCTGTTTTCATTTAGGTCATTCGTTCTTTTCGAAGAACTTTTTACTAATGAATTACAAATTATGTTTTTGTTTTCTTAACAAATACGAAGAAATTGTATTCTTGAATCCTTAATAGAAACCATATTAAACGATGGATGAAAGAACGATATAGCAAATTAGTGAGATAAAAAAGAAATATATTAATTTGAAAATAAAAATAAGTTCCGATTTATTATATTTATTTTATTTTAGATATAGAAGCTATTGTAAAGCTCGTATAATACAAATATTCATCTAATATATTATGTTTAATTAACTATTAGTTAATGCAGTTATTAATAAATAAAATTTTATATTCACGTTTTTAATGCATTTTTTTTATCAATCATCTTAGTCATTTCAACCTTTACTGCATTAATTAAAACAATTTCTAATGTTTTTTTGCTCGGTTTAAAATATAAAAACTAATTACTTAGTAATGTTTCTGATTTATTAAGAACTTGTGTTTGTGAGTCATTGTTAAATAAATCAGAAGCTTATTGTACGAAGTTGGTGAAATGCTATTTTAGCTTATCTGAAAATTATTGAGAGATTAGATTACTTTAAACTTGATTTAAACCTGTTAATAGTATGATCTGTAAATAACTTTCTATAATTTTCTATTGCAACATCTTGGAATAACTTATTGATTCTTACATTACATGGGACAAAAAATAATTCAACATCTATCTTTACTGCTTTTATAAAAATTGGAAAATGGAATTGAATTAAAAATTGAATGTTTCTTTTTTTTTCTAGAAAAAAATATTTTGATTTAGTTCGACTATTCAAAGTTTTCAATATAATAAATAGTAAAGATATAAGTGTGCACTAGAATGCAGAAATATTTGATAAATTTTTAATTTCATTGGGAAAAACATTTCTTTAATTGTCAAATATTGTTTCATTCATTCAAATTATGTGTTGTAATTTAACCCTTTTACTACATCATTTAAAAATTCTGTAGAAACTTATTTGATTATGTAAAAAATAAATTTCGTCATTGAAGGAAGGAAAAAAAAAGATCTTAGTGATACAAAGTCAGGATTTCTTTTTAACCCTTTTATTTCTCCTACGCTAAAAATTAAGAATGTTAAAAGAACGACTCCAATTATAAGACACTTCTTTAGGTTGCTGGTGTTGCAAGATCTCTCTTTTAGTTGGTCAAGTATCGTCTTCACATAATCTGATCTTGCTGAATTTGTTTGTGTATTTTCTCTTCCTCTTTTATCTAGTTACTGCTTCCCTCTCTTTTTCTCCTGATGTTTCCTTGTCTTCTTAAATGTTGACAGTTCTTTTAAAGTATTTTTTTTTTTTATCTGTATAGTTTTTGTTGTCGTTTCACAACTCTTTTAACATTTAAAAAAAAACTGTTACTTTCAGGTTGACACGGCGTACGTGTAGTAGTGCTTATCTTTTGAGTTTATTATTTATAATGAATCAAATATTTACATTATGCTATGAATTATAGTTTTGTTTTGATGTACTCTCTCTGAAGTGGCCTTGAGAAAATTGTGTTAGTGAATTCTAAAAAATTTTTCAAATAAAAAAAAAAAAAAAAAGCATTTTCTCTTTTGAAATCCTACATACGTAATAAAATTTTATTTTTTTTTTAAGACGGTGGAAGAGCGATATAAAGACTGGTCTGAACTTATAAATATTTCTTGATGTAATTGGTCTTGATTTATAATTTAACCATTTATTGTTGTATTTCTCTTACCCCTAAGAAAATGTATATTTTCCACCCTCTCCCTTATTTTCATGATTAATATTCCTCAAAAAAAATATATATATATATATATATCGGTGTTTTCTGTTAATTCGAGATTCGTTATAGTTTTATTAACCAATTTATTGATTATTTAAATTTAAACAATTTAATTTCAAAATTTTTTTAAGTGTTAGAAGTTGATTATTTGTAATTATTAAAGCTATTTAATACTTTTCCACCGTCTTCCTTAATTTTATCATCAAGTTGCAAGTATTTCAGATATTTTATAGATTTGCTATAACTTTCTTAATTCTTTCAAAGGACGTGATATATTTAATAACGTAACGCATTGAAATTTTCTTTTGGAATTGTAGCCATGCCCGGTAAAAGCGCTTTTTTTCCCCTTCATTTAATTTGTTTATTTTTATCGCTTGATTTCTCAATTTCTTGCATTTTGTATTAAAATAAAATAATAAAATTTATTGTAAAGTTAAAAAAAAAAATCTGAAAATTCAATCTTTTAGCGAATATATATATATTTTATATTTCTTCTGTTAAAACCTCTTGCATAAATCCATTAAATCTGAAATAAAATTTGTGAAAAAGTCCAATTTGTGATATTTATATTTTATCCAAATTAACGTGAACATCGGATTCGATGCAAGAAAAATAAATTTTTTGTAACAATTTTTTTTTTTTTTTTTTTTTTTTTTTTTTTAAGTAATTGGATTTATATTGTAAGAATAATAATTTATATATAAATGTATAATAATTACATTGATGCACATAATATAAACACTAATTTATTAATTTGATATATTTTTTAAAATTGAAAATTTTGGGGGACCAAAAAGTTGCAGTGTTTGAACATTTTTAACATACAGTAAAATAACTAGTTCTGTTATTAATAAAATTGCTCGTCTAAATCCAAGCTTTGCTTCCCATTATTTGAAAGAGAAATATAGTTTTGTATTAGTTTTTGAAGGATTTTTAATGAAATTTTATTGTGTATAATTAAATAATTTTAATTTATGAAAAATGATTGTGAAGAAAATTAATTTTGGCCTTTGAGTTAAATTGATTAAAAATTATTTTCCTTTTTTTATAGGCATCGATGGATTTACCTCCTGATAAAGTGAAGCTTCTGAAACAATATGATGATGAAAAGAAATGGGACATGATATGTGATCAGGTATGGCAAAATTATTTTTGTAATTTTTAAAATTTTTTTATAATGTGAGTTGTTAGAAACATAGAGTATAAGAACATATGGCTGCCAGTAAATCAACAGTTATCCCCATTGAGGGCTGCAATTTGTCTATTTTTGCATCGAAATATACTAATTGTATTTTAATATTTTTTTCTGTATCACAATCTCATATTTTTATATCAAGAATAAATACCGAGTAATAACTTTTACTCACTTAACTATAGTACTGAGGGGGGGGATCAGAATTTTTCCTTTAACTTTTAAATTTTTAAACAATTTAATTTTTTCTACAATAAAAATATAAAGAAACAAAGAATCAAGATTTTCTTTTATACTTTAATTTACAAGTCATATATATTTTGATATGTTGGTTGATTGTTTAAAATTTTGTTTTTGTTTTATAGGAAAAAGTCATGGCCAAAGCATCTCCCGCATTTTATTTACGTAAATTAAAAACATATCTAGATCCTAAAGCATCTAGAAGATCTCGTGTAAGTACTACCTTAAATTATTGTCTAATATACATGCATTGTTACAATTTTAAAAATATTTCAATTTCATTATATCATACTTTTTGCACATGTTAATGAAATTACTAGTCATTTAATTTATTTCAGATGCGAAAAATTCTTGGTGATGCTACTTCGACTCAGGTTTTACGAGATTTAGAAATATCCTTGAGAACTAACAATATTGAGTAAGTAACTCTACCAAATATCTTTTTTTTATCTCACAAAAATTATAACTGTTAAGAGAAATTTTTACTTCATTGTTATATATATTTTTTAGGTGGGTTAGAGAATTTCTCAATGAAGAAAACATGGGTCTTGATGTTTTAGTCAATTATTTATCATTTCGTCTGCTAATAGTGAGGTATGCAATGACATTATTATAATTCATAATTAAAAAATAATTTATATTCATAATGTGATGAACCTTTGAAACTTATTTTTTTAAATTTTGTTTATTAGGCATGAACAAATAGTAAGCCAAGCTAATCATGAAGATGGTAGTGAAGTTATACCAAATGGAAATACAATAGGCTCCTCCAAAAATAGACCTCTTCTTCATGTTGAAAGTTTAAAAGTGCGGAGAGCGACAAAACATATAGCAAAGTTAAATATGGGTGAAGCAAAAGATGATATTCATGTGTGCATTATGTGCTTAAGAGCCATAATGAACAATAAAGTAAATCTTCTTATAACATTTTTATTATTTACATATTTAAAAATTTAGTTATATCATGAAATATATGTTTGAAAATTTAAAAATATATTTTTTAAACTGTAGTAATTTTCCCCATTATTCAAGAAGTGATTTTGTATAAATTTCATGCACAACTTAATAAAAGATTTCAAAATTAAATATAATATAGTTTTAATATTTTAATGTTAAATTTTTTTTAAAAATTAATCAGAAAAAAAAACTTTTGAAAAGGGTCATTCATGCATATATGTATTTTTGTTAAAATTTTATTTAATATATTATATTTTTATAGTATGGCTTTAATATGGTGATTGAACATACACAAGCTATCAATTGCATTGCCCTGAGTCTAAATCATAAAAGCTTACGGTAAGGAATGGAATACTTATTTAAAAGTTTGTAATTCTTTTTAAAATGCTCTTATATTTTTTGTGAAATTAATTATTAATTTTTTTAGAAGGATGAAATTTTTTTTAATAGATTTCAAATTTTTTAACAGAACTAAAGCATTAGTGCTGGAACTTCTTGCTGCTATTTGTCTTGTAAAAGGTGGACATCAAATTATTCTTTCTGCTTTTGATAATTTCAAAGAAGTATGTGGTGAAAAGAAAAGATTTGAGACACTTATGGAATATTTTATAAATTATGAAGTTTTCAATATAGATTTTATGGTAAATATAAATTTTATTCAAAATACATTTTAGTATAAAATTGCTGTGTACTTTTTTACATGCACTGTATCTGAATAAATAACATTATACAACATTTTGTCTATCAAGAGATAATTAAAAAATTCGTAATAAAACTCCCTTTTAAATATGAATTTTTTTTTCTTTTTGTGATTCTCAAACTGTATTAAAATCAACCAGATTTTACTCTTGTATGATATATTTTTTTAATTCATAAATAGAGTTCAAACTTCATAATTTTTTTTATATTTCATTACAGGTAGCATGTATGCAGTTTGTTAATATTGTTGTCCATTCGGTTGAAGATATGAACTTTAGAGTCCATTTACAATATGAATTCACTCAAATTGGCCTAGATGATTATTTAGAAAAATTACGTCAGACTGAAAGTGAAGAATTGCAGGTGCAAATCAGCGCTTATTTGGACAATGTATTTGATGTTGGTGCTCTTATGGAAGATTCTGAAACAAAAAGTGCTGCTTTAGAACAAGTAGCAGAATTAGAAGAACAACTCTCTCGAGTAAGTAATTTCTTTAGTAATAGTTACTTCAAATTAACAAAAATTTTCAGCATTTTTTTAAATTAGTTGAATTCAAATTTAAAATTATATTTCACTTTTCAATTAATTGATATTTTAATAAGCTATTTTATTTGCTTAGTTATTTTTCCATTATTTTTACTACTAATTCATTGTGTAAATTATCTGCTTATAGGCAAATGAACAGATTCAAGAAATGGAAAATGAGCTTATGGCAAGATTAGGTAATTTTTTTGTGCATATTAAATCAAATGCTTTTAAAATAGTTATATTTTTTAATTGAAATCTTTCAATAATATTAGAAAACAGTTATATTTTTTTGTAGCCTTAGATGAAGTTTAAAAATGCTATCTCTTTTCAAATTTTAGTGGAACTAGAAACACACCTTGAAACAGTCATTAGAGAGAGGAATGAATTGCTGGTGAGAGATTATTGCTTTACTTTCTAAATTTACAAATTATAGAAGGAATAAATTATATATTTTAATCTAATAACTTTCTTAAATTCATCTTTATTCATACAATTAATTTTTTAATCATAAGCATGTAAAATATTAATTTTTAATACTGTACAATAGATTTTGAGAATGAATTTTTTAACATTTAGGAAAAGGAAATTTTTTCAGGTGTTATTTATTTGAATGGTTATTTATTCTAGTGCACATAAAAAAAATTTATAACTATTGTGCACTATTAATATTTTTAAAGGAATTTCAAATGAAACCGTATTTTCCTTTATTAGTTTCCAATAATTAAGATGTATACGTAATTTAATAAAATATATAAAAAAAAATTGTATGTCTTAGGAAATACACAAGCAAACTGATGAAGAACTAAATACGTTACGAAGAGCTGTTTCTCAAAAAGAAGAAGAATCTCGTCAAAGACAAAGCCTTCTTGAATCAAAAATACAAGAGTTGGAAGTACTTCAGAACACTCTTCCAAGAGGTATAAAATTAAAATTAATAAAAAAAATATTTTTTTTAATGAATCTGTAATCTACAATGGATTTTTATTAATTTGTATTTATAAATGAATTTCTTTCAACACAGGTAGCACAATTAGTGCAAGTACAATGGATGGAAGACCTCCTGTTGTACCTGCAGCTGCACCACCACCACCTCCTCCCCCACCTCCACCTCCTCCAATGATGAGTGCTGTTCCTCCACCACCTCCGCCTCCTCAAATGTTAAGCAGATTACCTCCTGGACCTCCGCCAATGCCTGGTATGATGCAAGCACCCCAAGATGGTATGTTTAAATGCAACATTTTTCAACCAAATTTCTAATATGGTTCATTTTTGTAACTGCAAATATTTTATATATGAAAATTTTTATTGGTATAAATGTTTGTTAGTAAAATATTTTATTTCGTGGGCCTTTTTTAGATCAATATGAAAATAAACTATAGTATATATATTTAAATCTAGAAAGTTGTCCAAGAGAATTTTATTTCTTTAATATTTTTTTTATTTTCAAGTTGTAAGAAAACATGTTAAATGTCTATTTTTAAAATTAAGCTAGTGTAATCTGTAAACAATGTACAAAATTCATTTTATGCACTCAGTTTGCATTTATATTTCATGTATACTATTATTAAGAAAATTTTAACTCTTAGAATTATGTACTTTTATTCTGCAAACTTTTTAAAATTAGTGATTAATTGAATAAATTTATAAAAAATTACTGCAACTATTTATTGAATATATACTATAAATTTTTTAACATTTAATTTTTAAATATGAGTTAATTTTTTTTATTTCTAACCTTATTTAAAATTTTAAAGTTTTTTTTTTTTCATTACAAATCCAATTAATACATATCTTATTCTCCAGCCATGACAATCAAAAGGAAGTTCCAAACCAAATATAAATTGCCAACCCTTAACTGGATAGCACTCAAGCCTAACCAAGTGAAAGGGACAATATTTAGTGAACTTGATGAAGACAAACTTTACAGTGTAAGTAAATTATTTTTCCAATTTTATTGAAATTAAAATGCAATTCTCATTTGACAGTATAACTCTTCTCTAAAGGTTTATCAATTGCTTTGATAATGTAACCCCACCTACCCTACATTTATCATTTATTTTCACAGTATTTGTTACTTACTTATTCTGTAAATTTTTATTGTATACTATTCAAATATGTAAACAAGCATTACTTTCTCTATTAAAGATTTAAGCTAGTGACATCAAAGAAAATATTTCATGTGTTTAATATTAACTACTAAAATCAATTTATTTTTAAGTTTACATGATATGTGTAATTTGCACAAATCTGGCATTAAAATGATGGATAAGACATCATAGTTTATTTTATAAAAAGTAAAAAAATCCAGATGTTTTATCACTTGTTCAGTAATTTTATTTAATCAAAGAAGTAATGTATAACTTTTGATATGTATGTGCTTTGTATTTATAATGGTTAAATAAATAATTCCATGTGTCAATATTAATGCAAAATCCTTTAACTTATCTATTCAGGTCTGTTTAGTTCATATTTTAATTTCCTTTTTTACAGATTATTGACTTTGGAGAATTTGAAGAGCATTTCAAATTAGGTATTCAAGGTGGCTTCTCGGATCGAACTGATGAGATTAATGGAAGCAAAAGATTCAAAGTAAGCAATTCACTTCTAATTTATTTTGCAATAATATTTGAAAAATCTTATAATATTTCTCATTTTTAATTATTGTAATGATAATAAATAAGATAATGTAATTTGCTTTCACAGGTTCCTGAGAAAGTTACTTTATTAGAACATAATAGGTTGAGGAATATGGCAATTTCCAGGCGAAAAGTAGAACTTCATTGTGATGTTGTAGTAAGAGCTATTAATGCTTTGGATTTGACAACTTTATCACAGGAATATGTTGAGATACTTCTTAGAATGGTGCCAACTGAAGCTGAGGTAATTTATTGATGTTAAGCTGTTTGATTTATCGGTTTTAAATAATTAATAATTTAATGATTTTTTTCCTCTCAATTCATTCAAATAAAATGCTTTTCATATGTAAAATTCTTAATATTAAAAAATTTGTGTATATAAAGAAATAAGATTTCTGAATAAAAATCAGCTTTTGCATACATTTTTAATCATTGAAAACATTATTTTCATATTTAACAAATAACTTAAAGGAAAATTATTATTATTGAAACATTAGGCGAAAGTTCATGCCGATGATTTTTGTAATCTTGAAATTTTTATAGTTATCATATAGTTTTTATATAATACATAAACATAATCAAATTAGAAATTCTTTGATAAACTGTAT
Source organism: Caerostris darwini (assembly GCA_021605075.1). NCBI lineage: Eukaryota > Metazoa > Arthropoda > Arachnida > Araneae > Araneidae > Caerostris > Caerostris darwini. Next base: position 405,667 of record BPLQ01011075.1, on the reverse strand, counting down.
CATTTTAATATTAATATTACTTTATTGTATTGCTATATTAAATCTTTAAAAAATGTATTTAATTTATTAAAACAATTCTTAGTATTTGGAAGAAGCTTTAAATTGACTGACTTTATTTCTTATTACATTCTATTGTATTTAAATAATTGTGAATTCGTTTTTAATTTCAGATGAAAGCTTACAAAGAGTATGAACGGAATCGTAAACCTGTAGATGCTTTAACTGATGAAGATAAATTCTTATTCCAGGTATCATAAATCATTTGTTGCATATATTGATTGTCTAAGTAGTTGATTTATATTGACATATGCACAAAATATTAAATCTTTAGAAACTTTTAGTGGTAAAACAAAATAGAAGAAATAGCTTTTACTTTTTACTATAAATTAATTTAATGATTACATAATTTTTACAATAATTTCTAACTTTTTATTACTGTGTTATATAAAATACAGACATTAAAGATCGCTTTTTATGTAAAATTTTGTAACGGAAAAATACTTGAAATTTTTTTTTATTTTCTGTTATACTACTAAATAGAGTGGTTGTAAAATGTTAAACTCAACATAATATCTCCTCTTTTTTTAGCATCAAACTTTGTCTCAAAATCTATTTTAAATATGAGATTGTTACTTTTCAGATAGTTGTTTTGTCTGTTTCATATACAATTTAAAATATGTTGCAATTGCTTCTGTAGTTTTTATTGGTAAATTAAATGCAACTTTTTTTTTTAAGATGAAAATCTAATAATTGTTTAATTTTGTATCAAAATTCTTTTACATATTAATAGGAAGGTTTTTATTATTTAATTTTTCAGAACATCATATTTATACATTAAACATTATACTTGGAGTGGTTTAATTATTAATATATTAATCTAAATTCTATGCATTTATTTTGTTGTATTATTACAGTTGTGTAAAGTAGAAAGATTGTCTCAAAAGTTGAACATTATGAGCTACATGGCAAACTTTGCAGAAAACATACAATTAATAACACCTGTAAGTAATGTTTTTTCATTAATTTATTTCTAAAATGTTGTTTCGTTGTTATATTGACGTACCATCCTATGATCAACTTTTTCAAGATAGAAATTTCTAATCAATTTGGAATTTTTTTAATGTTTATATTTCTATTCCAATATTTAATGAATATTATATTGGCACACATTTATAAAAAAATATTTCTTATGGATGCTAACAATTGAACATCAAATGTGTTACAAATTAAGCATTCTTTATTTTAATTTATTAGTTTTAATAAACTAAATATTTTTCAAAGTACATTAAGAAATCAAATTCAATTAACCCTAAGAATGAAATCAATTAATATTTATTTTGAGAAAATCGCACGAAATGTGAAAAGTCCACTTGAATACTGTTTGTGCCGATTGGTAACTAAAATCACTAGTTGTGAAAGGCAGAGGTAGTTTGTTACAATATCTCACTTCATTTGATCAATCAATACTCGGAGAATCAATCAATACTCGGAGAATTAGATAGGAAGGTATTTTATGTGACAAAGCCCAGTTTTGGCAAAGCTGCACCAAACAGATAGTAGTAGTGTTTATAAAAGCAAGTGCTTCAACATAAGTAAAATAGCATTATTGTATTGAATAAAAGCTAACAGAATAATGCTTAAAATAAATTTTAAATATAAAGCATAAAACCAATATTCCCTTCTTAGTTTGGAAATCCTTAATGTCCACACCTACTGGTATACATGTCAATTAATGTGAGAATTGCATTCAATTGGCATGAATTTATTATTAATATCATGAATTTTTCTGACTTGTCTATTTTGAAAATGATCCAAATTTTTAATAATCTGTTATCTACTAAATTATGTGATATAAATAAGTTTTGAATATATATTTGAACAAAAAATATATAAAATACACAAAGGGAATATTCATTCACTCCTATATATCACTCATTTGTATTGTTTTAATTTTTTTATTAGTTTTCAAATTTTAAATATCATGATGAGTAATTAATTTCCTTATTTTATTTATATGTTGTATTTTTATTTAAAATTTGTGATAAATTTGTAGTATTTTTAATAACAGAAGTATATGTGCTCATTAAGTAATTTTTTAAATATCCAATGTTTTTTTGTATGTAGCCTGTGCTTATTATAAATGTTGTGAAACTTCAAATTAGCTTTTAATTAAAACTTCAATTTTTTCTCATTTAAAAATGAGGTTTTAAGCAGAACAATATAATGTTTTCTATTTTCAAAAACTTTACATTTTTGTTAAATATTTTAAGAATGGAAACAATTATTTAGTATAGATAGATATATATTTAATATACATGTATACTCTCTAGCAAATCCATGCTGTCATTGCTGCTTCTAGATCCATAAAGAATTCTAAAAAGATAAAGAAGTTACTCGAAGTAAGTTTAAATAAAAAAATGTATTCATTATCACATAATTATAAATAGACAAGTTCTTTAAAGAGAAAACAAATAAGAAAATATGTATATTTAAAAGCATTAAAACTATAACAATTTAAAAAATCACTTTTTTTTTCTTGATACTCTTATAGATATATAATAGCAATAAATGTGTAATTTATAAACTTTTTATTTTTATCAGAAGGCAGAAATCTTGCTGTTCTCATACAATTAAAAGGAAAAATAGATAAATAAAATAAGTCACTTATGTATCATCATTGCTGCAAGTTTGCTTATGATAAATAACATAAATGTAGAATTTTCTTGTAATGCAATGTTTACTAAAATTAAAGTTTTTTTGAAGCAAATACTCTGAATGCATAAAAACTAAAATTTTCAATAATATATGTTTGAAGGTGTTATTGATATGTATTTAAAGAGTTATGAAATGTATTGAAAAACAAAATTGATTCCTTTTCTGCAGTTGTCAATTGTTAAAACAAATAATTTTAATATTATTCTGTGTATAATATAATATTAATTCTGTAACTGTATTTTTAAACTTTAAACAGGCATGATTTTCAACCCCGAAAAATAAATTATTTTATAACCTGTGGTCAATTCTTATATATTCAATAAGTTACATTATTATTCGGATGTACCATATATTAATCAAGTTATATTTTTATATCCCTGTCATAAAGCTGATATAATATTTTTAAATTTATAAGAGCAGTTTTAGTGAATTGAGCAATGCCACAATTTTATAAAAAAAATTATGCGATAAATTTAAGGAAGAAGATATACATACGAGAACTATGCTTGAAACCAAAGACACAATTATTATCTTTTTTTTTTTTTAAGTTTTGCAATTTCCATACTTACTAGAGTGATAAAAATCATGATCACCATCACCATTATCAATTTAGTCCACTGTTAAGTGTTGTAAATTATAGCTTCGTTCCATCCTATATCATTCACCAATGTATGATGCACATCATGTTTATTCACAAATCGCTGTTCTAAAAAAAAATTTTAAAAATTGCATTTTTAAGTGAAAATTTTTATAGAATTGACTTATAAAACTTTTTGGGATGAAAAAAAATGCACACAAATTGCACTCTGCTGTCCATAATTTGAATACAAAATTTTAAGTGTGTGTGTGCATGAGTGCATAATCTGTGGATTATTTGTGGAAAAATATGGCAGAATCAGTAAGAAATTAAAAAGACAGGCAATGTTGTGTAAAGCCGGCTATTATAAAATGTCTATTAAAATTGTGTAATATTAATTGATTATTTTTATTCCAATTGTTGCATGTAATGTTCTTTTAAAAAATCTTTCCATATTAAAATTTCTTACTTTAAAATATTGTTTATGTTTAATGTTATTTCACTTCTCTATTTGCACTTGGAACACTCTGCTCATCTGCAGATTGCTTGTAAGTACACTGCTTTTAATTAGCATGCCTGTAATGTATATAATGTAAAATATTTTGGCACATTTCAATGGGCTGCATTCTTATAGACAATATATGAATACATTTCTTTAGCATTTTTAATGGGAGGCAATAAAGTTCTTACTCTAATACAATTTAAAGGAAAAAGACAATACTAAGAATATATAAAATATATTCATATTCCTTTAAACATTACATGGATACTTTAAACATTACATAGAAACACATTTTTGCATCATTTTCATTTTCAGTGACAATTTATCTTCAGCAACAAAATATATCGATTGCTTTTCAGCATTTTTTAAATGTTGTGTTAATGTAATTGATGAACTATTGTTTGTTTAGTATTAAATTTTCCTATGTTTATAGAAATTTAGAAAAAAAGAGTGAGGGTGGGCATTTTATATTCCATTAACACATATGTTTATTAAATACTCAATTTAAATTTGCTTCATATTTTTCTTTCTTTTCTGATTTTTCATCTAAATAATTTTATTTGTGAAAACTAATCTTAAAATGTTTTTGGTTTTTTTAATACACGATACTTATATAAAATAATACATTTAATAAATTCATTCTGTTTATGTACTTAAAATATAATTTTAATGTGTTTTCTTTATAGGTAATTTTAGCTTTTGGTAATTATATGAATAGTTCAAAACGGGGTCCTGCTTATGGTTTTAAACTTCAAAGTTTAGATATGGTATGTTTCTAGTTCCATAAAACAAATTAAATTTTTCTTATGTAAATTAACTCTGTAAATTAAATTTTCAAAATTACTATAATTAAAATATTAACTGTAGCCATGCTATTATAAAATTTATCAATCTGAAAAATATACTTCATTAGTTTAACATTAGTATTTTAAATTATTAGTATCTTTTATATAAATGATTTATAACTGTATTTACATATAATCTTATTAATTATTGCATTTTGCGAAAGTAACTAGTGATACCAACTTAATTAAAATTCCTCTTAGTTGGACTATTGCTAATATGAAACTAATTAAAGAATTTTTTTTGACATAAATTTACAGCTCCCCATAAATATTAGTTTGCATTATAAAAAGCTACAGAAATATTTTTTTTTTTCTCTTTAATTAACAATAAAACTGTTGAATTATTATTCCATTAAAGTATCAGTATCTACTAATCATCCATTATTAAAATGTTTGAATTTCGGTTTTTTCTTCCTTTAATCTTGTAAAACAATTATCAATATTCTTTGAAAATATCCTATAATTAACTTTTTAATTGTTTCCTTCTTTCAGCTGGCAGATACAAAAACAGCTGACAGAAAAATTTCACTCCTTCATTACATAGCAGAAACAGTGAAGCAAAAATTTCCTGAAATTTCAACTTTTGACAGTGACCTGAGATTCATAGAAAAAGCAGCATCAGGTACTTATTTCCTGCTTTGTCCTGCATGTTTTATTCTTGCTGTCAACATATTTTATATAATTGTCAATGTTAAAATAAATCTATTTACTGAATAAGCTTCGTCAAAAGAAAATTGCAATTTGCTTTTATAAAATGTCTAAATTTTATTAGCTGTATGCTTTTTACATTGATGTACTTTTAAAAAATATGTTATTAAAAGAATATATAGAGTTTAAACGTTTTTAATTTTTATTTATAATGAAATGTTGTGAGTACTGAATAAAATTTTAGATTTAGTAATCAACTGAATTTTATTCATTTTACATAATTCTGTATATTTATTTTAACTAATCAATAAAACTGTTTGATTCTTTCAATATATTTTTGGTGAACTTGTAGAGCACGGTTGAAAAATTTGTGTCAAACTGCACCAAAATTCATCCCTTGCTACATTCTGCTAGAAAAGCTGCAAAATTCACATTTTAGTTCCAAAAATGAGATTTCCGCCATTTTGATTTAATCATAGGAAAATAACCAAATATGCATAATCTTATTAATTATTGCATTTTTTTGTAATAATTAATAAGCATTGCATTGTATTGCTTTATTTTATACAATGCTATATAGTATAGTATTTATTCATTGTTTAAATATATAGTATAGTAATTATTCATTGCTAAATAGTATAAAATTAATTAATATATGTTTTGAAATTTGAAGATGAACTTTTAATTTAAAAATATGCTGCTACAAAAATGCGATTTGCCCTGCTATGAAAATAATTTTTTGTTTTCCACCCCTGGAACTTGTAAATTTTGTGTGTGTTATTTAGTAATTATTTCACATAAGAATACAATAAATAACTTTTATTTTTTAATCTTTGTGTGTGTGTTATTAACAAGTGAATCTATGAATTTACGTAGAAAAATAAATGTTCCTGCTCCCCTAATGGTATTCTAGAGTGTGTTCTAAAGTTCAAAGAGGTTAGGGATACTATCATAGAGAAAATTACTGTTGAGGATTTAATAATTTTTTTAAAAAGTTTTTATAAATGAAAACTTATAATTTGTAGAAGTTATCACTCAAAGAAATATTAACCATCAAAAGGGATGGGGACCTCTCTTAAAAGCTGTACTTAAAAAAATTATCTTATTCTTTTATTCATTAATGACTATATATAAGTATGAAATATATTAATAACGTGAAAAATGTTTCTATCATGTTAATTTTGCATCTTAAAATTTACTTGTTTGATTTGTGATATTCAAAGGTATAATTCATTAAATCATTTTTTTAAAGCTTTTTTGTGTCATCCTCATATAATTAACAATTAATATCATTTTCCATTTAATATATATATTATAATTATTTTTTTAGTTTCCATGGAGAATATTCTGACTGATGTCCATGAATTGGAAAAAGGAATGGATCTGTGTAAGAAAGAAATGCAGCTGAGAAGGGATGCACGTGATGCAGCAGTACTAAAAGATTTCATAAGTAACTCAGAAGACAAACTTAGAAAGCTGAAAAGTGAAACCAAAACTGCTCAGGTACTTCCTTTTAAATTTGAAAGTTTAATAATTTTTATATGAAATATTGCTTGGAGAAAATGTTTATTTGTAGTTCTGCTGAAACAGACAAGGGTTATAAAATAAAGAAATTTTTATGAAACCTTATTGAGAAATACTTTAGTTATTGTATACTTTGTTGTAAATTAAGTGCAGAATTAATAACTTTAAATGTATATTTAAATTGTTAAATATGTTAAAATCAAAGTTAATCAAATAATCCTAAAAATGTACTTTGATACAAAAATTTTTTTTTTTTTCCCATTACAGGATGCCTATTCTGATTGTGTAGAATATTTTGGTGATAGTACCCGCTCTATTGCTGCCAACACCTTTTTCTCGCTTTTTGTTCGTTTCACTAAAGCATATAAGGTAGGATAATTGCTATTAGTTTTTAATGCTAGTTCTAATTTTAAAATTTTTAAATGTGCATCTTAATATTATAAAATCATTTAAAAAAATTATTTTGTAGCAAGCTGAACTCGATAATGAAGCAAGAAGAAGGCAACAAGAAGCAGCAGCTAGAGAGAGTGAAAAGATTGCTGCAGAAAGTGTAACAAAGAAAAATAGTTTAAATTCTCGAAAAAATAATCAAGTACGTTAAATGATTGGAATTAATATGACATATTTAGTTTGATTTTATCTATAATCAATTTATAAGCTTAATTAAGCAAACTTTTTGATATTTTCATGCAATAAACTTGTCTTACAAAAATATTTTATTTAATAATCAATTATTTATCTTGTATGTTTTTTTAAAAACTGGCTTATTTAAACTGAAACTATATAATAAAATGTCCATAAATAATTGCATTCTTCTTTAATAGGTTTATTTGAATTTTATAGCTTAATTCTTAATTTTTTTTCTGTAGAAAATAGTTCTTTTCGATGGTGTTATTAACTATCACAGATATTTTAAATTCTTTAAATTAATTTTCTATGTTATTAAGAGTCTTTAATCAGTTATAGATTTTTCTTATAATTCATATGTCTGTATCACTATAAGAAATTTTTTTTTAAAGTTTTGCATGTCTTTTTAAATATATTTTAAAGTACTTTCTTGTATGTATGATTTCCCTTTGCATGATTTTGTCACTTTAATAGCTTACATTTAAATAATTCACTTAATAAACAAAAAATTTAATTGCATATAAGTGCTCACATCAAGCAATAATATGCAGTTAAGAATTCCATAACATTCGTGTCTGATGCCATATATTTCTTACCTTAATTTATAGGTTGAAATCCCTGGAACTGACAAATTAATGAGGCATCTGTATAAATGTATGGCATAAGAATATTTTAATTTACTATTCCTTATCTTATTAATATTCAGTTATTATCACTTCAACTGTAATATTTTAATTTCCTTATTTATTAAATACCTGCATGTATTGTTAATTAAAAATAAGCAAAATGAAGATTGCTAATGACACTCACAGTTAAAAACATACTTTTGTTTTCTGCATTATTGACACAATATTAACTCTGGAACTTTTAATTTAATTTTTTCAACCACATTTTGTATTAAATTTATTAAGTGAAAATTTATTTTCTCTACTAATTTTTCTGCAGATTTATTTTTCAAATAAATTTGTAAAGTTTTTGTTTTATGTATGTATAATATATGCATATTGTTTTTTTCTTTTAACTTTTGCATTTATTTTTTATGTGTATTTTTTTAGGAAGCTGTAATAAATGAACTAAAAAGTAAAACCAAGCAAGTTAAAGAAACTCGTTTGCTTAAACAGGATGAAGTTTATAATGGGGCTTTAGAAGACATTTTGCTTGGTAATTTTAGTAATCAATTCATTAAATTATTTATTTTTTTATTTTATCCATGGATATTTTTAAATTTAAAACATTATTAGGTATATTAAGTGAAATTCTGTAATTTTTGAATTTTTATAGGTTTGAAAAGTGAGCCATACAGACGTGCAGATGCTGTCCGAAGAAGTCAGAGAAGAAGACAAGAAAATATTCGATTGTCACATACGATGGATGAATTAGACTTTTGAAACTTGAATCAAATTTTAGTTCCAAATTGAGTACCTTAATTTGACTTGGTGATTCAATAATGTGCCATTTGATATTGTTGTTGTTCATATTTATAGATGGCTAGTACATTAGCTTATTTTTATTATTACATTCAAGTAGACAAATGTATTTGTAAAACTGTGTGCCTTTTTTCATACTCTTGTTAAAATGAAATATTTTTATATTGACTTTTTTTTTTTTAATCTGCCTACCAAAATAAAACTTACTGAATGACCATAAAAAGTTCAAATATTTTTTTTTTAAATCTATTTTCGTTTTTATTAATAGTTTGAATTTCTTTGAAAAAAATTAACTTCATACTTTAAAAATTTAAATTTTATTTCTGGTCTTGATATATTTAAATGCAAATGAAGTATTCATTTTAAATCATTTGTTGACTGAATGCATTTAATATGCTGTAAAAATTGTGTATTTGATGTGATGTTATATAATTTGTGTGATATTGACTGATAGGACATTAAAATTAGACAGATATGCATTATAATTAATCAGTATATCTGAATTATTAATCAAATAAATATAATCGTTTAATAAAAATGATCAGAATATATTTCTTGAAAATAAGTAACTTGTAATTTAAAAGTCAAGTAACTTGTTTAGAGAAATTTATTTTGTTATTAAAATATTTTTTATGCATATATCTAATTTAATTCGAATTTTTGAAAGTTACTAATACCATTAACATTGCCATTTAAAATAGCCTTTGTATTAAAATGGTTATAATGTATAATTTAATTTTGTATCAAACAAATGCTTTGCTTTCTAATTCTCTGTGTAATTTGTAAATTACATTTATTGAATTGAGATAAACATTTTTTTGTTTATTAATTATTAATTGGCTAAATTAAAAAATGCCAATTTTGCAAATTGATTTCAAAGTTATTTAATATTAATCTATTACACTAAAACGAATATTTAAGTTCTTTCTGTCTTACCTATATAGTCATGATATGTAATATATAAAAATTATGTAAAATGTAAACTATGTTTAATGAAAGTGCAATTGTACATAGCCATATGTAATATTAAATATATTTGTTCATCGAAACATATTTGCATCCAGTTAAGCTTTTTATAAAGTGCCTGGACACTTGTTTTGATTTTGAATATTTTGTAGTATAAATTGTAAATAGTGCTTTTTTTTCCCCTCATCTAATGGTGCTGAGATCAGTTATCATTTATATCAAAACATTTATTTAAAAAGACATAACTTGTTTAATTGCTGTACCAGTTAATTGCATCGATTGACCCAAGCCAAAGTTATCGTTTCCTTTATTTTTGGTATATTTCTTACTAGAATAGATACTTATGTGCATTAGAACTTGAATTTAGACTCACTTAGTATGAATTTGATTTTTTTTTTAAATTATACTTTCTGCAATTTTGATGTAAATAATTTGGATGAATATTTGCTGTTATATTTAAAATTCTATTGAAAGAAGCCGAATTATAAATGACCATTAATGTTAAGACACATGGAATTTATTCAAATTGTTATTGAATATTTTATGAATATAAATCAGTTACTGATGTAGTTAGATAACACTTGTTTTTCTGCTTTTAGATTGAAAAAAATTAATATATTTTATGAGACAATTGTCATATCTGTGATAAAATTAATTCTCATTATTATATTGAATATAAAAATGTGTTTTCTAAAATGATTCATGCTGGGCTATAGTTTTCTAAAAGAAATTCCACTTGGTTTTCTTATGAAGTGTTATTGAGGATTTAAAAAAAAACGTGAATTGAGTGAGAGTTACGAAAATATGAAACACTACATTGATTACTGTAAATATTAAAATTCATATTTTTAACTAATCACATTTCTGTTTAAAATGAATCAGATGTACTTTTTTGGTAAATGATTTATTTTTAGCAAAACGTTTTATATTTTGTAGAATCCTTTATTTTTATAAATCTATTAACGAAAAATATGTATTTTTATGTGTAGTACTTATTTTTTGTGCAGAATTGATTCTATAATTCAATAATTTTTTTTTTTTTTACTTAAAGCTCATGTATAATAGACATGATAGAATTTATTTTTATCAGTGTTATTGATTCTATATTTTGTGAAAAATTATTAATAATCATGACTATTATAAAATCAAACTTTTTATAGGGCTTATATTGATCTCATTTAAAAGTATAGAAATTTTACTGTTTATGAATATTTATGTAAAGCAATTTTAATGCTATTTTGTTCTCATATACGGACGAATCCATTACAGTTTTGGGACCATTGTGCATTTCATGATAATTTTTATAAGTTTTTACAACTATGGCCATGAACTTTTTAATGCTCACTCTTTTGTGTAGTCATGAACCTCTCACAATATATTTGTGAAAAAAGTGCCTGTTGAAAGTTTTTTGCTTTTATCTCTACAACTTTGGAAAAATTGTAACTTTGATAAAGAGGATATTTTTATTTTAGAAATACTATTGCCTATATATTTGTAAATTTCTTTAAATAAATAATTTTCAGAAAATATGTCTTTCTCTGATTTTCCCACCCTAAGGCATTTAAAACATGTACAGATATAATTCTGTTGGCACATTTTATTAAATGTATTTATATAATCCAACCATGGTTAGTGTGAAAAATTGACAAAGACTTAGTCACAGATTCAAAAAGAGCTGTGCCATGGGGAGGGGGGATTGTCTTGTAGGCAGGATTTTAATTGCAATAAAAAGAATTTTAATTTTTAATAATTCAAATTTTAGATACATGATATTAAAAGGAAAAATACATAACAAAATATCTACACTATTATATTTTTTTCTTTCAAAGCAACTTTGTGTGTAGTCTTTCTGACTATCACTCCCAAGAAGTAATCAATTTGTCCGTTTCTGCAGTTAAATCAGATGTTTACCTTTCCACATGATCTGTGATCAGATCATACTTCGTACAATTTCTTCTGTTAGTTTTTTCAACTTCTAAGATCTGTTGGTTCCAGAAGATTTTTTTAGTAATCGATTATTACATTTATAATCAATTATTCCAATTTCATAGCAAATGAAAAATAATTGATAATCACTAAAATAAACATGTATATCCCCTTTTAAAAGATTTTAAGCTGCATTTCGTTTAATATTTGTAATTGTTCTCTGACAAATAGATCTGTTATATCGGTTAATGACTTCTCCATTCCTAATAAAGTACTAACTATGGTATGCTTTAATATCTTCCTTCCATGAAATAATAGACACTTGATTTTGTATTTTAAAAAGGAAATTAATTTCAATACTTTTTCTATTATTTTTATCTTCTATTGCACCTAAATATCCTAGAGTTCAAAAGGCTAGAGAAATAAAAAAGCAACTATATTTCTCAACTTTATTTAAAACAAATATAGTAAAAATCTTGTAATATAAATTTCTTAGTTTCAAATGCAACATTACTTCTGGCAGCCATCAATATAGTTCATCAAAAATGTATGGCTTAGCATTGAATACCTTTATTTGATTAAATATGCTAATTCTAATCATCTAAATTGTAAAGATCCATCATGGCTTAAAAACATTCAACTTGTTATGTGCATTGTTTAAATTGGGTGTACACCTGATTTGATGATTCATTGCATAAATGTGGTTTGGAGGAGAATAAAAGATTACTATCTTCATTTTCACTGAATTTTGACTAAACATAGACTTTCTCATTATTAATATATGAAATCATAAATCGTACGAATATTTCTTGTATCTGCTATTGCCATTATAAATCAAGGAATGTTATCTGTCACATGATTTTATTATGATAAACATCTTAACAAAATTTATTAAAATTTAAATCATGATTTACTTTATTATAATGTATTTTATCATTATTTAATGTGCCTAGAAGAAAGTGCATATATTATTACTGCTTCATATTTTTGATTAACTATTTTTTTTTTATATAGTTGAATTATTTTCATGTAAGCATTTTAAAAAATCTTTGGAAAGGGTTAAATAATATGTTAAGAATCTCCGGTTTAAATTTAAAAAAAAAAGGTTATTAGAAGAAAAGAAATGTATTAATTTTTCTTTTAACTGGGCAAAATTCTGCAATAGTTGTTATAGCATTTTCAAAGTACTATTGATACAAACTGCTGAAACACGAATGCAGCGAGGTAGAGATTGCAGATTGCCAACTTTGCAGATTTTTGTTATTTTATTTTCTGATTTCAAAGGAATTATGGAAAAAAGTACTATATATAATGTAATGCACATAAGTGCTAAATTTCTCTAAATCTATTTTAGGGAAAAAACTTGTTTCAAAATTTTATGAAATTGGGAATAAAAATAAAAACGTTAAAATTGAGTGATGAAGAACTTGAAGATCCTTCTATTTTGTGTATCATAAGAGAGGATAATTCACTGCTTTAATTTTTTTTCTCCACTTGGTATGAATACAATTTTACTCTCAATTTGGTGACCAAGTTATTTAGAGAAGATATTATGCTAAATAAATGATCCCTAAGTTTTGCATTATTACGTAATTTTCTTATTATAAATGTGTCAAATTTAGCTATTAGGTGTGTGGTGACCTGAATTTTTTTTTTTTTTTTTTTTTTGTTGGAATTTTAACATTGGTTTTGAACTGGAAGAGCAGCAATTTTTTTCGATACTTCCTTATTATTATAATGCCTAGAATTCTCGTAATGGGCGGATTTGAAATGATTGTGTTTTGACTACCAGCCTATAAGATGACATTATACGTTGGCTATTTAACTAATAGCATGATCATTCTTCATGCTCATTTCATAGCAACCTCTTGCTCCAACAAGCATGCACACAGCCGATTGCATCATAGCAAAAAAATCCGCACACAAATAGTATGATCTGCATAGGCCCCTGTGTCTCTCTGTACCGTTGCAAAACGCCTAGCTGACAATAGTTTGCTACAGCGTTAATAAAATGTGCTGCCCTTGACAGTCACATGCCAGTGCCTTCGTTTGAATTGCTCGGCGGGATGGGTCTATGATGGAATGGAAACAGCCGGTCTTTAGTGCCGAATCGGGTTGTGGTAGCAACCATGTACATATTTAGAGGGCCGTGGCGAAGGCTTTAATGCTGGAGACTATTTGTGTGATGCCCACTCTTCGTGTGATGTTTTGGGCTGCCATTATATACAACACTCTGTCCCCTCTAGTAATGATCCACTGCCATCATGATTGTCCATATGTATCTTCGTGACATCCTTCACCCACATGTGTTACCTTTCATGGAAGGATTCCCAGGAAGCATTTTCCAACAGGTTTATGCTTGGTCAAACACATCAGTTCTGCACCACGCAAGCAATTTTCACACACTTCCTTGACCCACCCGATTTCCTGATTTGTCACCTTTTAGAAATTTGTGGATCACCTCTGTCGACATGATGGGCAGCGTAAGAGTTTAGTCAAATTAGAAGTAATAATTGTAGTAATATGTCACAGGGTATAGTAAAAATTCTTTACGCCTCAATTCCTGACCGTATTCCATCACGTATTTAAGCTAGAGGTGGCCTATCAGAGATCTTAGACCACATATTTATTTCCGCAATCAATTATCCTTCTAGCTTTCATTTCGCAGTCATTTATTATATCAATGTCACAAACACACATGCAAACTATCAATCGATTCTGACAGTTCCTTCTTGATGTACTAGTATTCATGTTAATGGGTCTATTTCTTTTTATCTAAGCTCATAAAGGAGAGACAGAGAGAGAGAAAACGATTTGATTAAATTGAAGAAATATTTGATAGTTATTTCCAGTACGTTAATTATTTGTCTTCATTTTCTTGGCAGCTTTTTGAGGTAACCAACCTTGTTCAAATCATGATTTTCGTGACAAAAAAAAAAATCTAATTTTTGTTGTTCTTTTATATTAAATACCAGAACTGGGTATCCTTTCAAAAACGGTTTTGAGTTTGTTTCTAGAAGCATTAGAAAACTGTTTAACCACACTGTTTGAGATGTAGCTGTTTAACCACGATCTATTAGTATATTGAATTCATGCAATGAAAACTTTAAATAGAATTTCTGAAGAGCTGTATTTATTTCTACATCACCATACAATAACATTCAATAATGTTACAATAAAATTCTGAATATAATGAAATTATAACTATATATTTTTAATAATATTATGTATGCATATTTATAAAATAAGCATAAATAGTTAATTTTTGTCAATTACTATCGACATGTATACATCCAAAATATATACATGTCAATAGTCAAAATGTATACATGTCATGTCATCCAAATGTATACATCCAAAAAACAATAACATAAAAAAAGACATGAATCTATTGCATGACATGCATTTCTTGCATATATAAAATACATACAAAAAAAATTAAATATATTCATGGATATTTTAATTTTTATGTTTGTCAATGTTGGCTATCAATGGAGTCTGTTACTTAAAATGACTGAGAAAGTTCCTGTTGCTAATTTACATTGTCAGTATGTATCAGTTTTTTTTAGGATGAAGTTAACAAATTAAAAGTGCTGAGTAATAAGGAAAAATTTAAATGTCTCAAAAACATTCAAATGAATTTCCTTGTGTAAATGATATAGACTAAAATATATTTAAATCAGATTAAAAGTACAATTTAATGCCTGCCACAATTCTGAAAATTGCCACATTTGATACAAATAAGCATTTGCCAATTTTTTTTTCAAATTTTGAAATATGCCTAAATTGAATAAATTAGATTAAATCCAATATCCCGCCAAAACGTTCGCTGCCAAGTTGGAGTTGAATTGCATTTTAGCCAATGGCAGATTGAATATTTTATTAAAACATATTCTAATTCGATTTCATAATGCATCATATATTGCAATTACAGAATTGTAAAATATTTCTTACTTTAATCATCACAGAGAAACATTTATTTATCTTTCCCTTCTTTACAACCCTTACAGATGGTTAAGATTACAATTAAAACCTGATGTTAAAAAAAAAAAAAAAAAAAAAACCCGGCTGTATTTTAAGAAAAACAAACGTGGCCTTGTATTTATGTAACACAGTGATTTTAAAAAATCGATTAGAACGTAAAAGATAATCAAATTGCATTTTTTTCTAAACTAAATCATTAGTGAAAATTTTTTTTACTTCATACACCTTCTTTGAAATTCACATTAAATGTTTTCTTCGTTGATGAGTGGTCTTATAATTTTGTAAACAACTATTGAAATTCATTATTAATATTTTACAATTCTACAATTCCTTCGTTGCAATTAGGGGCCTGATGGCAGAGTGTCTGTGCCACATGTTTCGGGCTCGAGTCCCGGCGGTGCCATGGCTGCTTGTAGTGGTTCAGAATCTACATTAAACCGCTAATCCCGGTCTAATATAACTGTTGGGAGTAAGGCTGACTATCCTACTCCATAAAGAGAAAGCATCTCCTGTTTTGGAATCTACCAGTAGTCAGACGGCCGTGGTCCAACATGGACTGTAGCGCCAGGGCACTATTTTTTTTTTTTTTTTTTTTTTTTAATTAATTATTCCTTACTTTTCCATTTCGCATTGGGTTTTTTTTATTCCCCTTTTGATTCTGTTAATCCGTATAAAAAAAATATTGTTGTGTTTTTTAACTTATCGGATCTGGAGCGACAGTGATTAAATCAGAGTTAACCAACTTAAAAACTCTTCATGCAAAATTTAATTTATACAAAACCATCAGAATTTTTTTATGTTTTTTGATAATATTAGTAGAAGTATTGTCTCCTCTTCTAAGAAATGAGTGACTCCCTCTCATCCTACAGATGTAGAGTTAAACAATTTATTTTGCTTTTAATCTGGAATTCCCAGGATATGAATACAGAAAACAATTTGAACTACCAATGTTGGTTACTGGAACTACTGAAATTTTGAAAAAGTACTTTTAAGAGTGTATTTATATCATCTGGTTTGCTGGCAACCTGGTCCTCAAGTTTCAAAACCTGGCAAATGAGCCAAATCGGAAGTGCCTTTATTCTTGTTGAGGAGGAATAGTATTCAAGAAAGTCCTCCGTTAAGTTGGAGGAAGTGGGTACTAATTCCCAAGATGCTACTTCTAAAAGTTTCTTTTCATCAAAACTGTAGTATTACTAAGGGCTAACGCTAGTCCATTGAAGTAGTGTTTTTTTAATTGCAAAAGCACTTGATTTTACATCATTGGTTCCCATGCATCACAGATACATAAGATTGAAGCATAAAGATGGTAACAGTAACTCATAACAGTAAACAGTAACTCATAACAATGACTATAATTACATCAAAACTGTGACTACATAAATATAAAAGAAAATTAGTCGCTGGATGTCGATTGCATCAACTCCCTAGCCCACCAATATCTTCTGTATAAGTTTTCTTCATTCAATGACGAACAATATAGCAAATGATCTTTGTCCAGCTCAGAGTTTTGGTTGCATAAAGGGCTGTTATATATACCAATGCTGTGTAGATGTTTACCAAGGCAATCATATCCAGTCTCCAGGCGGAAAGCCGCTACTGCGATGGATCTAGAGGAGTCTGGGATTTTACAAGTCGGGACACTCCATTATACAGTGAGTAAATTTTAAAATGATTTTCATTTTTCCAGAGATCTATTCTTACAATTTCAGTCTTATCTTGCGTGCTTCCCATTTGTTTTAAGACTGTAAATCTCGATGTTGATGTGGACTTGATTCCCACCAGGATTCCCCTTGCAATTTGTCTTTTTTTTTCAGACAAAACAAAGTATATCACTTAAATTTAAATTTTTGTAAAGTTTCATCAGTGACATAAGCTTCGATTAGGGAGAAGATATCGACATTCCTATCATGACAAATATTCTCGAGTTGTTGCAAACGTAGCTCCAATCTTGCAAGAACTGTTACTCATTTAGCACTACCCAAGGGGCACGTGTAGCTTAAAGTATGCTACGAACGCAAGTAACTTTACCCCATGTGATACTACGTTAACAATTATGAAAATTTCTGAATTAAGAAAAATAATTAACTGTTTTAAATCTGCTCGTCTGCATTAAAAGAAATTCATACATAGATTCATACAAGACGTTCATACATAGCAAATTATATTTTTTTTCTTTTTTTTTTAAACAAAAAAAATTAACGAACTATATAATAAAAAATCTGATTTTATTTTATCGAATTAAGTATCTTCTTTCAATTTAGACTTATTTTCTTTCTTATATAAATTAAATCTTGCTGCTGAGGAAATTATCAGAATGTAAAAAAGATAATGACTTAGGAAAACTTTGAGGAAGTACTTAATTGCAGTACAATGACAGTTTATGAATAACACCCAATAAAAGGAAACATACAGAAATTCTATGGAGGTAGTATTTGATGTAAACATGAGATATTTATTCCGATTCTGATCTTTATCACAACAATGACAAACAAAAACATCAAACGATTTACTTCCACCTGATCTGCCATATATAATTATGAGATGCTAACAGCTGGCATGCCCATTCTTTTTTGAACGAGTGATTCGAATTCATTGTAGAATTATGCATTGGTTGTGAGTAGAATTTTTTATACTACATTAAAAAAAAATATTTTTTTTAGAAAATATTATGTATTTAAAATTAATCTTTGCACAAATCATTATTTTTTTCTTCCAATTTTCAATAATCAATAGAAAAACATTAATTTATACGATGTAAAAGATGTAATCCTTTAAAAACTTCTAGAAAATTCGCTTAATCAATTAAAAAAAAAAGAAAAAGAAAAAATATTAATTGATTTACAGGGATGGAGGCTTTAATTTTTTGTGAATTATTGAAAGGTCAAATATTAAGTTGTTATTCATTGTTTCATATTAATATTTTGGGTATAAGAAATAGGAATTTTATAGAAATAGGAAATAGAATTTTTTAATCAGAATACCTGGTTAAATGAATTTTAAATTTTAAAATTGCATTTTTTAATGATTAGTTCTTGTTATTTCTAGTTGTTGTTTTTAATGATTAGTTGTTGTTTTATATAGCTTTTAAGCTATTTAAAAGTAAATTATTGTTTATTGTAATTATATCTAAATCATATTATTATTTATATTTATCATAAATTATTTATTTATCATAAATCACAATGATTATTTATGTCACAGTTTGTACATATAATTATCGCTAAGTTATTAAAAAAATCTGTTGAGATTTTGCAACACACTTTCTAAAAGAAAAGCATTTTGAATGTTATTCCTAAATTATGCTGCTTCTTAGTTCGAGAGAGTCTTTAAATATAGGTTGCTCCCAAAAATCCCAAATACATCTAGTGCATCGGTCGTCCTAGACCACCGACCACATAAATTTCCCAGGGACATTAAATGTAATTGGGATTTGTAAAAAGATCACATCTAGTAGACATCCTAGTGGACATCAGTGGCTTTCCTGTGTCTATTTATCCATTGTAATAAAATGATATATGCATATGTGTTCGAACAAAATTTTAAAACTATTAACCCTTTAAGCCTAATAACGTGTGATCGTGTGGGTGAGGCATTTTTGAAATTTTTTCATGGAAAAGCCTAACTCCCACGATCATGGTGATGCCCCCCTCATGCCTCGGGGAGGGCGCAAGATTATTTTACTTATTTTTTAGTATCATTGGAGTCAATGTCAACTGTAAATTTAAATATAAAAAAAGTAAAATTTAAACATAAAAAAAATTTAGGTCTTAAAGGATTAAAACACTTTCTAAATTTATTTCGTTCTAAAAATTCGTAGTTAAAAATTTCGAAAAATATTATTAGTAATTATTTTTTTAATTAAATAAAAACCTTATTTTTTTTTTATTGGTCAGATTTTCATGCTTCCAGAAGTCTCCAGTCTTAAAAACTGGCAGGGGCCATTGGTTAAATTACTATAACAAATGTGGTAAAAAATTTACAGTGTTAGTTTTCAATTTAATTTCAAAATTAACACTATTATATTTTTAAAAAACTGCAAAAAAATTAAAGGGACAAGAACAATATTGGGAATTCTTGGATAAGATTGATTGTTTTATTTAGCCCTTATATATTCTTATATTTAGATATATAAGAATATATAAGGCTGTATATATAGAAGATTTAGATAAAGATATATAATATATAAAGATTAGATATATTAGATATGCAAGAATATATATAATTTAGCCCCTTATCCTTATATATCTATTCTTATATCTTATATTTAGCCCTTATATATTCTTGGATAAGAATGATTATATTATTTAAGGTGAATTATTTAAAATATGAAACATTTAATTTTGCACAGGTATATTTTTTAATATAATTTACCAAAACTAAAAACATTTAGTTTTTAGTAACTGTGTAACACCAAGTCATAATTGCTAGTAAAACAAACACAAGACCCAGCAAATATTGATGTATTTTTTATAATTTTCATGTATTTAATAATAACAACCTTTTTAAACATGTTTGTGTATCTATTCTAATATTAAATTTGTATATATATATATATATATACTAGCAGAATCCGGCATATGTTATCCTGCCAAAAAAAGAAAAAATGCATTGTGGAAAATTAGATATCGGGAATATCTTTTTCATTATATGTACATACTAATTTTTATGGATATCGTTTGAACGGTATATAATGCTTCACCCCCATCTGGTGGCAACTAACAATAAAGTGGATAGCGCGAACTTTTCCATACTCGAATATATAATATTATCAATTTTCATAGCGATTGGTAGAACTGTATAGAAGTTGATATATTGCAGCACCATCTGGTGGCGACATACAATAAAGGGGGTAGTATAAAAACATTCTCCATGTTTTGCAAACACACACAAAAAGTTTCATCAAAATCTGCCCAGCCGTTTATGAGGAGTTCAGTGACAAACACACGAACAGAAAAATTATATACATAAAGATATCGTACAAGGTTCAGGGAGAATATTAGCACTACAGTGGTCTTAAATACCAATCGTGCTGAGAGAATTAATGTGGGTCATGGCGGGAATGACATATGACGAATAGATTAATCAATAATGCAAAATGCAAGAAGAGCAGGTGAAGAAATTTTGAAAATACGCATCAGTTAAACAACTGCCTCGTGTGCAGGGGATCAATGCAAGTGAAGAAACTAAGTCGGAAGACAGTGAGCAGGTTTGAATACGAGACAGTAGAGTAACTGTAAGCGCAGCTCACATCTGCTCTGAACCAAACTTCTAAAAAAAAAATTTTTTTTAAAGGAGTATAATGCAGGGAAAAGAGGGTATTTGAAAGGGTTCAGTCTGGTTCCTCCCCTATGAGGGGGATTAAGTAAATGGAGAATTAGTTTTCCGAGGGGGCTGATTGAGTTTTTCCCATATAGACTGAGAAGGATTAGAAGTTTGTCAAGATCAGGGATGGGCAAACTACAATTCCGGCCCACCGGAAGGTTCTATCCGGCCCGCGGACAGAATTTTAATTTGTCGGTTCGAGCAAATTGAAAGAAATATATATTTAAATATTATATATATATCTCATTTTCTACTTTGATTAAATATTTTTTTTTTTCTTCCTTTTTTTTTCAAACGACTGATGATTTTTTACTTTCTCTATTTGGATATTTTTACAGTGTCTTTAAACCTAAATAGTGAAGCAATGAGGTCAGATTTGCAGATTGAATTAATTGAGTTGCAATCTAACAATCATGTCAAGCAGTTGTTTCTAAATATGTCAAAGTTAGAGTATTACAAAATCATTATCGAAAGTAATTTTCCCAAATTGAATATCTCACGTCCAGAAAATCAGGGCTATGTTTGCTTCATCTGATATATGTGAACAAGTGTTTTCAGCTATGAACCATAGAAAGGATTATTTCAGAAGTAGACTGACAGATGAGCATTTAGTCTCATTACTTAGAATCAGTATGTCTCACTTCGAAACTCAATATAAGTAAGATTTAAGAATAAAACCATTCATCTCATTAGCATATTTAAATTGTAATACTTGTATATTGTTTTTAAAATTTTAGAAAAATTTATCTTGGCCCTCAAAACTTTTTTTTTTCGATTTTCGGCCAGCGACCGAAAAGGTTTGCCTATCCCTGGTCGAGATCATTATTGCATCCTTGAAATTGGTTATATACATTACCAATTCTTTCTTGGGAGTTGGATATAGAGATAATTTACTTGAGTAGGAACATGATTATGCTGAGGAATTTAGGTGAGAAATGATCTGAAGATGGGAGGGATTGATGTGTGGCAGTAAATTTGTAATCTTAATGACGAAGCTTAAATGATGATTGTTTTCTGACTTAAATAAATTAATAGTTTAAAAAAACTAAAAAAACACGCTTTTAGAGTTAATTTATCTAAAAAAGTAAAAAATAATTGTTAACATAAGAATAAAATGACTGACGAGAAAATGAATGTCACTGTTCCAAAAGCGTGGGGTGCTTTGCATGACATTTTAAAACTAACTCTGCATTTCGGAATGAACTAGTGAAAAATTATAACGATTGATATCGAGCACCCCACGCTTTTAGAACAGTGACATTCATTTTCTCGTCAGTCATTTTATTCTTATGTTAACAATTATTATTTACTTTTTTAGATAGATTAACTCTAAAAGCGTGTTTTTTTTTAGTTTTTTTAAACTATTAATTTATTTTTTACTTTTTAGTTTCATTAACTCTAAAAGCGTGTTTTTTTAGTTTTTTTAAACTATTCATTTATTTTTTACTTTTTAGGTTGATTGACTCTAAAAGCATGTTTTTTAGTGTTTTTAAACTAATATTTAAATGAGGTCCCGGTACGGAGGAGTGGAACTATAGTTCTTACAATAATGTAATTGTGAGTAAAACAAAGGCTAAATGCGAATAGTCCGTTGTGCCACTGTCCCACGGATCTGATCGCTTAAAGTAGGGCAAAATCGAGCCCAAAGAGTCAGTTATAAACAAACAAACAAACATGCAGGTGAAACTAATATAAAAGCGTATTAAAAAGAATCAACTGTTTTCTTTCTGAAAGATGCCTGTAAATGTTTCTTTGCAGCGCTATTAGTGTATATGAGGAGAAACAGATCTCCAGGGGAAAAAGTCAGTTACATACATACAAACATACAGGTGAAGCTAATAAAAGCGTATTAATAAAAAAATACTAAGTCTCAGGTTATAGAGACTCTTAATTTTGACGTTTGTTCTTTCTTTTTATATCAACTGAATCATTGAATCCTCAACGATTATGTTAATCATTGAGTCCCCATTACTCATGTTATACACGGAAAAGGGAATCATTTGCGAAAGCTATGTTTAGTACTGCAGGTGTTTTGGTGCTAATGTTGCCATTGCAGCTTAGTAAAGATTACTATTTGAACACCTTTTACTATGGAGAATCATTACATTGTCAATTTTTAGCTAATCCTATCTCTAATCTTTGCTCATAGATTCGAATCTATTGCTTGGATTCTTGCCTTGAATTGCTAAAAACTGAAAACAGATTTTATTAATCTTGGAATCTTATTACATATTCTACAAATTTTTAAATCGCTTTCCTCCGTTAACTTTTTTTAAGATTTTAGTTTTTGTTGATTTTATTTTTTCCGTTATGTTATAATTTAAATTATTCCAGTTTTCTACAGCAGACAAAGTCTTACCATTTCCGAATTTACAAAGATTCCACCATTCGTCCGAATTTACAAAGATTATTCCTGATAATGGGCTTCGATGCGCAATTATTTATTAATTGCTCATCAGAATTTACTTTAGTAAAGAGTGCTCTTTCTTCTACAAAAAACTACGTCCAGGTTACCCGTAGATAAAGAGACAGTATCGAGAGCCCGTTTGTCCCTGTGTTCTGCGCAAAGAAGTCCAAAAATATCATAATGTGAAAACTACTACTACATCGCAGTGCCTAGAGCTGAGTTGCCCCTTTACAGTTTCGGAATGATGTGGGTGAGAAATCTGATTGGGATCTGTGACGCTCTGCTGTCATAGGAGCTCGGGACCTACGGTTTAAAGTGGATTCCGAATCACTACAAACATCCACGACACCGCCGCGACTCGAACCCTGTGGTAACGAGAGCCAGAGCTGTAGCCACTCGGCATTAGGCCCCATAATGTGAAAATTGGATCTCTCATTTGGTATTGCAAAAATTCTTCTACGGTAGGAAAAAAACTTTTGGTGAATAGGAAAGAGATTTTTCACTTACCCCAATAACGAAAAGTGGACAGAACTTATAGTATGCCTAAAGTTGCATCCAAACTTGAGAGTAAATGGACTGAGAGACGCATAAAAAATCTGTCCCCTCAGGTCTGAATGAATATTTTCTGCTTTTTATGCTATTCTTTTTTTGCTTAAAGCATTATGAAAAATAGTTTCAGATCAATTATAATCATATACTGATTTTAATTTTCAGTAGTAAAACCAAACTTTTGTTACTTCTACTGTAGACAATTCTCTTCCACAAAACATTTAAATAACCAAAGAATCAAATAGATCCAATTTTAAATTTTTGTCCCTTTTTAATATTTTCAGATGGTTTAGATTACAGTTAATCACCGAAGATAAACAAAAATTATCTGCATTAAAGAAGGAAAAAATAGTCTTAAATTTATGCAACACCACGATCCGAAAAATTTTTTGATATGAAAAAGGTTGGTATTTTTTTTTTCTAATGCAGCTGGCAAACAGACATGGACGTCTTGGATGCTTTAAGGCAAGCGCTGCACTGACGTTACTCACTTTGCATTACCCAGGGGGCGCGTGTCACTTGAAGATAAGCCACGGACGCGGAATAACAATGCCCCCGCAACGCTCTTATTAGACCGGGACCTACGGTTTAAAGTGGATTCCGAACCACTATACACATCCGTGGCACCGCCGGGACTCGAACCCGAAACCTATGGTACCGAGCGCCAGAGCGCTAGCCACTCGGCCATTCAGACCCCAAAAAGGTTGATATTGTAAAGCATATAAGTATATATTGTTTGGCATGTTTTATTTTCAAAGTTAAATAAGTACTGCAAAAATGTTTCATTTGATACACCTTCTTTGAAATTAGCCCCAAAGTTGTCTTTGTTGAGAAAAGATGGAGAAAATTTTGTAACATATATATATATATATATATATATATCGATGCATATTCCTTCTGATTTTATCATACATAATCGCTTTTGTTAGAGATCCTTTGTACCTCTTCAAAAGAATTTTCGATTTAACAAAAGGCTGCCGATTGCTTGTTCACAGAGTGAGATCAATTCACTTTTAGTCAAACTTTAAAGCACTTCATTCTCAGCGTAGCTTTAAAAGTTCCTATTAGCAACAGCCTTACAAAAATCACACAGAAAATTATTACTTTTTTTACTTGAATAAAAATTTTAATTTTTTCTTAAAATTGTATCAATTTTATTCATTTTAATTGTTTTCATGCAAATGCACAGATCTTTGGTGAACACGGAGCGTCAATTTCCAAATGCCAACATTTTATTTGGCGAGGACAAAAAAGAAAAATTCATCATCATTTTCGTTTATCTCTAAAAATACAGAGATCACCAAGAGTGTACCAAGTACTGGGAATCTACTAATTTACTTATTTTAGATCTAATTTTCTTAAAATTAAATAACTTTTACGTCTTCTGATTATTTGTTTTTATGCGTATGGGTATATCTCTGAGGTCTTCTGCTGCTTGCTGGTCAATTGGATAGCGCTCTGGCCTTTGGTATCATAGGCTTCAAGTTTAAATCGTGGTGATGGCATGGATGTTTGTTAGCGGTTCAAAATCCACGTCTAACTGTAGGTCCTGGCCCAAGGTGTGCACATAAAATCATTGTAGAGCGACAAACCAAACCGAAGATCTTCTATTAAAGGCAAATCTTTTAAACAACCATTTACCACTACAGCCTGAATGGCCGGGTGGCTAGCGATCTGGCGCTCAGTATCACAGGTTTCGGGTTCGAGTCCCGGTGATGCCATGGATGTTTGTAGTGGTTCGGAATCCACTTTAAACCGTAGATCCCGGTCCTAATAAGAGCGTTGAGGGGGCATTGTTACTCCGCGTCTAACGTCTATACTTATCTTCAAATTACACGCGCCCCCTGGGTAATGCAAAGTGAGTAACGTCTGTGCAGCGCTTGCCTTAAGGCATCCAAGACCAAGCTGTCTAAGTGTCTGCCAGCTGCATTAGAACGAAAAAAAATATATTTACCACTGACCAAAAAAAAAAAAAAAAAAAAAAGGAATTTCTAATATTTTTCTGTCAGCGAGGGTGAAAAAAAGAAAAAAAATTCTTGTATTGCAAATAATTTTCCCGCAAAATGAAAAAAATAGGACTATCCATGATCTAAATAAGATCCTTTACCTCGACATTAGAATTGGAAAAAATTCAACATAAAGTCAGGAGCGCCGCAGTGTTTCTCCTGATATGTAAAAGTAGCAGCTTATTAAATCTTATACCACGCCTTTTCCTATGTTATATCACGATTTTTCTCATGTAGAGATTTTAATTGTTTTACCAGCTTTTGTTCATATATGTGATATTAAAATAATTATTGAATCACCGGACATTGCAGGTGGAAAGTGTTATCCAAATCCATTTCGATTTCAGAAAATCATTGAGACTACTTTACTTTTGCGGGAAAAATATTTAAAGATTTGCACAAATACCAGTTAAAAGTAAACTTTCTTGCAAACTTCAGTTTTAAATTTTAAGATCTGATTTACCTCATTTCTGAGTCACGTGTGCCTTCGGGCTGGGCGTACTTACAGTTTTCTGCATTACCTCATTTCTGAAATACGACAAAATCAAGATTTCTCATCGCAACCTTTTATTGCCCTTCAAAAATTTGATCTTAGCTAAAGAATTGCAGTAAATCATGCTTCAACATTTTTGGAAAATTATTTTAAAGTAAGTTAAATATTCTTTTACTAAAATGTAATTATTATCAAATTACTTTTTTATTTGAGCTCAGCTCTTTCTGTGCTTAAAGAATTTTACGGGAATCGAGTAATAGTCGCATTGAAGGAATATGCAAAGGAATGGTTTAAAATTTTACTAAACTTGTGTCATAAAATGGGGCCTGATGGCCGAGTAACTAGCTCTCTGGAGCTCGGTGCCACAGGATTCGAGTCCTCGGCGGTGCCACGGATGTTTGCAGTGGTTCTGAATCCTCTTGAAATTGTTTGCCATCTGGATTTACCCTCTGGATTTGGGTGTAGGGTTGACAACCATATCCTGTAAAAAGAAAATATCTCCTGTTTCGAAATCTGCCAATAGGCAGATGGCCTTGGTCCCCTATGGGATTGTTGCGCCGATGATGTGTCATAAAATGATTGCTTCTTTTCAAATATTCAATTATTTCAACTTTCTTCACTGTTTCAAGTTGGGCATGGGTGTTCTCTTGGTTATTGTCAACACGCAAATGTAGATCAAATCCTTAAAAAGATATAAGGCAGAATCAGTGGAAGTGAATATTGATTGTCCTGTAATTAACTCCCTGGTATTAAAGCCCATGGTGGACCCAGGCCGTCCGCCTACTGGCACATTTCGAGACAAGAAACATTTTCTTTTTTATAGAGTAGGATTATCAGCCCTACGCCCAACGCTCTACAGTCATATTTGAACTTGGGGCCTGATGGCCGAGTGGCTAGTGCTCTGTCACTCGGTACCACAGGTTTTGGTTCGAATCCCGGCGGTGCCATGGATGTTTGTAGTGTTTCGGAATTCACTTTACGCCGTTGGTCCCGGGCTCATATGACCATTGAGCATCACAGTACCCAGTCAGATTTCTCTCACCTACATCATTCCCAAACTGTATAGGGACAACTCAGCTCTAAGCACAATGATGTCGTATGGTGTAGTATTATTATTAATATCAGACCTGAACCTAAGTGAACACAAATTTAAAGTGGATCCAAAACGCTAGTCACTCGGCCATCAGGTCTCATTCATTGATATATAGTACCCATTATTAAAAATTGAGGGGAAAAAACGCCAGCTGGTTTTTGTGTATCAACTATTTTGAAAGTGTAGGCGCCTTTCGCAAAAAACAAAAATTGTAAATTAATTTATAAACGCATTTTGAGAAATGTTAAACATTTATTTGAAAATATCTATCTTTTTTTTTTTTTTTTTTTTTTTTTTTTTTTTTTTTTTTTTTTTTTTTTTTTCATGTATCGCATTTAAATATTTTGGCAGCAGATTTGTGGGAAATTTAATGCATAATTTCGAGTACTTTTCTGTTAGTGGAGCGCCGGGAAGACATGTAAAATGCAGCCAAATCTGCGCCAATTTGTAATGTACGTTTGGCGCAATAGAAGACAATTTACTGCAAAAATTGCAATTATATCGAAAAAACGATTGCACACATATTGCCTGGCAACCTGCTAACAGAAAAGTACTTCACTTTATTGCATTTTTTTATTATTAAAGTTTTTATAAAATAAATAAATGCACAAATTTCTGTTCTTAATATGTAAAATGTGTAAAATTTCAATGTGTAAAATCTTTGTTAATCAGTAATTATTAAAGACAGAATGTCTACATTCCAAAATTTAGCCTTTATTGAAAAAAACTAGGCGTTGTTCCTTTAAAAAAATCATTTATTTATTAAAATAATTTATTTATTTATTTAAGAAATTATATATATGAGTTATAAATATTAATGAATTACAAGGTTGCGAATTAATTATATTATTAATTGGTCTTGCAACAAAATCTGATAATTTCTATATTTCACTAACTATTTTGAAATTATCGCATATTTCTAGATTTATTAGAGAGTTTTTGCATACCGTACGTTAGGTTACCGTAGGACGTCCGTTAGCTTTTTCCCTAGCGCATGCTCAGTTTCCTATGAGCATGCGCGCTAGGGAGAAAAAGCTAACGGACGTCCTACGGTAACCTAACGTACGGTATGCAAAAACTCTCTATTATTAAATTTCAAAACGCTAAAAAGGAACCTAATCAATCACATTTTTCTATTAGTGGTATGAATCAATCTCTATAACAGGCGTGAGCTTTGGTATAATGAAATTGTACACATGAATAAAGAAAATCGGATATTTAATAATGCAAAAAGTAGCAACAGTTTTGATCGATTACTGACCCTTTCGTGCTGAATTGATAATAAAATGAACGAGTGAGAATGAACGAGTTAGAATTGATACTAAAATGAAAAAACCACCAAGATTGAGCTTGTAAAATAAATGGCGTTCTGCTCTTTGTTTAATGTATCTGGCAGCATTAAAAATTGGAATTTCTGTCCAAAATATCGATTGTTTTATATGTATTTGAAATTGTAGTTTTGTAATTCGTTGGGTTTTTTCTGGAAAATCTAAATGCCTTTTTTAGGAATTTTTGAAATTAAATTTTAAATTTTTATTTCTGATCTTTTAAAAATTTGTAATGTTTATTACGTTTATACCTTTTTAAATTTATAGGAATAATAAAAAAAAAAAAAATTAATTAGAATTCATTCATTTCAGTTGGAAACATCTTTGTAAATTCTTTGAATACATTAACAATTCTAATCCTGATTTCTATCGTGAGTCCTTCTCATGCAAAGAAACAAAATTCTTTGTTGTAAAATGTTCTTACTGTAAGTTTTGAAAAATTTCTGATTTTTTTCAGCGTTTTTTTACCCCAAAAAATGTTTTGAAAACATATATTTTTCCTGAATTTATTTTTAAAAACAGCTATTTGTTATACTTAAAATTTTTAATCGAAGTATTAAAAACCCGAAGGGCCACATATAAAATTATATATTTTGACCCACTATAGACATTTTTTTGGAGTGAAAAATTGAAACATAATGAGATATTATTTTTGTGTTTACTATTATTCTTACATGTAAGCGTAGATAATTTTATAATAATGATACTAAGCGCACGTTATAAATAAATACTAAAAATGAAATATAAGAAATATATAAATATAAATGAAATAAAAAAAAATGAAATTATTAAAAAATATTTAGTATTTTATTAGTGCGATATTTGTGCCTCCACTTTTTTACTTAGCTTTTTGCAAATCGATCTCAATTTGGGTATTTGCACATCGTAATGGGTGTTGCTGGTTAGCGTCTGTTATGTCTAGAGTGTTTTGTGTTTGGTCAATTTCATTTTCGGAAAAAAAAAAAAAAAAAAAAAAAAAAAAAAACGATTTTCAGGTGTAAGTTGAACCAAAAGCGCTAACAACTTGAGCTAAGAGTCTGGTTTGCTCTGCTATCAACAATTAAATATGCGTATCTAGGGATGGTGACTGTGTCACTGAGGTCACTTAAAGTGAAACATAGAACATGTTATATTAAATGTTCCAAGATGCGCACGCATCATGAGTTAGCAGAATATAATTTATTTATTCTGCGAATTCATAAATAAAATAGGCAATTTCTGTCATATATTTGCAAGAATATTATTTTAAAATCAATGTTCATTTTATCTCATAATTTCGACAGTTAATTTTTGAATATATGGATGCACAAATAATTTTTTTTTTTAATAGATTGTTTTTCTCTGCTTTGGCCATTATAAAATAAATATATTTTGTAAAAGTGTGAGAAATCTCACTTGCAGGAAAAATATTCAAGGATGGCCGCATGCGGTTTAGAGGAAGATGGCCCTTAGGCCCTTAGGCCACCCCTGGTTTAGAGGAATATTGAACCATTCTTCATGGAGATATTGTAAAAGTTCCTGGGGAGATGCCGATGGAAGATATCGATTCAGGATGGATCGGTCTAAAATAGACCATAACGGTTCGATGATATTGAGGTCGGGAGACTGTGCGGGACAAGGTAGATGTTTTATTTTATCCTCTTCATCAAACCCTGATTGGACAGGTCCTGCTGCATAAATAGGAGCATTATCATCCTGGAAAATTTCATTTTTTACAGGAAACAAAGTTTGCATCTTAGGATGGACCTGTCAGCTAAAAGTTCTCTGTACTTCTCTTCAGTGATTCTTTCTTATCCGATCAATCATAATCCTGATTGATTGGACCAGCAGAAAACCATGACAGGGCAGCCCATACCATGAGAGATCCAACTCCAAGCTTGACAGTTGAAAGGTTGCAATTCACGAACATACGTTTGTGCAGGTCTCCATCAAACGTGCACCCGGCATGTTGTGGCAAAAAATGGGAAGGATGTTTCGTCTGAACATATAACTGTCTCCCACTTATCAATCGACCAGGTTTTGTTGTTGTGGAACCATTGCAGACAATATAATTATTAATAGATGTGGCAAGTGGCTTGGGAATTGCTGCTCTGGAGTAAATGTCCTGTTTATGAAGGTGCCTTCTGTAATGATTGACACTGGAGAATTCAGATGCTGATTGAGCTCTGCGGTCACTTTTGCTGCAGCTGTTCGCTTTTGAGACAATCCGCTTCAATACCCGTCGGTCTCTTTCACTGAGCTTCTCTTTCCGTCCACTCTTTTGCTTTGCCGAGCTTGTCTTGCCCCACTGTGTGTACATTGTCATGACTTTAGACATCATACCTCTAGAAAAGCCTAAACATTTGGGATATTTCTATAGTCGGATTATAGTTGGATTGATATAGATGTTGATTATAGATTATAGTTTTGCTCCTACAATTTTGGCTAGCGCTCTGGTCTTTGGTAGCCCAGGCTTCAGGTTCGAATCCTGGCGGTGGCATGGATGTTTGTGGGTGGTTCGGAATCCACGTTAAACTGTAGGTCCCGGTCTGTTTAGCCCTCGTGCGCACAAGATGACCGTAGAGTGACAAATCAAACCTACAATTTGGTCTTTTTGAAAGTATGTGATGTCTTTACATTTGACAAAAATCCAAGACCTATACAACTTCATTGAACCTACCTCCTACTACCATGATCTATACTTTTTATATTACAAAAAAATAATAATAATAATATCTATAATAATAAATGGTAGCTATTATTGCATTTTAATGCTTACGAAGCGCATTCTTAAATGTCACTTTTATTCACATGTGTTTCCATTGTTTTTATAACCACCTGTATATCTATCATCATTTATTGTTTACTTCTTTATTGTCGTCTTATTTATTTATTATTTGTATTTTTTTTTTTTTTTTTTTTTTTTTTTTTTTTAATTGTTATGAGCAATAGGCATCCTTTAAACAATATTGCCTAAAGTAAAAATAAAAAATAAATTAATGAATCTATTGTAGTTATAAACTTTTCATTGCACATAATAATTTTTTTTCTAAGATATATTAAAAATAAAGTCTTTTTTTTTTTTTTTTTTTTTAAATCTGAAAGATAGCATTAAAATATATAAGTTTTTGGAAATTGAAAAAGTTTGAAAAATTACTGTGAAATGTTGCTTAACTTTACAATGGTAAATATTTTGATTGCCTTTCCAATTAGACTTATTTCAAAATATCAGATTAATAAAAAGTTAAATAGCAAATTTTTGCTATGCGACTGTTTATTTTGCAAAATTACTGCGACGACATTTTTTTAATGACTTAAATATCGTCCTAAAAGGGAAATCTTATCGCAAAATGTTTTAACTTTGAACTGATTTTTAGCTTAATTTCTATTTAAAAAAACTAAGCATTATATGCTAACTGAGCATGCAATAAAATGCTGAAAATGCGTCTGTTCAATTGATGGAATTAATTATACACAGAAAAATGTCTATGAATCCATTTTTGCGATAAATATTTCAAAATTTCATTCGAAATTTTCTAGCTTAATTTTTGTTTTTAGACCGAATAACTATCGCGTGAAAAATTGGCAAGCTGCCAACTCAGACGAATTC
This sequence comes from Caerostris darwini, assembly GCA_021605075.1. Classification (NCBI taxonomy): domain Eukaryota; kingdom Metazoa; phylum Arthropoda; class Arachnida; order Araneae; family Araneidae; genus Caerostris; species Caerostris darwini. Next base: position 373,139 of record BPLQ01011075.1, on the reverse strand, counting down.
AAACACTTGTGCAATAGGGGAAAGAAAGGACATTTCAGAGGGGATTTAATTTCAATAAATTTAATTAAAAATTTTAATAATTAGAATTTTAAATGAAATACTAATGAAAGAAAAATTAACTATAAAAATTTTCCAATAATTATTAAATTTTAGTTCTTCAAATGTTGTTCTGCGTCTTATCCATCTGACTAGCACCCCTAACAAGTAATCTATTCTCCTATTTCCGCCTTTTAACCGGATGTTTACCTTTCCACAGAATAGTTCGTAAAGTAGACATTGTTTACATTTAATAATACTTGTTTTTCCTTTACAAATAATAATTACATGACATTGTACAAATTTATAGATCTTGCTATCTTTCATTTTTAAAATTTAGAAGAAAAATTATACGTATTTTATTTTATCATTAATAAAATCTTCAAATCATGATGATATAAATAAAATTCCTTTATTTCATTATGAATAACAAGTAACAAAGATAGTAACTTTTTAATAAGAAGAAATGGAACATAATAACAAATAAACAGCAAAAGCTATTTTCCAGAAGATAAACAGAATGATTATATATTTTACAGAATGATAATTTTTTTTTTTTTAATCTGGAATTGAGTAACAAATCAATATGAAAACAATTTAGTGCTATGATGAATTATTTTATTTATACTCAATTAAAATTGTGAGATGTTCTAAAATTCTTGTTATCTCAGCGGATTTATCATGGGCATTGTAATATCTCGGCGTATGTTAGACCTATAATGGCTTCAAGAAGAAGGCCACTTTCAGGTTCATGGATACACTTTAATTTTTATTTAGAAGCATTATGTATATGCAGATACAAAATTGTGGGTTATTATACAAAGAAATGAAAATTAAAAACATAAATTTGATCACAAGTGCACGATTAATTCATAAGTGCAGTTCATTCCGAAGTCGGAGATTTTCAGAGTTCTCGAGTCTACTTCGAATCTAATTGCCTGGTCTGCGGCAGACCTTAATTATCACATGGCGTGATTCCCGAAACTACAAGGAAACTTGGGTTTCGTGAATCATGTTCACTTTGGAAACAGGCAGAAACTCCGGCCTATTCAGTTACTTCAGAGAAAAAAAAACCCACTTCTGGTCGACTCGTCGCAGAACTTCCTCCTTTCTTCTACAAAATCTTCCCTTCAAGAAAATCCGACAAAAGGGTGGGGGGAGCTTCCCTCACTTCTCAGACAAGTAGACATGGCGGAGTAGACATTTCCCAGCTCATGGTCTATTACTAATCACGATGCAACAACTCATGGTGTAGTCCATATTTTATCTATAATTGTTTCGACCTGTGCAGGTCATGAGGTCTCGTTATCCATGATACCGAATATCTGCTATCAGATTTGAGTTACATGTTGTTCTCATTAGTACAAAACACTAATTGCATGCAATATAGCCAACTACAATACTGTTTATCTGCTATCAAATTTGAGCGATGGATTTTTATTATGTACTTGTTTAAAAATATACATTCCTCACTCCTGGGAATTAAATGCCAAAATTCTTCCAGTGAGAAAAAAAAAGCTGCACCATCTACAACACAGAAACGGAAGCTTTTCTTTTAACGGTTCTTTTCAAGTATTGAAATAACTCCCTTAGTTCAGAAGAACTAGTGAGATATCATCTGAGTCTGTGCGGTAAATTGCATCTTAAATATTATTAAAAGTAGAAAAAGTCGTCGGCACAATTTTGTAATAAAATAATTTTCATTTTGTCCTATAGAATGGCAACAACTATGTAATCGCGCGTTCCTGGAAAATAATAGAGAGTTTTTGCATACCGTACATTAGTTACCGTAGGACGTCCGTTAGCTTTTTCTCCCTAGCGCGCATGCTCATAGGAAATATTATTACAGATACGCATGAGCAATTTCCTATGAGCATGCGCGCTAGGGAGAAAAAGCTAACGGACGTCCAAAATACGGTATGCAAAAACTCTCTAATATTGAAGCTGTTCTACTTGGAACTCGGCGGATTGTTTGGCGATAAAATTAGAAGAGAGTTTTTAGAAAGTTTTTGCATAACGTTTTTTTATCGTCCGATATTTTTTCCTTCCTAGCGCGCATGCTCATAGGAATAGCTCAGTAGTTCAGTATTACAGATAAGCATGCGCAATAGGTACAATGTTTCCTATGAGCATGCGCGCTAGGAACAAAAATATCGGACGATAAAAAAACGTTATGCAAAAACTCTCTATTTTGAAACGTATTTACCTAATAGTACTTGAAGCTTAAGAAATTTGTAAATTTCTAAATAGCATCTGGATCCTTATTGGCCTTAAATTAGTCAAGTGCCACAATCTGCTCGTATTAATTACGGATTCGTGACAAAAATTTATGTTATTGCAGATATGAGGGAGAAATTACAGATTATCATATTAAAAAATTAAAATTAAAAAAAATTTCTCTTGTGCAATTTAAAAAATTTTTCCTCGTACATTTATAATAAGATTGTTATATTTTCTGTTGCTATGATTTTTTATGAACCCGACAGAAAATTTATTCATTTGAAAAAGACGGAATGTAAAACAAAAATGAAATCTATTTAAAAATTTCAAGATAAAAACTGAAGTATTTAATGCAGAACCAAATTTACAGTCTATTACTAATTCACAAATTTGAATTCAAAGCTTTAATTTACCACATTAACCATAGATCCTATATGTTGTAATAGAGTTAAGGCGGCTGGTGGATGGCATGCTGGGTTTTCGACTAAGCAAGCTCTAATCACATCATGACATGCAATATTAACCCAAAAGTTCCCGTGTCTACACCGGATATGGGCACATAAATCTCTAAGCTGGAAAGCCCTGATTCTACTGGACTTGTAAAGCAGAGTGAGAACACCCTAAATGTCTTCCTTGGTTATGTTCATTTCAAAATGCGGATACAATGTAGTTGGCCTTTCATAGTGACCCCTGGATAACGCTGAATATACTATATATTTTCTGTTCTGGTGGTGAATGACTTCAGGTTCTTTCACCGCCTGGTGCCTGTAATGAAGGGCATGAACTCCGAAATGCCATCGCAGGAGATGCTAATTGATAATTATGATGGCGCAACGCCATATTAAAGCAGTCCAAGGGCTTCTATATTAAAAGAAGTGCAAACGCACAAACAGTGTGTTTTATAGTGTATATAAAAATATTAGCCATTAACTGCAGCGCCATGTTACTATCCATTAAACTTAGTAAAACGATGAATTTTGTATTTATGTAATAAATAAAACCCATGCACACATGATTATGAGTATGTATAATCCTCAGTGTCCTGTAATACAGGAAAGAAATCCCATGAGTAGTCATGTCATCATCCCATGAGTAATCCCATGGATGGAAAAAACGGCCAGTTTCTGATGCGACGGAGTACCAGTAGGTAAAAGTAGGACTTGGCTCCGCCATGCTGAAGAAGGGCAGTGCCTTCCGGGAGAACTTTTAGGGGGACTACCCCGCATTTTCTTATAGTATGAGAGAAAACTCCCACCAGGTAGCGGTCTAATGGTCAATCTCCTAGCGCTCTGGCTTTTGGAATCACATGCTTCAGGTTCAAATCCTGGCGGTGGCATGGATGTTTGTAAGTGGTTCGGAATCCACATTAAACTGTAGGTCCCGGTCTAATGAGCCAAAAGTGTGCACAAAATGTCCGTAGAGCGACAAACCAAATCACGAGTCGGAATAAATACATGATTTTTAAATTTTATTAAAAACCAAAATTTTAAAATAATGATTAAAAATTCAATTTTTTAAATAAACATATTGAAAAATTTTTTTTTTTTTTTTAATTTTTGAATAAAATTTTATCTGCGATTGTTTATATTTTTAACTAATATAAACAACCACAAATAAAAATAGCATAATTTTTTCTTTATTTATGGCTTTATTCTGCATTATTTATTAAAAAAATTATTTATAATGATTATGTTTTTATTACTAATATATTTTTATTACTGTTATAATTATTTATTAATGATTTAGTTATAAGGATTATGTTTTTATTACTTATGAGACATCTATCATATTTTCTTCAAAAACAATGTAATTGCTATGTTATTATACATAAGACCCATTCTAATTTTACTGAAGGAATCCGCACTTGAATAAAAAAGAAATAATCTGCCATTACTATGCTCATAAAAAAAATATCAACTGCATTAATGAAATAAGCACGGGCGGTAGGCAAAAGGGCGAAGAAATAAAGAAAGGCATTTTAGCCTTTTTATGCTTTACGTGTTTGTGGAAAGTAGTGTCTTGACCCACTCACATAATTTATTCGCGGACAATATATTCTGGCGGCATTTTCTTTTCTTTTTTTAAGTGTGGAACTCGGAATCTTATCACGTGAGCTGATGACGTCACGCGAAAACAGAAACATGCAAAAGTCAGTTTTATTTTATCTTCTGCGCGAATTGAGTGAACGTCAAAAGTGAGTTTCCTGCTGAAATTAGTTGTTGTTCTTTCAGAATTAACTGTGTTTATTCGGAAAGATGGCTTCGCTCTATACAAAAGGGTTGCAGAAAGTTATTGTATTGGCGAAACAGTTTTTAAAAGTGGTTGAAAAGGGTTGCGAATTATGGTAATTATTGGCAATTCCATATGATATTAATTAATTAATTTTATTTAAGATGATAGTTTACTAATTGGTGTTTAGATGGTAGATTTGATATAGAATTCTAAATATTGTAAATTGTCACAAATCAAAATAAAAAATTTTATTAACAAGAAATCTTAATTTCAGTAAAATTGAAAATAACCAATAAAGTTTTCAGCTGTTAGCAATTTTTTCATTTATTTTTATATTAGTTCTCAAAATAGTGAAAACTGATTTAGAAATTAAAGTTTGATAAAATCAGAAAAAAATTGACAATTAAATATAATAACTACTTTTTTTTAAATATTACATCTTTTGCAATAGATTATTTTAAATATGTGATTTTCAGGGCAATTTCACTATTTTAATTATTTTCTGAATTGTAAACCTTGTAAACTGTCAAAACAAAATAAAAAACTTTAATAACAAAAATCTTTGTTTCTATAAAATTGAAAATAACCAATAAAGCTTTTCGATTATTAGTAATTTTTTCATTTATTTTAACAAAAGTTTTCAAAATCGTGAAAACTGATTTAAAAATACAGGTTTGGTAATATCTGAAAAAATTAACAATTAAATACAATATCTACTTTTTTTTTTCAATATTTTATTTAATGTAGCTTTTGCGATCGATTAGTTTTAAGTATGTAAGTTTCAGCGCAATTTGATATTTTAAATTACTTTAATAATCATTATCATTAATATGCATTTGAGAATTATGCGCAAAATGAAAAATATCTTCAAAAAGCATCAAAAGATTTTTTAAATGGTTAAAGCGATGCATAAAAGTACAAAATGGGTAATAAATATTTTTCTGTATTAAACGTACAGAATTTTCGCAAAAAAAAAAAAAAATAGAAAAAATATTGTGATATTTTTACATAATTACAATTTATTCTAATTTATTTAATAATCTACAATTTATTCTAATTATTAGAGAGCATCGTTTTCTTTGTCGTAGTTCTCACTTTAGTAAATTAATATTTCGAATAATATACCTTACTATGAAAGTATTTTTTTTTTTATTTAGCACAAACTGAGAACTGTTATTTATTGTACTTAATCAAGAACCGTGCAGAAGTTTGAGTATTTACATTAACTCGATATGAAACTATTATTACCAAATTACAATGATCTGTAGTTTTTTAAACTCATCTTTAACTATAAAAGATAACAAAAAAGCAAGCTTTAAAGTAAAAAAAAATAATAAAAAATAAAAATCTGTTTATGAATTTTAATTTATTATGTGTAAACACGCTCTTTTCATTAGACTGCACGTGAAATACCGCAGTTGTATGCCTTTTCATAATGTCACAAATCGTTTAACCTATTGAAAATACAGTAATTAATGCTGGGCTCTGGCGTTACACAATAACATGTAATATTAGATTTGATTTAAGAAACCAAAACCATCAATCGGATTCTATAGCGACAGGAATATTTGAATCGTCTGCAAGAGTAAAATCAATTTTTTATTTTCTACTGCATTTTCAATCAATATTCTAGTTAAACAATCAGTTTGAATCTATCTTTACAACTGTATTTTAATCTAACTCGCTTTTGTTGATGTCGCTTTCGCGAAATTCAACAAATTGATTGCAATCATTTCACCAGAATGTTTGGAAAGCAAATTTTTGCCGACGTTGTACAAATCTGTTTTTTTTTAGATCTTCATTTTTTTTGGCGATATCAGATGCCTTACACCGAACATAGTCACACATAAAAAAGAAATTTTTAGCCACATTAAAGTTCTTAGATCAAACCATTATTATTTCAATTCAATATTCGAATTACATAAAATAATTTTAATATATTAATTTACGCAATATTAATATTAATAATTATTAATAGTATTTAGTATTGCGTAAGAGCATATTAATTTTAATATACGCATAGCATTAGATTTACAAAGGGTATAAGTTACAAGATCTACAACTAATTTGATTTAAATCCAAAACTTATGCAAGATTAATTGACTTTAGAATCTATTAAACCAAAGCGTATGAGTGATAAAGTCTAACCGATTTAATTTTTGTTGTATAAATTTTCGAATAGATCAAGTCGACCTATGACTTTTGAACATTTAAATAGTTGTAATGCTCATTCTCGGTATGAGGGCATGGCCAAAAAGTACTATGGAGCCCATTAACCAAAGTTTTTATTCGCCAATGTTCGTCGTTTGTAAAATAAATAATAAATATTCGGAGTACATAAGTTATCTAATGAACAGTACCACTAGGAACCATAGCTTATGTCTTTGAAAAAATTGAAAGAAAATTGTGGCGCCTCATGCTGTGTCTGTCAAATGATCTTTAACAGAAACAGTGGTAATTTCATGCATGATATTTGCATAAAAAGATGATCAAAATCAAACCATTTTTCAAATCGAGCCGTGCATGCTCGCGCTAATTGTACACGATCCAACAGCTTTGTACACATAAAAATGAAGTTATCCTGCAGACAAGTAACTTAAGTCTCATTCTGTAATAATTGGGATTCTAGACACCAATTCTTTCAGATGTCCTCTTATTGGCGTCGGATGGATAGCGATATACTCTCGCGCGATTGTTAATGTCTCCACGCTGATTGTAGAGAGGCCTGATGGCCAAGTGGCTAGCGCTGGGGCCTTTGGTACCACAGGCTCCAGATTCGAATACTGGCGAGGGCATGGATGTTTGTTGGTGGTTCGGAATCCCCGTTAAACTGTAGGTCCCAGTCTATTTAGCTCTGCATGACAAAGATGTGCACAAGATGACCGTAGAGCGACAAATCAAATCACACTGATCGTAGATAATTAGCACACCTTCATTTCAGGAAGTGAACAACTATCACTATGAAAGATCGTCATTTTTCAAGCATTGTAAGCCCAATAATGGCTGTTCATCTGCTTAGCAGTCGCATCCATCTTTAATTAAATTGTTCCATCAAGCCTAGAGATGCTGTTTTTTATTTGAATTTCTTTAAATCTTTTTTGTATTCTCCGCAGTTCCTAAGGTTTATATAAAATTTATATTCCGTTCACCAAATGTAAAGTCACGCTTTTTTCTTTCGTAATATTTTCGAAAATTATGCATTGTTAGCGATGTGGTACTTTAAGCAACTTTAATTGAGACAGTAAGCGAAGATTCTCGACTTGCCCAGTGTATGGGATATTTCCAAAACATATTGTATATTATTGAAATACAATCATAATACCAGTATATGAAAGGCTGCTATATAAAGCAATTCAAAAATTAAGAACGCGCTTAAAAATAAAGTTTTTCAAGAAGTTGTACTTTTTCAAGCGTTTTTCAAACCGATACCAAATTTGAATGTTTGTAGATTAAATCAGATATTATTTGAAAGAAAGATTGGACATTTATTGTAGACATTGTAGATTTTAAAAACCATAACGAGAATACTTTAATTATTAATATCAAAAATAAATTTAAACAAATTTTGAACTCCCACGAAATTACGAGTATAAAAAAAATTAGTAAATTATTAAATTTACTTCTGGTTAGTTCTGTATTTCATTTGAGTTAATTTTTCTCGGGAAAAAAATTAAATTTAAATTGTTAAATTTAAATTTAAATTGTTTATTTATAATAAATACTGGACAGGTAGCTAGAATTCACATTTAAAAATTGATTTTAAAATGATAAAACCAATTAAACTCGGTGCAGTTACTACAGTAACATAACTAAGACGAATTCGCATGGAAAAATTATGTAATTTATGTATGCTAGTTGATGGTCTGATCGAAAACAAATCTCATCATCAATGGCGCAACAGCCCCATGGTGGGCCAAGGCTGTCTGTCTATTCTGGCAGATTTCCACACAGGAGATGTTTTTCTTTTTATGAGGTGGGGTTGTCAGCCGGACGCCCAACGCTCTACAGCCATGTTAGACTGGGACCTACGGTTTAAAGTGGATTCCGAACCACTACAAACATCCATGGCACCGCCGGGATTCAAACCCGCAACTTGTGGCACCAAGCACCAGAACGCCAATCACTCGGCCATCAGGACCCGAAAACAAATCTGGAAGATAAAAAAAAAAAAATCAGTCAAAATACTTTGCAAATTCAGAATCAAGAAAAATATATCTACTTGTAAAAGACCCAATTGTTTTGCGACACTGACATCGAATTATTACCGACATTAATCTACATCAGGAATGTATTGATCGTGGCCTCTTCCTCATATGACCGTTTTACTAGAAAAATATTCGTAGTTCTTAAGTTTTTCAAATTTTGATGAAAGATTAAAAATAGGAACCCAGCTTCAGTTGAATATAATATTTAAATGTTTATTTTTTATTATTTAATACTTTATTGTTTTTCAGGCTAGATCTATCCTTTGTCAATCATGTGCTAACTTGGACATATATTTTTCTCTTTACGATATTAATTTATCAAAACATTTCCCATTTTGAAATTCGCCAGCGCAAATGATATATCAAAATGCGCAAGCTGGTAAGGATCGACAAATATTCCTGAGCAATCTTAGATGGATATTAAAAAAAAATTCAATAAATATAAATCATTTAATTAGTTATTTTTTAGCTTCGTCACTATAAAAATTAAACCAAATACTAAAATACCTATTAATGTAATGTCGCCCTTTAAATTTTCCATTTTATATTAAATTACATATTTTTTAATGCATATAAAGAAATATATATGTGTTACATAATTTTCAAATGTATTTTTGTGCAGTTTGCTGTCAAGTTACTGTAAGTAAGTGAGGCCCGTATTCTTCAAATCTATGCACCTTTAGTCTAGACATATTGCAAATATTTGCATCTTTAATTGCTGTGCATTTTTATCTATATATATTTTTGCATTAATCGTCATGATACTCTATTAGTACATAAAAAAATTAACGAATTCATGGGCATTGAATGTTGGTTGTAATTTCCCTCATTCAAATACTACCAAAAAGACTCTAAACAAATAAACTAGAAAACGTTGATTCTCCAGCAATCATTAAAATAAATACAAAAAATATATTTGCTGTTTAATTTCCTGACTAAAAAAAACTATGTCTTCACTTTAATTACATATTTGTATAAATTTTTAAAACAAATTTGAGGGTGATGAAAGAAGTCCTGAATCTATGGTGGACAGAAAAGACAAACTATTTTTTTCCAATTCTGCTGAACCATCAGTTGAAGATTGATGAAAAATAGTTTTTCACATTTTGTAAATCATTTCTACAAAGGCCAGAAAAATAGAAAATAGTTTTTCACATTTTGTAAATCATTTCTACAAAGGCCAGAATGATACTCAACTTTTCAAGTTCAGATAAAGTGAAAATAGTTTTTCACATTTTGTAAATCATTTCTACAAAGGCCAGAATGATACTCAACTTTTCAAGTTCAGATAAAGTGACTTTTAATTCCATTTTTCAGAAAAATATAAGGTAGGGGGAAAAAATCATTGGATTAGCACATTTCTACACTTTCGTAGACTACCATAGCTTCCTTCATTTAATAATTTTCGAAAATTAATTTTTGGAGCCTACATACAATAATATACAATAAATAACTTTATACTTTTTATTAAAAATTCAAATATTTTTTCAAGTATTTAAAGTTCTCGGTAAAAGATGCTAAATCATGATAATGCTAGTAAATCTGCCAAGTAAAGGATAAATTGAATGAATTATTATTTAAAGGATTATTCCAAACAATAATAATCTTCCTGCTCTTTCTCTTCAATTGAGTTACTTTTTGTATTTTACCACGAGCAGCAATAACTATAGTTTTTGGAGAATTTACAGATTAACAGTACACTAAATCCACCAAAATATATCCATACAATAATAGAAATACACAAATCTAGTTTCATTTATGTTCGGAAGCCATATTTCCTACCGAAAGCTATAATATTCACTACTTCTCAAAAAGTTAAACTGCTTTAGTTTTTCATAACCTAATCCATTTGATTTTTTTCATCATAATTAAATTTCGATATTTATGGAAATAATTTAGTGTTTTTTTTATCGCAGCAACAATTAAAGATGGAAATCCAGATTCTTACAAATATTGAGATCAACTTTCTTCGAGTAGCGTTCATAAAATACAACACTGACATATCAACTTGTGATGGGAAATTATGTAAATCGAATTGTAGTAAAACATTTAAACTTTATAATTTTTATTGCTTTGAATCAATTGCTTACCTCTTAAATTTTCAAATGTTTTCCCTATTTTAATGAAATAAAAAAAAAGGACAATTCTTTTAAAGTTTTGAATTCAAGATAAATATAAATATTGACTATAAATAGTTAAAATTACTATAATTCTTTGAGTTTCAACAATATATTCTAAATATTCCAACACTATATTATATTTTCTATCAATAGGTATATTTCTGGTAGATAGAGTAGACCTTACAATACAAAAAAAAAAAAAAAAAAAAAAAATTTTTTTTTTATATTTGAAAATATCTTTATACAATTTTACATAAAAAATATTCCCGTATTTATAAATTATCACAATTATAGATCTTATAAGGATCCACAAAATGAATTGTAATCAGTGAATAAATGATTTAGACTTAAGTTATGAATTATGGATGATCGATTTATTTATGTTAAAAAAGAGATTCTTATTAAAACAGAAGGATGACCAAGATATATAACACTGCTGTCAATTAAAATTGCTACACCATGAAGGCTTGCATACAACAAGAAATTGGAATGAAATGTACAACTTGTTAGAATATGCAAATAATTAACATTTCAGAGCGTATTCGCAAAGTAAGTAGGAATAATGTCACTTACAACTTTGTTGTTGTTATCGTGTCCATGGATTTAAAATATAATTATAAATGTTAGATCAAGTCAAAAGTCTTCTCGATAGTGGCCGCAAGCAATGGCGCCGCTTCACTATACAGGGCTTCTCTTAAGTTGGCCTCGATTGGTACCATACCCAATTGCAAAGCATGGGGAGTGAGTGCTGGGCACTCAAGAATGTGCTTAGGTATTGAAAGCGTTGCGGCAATTTCTGCAGGGGATGTATTCCCTGGTCTTGACTTACAACTTTAAAATGAAAGATTGTAAAGATTTCTCGAATTGAAATGTGCCCATTTTAGTTGCTTGAGTAAAAGGCTTGTTAGTCTCTGTAAAAATAGAGGCTTGCTCACAAGCACATGACAGGGTGTAGCCTACATGAACTGCAATTCATTGTTCCGCGATGTTGTTCACGTTGGTGGAAATTTCATGATTGCAATGAAAATATGGAATCGGTGACTCCAGGATGGCGATACAGAATGCTATATGGGATACTCGGTCAATAATGTACAAGAATACAGACGTATCACGACCCTGAGTTGGAATTTTTTTTTGAGAAGCTCCAAGTATCAACATGGAACAGTACAATGGTATTTGCAACACCAGGACTGTCAGTACGACAGTCGTTGCCTCGATTTTCTTTGATGATGCAGCACAAGACAAGTGCATTTAGAATGGTGTTTTCAATGATGAACATGGATAGTCGTCATATCGTTTTTAAAAAAGAGAAATGCTGCTCGGCGAGTTCTGTTCTGTATGAGCATCAAGATGGCTGTGTATGGAGACATCAAGGGAAATAAATGTTTTCACTATTTCTTCATCAACGTCTTACATGAACAGGGGTTGATGTGGTGTTATGGAATGTCATTCATACATATCCGTGTCACATGTGTTCGTACTTCGATAATTTAGACAACTGTCATTACATTTCTGATGTGCTAAAACTTGTACCTACACTTTATCTTAGATACAAATGATTGTGTTAATGTGTGTCACACTATTTTTAATAAGACTACATTACTGCAAGCTACCACTGCTTTTCTGATTTTCCTCGCTATAAAGTATTTCATTACTATCCTGGTCAACACGTTCCCCAGATCTGTAACCATATAAGGATTTCTAGCAAGCTGTCACTCGTTTTTTAGTAAATGGAGGAACTTTGGTATCGCATTGTAGTCACAAGGAATATTGTATCCATACCTGTCATTCAATTCATCCGTTAATTCGTATCTGCCATTTGACTATAGGCTTAATTTAATTAAAGATGTAATTATTGCAAGAGGTTGGTGCTCATGTTACTCGTTTCTGAAGAATTTTACATCGAAATAAATAAGTTTAATCATATCTTCCTCCCACTATATTGTATGAGAGCAATAAATATTTTTGCTATTTCTCCTTTCTAATGTAACAATTTTAATGGCCAGCAATGTTCTGCTTATAAACGCTTGATTAGTTAAACCACTATAAGATAAATGATGAGTTCCAAAAGTTTCTATCAAATTGAATGTATATAAATCTATACAAAGACATTTTTTTTCTAATAATCGAAAATAAAAATTTGAGCGTGATATTTATTATCTCTTTATTAACGGCATTATTAATTGAGGATATTATTGATATTCACTTAAGATATACGCTATTAAACAAAAATTCTTAATTATAGAACAATTTTGTTCTGCTAAATTTATAAAATATATTCTTACAATTCCCTGTTGCAAATTTAAAAAGAAAAATCTTCTTACTTTTTTTAAATGCTTTTACTGGACAATAGTTTCCCGTGTTCTCTGTCCACAAGCCATAATTCATTCCCCTTTTTTTAATAGCATTCCTTTTTAGAGCCGGGTTGCGCTTCACGTTTCACGTCAGAAAGATTGATAGAAGAGAAAAAAAAATGTGTAATTTCCAAGCTCTCGTAATGAGAGATTTGAGTCTGGCTTTTATAGCTTTTTTATCGATTGTTGCATGCTTGGCTGGTTGAAGTGAAATTTTGCAAGTGTATCATCTGAAAATTTGCATTCTTTACTGGCACCTTATTGAAGACGCTATATGTTTTTCTCTTTCAAAATATGTTTCTACTGGCGACTATCCAAAATTTACCTGAGGTGCATCAGTGCATCTACACCAAATCGTACTATTAGGTTCAAATTTGGGGAGATTAGATCTAGGAGAGTAAAAAATGCATCCTGATTCTTGTGGACTTTGTATTTACATTAAAATGCTGCAACTCCATAGAAGCACAATAGCAAAAGAATGGTAAGTGATCTAATTCTACAATAAAGCTAGTTTCACTAGAATATATATAAAGGCATTCTTTTTTACGCTTCAAAGATCGATAATCTAGTAGCCCACTTGCAATCTGCTTGAATGGGCTTATGCGCAGTGTGGTAGCTGCGAATCGGCACATAAAGTAAAAGCTCTAATTCTGCTACCGTACGAGCTGCACATTATCAAATATTTATTAAATAATTGATTCGGCGTTATTGTTAATAAATTTTATTTTTCATAATGAAAGAAAGTTTTCAGCAATGGTGGAATGGCGACACTAATGACCGGTAAGAGACGAAAGTTTTGTTTTCGGTATGCTAGGATCAAACTATGTGTTGATCATGTATCCGCCGGCTTCTAGTATTACGTACGATAGATATTTATTTGTCAAGTTAATTGACTGAATTATGTTTTCAAATTTTTTAAAAATTATTGGTACAGTTTTTGACAGTTTATTTTTTGTATTTTTTTTTTCAGCTTGAAACACGTGAAGATGGTCGTGCCGACTATTGTCATGTTTGGAGTAGTCCCTCAATATTTTCTTATTTGGATTACATGGAGATTTATGTCATGTTTACTCCCAAGTTGGATTTATCAAGCGGGCGATGATATCTACTATACTGTGTACCAAAAATTTGTGCTTTTCTTCTTTGAACATATAACCGGAACTAAAGTAAGTTGATGAAGGCATCAATTGAAGTAGTAAATTATGCCAATAATTTCTGAAATAAATCTTATCAAGTCTAAATTTGTGAAAAATAATTCTACTTTAGTTTTAACAAGTTCCATTAAATGAGAAATTTTTTTAGTTATGATAATTTAATAGAATTAGACGGTTTTCTTTTATATACATTTCTCCCTCATTGATTTTTCAGAATGAGAAAGTTAATATTTTAATTTTTATTTTACATTTAAATTTAATTATCAATAATAAAATTAGTAGAACCATTAAGTATTTTAGTTTAATTTTAAATTGTTTGAAAAAACTTATTTGATTAGATTTTTTATATTAACTTATGCTTATATTTCTTTCAGTTATTTCTGTATGGGAACTTAGAATTTGTTTCCAAAAAAGAAAGAGTAATTTATATTAGTAATCATCAAAGCACTGGTAAATTCATTTTATTTTTGTATTTGATCTTTTTATTATTTTATTTAAATCCTTGTACATATTCAATGTATATTATGGTTTTTGCTTTAATTTTTTCAAAGTATTTAGCACTTTGAGAAAATAAATGCTGTATTTATTGTAATTATTAATACAGATTATAAAATTTAGAAATGAAAAGTTAGTGTACATGTAAAACATGTTCTACTTTCTTTAATTTTCAATTATATTAATAATTACATTGATAACGTTTTGTCATAGAATCATGATTTAATTAAAATAATTAAAATAATTTTTCTTTTTGAAGAGTGCTTTTAATAAGACTTAAAATTTTAATTTTAATTAAGTTGTAAAGAAAACTAATATAACTTTTAACTATTTTACATGGCAATGATAGAAAAAGTGCATTTTAAAAATTATACTGATGATATATTTGTGAAAATATAATAGAAATTATAACTGTTTTAGGTAATGATTTATTAAATATCTATGCAACTTATTTATAATAATTTTTTCTAATAACTATTGTTATTTGTTGTAACTAACATTAATGTAAACTATGCATTTTTTATAATTCTTAATATGTATATAGAAATTTGTAATATTCCTAACATTTTTTTTCATAATAAGTCAATTTTATGATTACATATTAAAATCATAATTTTAAATTTCATATTATGACTAAAAGTATTTCTTAAACTAATTACATGTTTAGTAAATATAATTTACAAAAATTATCTATTGTCTTTTTTATCCTAGATATTAAAATATTATTAAATTATCCAGTATTTAATTTGCATTACTTTTCTAATTGATATGTTTTTTTAGGTTTTTTTTATTTGTGTGGTCATATGTAATATTCAAATGACTACTTTATATTTTTCAATTAAAAAAAAAATTAAAAGGGAATTTCTAACACATCATTCAATAAGTCTCTGGTCTAACACATATATGAAACCCATATGATTTCTGGATAGTAGCTTCCTTCAAACAATACATGTCAAAATTTCATGACATTCTGATTATTAATTTACAGGTTACAGTGGTTTTAATGACCTCAGTTTTGTACTTTTCAAAACAATGAATAAAAATGAAATTTATGTGCTGATTAAATGTTGTTTTTTGATGGAGGGGGAAATACTGTTGAATCCAAGCAGTAGCTTGATAAGCATTATGGAGACTCTGCACCAGGGAAATCAACTATTATTGCTGGTATGCTGAATTTAAACTCTAAACACTGATGATGCTGAATGCTCTGGTCACCCGAAATCAGCAATTGTTCTGGAAAACAAAGTCCACAAAAGACCTTAAAGTGTAGTTGTGCGAGATATCTGATACCTGAAAGATATCAGAAGGTATTTACAATTTTACAAAAAAAACTTGGGCATTCATAAGTTGCTTTTAAAGTAGGTGCCGCATTTACTCATACCCGATCAAAAACAACAATTCGTTGACGATTCAGAGTGCTGTTTGTAACTTTTCAAGCAAGATAAAAATGATTTCTTGTATAGGTATGTGACAATGGATGAAACATAAATCCATTACTACATACCTGAATCAGAATGATTATCAGCTGAGTGGACAGCAGCTGGTGAAAATTGTTTAGAGTGACCAAAAAGTCAGCTGCCAAGGTTATAGTATCCGTATTTTGGGACATGTATGGTATTTTGTTTCTTGACTATCTTGAGAAAGATAAAACTATCAATAGCGAATATTGCATGTCGTTATTGGATCGATTGAATGTAAAAATTAAGAAAAAAAGTGTTACACCAAGTGTGCCCTTGTCCCAAGTCGGTGAAAACGACTGTTAAAATAAAGGAATTATGCTTCGAATTGTTTCCTTATCCACTGTACTCTCCAGATCTGGCTCTACGCAATTACTGTCTTTTTGCAGACATCAAAAAGATATTCCAGTGAAAGAAATTTTGCTCAAATGAAGAAATGATTGCTGTAATTGAGGCCTATTTTGTGAGCTAAGACGAATTGTTCTACATAAAAGGCATTGGAAAGTTAGAGGAGCATTGGAATGAATGTATCATTCTTGAAGGAGAGTATGTTGATGAATAAAATCTAATTTCTAAAAAAAATTTTGTTTTGCTTAGCTAGACTGGAGACTTATTGCATGATGTGTAATATATATATTATTTTTTATAAATTGTTTTAAAAATCATATTAATAAATCTACTTGGAAATATATATGGAATGAAACTTGTTCATAAAAAAAACAATAAGATATGTTAAGAAGTTTACTTAAATTGTACATAAACTATTATCTAGATCTTTAATAACATGATAAAATGGAAATATTTCAGTAAGAATTTAGAAACTAGTTTTAATTTAAAGATTGTAATCTTAATCATTTTTCTTCATTTTATGTATTTGATTTATTTTTATATTGTGTGCTGTGCAAAGTCTTATTTTGTAAAAAGAGATTTTTTTTTTTTTTTTTTTTTTTTTTTTTGTCCAAGATAAATATAAGATTTTCTGTAAATTCATACCTTAAATTGTTTCAATTAAAAAGTTTTTATAATATTAGTTTTTTTTAAGGTTGATTCAGTTATTTTCTTCAATGAAAATTTATTTCCATTATAAATTATATGTTTTCTAAATGCTGTAATTTCTGATTTAAAGCATAAGCCTTCTGAAGAAGTATAAGATCTAAATTTGCAATGCCTAAAAATTGAAAATTGGAGATAATTATATTTCATATAACAATGCCTTTTGTTTTTCTTTACTTGCAGTAGATTGGGTAATTGTCCATATGATTGCTGACCGACAAGGATCCATTGGGCATGTAAGATACGTTATGAAGGATTCGTTACAATTAGTTCCTTTGTATGGATTTTATTTTTATGAGGTGAGACAACAAAAACAAATTGAGTTAACTGTTCAATAAAATATAGTAAGTGCTGATGCTTTTGAATTCTACATGTATTGTGCATGTATCTACGAAATAATTTTCAGCCAGCTTTTGTTTATTTTAAATTTGTTTGTTTAGCATTTTATTTTAATAGAATATGCATTATAGAAATTTTTCTGAGTTATCCATATCAATATAAATAGTGAGAAATGTGTTTCTATAATTTTTTTGTTGTAGTAAAGAGCTTAAGATCTAGTGATTAGGTTAATATTTATGAGAATATAAATTTGGTTAAAGTAATCTAGGTTAATTATAATAACAAATCTATGATTGTTGTGAATTTTATAAATTATGAATATTTTGAAATTTTAGTGTAATATATTTTTTTAACCATCATACAAATTTTTTAAAAAAATACTTGACAAAAATTTGATTTATTGTTTTTTTAAGTGTAATTTTTCCTTGATAAAAAATATATATATAATTGAATGGTTTAAAATTATTCTTCTCAAAATATTATTTGAATTAAAATTACTTTTTCAATCACTACTTATTTAATTAAATTGATATTCTTAATCTAATTCCAAAACCATAATGTTTTTCAATTACTCTACTCAAATACCCTTTCTAGTTCCAAATATCCAGAATAGAGTTTAATGCAGAAATAAACTCTTTGCTTCATAATTATTTTCTGTGCAAAACCACCCATATGGCATTAATAGTCAGGCTGTTTTCGATAAAAAATGAAGATGCAAGAGTTTTTTCCATTAAATCAACTTTCACAAATAGTGAAAGTTGATTTTGCAAGGTTCAAGATCGGGGTACGCAAGTCTACATCTCTATTTGGGTGCTGGATAGGCTAATCATTTTCACTTATAATAAAATCATTAATTTTCTAAAATTGCTGATAATCATTTAAAAAATATTTGTAAATAAAAATTATTAAAGTAGTTAAAATTAAAAGGTAGTCAATTGCAAATTTTTCTTATTGTTATTGTTGTCCAGAAATCGTATTAGCTTTGAATTTTATATGATGCTTGAAATATATTTGTATCTGGATGTTTAGCTGTACTGTCTATACATTTGAAGCTTTTTAAAATTTTGTAATTTAAAAATGATCATCTTATTTCAAAATGATTAGTATTCTTTGTAAATACAGGTAAAAAGAACAACAGATCAGAAAAGAAATGAGCAGTGCTTGCATGTTTGAAATTTATAACTTTGCATGAATTATTTCAATTTAAAATGCTATGATAATGATGGTGTTAAAATTATTTGAATCTGATAGATTTATTTCATATTAAATCATAAAAATTGCTAAAAGCTGTATTAAATATATAGTTTGTTTTTAAAATTTTTTTTATCTTTTTAGCATGGTTGTGTCTTTGTGAAGAGGAATTATTTTGATTCCAAAAAAATGATATCATCTCTTAATTATTTAAAAGATGAAAAGATTCCTGTAAGTATTTTTTTTTCGTTTTAATAATACAAGTTTCAATGTCTATTTTTACATTTTCCTTTATAATTCTCTGCTTTATTTAATAATCTAAAATATTTACTTTCTTAGACATGGATGGTAATTTTTCCTGAGGGAACGCGTTTCAATCCAGAAGCTTCTGAAATGATTGAGAAAAGTCAATCATTTGCAAAAGAGAGAGGTAGGTTAAAGTTATTTGTCAAGTTTCACCCGGGTTTGAATAAACATAATTGAATAATATAAATAATATTTGAATTTTATTTTATTAAACTTTCCTGTTAACTTTTCCTTTATTAAAAATTTAAAGCAGAATGCTTTTTTTTTTTAAAAATTTTTAATTAATATTTTTTTAGAGAAATTAGAAGTCATGTAAAAAAGCACTTTTATTCATAAGTATTTTATAATTTAAGGAAATAAAATATTCATAAATAAGACATGGATCTAACAATCAATGTATTATTTTGCCTTGTCTTTCGTATTTCATTTTTTTAGAAATTAATAAATACTTTTACCTGGTTTTTTTAACATACTCTATTTCAGAATATTTTCATTAAAAATAAATTATAAAAATATTTTTTTTTTTTTATAAAACAACATCAATTTTACATTATAAAACAATGATATTAATCTATTGAATAATAGATTTTTATACTAAGATGAAAATGAATTTTTATCTAATTAAAAGAGAATTAATTGGAATTATCTCGTATTGTTTGATTGTACACCTGCTAAATAAATTTGTCTCTTTTTTTTTTTTTTTTTTTTTCTTTTTTTCTCTAAGGTTAAAGTTTCTAAGGTATAAAAATACAGACTTGCATACAAATCTGAACTTTTTTTTGTATAGAAAAAAGTTATAAATACTTCTAGTGAAATAAATTCTAAAATTAAAAATAAAACATTCACATTATGACATTAAATTACATGTTCACCATGAACCAGACTTGTTATTTAATAATGCAAATATTTTAAAGCTGCTTGTTATAATGTTTATTTATCACAAATATTAGAAGACTGAAATTTGTTTTACTTTTATTGTATGGATTTGAATGTCTACATAGTGTTTTGAATGTATTTATAATGTATATAGCATATTAGCGACTATATTGTACACTTTATGCATTTTCAATTGTGTATTTTGTATACTCTTATACTTCAGTATTATTTGTTTACAGTAATAAAAAAAAAAAAATTTGATACTAAAGGTAACTTCCTTCATTTTCAGGTCTTGTGCCTTTAAAACATGTACTTACACCTAAATATAAAGGGTTCTACATAGCATTAGAACATATGAAAAATAATCTGGATGCTGTATATGATGCGACTGTGATTTATTCTTGCACAAAGGGAGATAAAAAGACTTTCCGTACCAAAGCTCCATCTATGTTTGGTATTAAATTTTGAATTTTTTAATATTCTGATTTGCTTTATCAACAAAGGATTTAAGTGAAATTTTTTGTATAAACAAACAATATTATCTATATTATACATTTTAAAAATGATTATATAAATGCTTGGATGTTAATATGAAGTGTAAATGAAGGTCTTTCATCTGAAATGGGTTCCCTCTCTTAAATTTTATTTAAAAAAATCTTTTCAATTTTGTAACTGGTCATTCCTTATAATGAATTTGATATGTTTAAGATTGCCAGTATTACTTTGTACATATGACTGTATGTAATTGTCTGCTCAACTAAATATTTTTGTTATATTAAGCTAACTTAAATAAATAACTAAAATTGGCTATTGAGCATGACACCATTTTTTTTATCTGCAGCTACCTTTTTGTGACAGGTTGTATAAATGATTATATCCTTTCTTGATACCCTTGCATCCCCCCTTCAAAGGTACTTTTAAGTATTCTGATTAACAAATAGTTTTCTTTAAAAAAATTGTTTTTTTAGAATATCTTCCTTTAAATTCTTTTGCTATTTTGGGAAAATTAAGTTTGTCTGGGCATTTTAACTGTCAAACCATTTAGGAATCATATTAAGAATGTTTGATTAAAAGTTAAAACAAATCCTTAATCTTAAAAATTATAAATAGAAATATCATAATTGCAAAATAATCTTTTTCTACATTTTAAATTTATTTTCATAATATATGGATTATAAAAGTAAATTGTAAAATATGATAGATCAAATTTAGGAAACTACACACTAAAATATTTCCAAAGATGGTTTAATAACCCTATGTTGAAGAACATAGGGTTAACTCTATACAGTGTTTAACCGCTACTTAATATTATTTGTTTTTTAACATCAATGGGCTTCATGTACCATTTTGCAAATTTTACAAACAGTCTACCAATGATTAATGAGGAGAGGATAATACCTTCTGGGAGGACTTTTTAAGGTAACTTCCTTACATTTGAGTGTCCATTGGGTAAAAACCCAGAAAACTTACACCATACAGCCTGACTATCAAAGCAAAATACTTTACACATTTTTTCACAATCGCATTCGAATCTCGTTTCTGAAAGCAGTTACTGCAATGGACCTCGCCAGTAGATTTGAATCTCAGTCCTTCTGCATGTTGCCACTGAGCTATGAGTTGAATTATACAGTGCTTAAAATATTAAATTTTTTCATTATCATTTTCTTTTAATTTAAACAGGAAAACAATTACAGATATAATCATTTAAATATAATATTTTATATTCTAAATATGGATATGAAACACTTTCTAAACATTTCCTATAAAAATTATTTAATAATTTGCTTAAATATTTTTATTTTGTTAAATTCTGGATATTTATTTCTGCAGAATTTGTGACTGGTTGCTGTGATGCTGTCTATGTTCATATCAATCGTATTGATATGCGTAGTGTCCCAGTTCAAGATTCAGATTTCAAAGCCTGGTTGCACAATCTATTTCACAAGAAAGACAGGTTTGTAGTTATTTCATTCATTAATTTTTCTTGTATATAAATAATATCAATTTTCATTCATCCAAATTAAAGTTTTATGAAGTAATGCATTTAGTTTTCTTGAACTAATGCAATTTTTCTCCTTCAAAATTGTTTTCCATGTAACTTTCTTCAATAATCTGATCATCTTCTTTATATTTTTATTTTAGACATGTCTTTATTTTAATATATACTCTTTTTTTTTTAATTCAGATAATTACGTTCTTTTATAATTTCTTATAAAATTTTTATATCTTTTGAAGTAAATAATTTCCTGCTTATATTATTTTGAATGTTTATTGAAATTGTAACTTTTTCAGTGTTATTTAAGGTTGATCTAAACTTTTCATGTGATAAAATAAATTATGTATAAAGCATGAGAAAAGGATTATTAATTAATGAGGTATTTTAAAAGAATCTAATATATTAATTTATTCAATATGAAATAAATTAATATTAGATATAAAATTAGTTTTTTGCTTCCTGTAAAAATGTTTGTTTTATTAGCTTAATGTAATCGGATGACTGAAATTGGCAAGCTAGTTCGACATGATAGGTGAGGAAATGCCATTTAGGAGGGATTTTAATTGTAAAAAAAAACTTAATTTTTAATAATTACAATTTAATATTAAATGTTATTAAAAGAAAAACCAGATGAAAAAAAATTCATGCTATTTTACTTTTTCTTTCAAAGCATTTTTGTACCATATATGTCTGACTAGCATCCCAAGATGTAACTTTTTTCTCATTTCCACCATTAAACAAGATATTTACTATTCCAAACAATCTGTGGTCAGATGATACATTAACTATAATAAAGAATTTTTCTTTTTTTTTTTATTATAGGATTCTTGACGATTATTACAGTGGTAAAAATTCTCCGTCCAATCACATTGCATTATCTAAGGGATGCAGATCTCCAGCCAAACTGCTTTCGAACTTTGGCTGTTTTTTATTCTTAGCCACATTAAGTGCTCCATTTGTTTTGACATCATATGGACGTTCATTGTATTGGAAGACTTGGGTATTTGGTACTGTATTTGGATATTTCTGGCTTAGTATCAGATCTGTTAGTTGATTTTGAGATCTATAGTCTATTCTAATATTGTTTATTAAAAATGTTGTTTTTATATATTAAAGGGATCAGTTGTTAGTCTTTACTGATCTTTTCTAGTCTTAGTAGATTAACAATCAATCGCAAGTTTAGAATTGTCGAACAATTCAAGTCCTGTTACCAGTTCCAGCTTGATTATTAAACTAGTGCTATAACTGTAGCAGAATTTTTAAAATACTATTAAATAGTTCTCTGAAATATTACGAGAGTAAAAAAAAATATTTATCTATTCATTATATAAGCCACACTATACAATTACTGTATAGAATTAGAGTGGTCAGTTATCTTGATCTATATATTCATCTGAGAAATCTATTAAGAGGTTTTAAAATATTTTTTAAAGTTTTGAGTCCTAATGAGAAATTAGATTAGACTATAAAAAATAAAGTGCTTTTGCTTTCTGTAGACATATTAGATTTTTGTGCATTTATTATTTTTTTAAAGTAATCGGGCATTAGCTTTTTCTTTTCCATATTTATATATATATTTTTGTTTTGTTTATTAAAAAAAAATACTATTGAGTTACTTTTTTTTCTTAGTCAAATTGATTTTTATTTGTAAGGCATGTATGTAAATTCTCATTTGTTCTGTACTGTTATTGATTGGAAATTTTTTTATTAATATATATATTTTTTTTCAAAGTGATATTTCTAATTTATTTTCTTCAAGAATTTGTATTCATTTGCACTTTACAAAATTTGCTGTGATCTTTTTCTTGAATACTATTTAAATTGCTCAATGATATTTAGACTATGCACATTATAATAATGATAGCCTATGTATCAAATGATTCCTAAGCAGAAAAACAAATCTTAGATTAGCTCTCTAATTTTCTCAATTTTATGTGCAAATTAAATTTTTTCAAATTTAAAATATTTATTGTTCAATTTTAATTTATAAAATATTAATTTTATAAATTAAAATGACTTTTATGGTTGGTATTTATGAGTGCTAATTTCACCCACCTAAGTTAAGAATGTAACTTATATTTTACACATGTTATTTTTGTTTGGTGCTTTACATTTGTATGTAAAATATGCTGTAATTACTTACTTTTTTTTTTTTTTTTTTTTTTTTTTTTTTTTACAAAGTTTATGGCATTTGTATGTTTTTTCTCTCATTTAATGAAATCTATTTTATTACTGTTGTATTTTAATATTGATAACATCTTTTATCCCACTAAACTGGTTTTACTATTGTTATTACAAAACAATCAGAAATGTAATAAAAAAAGTTACTAGTTAAAAATATTTTTTTTAAGAGCAATTTGTTTTAAATATCACAAATATTGCTGATTTGTACTTAGGTATTCCAAATAAAAAAACTTAAATTATTGTTATTAATTATATTCCTGTAAATTTTTATTAGTTTTAAATTTGAAGATGTGAACAAAATTAAAATTGCATTTGTTTTTTAATCATCTTTCTCCCTGCAAATTTTTATTAAAGATATTTTTCTTTAAATTTTACTTATACACTTATAACACTGTAATGTTATGTAGTTTATTTCATATTTCTTCTTATTTTTTTTCCATGCTCTATTAGTTTTAATTCTCTTGTTAATGACTTGTAATTCAATTGTTTGATTTTCAAAAATTCTACTTGAAAATGAATCTTGAAATTATTTAAACATATTTTTAGTTAATGTATATTTTCAAAATATTTATTTAGATGCCATTTCCATTGTGTTTGCTGTTGTGAAGTTTGTAAAATAATATAAATTGATTGGCTGAAATTAAACTTTATATTAATTTTCTTAAGGATAATTACTGTGCCATACATCGAAGCATTTTAAATTTTATTAATATAAATTGAACAAATTAGAAGTAAATGCTAGGCATTAATCTAAATGGTCAAGTTGTAGTAATACATTCCAGAAGCAATAATTCTGACAATCTACACCATAACTGCATCTTTCATAAATTTAAGTGTCTAAACATTATATGTAGAAATATTTAAGGCAATATAAGTGTTCTGTAATGATTGCTACTTTAATGTAATATATATATATATATATATATAAATTTTTTAATTCAACACAAATTTTATTTTTCATATTGTGGTGGGCTGTTGGTAAATCTTAGTAATAAAACGAATCTATTAAAATATATTAATTTACTTAAATGAAATATTTTGTCATGTAATTTTTGTTGCATGCATTTTATTTTAATTGTGAAATTATAAAATATTAAGTATTTCTCTGTATTGAAAAATTAAATATGCTTTGTGTTCTTAATTTATGAAAATATTAAAATTTTTGTGCTTAAAAATATTAAAACTTGATATACAGGTCTTAGGCCTTTAGTGGATGGCAGCATTTGTAGCTCTTTTCCTTTAAGGAAACATACAAAGAAATATCAATTTATTAAACTTGTTACTTCATTGATTTCCATCTATACTGTACCAAAGGAAGTAGCAAGTTTAAAAGGTGCTAGATAAAAATTATATGAACAATTTAAGAAACAATTTTTTTATTTTTTTTACTGTCAATCCATATTTGATCAATGCTTTTCATGGTAAACTGTGCGATAAGCCCTTCAGAATATTTTCTTGGGAAAATTGAAATTTATCCTTCTACCTTAAGAAAACACAGCTCAATTAATTTTCATTATTACTACATTTGAAGTAATACAGTAGCCTCTCTTTAGTTTTGTCATTTTCCGTAATCCAACACTGTTTGAGCCTTTGCTTTCTTATGGATTCGTGCATTTGTTTAACCTTGTCCACCACATGACACAATGCTGCTCACATTTTCATTAAATATGCACACATTAAACTTGCATGCTTAATGTGCGCATGTTAAACACATTAAATATGTATGTTTTAGTCATTTGAATTTTTATCTAGAGTGCTTTATCTTTGGTATCTCCATTTTAACTATATCAGCACTCGATAATCTGGCACAGTTCTAAATGTGCCGTGTAAAAGAGATTACTGTAATTTTATTCTCATTGTGTTTTTTAAATTCTGTTAATTAATAAACAGAAGACAATTGACGGAACTTATTTTAAGACTAGCATAAAGCAATAAAATTATCACTTCTAATATTCATATTTAAATGTATCCCTGAATAATAATTATGTTAACACTTCATTGAATTTATTTAGTTTTAAATTCTTGATTTCCAAATCAATCCAATGCAAACTGAAAATCTCGAGTGCATTGAAATATTTGTAATTGGTAATTTTCAGTTTAAATTATTCTTTTTAATTTTCAATTCAAAATTTTTTTTTAAAATTATTAGTTTTTTCAATTCAAATTTTTGTTTTTAATTTTCAATTCAAATCATTTTTTTTTTTTTAATTTTCAATTCAAATCATTTTTTTTTTAAATTTTCAATTCAAATATTTTTTTTTTTTTAATTTTCAATTCAAAAATTTTTTTTTAAAATTTTCAATTCAAATCATTTTTTTTTTTAAATTTTCAATTCAAATTATTTATTATATATGTATTGCTTTTATACAATTCATTGTTCATGAAATTATTTGAAATCTTAAATATGGCTATAAAACATATTTTATAAACTTTCATGTGTTTTTTTATGATCCAAAGTATCTTTTGGTGAAATTGTCTTAATTTTTATTCTAGAAGCATCAAATTGTTAATTTGTGTTTTATTGCCATTTTTTTCATTTATGTGAATTTCTTTACAAATATTTTGAATATTTTTGGTGAATGTGAATATTTTTGCTCTGGAAATGAACCTTAATATATATTTATATCTGTTAATTTAGTGAGTTAAATCTTTCATTGTAAATAACCTTTAGTGTGGAGTTGCTTTAGGATTAGATCCTAATTAGTCATATTGTTTTTTTTTTTTATTTGTTTGATCTCTGAAATATTTTTACTGTGCTTGAAAATGAAAGTCATGTTTTATGTTGTTTTAATATGAAAAGTCTTGTTTGGATGATATAAGAGTTTATTCAAGTTATGTGATAATACAGAGATAAATGCTCATTAATTAAGGTGGTGGTATAAAAAAATGTTTCAGAATGTCACATTTTGACCAGAAATGTGTTCATTTTACTCAGGGTTTACCTGTTTGTCAGTAATGTGCACTCTTCGCAGAGATAGCAATAATTTATCATCGAATTCAATGCAAAACTATGTAAAACATTTTTTTTTAATCTAGTGAAATTAAAAAGATGTCATTCTCTGTTAACCTGAGTGATAAATTGAATTTCTTTACTGTTTTATTTGTTTTTAAAATGGATAAGTTATAACAAAATTTTATAAAAAGGGGTTAGTATTTACTCTTCTAAAAATTTCAGATTCAGTATATAATATATAATGAATTTAATGATTTTTTTATATATAAATAAGACAATGTTAAATATAAATATGCAAATTACTTTTCTTTTACTAAAATTTTTATTGAGAAAATATAATACAGTAAAGCATAAATAATACTTTCTAAAATGAAAAATATACAAAATGGCAGAATTTCACACATGATAGATGAAATTTATATCACAATGTGCAAAAATATTCTCAAAAGTGAAATGCATTCTTTGTTAATATATACAAAAATATTTACAATTTTTTTTTATGTATAAGTTAAAAATTACCAGGCAGCTATATATTCAAATGATTTCATTAAGATTGTTTTATGAAACTATATCAAATTATGCTGGAAGAATCTCATTAAAATATTTTTCTCAGTAAAAATATCAAATATTTATCAAATGGCATTATTGAAAAAGATGTTTTATTCAATATGAAATTCATAAGGTTATAAAAACTCCATGACTAGAATGGCAGTATCAATTGACAAATCACAGAATATAAGTACCAGACAGGAAGATAAGACATCATTCTATTACAAAAATATAAATCGTTTATCAATTTTTGTTTTAAAATATCAATTAAATTATGGTATTCAAAAAGTTATCCAAGACTGAAACAATTAAACATATCACCAAGTAAAAACTTTTTATTTCAAATATTCAATGCATGTAAATTTTCCTTTGCATCGAATTTCCATGATATGCATGTCAATTTAATTTTTATTATAAACTAAATTATGTGTAATCAAAAAGTTATTTATTACAATTGTTTGTAATATTTTTGTTGTGATAAAATAATTCCAGTTGAATCAAAATGTTTGTCTAGTTCTTTTGCTTGTTTTTTCAAAAAGCAAACAGCAAAATTTAACATGTGTAGGAATACATGTTTTTTTACCTTTAAATACCAAACCTTCAAAGTTTCTTTTACCTTGAAATTGAAAAGAAGCTTATCAAATAAGTCTTGAATGTTAAGTTTATAAGAAACAATGTATAAATTTCATATTTGTTTTCGCTTGAATTTTCTACATTTTGAACATTAATGTGTCAAATTTTCCATGTATGCTTTTGGAGAAAGGGAGGAATATTAGTTTAATGATTAAAATATATTCAAAATTATTTCAAGTTCGCACTCTGTACAGTCTTGGAAGTTTAATAAAACGTGAATAGGAGGGTTGGAAGTTTAATAGTGGCAACATTGTTGTCGAGATAATTGATTGCATTCCATTTTTTTTTACCTCGGGGTCATGAGTATAAAGGATTTTTAGTTGATGGTTTATGTAATTTCATGTTTTCTACATAAAGTAATGCAACATAGAGTATGATTGTGATAGATTTAATACTTTTAGAAGATCAGGATCTTGGTGACTTGCAAGCGATCTACTGCTCGAAAGCTAAAAGATTTGTCTGGCAGTAGACAGCTTCTTAGCTATCCTATTGTGAAAGTTCTTAAACAAATTTGTCTGCTATTACTTCCATAATACTGGCTGGACTATATAAGATTAGTGACTACCTACATGGATGGGCAGAAATTTCGTTGCATTTATTCATTCTATATCCATAATAAGTAAATAGTTGCCACTATTAAATTCCCATTTCTTGTATATGGATTATTATAAATCTGTCATTAGCACTCTGGGTGCTTGTCTTACAATTGGAAGTGGATGGATTATTGGTTTGGGAGGTATGGGCGGAGCTTCCTTCCGTGTGATTGATGGGATGGCAGTGTCAGTAGAAACAGTGGTTGGTACATGCAGAGTTTGAGGCACTTGGGTATTACTGCTCCCTGAAGGTGGTACTGATGATGATCTTCCATTATGATGAGAAGAACTCGATTTTCTTTGTCTGAAAATCACAAATACGGTTATTGTTTTTGTTTTCGATTTAAGTAATTAAATATAAAAATTAATTTTAATTAATATTTTTCTCCATAAATGCTAATTTCAAAACAATCGATCTTCACATGAGAAATATTTTATTTTTATTTAAAGTTATGCTTTTATTTTTCAATTAATATTATTAGTTCACACTCCCCCTATATATATCCTGTTCAAATTTTCAGTCATTAATAAAATACTTTTTATTCATCCACTCAAGTTCAAATACATTTTTTTGAACTTGTAGTGGATGACACTTGATGTTAATATAGTTTTTTTTTTCAAATAATAATTCATTAATTAAATTTAATTAATAAAAATTTTTTTTTTGATTTAAGTTGCATGTATCTAATAATAGATGGCGCCAGATGTAAGAGGAAATTTCAACTTTATTTGTAAAGGACTGTTCTGCAGTATAGTGGAAAAAAAGTAGGAATTGACTTAAAAATTTTTTTTTATATTACTTGTTAAGAATATATTTTCTAAAATTATATTTTGGTTATTTTAATGTTAAAGTAAATCGAATGAAAAATAAAAAAAAAAAACAGTAAATTATCATGAAAATCAATCAGTAACTTATTGACAATATTACAAAATTTGCAAATTAAAACATTTGTAAATCATTTAAAAATTTAGTGTTCAAACGGCAGTTCTATTCAGAATAGTTACATTTAATTGTTTTTTATGTTTATTATGCCAATTTTTTCGTACTAAATTTTTTAGTTGAATTTCTTTCAATGAATTTTAATATAAATTGTATGCTGATAAAAATTTTCATAAAACCTGTGGTAAATTAATGGTGCATGTACTTAATTTTAAATTAGATCTGATTTTGTATCTAACCCTTATTACTGAATTACTTACTTTCTGATTTTCTGTATTAACAGAATTATCGCTACATTTCCAAATACTAAGCCTACGACGCAGGCTGCTGGAATGAGGATTTCTAGAAAAAAGAATTAACTCATAATTACAAAAAGTAATTAAAATGGAAATCGTTAGATACACTAATTTAATATTAAAACTAACAACAAGAAAGTAACATAAGAATACATTTAAATGAACATTTTTCACTATTATAATTAAAATTTTAAAAATTATAGTAGTAACATATTTAAAAGTCATTAATTCTTAATGTTTTTTTTCTAAAAATTCTTACTGATTTGATTTATTAATAAATCTTTCCTTTCTTAGAAATAATGATTAGTCAATAAGCATCTAAAGTGAATTTAGTACTCATTGTAAAGAAAAATTTTTAGAATATCACGAATTAAATTTTATCGATATAAAAAAAAAAATCTTAGAAAATCATTTAAGACATAGTTTAAAAAAAAAAAAAAAAAAGAACTTTTAAGACGTTATTTAGTAACATAGTTATCAAATGTTATCGATATAAAAAAAAAATCTTATCGTCTATCTAATCTATTTAGTAATTTATAAAAAAAAGTGTATGGTAATTTATGTCTATGTCTTTATTAATTTATAAAAAAGATAGAAATGAGGATAAATTTTCAGCCAATTGGAAATTTGTCTTAAGTTACAGCGTATAGATTATACGTTACAAAAGATTAACTATTTTTACATATGTTAATTAGAACAAAATAAGCCAGTCATGATAAAAATTAGATCTATATTATTTGTTTAGGAACGATTTTTTTAAAAAAATACGAGTTTCATTAGATTCGCTTTATATTAACAGTGATTCAGCCAGTAGGATAGATAAATATTCATTTATGTGACTATTGAGCATTAGTAGTTTGAAAAATGTGAAGAATCGATATGCTCAAACATATCGAATTTTCTTGTGCGATTTTGTCATATTTTCTTGTGTTAGAGATTCGAATGAAAAAAAAAAGAAACGTAAACTTCTTGGGCAATTTTGAGATATTTAGAAGATTTTTGAGTTAATGTTTGATAAATGATTCGAATGAAAAGAAAAAGAAACGTACACTTATCGATAATCCTAATGAATTTGTAAATGAAATCATTTACAAGTGCTATCAAAACAGTATTACTTGGATTTTAATGTTTTCTAATATGCTGAATAAAAATATACGACAAATTTTTTATTTTCCATCGTTGGAAAGATTCTGTAGTAAACAGTTATCCATTAGATTTTAATTCTTTTAAAGATATATCAATTATAAAAAAAAAAAATACTTTTAGGTCCATTTCTTGAAGAACTAAATAAAACTAAGAGCTTAATGTACAAATATTGTGAGAAAAAAAACATGTAACGTATTAGACAGATTTAAATAGTAAAACATAAGATACATATTACAAATTAGGCGTGTTAAAATTGAATTGAATTGAAAATATACAGTTGGTAGATAAATCCTTTTACCTTCAATATATTTATATTTTTTAAGATAAACTTCGACGACATCTCCTTCGTGTAACGTATCCGAATCATCTGTGTTATTACTTCTGTAGCTGAGAGCTTCTTTTACAGCTGCAAGAGAAAAAATACCATTTAATGGAAAATAATAAGTTTCACACAAGCTTATAAAAAAAATTCTTATAAATATGAGTGTTTCTAACATTCAATAAAACTCAAAACGTCTCACTTCCACTAATCTGATATCTTGCGGTTTAATGGTACTATATTTATTAAGTTTAAAGAAGGATTTACTAAATCATAATATGAAATTACTGGATTTAAAGTATGATAGAGTTCCAAGTTACAATATATAGTATTTTAGAGTCATATTTGGTCAAAAGTTATTAAAAAGATTGTAGGATTAATAAACAAAACTTAATATTTAAATTCAGAATGCATCCCACATCCATCTTTTATTGACAGTAATCAAATGTTTTATTTGTTCCTATTATTATAAAGTTGGCTAGATCTTAATGACGCCATTTTTTATGTTCGGTTGTTACTAATCCTCCTGATGTAAGAAGGCTCACACCAAGTCCAGAGGACCCAGTCGCAGGCGACTGGTCTATGGCTGAGGGTAATATGCGGCTTCACTTTAGCAAGGAACCACGAGGGCTGATGACTGACTAAACCTCAAGACAACGATCTACAATCCTATTAGACCGGGACCTATGGTTCAAAGTGGATTCCGAACCACTACAAACATACTCGTTCCTGAAACCTCTGGCACCGAGTGCCAGAGCGCTAGACACTCGGCCATTCAGGCCAAAAAATTTGTCTGGAGTGGAGTACGAACCCACTTTTTTTATGTTTTACTATTGCTATTGTAAAGCGCTATTTACTGTTTAATAAGAAACAAATAGCAAAACCACTTGGGAACACCGCGTGCCGTTGGCATTCACAAATTTGGGACCTGAATGGCCGAGTATCTAGCGCTCTGGCGCTCGGTACCACAAGTTTCGGGTTCGAATTCCGACGGTGCCATGGATGTTTGTAGTGGTTCGGAATCCACTTTAAGCCGTAGGTCCCGGTCTCCTATGACTGTAAGTGTGTCACGGAGCCAAAGTCAGACTTCTACCTACGGGTGCTCCATCACAACAGAAGCTGCTTCCTTCCCTTTCAATCATGAGTACTCATGGCTCGTGGGCTTGGTCAGCCAAGTGGGATAAGAAACAACAACAAACATATTACATTTATTGCAATCAAATCTTAGCTACGATAATTTTTTCCCCATAGTGGCATTTTAATTTTACTTCGAGTTTTTCTATAATGCAATGTAAATCTTACAATAATTTTTTAGAATGATACATTGATTCTTTTTTTTTTTCTAAATAGGCAGGTTATGACAGAGCAGAGATTGATTAAGGCATTAACAGAAATGCCGACTACTACGGATCCTCCGTAGTTTCTACGAAAGAGAGAGAAGGAAAATGAAAAGTACCAGGAAAAGTTTAGTTATTACTATATATACTTGGCTTCTACCTACGGGTGCTCCATCACAACAGAAGCTGCTTCCTTCCCCTTCAATCATGAGTCTATATGGGCTCGTGGGCTTGGCCAGCCAAGTGGGATAAGAAACAACAACAACAACAACAAACACTTTTTGTAAAAAAAATTTTCCCATTTACTGTGCTTAAATTTTCAGTTTAAAAATGCTATTCATCATTATATATTTTTAATTTTTTTCCCTACTTTAAATCTAATTTAAAATGATTAATTTTACACTTATTAGTATCTTAAATGGACTCTATATTATTTAATGAAACAGTTGCTACATTACTTGATAATATTATTGAAGTTACAGTTGCAAATATGAATCTCTGCTGGTGTGAATTTTGTGATTAAGTTGGTTATCGTTTAAATCGGAAGGTATTACTTTGTGCTTATTGCTTTTCGTCTCTTAGACTTCTGCCTACTACTATATAAATATATATATATATATATATATATATATTAAAAGTTATCTGAGTTTCTACTGAAGAGTTTTATTTTAATTGGCATCGCTGTAGAAATTAATTAAAATTCCTTTGTTAACAATCGACGCTTTTTTTTTTTTTTTTTTTGTAATCAATCGATGTGATCGATTTGTAACCAAGTGATGTACTTGCGTTTAAGTAAGAATAGCATGTCGACTTACTTAAACACTGAGAGACTGTGCCGTTCCAATAGGTACCGTCCACACATTGCAAGAGTAAAGAATTCGACAGCGTGTCATTGAAGACATGCCCTTTGCAACACATGTACAGAGCGGATCGGTTGTTACTGTACACGAGATAACCTAATCGCGGAGGTGGTAGTTTTTGACATCCATTGACTGAAATATAATGAAACGAAATCAACAACCCGCAAAAATTGCTTTGTTTTTAAATTGCATTTTACCAATTTTTTTAATGTCCATTCTGCAATTTTCGTACATAATGTACTGTAATTATTATAGATAAAGATAGTTTTTACGACTACGATTGTATTGTTATTGAGGGGGAAAACCCCAGCATTTTGAGTTAATACAACTATTGGATACTATCTGTGATAAATTATTTGTGAAGTTTGTTAAGTTTTAAAAATATATATTATCAGGTTAAAGTTATTTGAAGAGAAATAAAGTATCTTAATGTATTATAAAAAGTATAGTCTGGATACATAATAAAAAAGTACTTTTAATTTTTCAGTTAAAAAGTATAGCAAAAAAATTGAACTGAATTAAAATAACACAAATATTCGGATTTGTTCATATTTTTCGGTATGAATGTAAAAAAAAAAAAAAAGAATAAATTTAAGGTATAATTTATTAATTCTTGAATTTAAATTAAACTTAAAATGTTTTATTCATTATTCAAAATGTTTTATTTTAAACTTAAAACGTTTTATTTATTCTTAAAATGCTTCCCCCCTTTTTTTAAATTTATTGCGTACTCACATGAAAAACTAAAAAAGGTAATTTTATATTAACTATAAGGAAAAAAAATTTTTTTCTCAATTATATGGCACATCATAAAAGCGTTAAAACAATATTATTTTCTGTCTCTACATATCTAATTTCAGACAATTCTACGTGGAGATCTTTCATTATCAATTTAACAGTTAACATTTATTTAATGTTCCAAGCATTAAATAGAAGTTAATGTTAAATTGATAATGAAAATAAATGTTTTGCGTAATAAATTTTTTGAAATGTTTTAGCGTAATTTATCATTATTATCAATATTTATGAACAAATATTTAACATAGGGCGTCCCCAAAAAGCTTTTAATGTTCTTTTAAATATATTAAATACTTTTAAATGTACTTTTGCATGGTTTTTTTTTTCTTCACAACATTAATCGTGTGGCAGTAAAGCAATAGTTCCAAGCATTGCTAGCGTAATGTAACATTATTATCATTATTTATAAGCAAATATATAACAGAGGGTATTCCAAAAAAGCTTTTAATGTACTTTTAAATAATTTTTTTTCTTAATAATATTAATCTTGTGGAAGTAAAGCCATAGTTCCAAGCATTGTCAGGGTAATTTATCACTATTATCAATATTTATAAACAATTATGTGACACAGCGCATCCTCAAAAAAATTTTTAATGTACTTTTTAATATTTTTTTTTTTTTTTTTAACAATATTAATCTTGTGGAAGTAAAGCCATAGTTCCAAGCATTGTTAGCGTAATTTAACATTATTATCAATATTTATAAACAAATATAAAACATAGAGTATCCCCAAAAAGCTTTTTAACGTACTTTTTAATAATTCATTTTTTCTTCACAATATTAATCTTATGAAAATAAACCAATAGTTAAGGTTTTATATGATTTAAATTACGATAAAACAATTTCTACTTATCAGCATTCTAAATCCTTAAACTCTTTTTGAAAATCCTGTATAACAATACCTGTATATTAGAATGTATTCTAATTACAATGAACAAATACTTCTATCCCCTTCACCACAGAAAAAAATGTATTTTAAAAAAAAAAAGATTTATGTTTCAAAAATCCTTCTTACATTTATAGTACAATAGAAATCCTCTTGACGGCAGAAACTCGTTGCTTTTGAAAGCAACTTGCAGATGGCCTCCCGTGCTCTGAATGGGGATTCTGGTCTTGTCATCAGCCTGTCCACATGTGTAAAGGACTCTGTGGTTGTTCTCCAGAATAACCAGAGAATCCGGACACAGCTCCTTGCCCCTGGTCTGGATCCCCGGCCGCAGGTCCATGTCCAGGACCACGAGTTTCATCTCTTGCCCGACGGACGACTCGATGCTCCAGGTGCAGTTGGACACTTTGGGATAGAAGCGCGGGTAGCCGGGCGAAGAGATGTACCCGCTGGTGCCTGTTATTTTGATGTTGCAGAATTTGTTGATGTTGCTCTCTGCAAGAAAGATAATTAATTTAGTTATTTGGTAAATGTGAGGGGAATGGAACATGTTTTTGCGTGAAATTCCGGAAATACGGGATGAAATATTGAAAACGTCTGGCGTTTGATAACTATTACTTACTTATCGTTTCGTTTTTAATTTCGGATTTAGGATCTTTTATTCATGTTAGCTGTTTTTGTATGATGAAATTTTAGATAGGAATTAAATTGAATTTTTTTTCCTACAGAATATTGTTATTATAAAGATAATAAATAATCGATATGTTGAACCTTTTATATGTTTTGTTATTTTTTCTTAAAAATATACTTAACGTATTTTTTTAGCCCGACTCGTGGCTCAGTAGCAACGCGCATCGCTGATGAGCATTAGGGTGGAGTTTCAATGTGCTGGCGGCTTTGTTGTAGACACTATTTCAACCTGGCGGAGTTGTTCAGGTTTTCTCCCATAAGACACAGGGTAGTTCCCCCCTAAAAGTTCTCCCGGAAGACACTGCCCTATTAGACCCCTATCGGACCCAGCAGCCATATTAGATCGAAACCTGCAGTTTAAATGGATTACGAACCGCTACAAACATTCGTGGCACCGCAGGGACACGAACCGAAATCTGTGGCACAGAGCGTTGGCCACTCGGCCAACAGGCACAATTAGAGAAATTACTCTAATAATTTTTTACAAAATGCTATTTTCGAATATTGGACACTGTGACATAAAGTTATTTGTCACTAGAAAGGGCAGATAAATAGCAGATTCAGAGTTACTCAAGGTGCACAACGTGAATACCTGTTAGATTGCACCCTCATTTTACCACTCAATTTTGAACGAACACCTCTAATGATAATAATTGAGAAGGTCGCACTCTTTTTCCTTCTCCCTTTGACGACCTGTAGGTCAATTGGCTAGCGCTTTGGCCTTTGGTACCACAGGCTTCAGGTTCGAATCCTGGCGGTAGCATGGCTGTTTGTAGTAGTTGGGAGTCCACTTTCAGTCAACAGGTCCCGGTGTCATATGACTGAACAGCGTCACGGAGCTCAGTCAGACTTTTCACCTACATCATTCCCAAACTGTATAGGTTTGGCTTGTTCTACGGTTATCTTGTGCACACTTTAGGCTAAATAGACCGGGACCTACAGTTTAACGTGGATTCCGAACCACCAACAAACATCCATGTCCCAACCAGGATTCGAACCTGAAGCCTTCGGTACCAACGTCAAGAGTGCTAGCCAGTTGGCCATCAGGCCGCCAAACTGTATAGGTGCAACTCAGCCTCTACGCACAGTGATGTGATGTGATATGGTGTGGTGCGGTGTGGTGTAGTGGTGGTTCGGAATCCACGTTAAACTTAAGTCTAACCACGTTAACTATGGTCCCAGTCTAATTAGTCTAAATTGTGCAACAAATTAACGTAGAACGGCAAACCAAAGAAATCCTTCCCCCTTTGAGTCCAGTGAAAGGACTTTCCAACGTACAGATTTAGCGTATGCATAACCCGGCAAAGACACACAAGTTTCTGATTCAGCTATTCGAATTTGACCAGCCGAATCGAATTTTGAATCATCAGTTCCGAAACCAAACGCACAACGGTTCTTTCTGAAACAATAATGCTCTCATTTTTATTTACAACGTTGTTATTTTTTTTTTCTCGACTGGAATTACACAGCAACAAAATTCTCGTGTGAATCATTAAGCCACCGCATAAACGTTACACAGTTCAGTTATATATATTTTTTTCGCATAATCTGCATGCATCAGGACAGGTATTCATGAATTATTCATGAGAACACAGTAGTCATGTCGGCGTAATTTTTAAAGAAATATTATATTCATTAGGAGTTCATGTAACTTTGTGGATGCATTTTTTACCCTGTTATTTCGGTGTACGTTACGATTGTTACCCTAATAGTTTGTTCACCTCGATATTTAAAACTTCCGAAGTCGTCCATGACTGCTCTTCTTTTTGAGGCAGCTGTGTTAACATCACGTGATCTCGAATCAAAGCGGCGGGATTTAGTAGTATCACTTTCTGTTGATAAAAGCGAAAGTTTTGTCACACATTCAGAAAGATACAGAAGAAAGCGTAGTTGTAAAAGTCTTTTCAAAATAATATTGTATGATTGTTTCAGTTTTGAAACGAATACATAAAGAAATGCAATCAAATAATACGACATATTCATATTATAAATAATAATAAATAACTTTTTAATAAGATTACAAACCAACAGATATATATCGACGTTACCTCAACCACAGTAAATATTTTAACGTTAGTTTGATCAGAAAAATTACAAATAAGGATAAAAAAACTCTTATTCAGGTAGGAGTTTAATATTCTAGCATTTTTTTCGAGGTAAGAGTTATAGCATTCCGTTTCCAGGAGAGAGGAATGTATATTCTTTAAAAAGTCATAATAACAACCTATCACTCAAATTTGACAGCAGATAAACAGTTTGTGGATATTTATATTACATACAATTAGTGTTTTGTACTAATGACAGCAACCCGTCACTAAAATCTGATAGCATAATGAAACTCAGGAAGTAATGTATGTGCGACCTTAACAAGTCGAAACAAGTACAGATGGAATATGAACCAAACCTGAGTTATTACATCGTGATGGATGATAGACCATGGGGTGAGAAAGTGTCTACTCCTATTAGAAGTGAGAGAGGCTAACCAAGTTTTCAACTAAGTTAACAATTTTGAAGTTTATACACTATCCAACGGTCTACTTCGGGCATAAAAATATAATAAAATGTTTTAAAAATGATCATCTTAGTGATATATTAAAATTATAAAACTACGTGAACAACCATCACAATCTATATAGCAAACCCTTCAATTGTATATATTATACAATAAATAAAGTTATATAAATAAGTTTTAACTTTATATTTTTATTTAAAACTTATTTAAAAATATTTTCGAGAAATAAAAATAGTTAAAAGATAATTTTTGATAACTAGTGAATGAGACGAAGCATTGTACGACGAAGAGATTAAATTTTTTTTTGAACATCGGTACGCCTCGCGTTCTATTTATCTATGCCATAAACAACCCACTGACGAGGGGTGATATTATTCTAAAAAGAAACCATTGAATTTTAACAATAAAATTATTGGAATGAAAATATATTTATTTCATTCAAAAAAGATAATTAAATTTTTTATTTATTCAGTGAAAGGAAAAAAAAGAAATAGAAATGTTTAAGAAATAGTACAATAATGTTTAAGAAATAATACAATAATTTTTAAGAAATAATACAATTTAATTTATATTGTAAAGAAGTTCAGCAATTTTTGTACTGACTTATTGTTTCCGCATTAAATAAATTTTTTTTAGTTGTAATTTGGACAATAAAAATAAATAAATAAATAATATATCCAAATAAATGCACTTTTTTCACTTTTTAATTACTTTACTTTGGTTACAGCATGTTAATTACAGAGCCCAGATTTGCATAATATTAAAAAACACATGTCATTTTATACAACGATTACGTTTATTAGAAACTTTGTCATCGATTTGTTAATTACTATTTTAAAATAGAAAAAGAATAAATATAAAAAAAAAAAAAAAAATCCCTAAATAATATTTATCTCAATAAAATTTTTTTTTTTTTTTTTTGCATATTGGCTGTAATGGAACAAAAAGTTTTAATTTTGTAATTTAAAGAACTCTTTGTTTGGTTATTATTAAAATATATTTATTTTTGGTTTGCGGCGTAAAAAAAGATCTGCTTTCACCAGTCGAATACAATCCGCGAGCTATTTCCATAAATGGAGATGAGTGAGCACGATTTTAAAAATCGTTTTCTCCGTCTCGTGTTTCAGAAAGTGGATCGACCCGGGCAGCTGGACCGGCTCGTGCCAGACGCATGTGTGTTGTCCTACGCACAGGTGGTGCGGAAACATAACATTTATAAGGCTGCTTTTTGAAATCTCCCGCCGACTCAACACAGCGGTGAGCTGCAACCAGGGGGGTGGCTGGCTGCATCGCACTGGAGATCCGGAGGAAGGGGAGAAAAAAAAGATTGATTGGGCAGGAACTCTACGGATTATGATTGTATAAACAGGCTTTTCTGTATGCTATGGGTGAAGTTTATTTCTCGCTTTGGTGATTGATGTATCTATAGAACAGGATGAAGTGAAGAAATATATTTAAAAAGATTTTCGGATTTTGATGAATGATCCGAACAGGGGATATGATTCAGCAGCAGCTTAGTAAAACATTAAACACTTATATATATATATACCTTCTTCATTGGCGCAACAGCCACATGGTGGGCCAAGGCCGTCTGTCTACTGGCAGATTTCGAGACAGGAGATGATTTCTTTTTAAGGGGTTGGGTTGTCAGTCCTGCGCCCAACACTTTACGGTCATATTAGATAGCTACCTACGGTTTAAAGTGGATTCCGAACCACTACTAACATCGCAGGAACTCGAATACTGTGCCACCGAGTGCCAAAGAGCTAGTCATTTGACCATCAGGCCCCATATATGCATATATATAAGTATATATATGTAATACATAAAGTATATATGTATGTATATATATATACACTGAAGTGACAAAAGTCACGGGATACCTCTTAATATCGTGTCGGCCCTCCTTTCGCCCGGCGAAGTGCAGCAACTCGACGTGGCATGGACTCAACAAGTCGTTGGAAGTCTTCTGCAGGAATATTGAGCCATGCTGTCTCGATAGACGTCCATAATTGTGAAAGCTTTGATGGTGCAGGATTTTGGGCACGAACAGACCTCTCGATGATGTCCCATAAATGCTCGATGGGATTCATGTCGGGCGATCTAGGTGGCCAGATCATTCGTTGGAATTGTCCAGAATGTTCTTCAAACCAATCGCGAACAGTTGTGGCCCGGTGACATGGCGCATTGTCATCCATAAAAATCCCATCGTTGTTTGGGTACATGAAGTCCATGAATGGCTGCAAGTGATCTCCAAGTAGCTGAACATAAGCATTTCCAGTCAATGTTCGGTCCAGTCGCACCAGAGGACCAAGTCCATGCCATGAAAAAACAGCCCACACCATTACGGAGCCACCACCAGCTTGAACAGTGCCTTGCTGACAGTTTGGGTCCATGGCTTCGTGGGGTCTGCGCCACACTCGAACCCTACCATCAGCTCTTACCAACTGAAATCGTGACTCATCGGACCAGCCCACGGTTTTCCATTCATCTAGGGACCAACCGATATGCTCACGTGCTCACGAGAGTCGCTGCAAGCGATGTCGTTCTGTCAGTAAAGGCACTCGAGTCGGTCTTCTGCTGGAATAGCCCAAGAAAGCCAAATTTCTCCGCACAGTTCTAACAGACAAGTCCCTTGTACGTCCCACATTGATTTCTGCGGTTATTTGACGCAGTGTTGCTTGTCTGTTAGAATTTACGACTCTTTGCAGACGTCGCCGGTCTCGGTCGTTAAGTGCAGGCGGTCGACCACTGCGCTGTCCATGGTGGGATGTTATGCCTGAAATTTCATACTCTCGGCACACTCTTGACCAGTGGATCTGGAAATATTGAATTCCCTAACGATTTCCGAAAGGGCATGACCCATGCGTCTAGCTCCAACTAACATTCCGCGTTCAAAGTCTGTTAATTCCCGTCGTGCGGTCATCATCACGTCAAAACCTCTTCACATGAATAACTTGAACAGAAATGAAGGCACTGCGCATTTATACCTGTTCTACGCGATGCTACTGCCATCTGAAAATTTGCATATTGCTATCCCATGACTTTTGTCACTTCAGTGTATATATATATACTAGAGCAGACTTCCTATTTTTCATTTGTTTCTTTTTATTCAAGCTAGATCTAAAATGATACTTTCAACTCTGCTGGTTCTCAAATGCATTAACCATTGTTGTATAATCGTTTCAAGAATTCATGTATTTTATAAGATTGCCAGAAACATAATTTTAAAATTGCGCTCTATTAAGTATTTATGGATATTATTAAATGATCACTAAAAAGTTTATATTATAATTTGATCAGCATATATTTATAAAGAAAATTTTCAGGTGTGAATATTAATAAATCGATAAATATAAAACATTTACTGATCATTTTTGAGATTCGTTATTATAATCGTAATTCTTTTCTTTACCCACCCAAACACTCTTTTCTTTTCTTTTCTTTTTTTTTTTTTCCTCTTTCTCTCTCCCTCAGATAAATAATTTTATTTGTTCAGTGTCTTTTTGTACAATATTTTTACATGTACAATGCCTTTCCAGAGCACTAAATTCGGTTAATTTTACAATCAGTCTTAAGATCATTAAATTAAATTTAAAAAATATATTTTCTAATAATTTTTTTATATACATTTAATTTATTATCTATTTAAGTCGTTCATTATCCATTTAAGTCGAACTATGTTGTTTCAGAATGTTTTTTTTTGTTTTTTTTTTGTATTATTGAAAGTTTTATGACTTCTTCTATTAAATGAATATTTTAATATTATTTATCATATTACAGTCATCAATATTAAATATTCAAAAGTATGTTCTATCGACAAAGATATAAAAGAATCAATTCGTAGATAAGTAATAGATGAATGGAGCCGAACAAATTTATTGCACTATTATAACTAAATATGGACCTGAATGGCCGTGTGGCTAGCGATCTGGCGCTCGGTACCACAGGTTTCGGGTTCGAGTCCCGGCGGTGCCATGGATGTTTATAGTGGTTCGGAATCCACTTTAAACCGTAGGTCCCGGTCTAATAGGATCGTAGAGCGTTGCGGGGGCATTGTTACTCCGCGTCCGTGACTTATCTTCAAGTTACACGTGCCCCCTGGGTAATGCAAAGTGAGTAACGTCGGTGCAGCGCTTGCCTTAAGGCATCCAAGACCAAGCTGTCTAAGTGTTTGCCACCTGCATTAGAAAGAAAAAAAAAAAACTAAATATTGAAGCGGCTTGATGGCCAATCGGCTAACACAGTGGCACTTGGTACTACAGATTTCAGGGTCGAATCCTGGCGGTGGCAAGATTCGACCCTGAAGCCTGCAGTCCTTTGTTGGTAGTTCGGAATCCACTTTGAACTGTAGGCCCCTGTCTAATTAGCCTAAAGTGTGCACAAAATGATAGTAGAACGACAAACCAAAACCAAACTAAATATTGAAGGTTATGAATCATTACTTAGAACAAATGTTATTGTAATTACAACTTATATACACGTTTAAACTATCTAATGCTCATCTTAATTAAATAACATAAAAATAAGTCTGATTCTATGGGTCTACGTTGGCTGCACGTTTTATTTAACCTTTCACTGAAACGGAATAAAGAAAAGCATGCCATAAGGTCACAGTTTCAGCGTGGGGTCTTGTATTAGCTCTTTAGGAAATAACGAACAGAGCAGATGTGTACAGTTCCAAAATGGGGATTACTTCCCTCAATAGGTGAAGTGATCATTATACATTGCATAAAACTAGCCTTACAAAACTCTGGGCTGTCAAGAGATTTAGGGTGGGGGGAATCCCCCGCCTCGTGGTGGTTATAAAGTCATGAGGACTTCATTGAAAAAAGGGATTTCTATTTCTGCACAGCTGCGGTTTTTGTTCTGTCTTGTATCAAACTTACATTTTGTATTTTTAATCCCTTTGTGAAATTGAATGGACGTTAACAAAGTGGATGCACGCGTCTGTTGAGCGCAAGTATGCAAACGATCGTTTCGTAGGAGACCCCAGATGGCTGCATTAATTTATCGGACGTTTTTTTTTTCAGAACATTTCAAAATTTGAGCTATTTTTTTTTACGATTATCTTTTCCCTTTACTAAATTTGCAGTTTATTTTAGAAGAAAAACATGCATATTCTGCAACAAATATGCAAACGATTAATGCTACATTTTAGAAGATTATTTAATATAAAGTGTTTCATAAAAGATTTTGGCATCGAGTGTGTTTTTTATTTAGAAGTAAAAAAGAAAAAGTAGAAGTAATTAAAAATTGCAAACGATTGCAATATAAAATTAATTTCGTTTCATTACAAATAATTCAGTATGGTTTATTAAATATAATATTTTTTACATTTTACAAAATAAATAAATAAAAAATATAAAAAAATTCATAAAAATTTTCGCATGATTTATGATTACATAATATTTATTTACTTCACCTAATTTTCGACAGAAATTCAGTAATATTTTTTTGGACACAATTTAATTAACAAAAAACAAAGAATAAAATCGTTTGCATAAGTAATTGCGATATAAAACAAAATCGTTTGCATAGAACATCCAATTGTTTTTTAGTATTTATTTATATAATCAAAATATCTTTATGACTCAAAATCAGATAAGTATACTTCGTTAGAAATTTGCTTATTAATTTTAGTTTACGTTTAAAAAAATGTTAAAAGAATTTCTCAAACAGTTAGCTTTAGGGATTCTACTGTTTTTACCAACGTAAGACATTATGAAAGGCATCGTAGAATTAAATTATAAATCTAATATCGGAAGGCAACTAAAG
Organism: Caerostris darwini; assembly: GCA_021605075.1. Classification (NCBI taxonomy): domain Eukaryota; kingdom Metazoa; phylum Arthropoda; class Arachnida; order Araneae; family Araneidae; genus Caerostris; species Caerostris darwini. Next base: position 328,631 of record BPLQ01011075.1, on the reverse strand, counting down.
CAGTCTCATAGAATGAAAATAATTCGTAAAATAAATATAAATAGAATCTTATCAGTTAAAAATTTATAATAGAATCTCAAGAATGTTATATAACAGAAAACCAAAAAACAGTTAAAAAAATAATGCGATCATCAAGTATCACAGCAGAAGGTCAAGAAAAAAAATTTTAGCAAAAAAATTGTAAATAATCGTTCACTTCGAATTTCATTTACCAGGATCATGAGAAAAGATTTTTTAGGGTGTTATATTCGCTTATAGAAGCAAATTTAATACATTTGGAGAAATAATGTAAATTTATATCCATAAAAATCCGAGCATCATGTTTCATTGTCTTCTCTTTAACTGAATAGAACATGACTTCATTTCTATTTTTTTTGTATCTTAATCGGTTGGTTTCATGGTATTGCCAGATTTTTAATCACACTACATAAAATACTACAAAGTAAAAAAAAAAATCTGATATAAATTTGTTAAACGATCCGCGGGACCACCCATCTGTTACAGCAATTTGTGGCTTTTTGACTCCCGTCTCTCATGGGGTTGTCCCGATCTCTCCTCAGATGAAAAGGCACCCCTCAAAACCACTTTGTTCCGCTCTCGAACAAGGGCGTGACACCATCGCACCTATGGAGGGTTCGCCACAACACACGGCCTTCTGTACCCCCCACGGATCCTATTATTAGAGCCGACCATCTGACGTCTTGCGCCAGACGTTTTTGAAAGTTATTAAATTCTCCGGGTCCGATGCCCACTGAAATGGATGAGCTTCATAATGAAGAACAAATATGGATACATTAGGCTTACTCATCATATTTAAGCAAGGAAAAACCACCCACCACCTACACTACAGTAGGCAGTATATTTTTTAAGCATATAGTATTCATATAGGCTTATAAATTATTAATTAAATTGTTAATATATTAAATTATTTTAATTATTAATTGTTAATAATTATCAAATAAAATAATTATTATCATTGGCGCAACAGCCCAGTGTGGGCCAAGGCCATCTACCTGCAGGCAGATTTTGAGACGAGAGATGTGTTTTTCTTTCTTACGGGGTAGGGTTATCAACTCTACGCCCAACACTCAACCGTCATATGAATCTGTGGTACCAAGCGCCAGACTTAAAATAATAATATAGTTAATTAATAATAATATTGATTTAAGTTAATGTTAATTATTATTAATTATAATAATATTGAATATCGTTAATAATAATATTGAATTAGATAAATATTTATCAAGAGGCATAGGAGACGTCTTTCACTTTTCAATACATATACTAAGTCACTGTGGTATTGCGGGTAACGAGTTTGCAGATTCCCTTGCTAAGGCCGGTTCCAATCTTCACCAACCAGATCCCCCTGTTAGCTACCATAGTATTAAGTGAATTATTACAGTTAGGTTTAAAGGTCATATATCGTGCAATTATTTCCAACTCAGTCAGAGGGAAGATTTTGAGGTTCTTAATGGATAATCCAATTCCATGAGATTTGCCCAGGCACGTAGGGGTAGCCAATTTCAGAACAATAACTTGGTCCAGTTATTATTCTAGTTCTTATTTAATTAATTCTCAATTTCTTTATCTTGGAAAACAACCTCACAGATTTGGACTAGCAGACTCTCCGATTTGCCCATTTTGTTTGACTAATTCTGACATGAGTGGTAACCACTTGAACTACTGCCCTGGACCAATTGATGTAGTAGCTGTAAATACTGCAAAAGATTTGAATTATTTTATGTGTGTTTCTCAACTGTATTGGGCTGCCCGCCGTGGACTCTTGGCAGTCATGCTTAAATTTGGCGTAGGTTAAAAAAAAAACTTTTTATTAAAATTATGCTATTACTGAGTTATGTGGGATTCTTTCAATAATTTAGTTTCCCTAAATTATTGAATGACTAATTAATTAAAATTAAATTAAATTAAAATCGTCAACTTGGCTTTCAGAATAGAATAAAACGTAATACACCAATCACGATTCGTCTTCCATCCTCAATGAACGATGATACGATGAATAACTAACTACTGTGGATATGTTACGCCTATTCAATCATATTTAGATAAAGAATCAAGATGCATCATCACTGATATGCATCTTGATTCTTGGTAGGTAATTCTTAGTAGAAGATGAATCTTGAATATAAAACGAAAGCTATTTTAGCCTGTAAATATCGTAGAATCTATTGTTTAGCTTTAAGTTAATAATAATTTCTAGTTCACTCGCGAAAATTCAGGCAGACGCGAAGTTGTATTGCTTTAGTTTATTAGAAAGAAATTATTTGGGCATTTGGAGCATAAAATGTTCTTCATAATATAGTCTAATAAAAAGATACGAATTTTTTGTACATGTTGAATTAGTTCTTCTAGTTAATTATGTTCTTTCTTTCTATATTTGTCAAGAGAAATATATGAAAAAGATTTTATTGAACTTAAAAGAGATGATAAAGTGTTATGAAATCTATAGATTAAAATTGATGTTAATAATACTCATATTTTTAATCGTTTTGTTTTAAAAATGAACGTCATACGTGTTTTTTAACAGTAAATATTTTTTAATTTCTATAGATGCTCTCTTGATCAATAGAGGCAATTTGAAGGAATTTTTGCTGAGCTATAAACTATGTAGTTTTTTGTGACAAATAAAAGTTATTGTCTGGATAAATAGTATGTATAATTTAAAATTTGTGTTTAAATTATATATCGATTATTTGATTCGTTTAGTTTAGAAATAATCATCACACAAGTTTTAGCAGCAGATATTTTGTAATTTCGATAGATGTTCTCTTCATCAATAGAAGTAATTTGAAGGAATTTTTGCCGAGATATAAAATACGAAATAGTTTTGTAACAAATAAAAGATATTGTTTGGTTAAAGAATATGTGTAAATTAAAATTTGTGATTAAATTTCATTGATTATTTGACAGATTATTAAAAGTAATCTTTAGATTAAAGTTGAGTGTTTTGTGTTGGTAATAATACTCATTTATTTTAATCATTTGGTTTTAAAAATAATCACAAGAGATTTAAAAGTAGATATTTTGTAATTTCGATAGACGTTCTTCAGAAGTAATTTGAAGGAATTTTGCTAAAATATAAAATACGAAATAGTTTTGTAACAAATAAAATATATTGTCTGGATAAAGAATATGTGTAATTTAAAATTTGTGTTTAAATTTTAACGATTCTTTGACAGATTATCAAAAATATTTTTTTTTAAATTAATGAAGTTAATTTTTAATAAAGTTAATTAATACAGCTAATTTTTTATCTTTTATTTATTTAGCAAATAGACTTCGAGAAGCGATTCATTTTTTTTAAATTTCTAACAATTTTTTTTTTTTCAATTATAAACTGAATTCTTTTTTTTTCCAATAAAATGAACAGAAAAGGTCATTCTCAAGAAAAATTACATGGTTTTTACTGAATCCTAATTTTTTTTTTAAAATTTAAAATACTGTATAAATTTTTTTGTTGTGAATATAATGTGAATTTCACAACGATTAGAACTACTTTGCAATTACAATTAAAATAAATTTTTGCAAACTATGGATGTTTAGATAATTCGATCGATAATGAAAATCCTTTCAAACGCAGTTATGCCAGTATGAATATTAATATGTTTTCCTCGGAATAAAATTAATCAGATGGAGAAATGAATATTCAATTAGATGAAAGATTAATCTTTGTCTAGCTTTGCTGAATTTAATTGGATCAGTATGCTAAGAATTAAAATTAATGATGCTCAAAAGAAACATGAAAAAGTTGCTTCATCGAAAGTATAAATCTTCTTATTTTTTTTTTCTGCATAAACTTCAGTATAATATATTATTAATCCATACCTAATGAATAAACAGAAAATAGCTATCTAAGAAGATTTTACATTGTTTAGATTTAGAAAGATGATAATTTAGTTTCGATTTTTTACTTGTGCAAAAAAAAAAAAAGAAATGGTATGTAAAATTTTATATCGCAATGTTTAAATGTTCATATACTTCTGCTTCATTTCATTCGCTCGCGCGGCATACTTCTTCTTCATTGGCTGATGGCCACTTCGCTAGCTCTCTGGCCTTTGCCACCACAGGGTTCGGGTTCGAATTCTGGTAGTGGTATGGATGTTTGTGAGTGGTTTCAAATCCCCGTTAAACTGTAGATCCCGGTCTGATTAGCCTAAAATGTGCACAAAAGGACTAGAGCAACAAACTAAACCAATCTTCATTGGCTCCCCCTATGGTGGGCCAAGGCCGTTTGTCTAATGGCAGATTTCGAGACAGCAGATGTGTCCTTTTTTTGTCAGCCATACGCCCAACGCTCTACAGTCATATTAGACCAGCGGCCTGATGGCCGAGTGGCTAGCGTTATGGCGCTCGGTACCAGAGGTTTCGGGTTCGAATACTGGCGGTGCCATGGATGTTTGCAGTGGCTCAGAATCCACTTTAAACCGTAGGTCCCGGTCTCATATGACCGTAGAGCCCAATCAGACTTCACTCACATTATTCCCAAATTGTAAAGGGTCAACTCAGCTCTAGGCACAGTGATGTAATAGTAGTAGTCATATTAGACCGGGACCTACGGTTTAAAGTGGATTCCGAACCACTACAAACATTCATTCACTGTCGGAACTCGAACCCGAAATGTGTGGCACTGAGCACCAGAGCGCTAGCCACTCGGCCACTGTTAATATTAGCTTGTATAAAATATTCAGCTTGTTATAAAAATTTTAATTCTATATTCTTAAATATTTGTAGATAAAAATAATCATAACATTGATTATCCCAAATAATTTCTCTCTAACGATAAATATAATGAAAATGAAATATTTTTACTACACAAATGACAGTATAATTACTTGGAAATGGGATAATTTTCAAAACAGAATAAAAGTAATTTTCCAGAATAGCAGTTTTTGTGGTTAAGACAGACGAAATTACTTTTTCCTACTTTTTAAAATCGTTACATATAGTCTTCAGTACATTTCCACCAAATTCCATGGAAATTACTAAATTGGCTAATTTTTTTTTAAGGAGGGGTAAAAATCGCTCGCCGAGGGAGGTCTGCGATAATTAAAAGGGTGTGTAGCACTTGAAGATGTCAGCGCTTACCTGGAATACAGGAGTAGCGCAGGTAGATGACACCCTTGCATCTGCACTCTCTCTCTGGATGATCTTCTGTGAAGTTGTAGTGGCAGTGAGACATGCCGGAGCATCTGCAACGAAAACATCGAATAAAATATTAATAAAATGTGCATTACATGATAAAATTTCATGAAAATTTTAATTTAAAAAAATATTTTCCAGTACTAATACAATACTTATACCAATAGTGTAGTTTAACCAGTTATTCAGTAGAAAGAAAAGCAATACGTTAATAATGCGTTAAACGGACGAATCGATTACTTGTTAGGGGTACTAGTCAGTTCAAAGCAGAAAAAGTTCCTGTAATATTTTTTTAAAATAGTTATTGTGGAATTTTTTTCCCTATAATTTTCTTTTGATAATATGTAATTTAAAATTTTAATTTATTACAAATTAAAGTTAGTTTTTATTGTAACTAAAATGTCTGAAATTATCTTTTTTACCTATTACACTGCTGTGTTTGAATCCATCTTGATTTGGTTTCTCGCCAATTTTGCACTCTTTTGCTGGTCAAAGTATGCAAGTGTTTTATTCGTAGAGTAAATCAGCTAAATCAGAAAACAAATTCAAATTTCATTCCGCCAACGGTGTGAGCTAAAACTACTTTGGAAAACAGGTAGATCCGGTGAGGATTGTGATAGTTGGTTCAGTATTGACAGACAATGCAAGTTTGGAATTTTCGAGATTTCATCACAATGATCCACAGATAGAAGCAATTACAGCTAAAGGTTTTCGTAGAAGACTATTTATTTCTATATCTTTCTAGGAAAATATTGATAATAAAATCGGTATTCACCATTATCAAAATATAAACAACCAATGTCTCATAAATTTACTTTACTTTCTGCTTTAAATTTCTTCAATCAAATTGAAAATAGTATCTTTTCACCTTTACTACGCCTAGTCTAACATTTTTTAGACCATGAATTTACTTGTCCGATGGTATACGTAATGTTTGTCTAATTTCGATGAGAGTTGGTAAATGATTGCAAAAAAATATAATACATTTTTAATGGCAAAATGATTACAGCTTCAGATCAGATGTCAACCGTAACAATTCAACAAAGAAATTGACACTTCATTGAAATTAGAATCACGTCTGCCCGACTCGTGGCCCAGTGGCAACGCGCGCCGCTGGTGAACGAGTCTCTCGCCTCGGTGGGAACGAGCCTTTAAGGCTCGTTCCCACCGAGGCGAGAGACGTGAAGATTCAAGAGGCAAGCGACAAAATTTTTTCGATCCCTTCACAGCGAAACCTCAGAAATAGCATTACGCCTAGTGAAAAACCGCTTCGAGTTGAAAGTTGGCCAACTCCAAGCGGTGGACTGCAAACCGGTTTCAGGCGACCGCGGTGAGGCTAGTGATTGGTCAATTTTTTTCGCTTGCATCTTGTCGCCTTGGTGAGCACCAGTCTTTAGGGCTGAGTTTCAATCCGCTAACGACTTTGTTGTAGACACTGTTTCAAAAAATGAACTCGATGGTGTTTGTGACGGTCAGCGTCTTGTCTCCTTAGTCGGACTACCAGGTGGAAGTTTTCCGGGTTTTCTTCCATACGATGGGCAAATGCGGAGTAGAATGTTTTGATGAATGTGGAGTTTTTGAAAAATACAATCTTTAGGACAAAAAATTGTTATATAAACAAATGAAAATTTTGTGTTTTTTATAAAATTATTTTGCTGTATAATAAATAGTATATCTAATTTTGAATTTTTCTGGAAAAAAGAATAATGTTAGAGTACTACAAAAATAAACTTAGCTATTTAATATAAGAAAAATAATCACTTAAATTAAAAAAAAAAGTATATAACAAATCTATAATTTAAAATGAATTGCACTTGTTATTTTCTTTTCTTAGAATGTAAATAAACTTAAGACATCTCTACTTATATAAAAAAATGTACAATGATATATTAAGAAAAAATAATTAAATATTAAGGTTTTAATGGTAAAAATACACAATATCAAAAGATTGTTTTTTCTTTTTTTTACTGAAAATCGATGTAAAACAAAAACAAAGTTAAAGAAATGAATAGTATTTTAATATATAAAAATTCAATATTTTAAATCTATACTAAGCAAGACAATTTTTAAAACAGAATTCAGAGAAAATCAAATAAATTGAAATATAAATAAAATATTATGGCATCCGATGTATATTTTATTAGTTTATAATGAATATGTCATGGATCCAAATCATATCTCATAACTAAAAATTTTACAATCTACATGCAAAAAATAGAAACACCATAGAAATATTCTCATAAAATACATCTTTCAAAATCATTCAGGTTTATGAAAGAACTATTATCTTCAAAACTACTTTTTAAGGTGAGAAAAAAAATGTAGTATATATTTTTTTTCCTTTTCCAAATCAGTGAAGCGCTACGATTTCTCATGAATACGAAATTCTCATCGACAAAAACAGCCAATCCTTGGTGAGTTCAAATTCCTGATGCCAACCAGAGAAAAAAAAAAAAAAAAAAAAAATTTTTTACAACATTTGATTCCATTTTTTTCCCCCTTCACTTTTATTCTCGTTCTAAAGAAAAAACATCAAATATAGATTCTGTGAGATGCCTTTTTATTCCACCAGAAGTAAAAAGTCGTAATATTTTATGGAAGAGATGCGTGAAGTTTATGAGCAGAGCACGAGAGGAGGTGTAGATCACGGTCACAGTCAAGATGAAGGGTCGACGCTTATTACCAGGTGAACCGTGAGTGGAAAAAGCAGGGGTGCCACTGATCCCGATTTCGTTTTTCCTCAGTGGAACGCCCTTCCGGTTCAGGGGAAAAAAAAAAAAAAGAATTAATTGGGGATATTCGTGGGGATGGGGTGAACGTAACGTATTTCGTGCACAGATTCGAAAGAAAAAATCTGTGTAAATCGAAAGTTCGAGATTTAGCTTACACGTAGAATAATAATTATGTATACAGTAATGCAAGCTCTCATTATTTGAATACAATAAGTCTGTAGTTAGCCTGTATGTATAATGATTGTATTACATTATTAAGTAGGACCGTACTTCACTTTAATGGCTCAAAATGAAAAAGGCTTTAGTTTCCTATAAAGGATCTGAACAAAGCACATGTTCCAGCTCATGTTTAGTAAGAGACGGAAAATTTATTAGGAAGAAGAATATTTTATTTAAAAAAATGTTTATCTGCTTATATTAACAGGTTTTGGATTATGTACTCTGTAATCATCCTCATTGGTACAACTGTCTTATGGTGGGCCAAGGCCGTCTGCCAACTGGCAAATTTCTAGACAGGGGATGCTTTCTTTTTTATGCTCGACGGTCCTATCAGACGGGGACTTACAGTTTAAAGTGGATTCCGAACCACTCCAAACATTCACAGCACCACCGGGACTCGAGCCCGATGTGGCACCGGTGGTGGCTGTCATTGGTGCGAATATTTCTTCATTAGTGCTTAAAGTAGAAGAAATATTCATTTTGGTAATTTTGTTTTGAAAATTACAAAATTAAATTTAGAAAAAATGTAAGAGAAAAATTTTCATTATATTGAAAACTCTAACATAATCAATTATTCCTTATATTTGCGCAATTACTAAAATTAAGGAAAAAATCCATCTAATATCCACTTAAAGGCAAATATTCTGAAGATAGGTTCCAAGGGCCATGAGTACTCAACAATTAATTATTACCCGAATGACTAGCTCTGGGGCGCTTGGTGTCACAGGTTTCAGGTTCGAGGTTCAAGTCCCGGCAGTGCTATGGAGTTGTGGTGCGGAATTCGTTTTAAAACCGCAGGTCCTGGTCCAATACATCAGTTTGGCGTAGGGCTGACAACCCTATCCCGTAAAAAAGAAAGCATCTCCTGTCTAGAAATTTGCCAGTAGGTAGACGGCCTTAGCCCAGCAAGGGCTGTTGCGCCAAAGAAGAAGAAAAATCAAGTTTATTGTTATTTATAATCTTAAACAATCTAGTTAAGTATATAAAATATCTTTCATTAATAATTTAAAGCATTGAAATAATTTCGTAAACAAAGTTAAATTACTTGCTTTCAAATAAAAATTGCTCAATAAAATATTGCTATTATATTGTTATTTTTAATAATGATGGAAATTCAAACAAACAATTTGTCATGTTATTTAGATATTAGAGAGTTTTTGCATACCGTACTTTAAAAATACGCTATTTTTTTTTCTTCCTAACGCGTATGCTCATAGGAAATTGCGCATGCGTGTCTGCAATAATGTTTCCTATGAGCATGCGCACTAGGGAGAAAAAAATACCGTATTTTTAAAGTACGGTATGCAAAAACTCTCTATTAATAAAAGTTTTTTTATCTTTGATAATTTTATTGGAATTATTAAAATAATTCTTCCTGGCAAAGATCAAAGACTAATAAGAACATTTATTCTAAAATTATTCAAATTTTTTCAACAAAATGTCAATTTCCTCATTTCTTCTAAATAATTTTTTTTAAATATTTTAAAATAATGTCATAATAAGCCCTTTTCCAGTGCTTATTCATTTTACACAACGGCTCCTTATTTAACGACATTCACACCATTCTAATCTGAAACTTCACCCCTAGCTGTGCGAGAAGAAAAGACCGTTGTCAGCTGCTTTTCTGCTGACTAGCAAACAAGCCTTTTCGAATAAAGGACCCGGCGGACCCTGTTCCATACAAAGCCGACGTGATATTATCCTCATTGTTGGCAAGGCACGTGGCAATACAAAGCCGATGGCGCTGGTTCACGAGCCGTTTGGAGTTAACGGCAGTTTTCCCTCTTTATATATGAAATGCTTGGCGAATGTATTTGCTAATGTTCTTGAATGTTTATTTTTGCTTAAGAAAATAATTTTTAAACGCTGTTTTTATTGTATCACATGGATGTTGCAATTGAATGTTAATTTTTTTTATGAACGATTTTAAATCAGAGATGAGTAAATCACAGTCAGTAATTGGTTTTTCTAGATGGTCGTCTCGTCATACTTCAATTTTACTTTGTAGTGACTGTGAAATTGGATGTGGTTGGGTTGGAGACTTGAAACTCACGTTGGAGAACTCACAGCTTTATTTATACACGCACAAACGTGACACACATACGACATTTAACGATATATAATTATAGATTCGATAGATATTATTATAATTATAGATATTAGAGAGTTTTTGCATACCGTACGTTAGTTACCGTAGGACGTCCGTTAGCTTTTTCTCCCCAGCGCGCATGCTCATAGGAAACATTATTACAGATACGCATGCGCAGTTTCCTATGAGCATGCGCGTTAGGGAGAAAAAGCTAACGGACGTCCTACGGTAACTAACGTACGGTATGCAAAAACTCTCTATTAGTGGAAGGAGTCCCCTTCTAAGCAGAAAATCTGATACTCAGATAAGCGCTGGATGTGCGAAAAATACTTTCTCTCCGGGTGAAAGTCTGTAGGACAATTTATATGCAGGGTTGCGTTAAATATATTTCTTCTCGGGATGCGAGACTATAAACTAAAGTTTATCAACGGGAGAACAGGTTGCGTTGTACTTCCATCTCGGGTGAGAATCTCGAGGCCTTCTGACAATTTCTCCTGATAGTCACAGTGGATAGGATGAAGCATGGTTACACTATTGTTATTTTTATATTTTTAAGACATGAAAATGTTTCTTGAATGTATTGGCAATTGTATGTATTTAATTTTTGACATTTTTTCGATTGCTCTATTTAACTAACTTCGCTCAATTCCTTTCAAAATAATTCTTAAATTTGTAAACTTGGAATAAAGGAATTTGCATAGGAGAAAGGTCGGTTACGGCTTTTAAACGCCTTATGATAGATAATTATTTTCGTAAGATCTCCAGATTTTAATGAAATATTAAAAAAAATGAATATAAACCTGCTCTAGTTCAATGAAACAGTAAACATTTAAATATTACAAAAGATATTTTTCCAATGTTCCCGAATTTATGGCAGGCAGGGAAATAATAGTTCAGTCAATAACGAGCGATCTTTGTTGAATGGTCATAATAAATCTGTTATTGGCGAATGTTTTTTTTGTTTTAAAGAATGCATTACAAATTTTATAAGATTGTCTTAATACATGTTCTTCTTCAAAATTCAGCTTCAACAAAGTAACTATTGACTGTTGCTTGATAATATATTAAAATGTTATATCCGGATCAAAGCATATTTATAAACATAAATTTGCTGGTATGAATATGAAAAAAAAAATCAAGAAGTAAACATCCGTTAATAATCACGTTTGCACTTGGTTACAACAAAAAATTGAACCTATTGAGACAGTTGAATATATATCACTCGGCCATCAGGCCTATATATATATGAGCCTGATCACCAAGTGATTATTGATTTTGGGTTCGAATCCCGGTGGTACCATGGATGCTTGTAGTGGTTCAGAATCCACTTCAAACCATAGGTCGAATGTTTGGCGTATTGCTAACAACCCTATTCCGTAAAAAGATAACATTTCCTGTCTCGAAATCTGCCATTAGGCAGATGGCCTTGGCCCACCATGGGGCTGTTGCGCCACTTATACCTATTATATATATATATATATACATATACCTATTATATATATATATATATATATATACCTATTATATATATATACATATACATATACCTATTATATATATATACATATACCTATTATATATATATACATATACCTATTATATATATATACATATATACTATTATATATATATATATATATATACCTACTATATATATATATATATATACCTACTATATATATATATATATATACACCTACTATATATATATATATATATATACACCTACTATATATATATATATATACCACAACAAAATATAACCTTCCGACAGATATTAAGTATCTCGCAAAGTTTTCATGTTAGAATTTAAAGTTGTTTAATTGAAGCAGCTACAATTAGGAGTGGATATGAAATTAGATATCAAATTGATGGCCCTTTTATTAAAAAAAAATAGTTAATATCGATATCAGTTCTGCAATCACTAAAAGAATTGAAATTTATTTTTAGAAGTGTTGTAATAAGTGATTTTTTTAAAAATTATATTTGTATTCGTTGTATATTTAAAATAAAAATTATATGTATCCAATTTAAGTGAAAAAATTTTTAGATATGCCGAAAAAAGGAAAAGGACTTTTAATAATATAAATCTTTGGAAGATTAAAAATAATATTTCTGTAAACGTATTTGCATGTAGCTTTTATCTTTTAAGGCATAACTACATATTAAAAGACAGATAAATAATACCCATAAAATGCAAACTATTGAAATAATAACTAGTTGAGATAAAAATTAATATTTTCTTTTACATTTACAAAAAACATCAAAGCTTTTTCTTGATTTGAGAGAGTTCTAAAATTGTAATGTAAAAGTCCATAGCAGTTTATTTATTTAAACTGTTTATAAAATGAATAATTATTTTTAATATAAAATTAAAAGCTGCAGTTAACTTTATCAAACAAACTTCTATTGTTATAAAATACGCCCTCAAACAAGAAAACCAAAAATACGTATTAAAAATAATGTTATATATATATATACATACATTATAAAAATTTCAAATGAATTACTTACTACAGTTAAATTTAATGAGGAAACTTTTAATATGTTTTGAAATTTGAGCAACGAAAATGAAAAACATACGCCGAAAGTGGCAGTGATTTATTTTAGGCATTTAAAAAAGCCTATTGTTATAAAGATGAGTGCATATATATATAAACCAGTTCTGGTCATGTTTTTTGTAATATTTGCTGTTGTTTTTTCCCTCCTAACACTGGGTGTGGTGTTTAAGATTCATTGGTTAAGTTTTTTTTTATACTTATCTCCTACTGTTTTAGAGTAATTTGTTTTCTCCTGTTTAGATTTTATATATAAGATAACTGAACCTGTTCAGAGCCAAAATTTTGAAATATTGTTTTATACAATTTTTTTTTATCGATTGTTAAATTAGGTTCTGAAACATAGACAAACATAAAAATTGAACTATATGGCATCAATATTTTTTGTTAAAATTTGGCAAAAAAATTTATATTAATTGACTTTACATAAATACTCCTAACTAAAAGAAAAAGGCAAAACATATCACATACGACTAAATAGCAAAATATATAGCAATTACTTGAACTAAATGAATGGCAATATTCTGAAGTTGAGTTATAGCCAATCGAATTATTTACAGCGAAAATACGAGAAAAAAAGTAAATGTTTTAATAAAAATGCCGATTACTCAACTCTAATTTAATATATTTAAAACCTTAACCTAATTTAACACATTATTAAAGCCCGACTCGCCCCATGAGGGCTGAGGGCTGAGGTTCAATTCGCTGGCGGCTTTGTTGTAGACACTGTTTCAAAAAACGAAGAGATCCGATGGCTTTGTGATGGTCAGCATCTTGCCCCGTGAGTCGGTCTACCTGGTGGGAGTTTTCCGGGTTTTCTTCCATAGGATACTTAAATGCGGGGTAGTTACCCCTAAAAGTCCTCCCTGAAGGCACTTCCCTTCTTTTTTCAGCGACACGGAGCCAAGTCAGACTTCTACCTACGGGTCTCTATCACTATAGATGCTGCCTCCTCCCTTCCCTCCTTCCATGAGTAGACTACTCATGCAATGTCCGTCCTTCACTGCAGGACACTGAGGATTAGACTATGTATTCAAAATTCGTATACCAATAGGCGTAAATACAACTATGTGAAAATATAGCCTTTTCATTAGTACAAATTTTTAACTCATAATCATTACTTATACTTATAAATTTCTTTTTTTAATTTTAATTAAAAAAAAAAATTTTTTTTAAATAAATACATTTTTTTTTAAATTAAATTTTTTTTTAAATTTAAATAAAAAAATAATCCATATGAAAAGTAATTACGGGGATGTTCCCTCTAAAAGTGCTCCCGAAAGGCACTGCACTCCTCCTTCAGCGACTCGGAGCCAAGTCAGACTTCTGCATACGGGTGCTCCATAACAACCCTCCCCTTCAATCCTTCCATGAGACCACACGGGTTCTTGGACTTGATCTAGATATTGGTGTCGACCGAGTGGGATAAGAAACAACATCATTAAAAATCATCATCATCATCATCAGTGGCTCAACAGCCCCATGGTGGGCCAAGGCCGTCTGCTTATTGGCAGATTTTGAAACAGGAGATAATTTTTTTTTCTTTTTAAAGGGTAGGGTTGTCAGTCCTATACCCAAAGCTCTACAGTCATATTAGACAGGGATCTACGGTTTAAAATCAACCACTACAAACATCCATGGCACAGCCGGGGCTCGAGCCCGAAACCTGTGGCACCGAACACCAGTCACTCGGCCATCAGGCCACATCCCCATCATTCTGAAAAATTACTATAACAGTTATTACTGTTATCGTATGGTGGCGTAGGAAAAAAAATACAGTTTTTCAGAAATTCAATTTCAAATTTTTAAAACATTAAAAAACAGCTGTATCTCGACATCTAATAGCTCTAGAAACAAACAGATAGCAACGTGGTGGGCTACCTTAATAAACCGCCAAGGAATAGCAAACAAAATGCAATTCTTACAAATGGTCATCTCCTTTTCTGCATTCCAGAAGCTGCGGAGCACATTAACTGCGGAGGAAGAATACAATGATTGAATATTTACTCCCTAAAAGCTTCATGGGTGAGCGATCAAAGTGTAGGGTGTAAATTAACTTCGGATCGTCTGGTCGCACTCGAGCTGGGATAACGATACGGTTGCAGTTGCTAAGTAAGATTCGGAAAGTGTGAACGTAATGGCGAGTTGGTGTTATGTAGCGAAACGGTAGACGAACCCATCTTTCGAAAAAGGTGATTTATCAAGAACAGACAGAGAAAAAAAAAAAAAAAAAAAAAAACAATATGCGGATATTCAAGTATTTCTGCGTGACATAAGAAAAAAGAAGTTAATGTTCTCAGGCTTTTGAAAAAAGAAGTGACATTTTTTTTTTCTCAAAGAATTTTTAAGCGAAGTAGAGTTTTAAAAAACTGTTTAAGGAACTAAAGGAGATCATTTTATGGGCGATGATCTCCGAAATAATAAAAAATAATAATAAATAAAATACATGTTATTTTTATATCCGTATTTTGAGTTCAGTTTCCCATAAATAACAAATTGAATTTTTTTTTTTTTTAAATGGGGATTTGTTAGATTGTCACTTACAAAAATCGAAATAAAAGCAAATTTTTCTGGTATCAAATTGAGAACAGTATTTTTCAACTGGACAAAAGGAAATATTATCATGTGATTGCTTTTTAGATAAACAAAAATTTCCTAACTGATGTTTCAATAGGTTGGGATTTCTTAACCAGCTTCGATTTAAAATTTTTTGTTGTAAAGAAAGCGTTCAGCTAAACATACAAATTTTCGATCAGGATAAAGAGCTTACAATTGATTTAAGTAAACTGTTTATTTCTCAGTACTTCTATTAATAAAATTTTTGAGACCAATTCAATTATATTTAAATGAATTTCACTTAAAAATTAAACATAAATTTTTTTACTTATGCTTCTTTTATAATCGTTCTGCTTCTTCATTGGCGCAATAGTACCATGGTGAGCCAAGGCCGTCTACCTACAGGCAGAGTTTGAGACAAGAGTTGTAATATTTTGACGAGGTAGGATAGTCACCTCTACGCCCAAAGCTCTACAACCATATTAGACCGGGAACTACGGTTTAAAGTGGATTCCAAATCACTACAAGCATCCATGGCACTAGCGGGACTCGAACTCTATGCTTGTGGAACGGAGAGATAGTCACTCAGGATCAGACTTCTTAACCTTCCCAATGTATTAATTTTCATTTGGTAGAAAATTTTCCTGATAATCTTGGAAGCGTGTTTAAATAATTAGTGTCTCAATTTTCTTCTAATTTTTTTTATTTTCATTTATGTATTAATTTTTGTTCCAGAGCAGGGGACTTTCTTTTGTGTCCAAAAAGTTAGACCAGTTTTCAATTTAAATTTCCCGGCCATATGGTATTTCATTTTTTTTTCTTTTTTTAGGTTGTTGGCACTGTCTTTGATATCTGTGGGAAATTTTACGTCAAAATATTCATTAGTGTTTGAGTTACGCTTGGTTTTGTGAAATGTTAAAACTGATTCCGGAGATTTTTGAAATGTCTCTTCAAACGGAATGGTCTTTTGAGTTTAGGGAATAGCCAAAAGTAGCCCGATGCTAACTCAGGTGAAAACGGTGGTTGTGGAACTATATGGGTTTCATTTTTGGCGAAAAAATCACGAAGAATATATATAAGTCACTGTTTATATCACTTCTAAACATTTCTTTCCGATTAGGAATGCTCACTGAATGCATTCTGAAACATTCTATACTTTTCCGAAAAAAAAAAATTTAATGCAAGTTCTTTGCTCAATTAATTCAGGCAATTCAAAAATCGCCGGAATCAGTTTTTAGCGTCTCACAAAGCCAAGCGTAACTCAAGCACTAATGAATAGTTTGACGTCAAATTTCACACACGTCAAGGACAATTAATTTTTACGACAACCTACAAAAGAAAAAAAGAATCGAAATACCATATGCCCGGGAATTTTAAATTGAAAACTGATCTTACTTTTTGGACACAGTAATAATTCTAGATCACTTTCCGCTGATACGGCAATTTTTTTTTTTTAATGAGATATCATGCTGGAATAAAGATGTTAACGATTTCAATATAATTATTAGAATTTTTATGTAATAAAATTACCATGGGTGTAACTCTCACAGCAAAATAAAAAGGATTTATTTACAAAGAAATGCTTGCTTGACATTATATTTACTGATCATTTAAATTATTTGTAACTATTCAAATAGCTAGTTGCACTTTCAATAGGAAATTGGAAACGCAGCTTATCAGTAATATTTTCAATTCTGTAAGAAACAATTTCCCTAAAACATAAAGCCTAATGCTTAGCTTAATATCATTAGTTTATTTTTTCTATTTGTATACATATATTGTGTCCTTATAAAGCTTACTTTTTTTTTGTATCTTCCATCCATAAACAGAGAATGAAACTATGTTGAATATAAAACCAATATCCATATAAAAACTATATAACGAACTTATATGCATATAAAAACTCAGATCATTGATATCTGTCTTAAAGACATCTGTCTTAATATCTGTCAAGACTGTCTTAAAGCACTCGCAATCCCACTAAATGATGCGCAATTAGTTTTTACATATTTCTAAATTATATATTTATAGAAATGTTCATTTGACATTATAACTCATGAATTGAATATTATTATAAATATTCAAATAGTTTGCTGCAATACTTTCAGTAAGAAACAAAGTATGAATTAAAATTAAATTAATTAATTTGAATTACATAGAAATTAAATTTGTATACAATTTACTTAGGGTAGATCTCTAAGTTGAAGGGGTTCTGATATCTAAAGTGTCAAATGATACGGATGACAGTGACTTTATGGGAATAATATTTGAATGGGAATTCATTATATAGCCTTTTTTTGAAGGTGTATTTAGGAATGAGGATGAGTTAGTGATGGTTTTAAACCCCCATCGATGTCTGTTTTCAAAATTCATTATAACCCAATCAATGGTGTACAAAAATATGTAATTTTTGCCAATTTTTTAGCACATAAAACATAGTCTTAAAATCTTAAATACATAGTTTATGACCTATATCCGTTAAAAATAAAACAGCTTTTTCGTTCATTGCAAGTAGGAAAAGCAAATGCTCATGTACCGCTTCGTAAACGATGAAAGAAAGTTGCGCATGTACCCAGTGCGATATAATTCGCCATATTGCACAAAACAAGATTGCGAGCAAGCACATAACAGACCTCATCACTCGAACCTTAAATCACCAGAGATTACAACAACTTATCGAGTCGAGGCCGTTCAGTTCCAAATCAAAAAATAATTTCCTTGGCAGTTCATCAAGAATCTTTTGGTATACAAATATTGTACTTATTAGCTTTGTCAAATTGTTAATAAATAAACACTGTCTAAAATTCTTGAATCCATCATTTTGTGACTATAATGCTCACTGCAAGACTGCAAGCTGGGAAAGAAAATGCGCAAATGCAGGCGCGATATTGCACAAAACAGACCTCATCACCCGAACTCTCCATCACCGAGATTACAACAACAACTGATCGAGTCGAGGCCGTTCAGTTCCAAATCAAAAAATAATTTCCTTGGCAGTTCATCAAGAATCTTTTGGTATACAAATATTGTACTTATTAGCTTTGTCAAATTGTTAATAAATAAACACTGTCTAAAATTCTTGAATCCATCATTTTGTGACTATAATGCTCACTGCAAGACTGCAAGCTGGGAAAGAAAATGCGCAAATGCAGGCGCGATATTGCACAAAACAGACCTCATCACCCAAACTCTCAATCACCGAGATTACAACAACAACTGATCGAGTCGAGGTCGTTCAGTTCCAAATCAAAAAATAATTTCCTTGGCAGTTCATCAAGAATCTTTTGGTATACAAATATTGTACTTATTAGCTTTGTCAAATTGTTAATAAATAAACACTGTCTAAAATTCTTGAATCCATCATTTTGTGACTATAATGCTCACTGCAAGACTGCAAGCTGGGAAAGAAAATGCGCAAATGCAGGCGCGATATTGCACAAAAACAGACCTCATCACCCAAACTCTCAATCACCGAGATTACAACAACAACTGATCGAGTCGAGGTCGTTCAGTTCCAAATCAAAAATAATTTCCTTGGCAGTTCATCAAGAATCTTTTGGTATACAAATATTGTACTTATTAGCTTTGTCAAATTGTTAATAAATAAACACTGTCTAAAATTCTTGAATCCATCATTTTGTGACTATAATGCTCACTGCAAGACTGCAAGCTGGGAAAGAAAATGCGCAAATGCAGGCGCGATATTGCACAAAACAGACCTCATCACCCAAACTCTCAATCACCGAGATTACAACAACAACTGATCGAGTCGAGGTCGTTCAGTTCCAAATCAAAAAATAATTTCCTTGGCAGTTCATCAAGAATCTTTTTGGTATACAAATATTGTACTTATTAGCTTTGTCAAATTGTTAATAAATAAACACTGTCTAAAATTCTTGAATCCATCATTTTGTGACTATAATGCTCACTGCAAGACTGCAAGCTGGGAAAGAAAATGCGCAAATGCAGGCGCGATATTGCACAAAACAGACCTCATCACCCAAACTCTCAATCACCGAGATTACAACAACAACTGATCGAGTCGAGGTCGTTCAGTTCCAAATCAAAAATAATTTCCTTGGCAGTTCATCAAGAATCTTTTGGTATACAAATATTGTACTTATTAGCTTTGTCAAATTGTTAATAAATAAACACTGTCTAAAATTCTTGAATCCATCATTTTGTGACTATAATGCTCACTGCAAGACTGCAAGCTGGGAAAGAAAATGCGCAAATGCAGGCGCGATATTGCACAAAAAAAACAGACCTCATCACCCAAACTCTCAATCACCGAGATTACAACAACAACTGATCGAGTCGAGGTCGTTCAGTTCCAAATCAAAAAATAATTTCCTTGGCAGTTCATCAAGAATCTTTTGGTATACAAATATTGTACTTATTAGCTTTGTCAAATTGTTAATAAATAAACACTGTCTAAAATTCTTGAATCCATCATTTTGTGACTATAATGCTCACTGCAAGACTGCAAGCTGGGAAAGAAAATGCGCAAATGCAGGCGCGATATTGCACAAAACAGACCTCATCACCCAAACTCTCAATCACCGAGATTACAACAACAACTGATCGAGTCGAGGTCGTTCAGTTCCAAATCAAAAATAATTTCCTTGGCAGTTCATCAAGAATCTTTTGGTATACAAATATTGTACTTATTAGCTTTGTCAAATTGTTAATAAATAAACATTGTCTAAAATTCTTGAATCCATCATTTTGTGACTATAATGCTCACTGCAAGACTGCAAGCTGGGAAAGAAAATGCGCAAATGCAGGCGCGATATTGCACAAAACAGACCTCATCACCCGAACTCTCAATCACCGAGATTACAACAACAACTGATCGAGTCGAGGCCGTTCAGTTCCAAATCAAAAAATAATGTCCTTGGCAGTTCATCAAGAATCTTTATTAGGCGTGCGATTAGCAACAACAAAAAACAAAAAAAAGGCCGCTTTACGAGGTAGTAACACGGTCCAAACAAAGCACGCCCACGCCTAATCCCAACAACAGCATGCGGCCGGCACCCACGCTCATCTATCAGACGCAGTTCACGTAAAGTTTGAATACTACGACTTCCTTCCCCCAGGAAAAGATGCTGGGAAAAGGAACCGCTTCGGCTTAGATCGATTCAAATGTTCAGTTCTCTGTTGTTCCGACGATCGATGGCACATAGTAAGCTTTCCTACTTAGCAACGTTTCTGAAGCATAACACGACAAAATGGGGGTTTAGTTCTTTCTTTTTTTACATTCGCAGTGTATAGTTGGTATTGATTTTCTTGCCATTTGCTAGAATTGTATGATCAGTAGATTTATATTTCTATTTTGTTTCTTTTTTGACAATCATACTCCCTTTAGATGGAGGGAGTAGTGGGGGGCAGACCTTTTTTACCTCCCCGCTTCTTTTTCTGTATTTGTTGCACAGAGTCGTCGCAATATCGCATTTGGATCATGGGATATACAACATGAAATAACCCTATTGTATTTTTAAATTAATAATTTATTATTAATGTAAATTAATTATTTTTTTATTATGCGATATTATATATATTCCTATCTGAAGAAATTTGTAAAAAATAAATCAAAATATCTCTCTCTTAAAATGTCTAATTATTTTCAAATTACCAATTAAACAAAACAAAACAACAACAACAAAAAAAACTAACGAAGAGCGTATATGTCACATTTACAGAATAATACAATGTGTTTTGTTTTCCATTGTCATGTATTTTGACCTGAGATCACTTACAGGCATGTACTATCAGTATGTACCACTATAAGATATGTATTAAGTATGTTCTTTACATCCTTATTTTTAGATATCAGGTATATACCCGTATCAATTGTTTTAGGTATGAAAATCAAACTATGGTTTCGAATAACCAGGTAATGTGACCACTATTTTTAGATTTGTAGCAGGTAATACGCCCATAATTTTTAGAAATATATCAGGTATCATTATTTTTGTATGATAGCCTTATCACCACTAGACCATCATTATTTTCACACCTGATAATTACTTGTATCAGGTATCATTATCAGGTGCGGATTAGTACCCATTATGTATCAGGTATCATTATTTTTAGATATTAGGTGTGGATTAGTACCCAATATTTTTAGATATGTATCAGGTATCATTATTTTTATATGGTAGCTTTATAACCACTAGATCATCATTATTTTCACACCTGATAATTACATGTATCGGGTATCATTATCAAGTGCGGATTAGTACCCAATATTTTTATATATGTATCAGGTATCATTATTTTTATATGGTAGCCTTATAACCACTAGACCATCATTATTTTCACACCTGATAATTACATGTATCAGGTGTGGATTAGTACCCATTATGTATCAGGTATTATTTTTAGATATTAGGTGTGGATTAGTACCCATTATGTATCAGGTATTATTTTTAGATATTAGGTGTGGATTAATACCCAATATTTTTAGATATGTATCAGGTATCATTATTTTTATTGAATGTACCCATTATTTTTAGATATGTGTCAGGTTTGTATCCGTATCAGATATGTATCAGGTAAAGTGTTACCTAGGATGTGCACCTCGTTTCCTTGTCCCCGAGGTGGCCAAGTGGCTAGCGCTCTGGTCTTTGGTATCCCAGGCTTCAGGTTCGAATCCTGGCGGGGGCATGGATGTTTGTGAGTGGTTCGGAATCCACGTTAAACTCTAGGTCCCGGTCTGTTTAGCCCAAAAGAGTGCATAAGATGACCGTAGAGCGACAAATCAAACCAATCCTTGTCCCCGACGGAGTGACTTTCTAATCAACGAATGTATCGTTACCACTTTGGTATATTTCTGACCCTATACCTCTTAAAGCACTATAAATTTGGACGTTCAGCCCTTCCGCCCTCTTCCCCCCAAAAAAAAAGCAGTGACCACAACGCTCGGCATCTACGAATTTGAACCTTCTCCCGCTCTTCCACTAATTAGTCTGTGCAATTACAATGGGCACAATTTGTGTATGAATCATATTTTATTTGATGATGCTCAATTTTTGAAAATATTTGATGTTTTGAGGCCATATGTTGATTTTCAATATGCCAAGCATTTTGGATATTCCTAAAAATCGTACGGGTTAGTTGTTTGGTCTATCATTTAACGAGCTTTAACTAAAAAAATAACATTAAACGACAATTAAAATATGGATTTAGTTATATCTTATAATATATAGTAAAATATAATTATACATATTTATTAAACTTATAGCTTAACCATTATATATGGGGCCATGTAACTAGTATTCTTTCTTTGAACACAAGCACATACATACTGTTTCAAGAAATGGAATTAGAAAATAATTTTTTTAGTTACATCAATTTGATGTAAATTGAGTTTTAAAATTTAATTAATAAAATATAATTATGCATGTTAATTAAGCTTATAACTTAAACGCTATATTTGTGGCTATGATATATTAACGCTATATTACTATTACTTAACGCTATATGGCTTATTAGGCTAATTAGACCGGGACCTACAGTTTAAAGTGGATTCCGAACCACTAACAAATATCCATGCCCCGTCAGGATTTGAATCTGAAGCCTGTGGTACCAAAGGCCAGAACGCTAGCCAATTGGCCATGAAGCCGCGTGAACTTTGCAGATGAGTTCGACTACCTTAACTTAAAATGGTTAAGCAATTCTTCAACCATGCGAACAAATACAATGAAGGTGATAATAATCATTAAATAATAGACTAAATAAAATCAATCATTTTTTTAAAGTTATATTTCCAAACCCTACACATTATGTAAAAAAGAAAATAATAAAAATAGAAGGAATGTTACAACAATCTCTAGACTTATCAAAAATTACCTTTTCACATCATAATAAAGTAAAAAAAAAAAAAAAAAAAAAAAAATTAACATTCGGTTTATCGATAACGATCAGGGCAGCCATTCAAGTTCGCTGAATTCATGAATGCAAGAATCCTTATCGATTAAACAACAATGAGATCAGACCCCCTGTTACAGGAAAAGAAGATTTCTCACGATGCTGCTGTTCATACTTTTTTTTTGCAACATCACCCATGTTTGTCTAGTCCCCACCCTCCTCCAAAAATAGAGCAGGTAACTACAGATATGAATCTTAAGGAGTTTACAAAAAGACGAACAGTGTAAATTTTTATCGATTATTTCCCTTTGTTGAATTAAGTGGAAACTAATAATTAAAATTTTAATATTTTTTTATTAACTTTTGAAACAAAGTGCATTATTCTATTAATAAGGTTAATTATTTATTCTGTAGTTCTTAAACATTAGAATTAGGACAATGTTTCTTTTCCATGGGGATTTTAAAAGAAAAAAAATATGGATGTTTTTATTAAGAGTATTTATACATCAAATCAAATGTAATGTTTCTCAAAACAAAAGTTGATCTAAATGCTTAAATATACAAAAGACAAAGAGTGGGGTTTGATGACCGAGTGGCTAGCTCTCTGGTGCTCAGTACCACAGGTTTTGGGTTCGAGTCGCTGTGGTGCCAGGGATGTTTGTAGTGTTCGGAATCCACTTTAAACTGTATCCACTTTAAACCGGTCTATTAGGATCGTAGAGCGTTGGGGGGTAGTGTTACTTGCATTTATAACATATCTCCAAGCTATACGTGCCCCCGGATAGTGCTAAATGAGTAACAGCGGTGCAGCCCTTGCTTATGGCATCAAGATCAATTGTCTCTGTATTGTCAATTGCATTAGAACAACAAAAGCAATAACACAAAAGACTATGAATTAAAAAAGATGATGGCATCTGTGTAATGAAAGTTATTATGACAGATGGCATTGCCATTATTTACTAAAATTTTAATGTTATTAATATCCAATTACAGATTAACGTTATGAAGCTAACAAAATTTTATTTCATGAATTTATTTTTCAAAATCAAGTATGAAATTTAAAATTATATTAATGTTTAATTAGATGGCGAATAAAGATTTAAAAAAATATTTTCGGTGATATCGGAATCCAAATTCAATAAACAATCTTTTAGTTTGGTTTGTCACTCTACGGCCTTTTTGTGCACACTTTGGGCTAATTAGACCAGGGCTCACAGTTTAACGTGGATTCCGAACCACTCACAAACATCCATGCCACTGCCAGTATTTGAACCTGAAGCCTGTGGTACCAAAGACCCGAGAGCTAGCCAATTGGGCCATCAGGCCACAAACAATATTTTGATATTCATCAATATTGTCATCAAGTGAAATAGTGAGAGTCTAATTCAAAAATTTAGATCACCATCAGTTAGTTTGGATTTATAATATTAACTAAGGACTTAGTTGTTAGAACATTGCCATTTTGACTTAAGAAGGTGCGATTTAAGAAAACCTATCAAGCAAATCAAATAGAACATTATCTTGCTGAAGTCAGGAATGAGTACAATAAATCTATGAGTCCAGAAAATCTTCTTATTAGGATATATGCAATGTAGTTGTGTTACAAATGTGTTATAGATGTTACTTTTTCAAACTGCTGATGGCATTAAGGACTAATATTGTGTTGTGTTTCTTATCCCGCTTGGTAGACATCTAGAGCAAGCCCACGAACCCATATGCACTCATGGTTGAAAGGGAATGGGGGCAGCTTCTGTTGTGATGGAGCACTCGTACATAGAAGTCTGACTTGGCTCCGTGATGCTCTATAGTCATATGAGACCGGAACATACGGCTTAAAGTGGACTCCAAACCACTACAAACATCCATGGCCCTAGCCGGGACTCAAAACCGAAACCTTTGAAACAAAGCACTAAACGCCCGGCCATTTAAGACGAACTTGAAAAAAAATGTTAATTAACTTCAGCATTGGGAAAAAACATCTGTAAATAATTTATCACATTCGGAAAAGACGTAAAGACCTAAAGATTTTTTTTACGAAAGATATTTTTTTTTACTAAATGGAAACAAAATTTCAAGAGTTAGTGTGTTTGTTTACGGTTTTACGAAGCAGAAAGGATTCGGATCTTAAATGAAGGGTACACGGCTTAAAGTGGATTCCGAACCACTACAAACATCCATGGCATCCCGCCGGGACTCAAAACCGAAACCTGTGAAACAGAGCGCTAAACACTAAAATCAGCGCTAAAAAAATGTTAATTAACTTCAGCATCGGAAAAAATATCTGTAAATGATTTATCACATTCGGAAAAGACGTAAAGATCTGAAGATATATATATATTTTTTTACTAAATAGAAACAAAATTTCGGAGTAGTTAGTGTGTTTGTTTACGATGCATTTTAAGTGAAGCGGGAAAGTATTCGGATCTTAACTAAAGGGCCCACCTTTTGTTGATGGATGCTCGTATGTCCTCCACGCAAGGCTCCCTGCCATCCCTCATGTCAGAGCAGGCACTGCGGTTGACTTGCGCCTCGTCGTTTGTGAAGTAGGCTTCGTGAAAGGCGAGGACGCTATTCCAGTTGCAGTCCAGTCGGAAATCCTGGTTCCAACAGAACGTTTCTTGGACAAATCTGCAAGGAGAAAAAACAACAACATTTAGTATTGCTGAAAAGGAATTTCGTTCATGGTTTGGTTTGTCGCTCCACGGTCATTTACGCCTCATTTTAGGCTAATTAGACAGAGACCTACAGTTTAACGTGGATTTCGAACCACTCAGATATCCATGTCACCACCAGGACTCGAATCTGAAGACAGTGGTACCAAAAGCCAGCCTGACCAAATGGCCATCAGGAGTTCATGAATTCCAATGATCTATGCATGAAAATTATTGTTGAACAATTTATTGATGTCAATAATGTTTCGTTGCCCGATTCGTGACTTAATGGACTGCGTGCTAAAAGTTCCAAGTTAAAAATCCGCGAGCGGCATGCTTTGCAGTTACTGTTTCAGAAGAGAAGTGTCAAAATGGCGAATAGGTCATCGTGTGTAAGTGTCTCCCTCGACAGTCAGGTTGGCTGGTGAAAAATTTTCGGATTTTGTTCATTCCCACACATAAGTACAGAGTAGTTATCCCTAACGTTCTCTCTTTATCACCCATCAATGTTGGCGTCCCACTTATGCATACCACAAACAGACCATTGATGCACAGCAAAACACATTTTACTACCTATAAACCAGTTTCCTACTGTAATACCTGTAGAATCATTGCCATTTTTTGATAGTGGTTCGTCTCACTTTAAACTGTAGGTCCCGGTCTGTTTAGTATTCGTAGAGCAAAACCAAACCAAACCAGTTTTTTTCTAAAACATTCATTTTGTGTTTAACAAATGAAAGAATCTATTTCACTTGGGAAATAAAACCCAGATTTTTACAACACTTATTGAATATTCAGACATTCCAATTCAATGTTATGTTTGTTTTGACATTTTTGAAAGAAACAAAACCATCAAACAAATGTTCACAGAATTTTTTGAATATATTCAAGAAATGTCTTTTCAGTAAAGAAGGCTCTAGCACAGTCAGGTCAATAGCTAGGCTATTAAAAAATCGTCAAATAAAATCGACAAATCTTGAGTTCAGTTTTAACGTTCTTTATATGTAAAACAGTATTGGTAAGAATATCCTTCCGGAAATCAATGTCATTATCGCCCAGTGAACTGTTCGTGGCAAGCATAGATGAAAACAAGGCCCACGTTCGAAAAGGGTACTATTTCGTATGATTATAAAAGAAAATGCATGCAAAAACATGGACAATATCAACATTTTGTTACACATTTCATGAACAAAATAAGCAAAATGTGTTATGAGTAAAATAACCACCAAGCTGCCATTTAAAAGGATTTTAGAAAACAGAAGTAATTAAAATTAGGTACCATGTTAAAAACTAAAAAACAGTCGAATGCATAGTGTATTCAAAAAGTGCCCGGGAAAATTGCACACAGGCTATATAATACAGGAAATATGCTATTTAATTTAAGCTTCTACACAGTCTCCTCCCAATTCAATACAATGCTTGAAACCAGTGAACATGACAGTAAACGCCTTCTGGAACGACTCCACTCCAACACTATCGAGTTCTGATGCCACAGGCACTTCAATCTCCTCTATCGACTCGTACCGCTGCCTCTTCTTGATCAATTTCAACTTGGGGGATAGAAAAATAATCCTGGGGTGGGGGAGATCTGGTGAGAGTTAGGGGGTGGTTGATGCTCTCTAGCCAAAAATTGCTTGTCAAGGATGGATTTGTAAGACGGTGCATTGTCATAACAAAGGCACCAATACCCACTGTCTAACAAATTGGGTCTCACTTGCTGAATTCGTTTCCAAAGCCAATCCATAACACCTTTATAGAACACCCCAGTCGTACTGGAATCTTCACGATGAAATTCTCTATGAATGATGCCTCGACTGTAAAAAGAAGTGATCATCATCGTTGTTTCTGATTTCGAAGTGCGAACTTTCATCAGAAGATTCCTTTCCAGATATGTCCACTTAGTACTTTGGCGTTTTGTCTCCAAATCATACTCGAGACACCAAATCTCATCTCCTGTGACAACGTTTCGCAAAAAAAGTAGGATCTTGATCGGCCACGACAATTAATTCTTTACAAGAAGACACAGTCTTTGCCATCTATAAAAAAGATTGCAGTAATTGTAACATCAGAACTCAATTGTGCTCTAATTTAGGAGTTCCTGAATCAGTTTATGGACACGTACACTCGTTCCAAGCGCTGTAATGAACAGGGAAAAGACTATGTATATCAAATTAAGTAAGTCTTCTGTGTTATATGGTCTGTGGGCCATCAATCCTGAAACGTTTTGAATAAATTTTGTAGCTACTTAAATAATAGTTGAAGCTATACCATTTCTACAGAATCTAGGCAATTGGTAGAGCCAAAATTATATTTCCTTCCATAAATTAGAGAAACAATCATACAACTGTTACCAAAACTATTCATTTTAGAATTACTTTGGTTGATGACTACGGAATCTGAGTATGGAATTTCTCCTTCCGAAGAAATTATCACTCCAACTACGAGAGATATCTAGTTAAGTCTATAACGAGGCATAGACATTTTACACCATTTTTATTATTTGTTGTCATTATTAAAATAAAGTTTGTTGTCATTATTAAAATAAAGTTTGTTGTCATTATTAAAATAAAGATGGCAGGAAGCCTATTTAAATTCATCAAAAAAATTCATCCTCATTTTATAGAACGGTAAAAAAAAATTAGTTGATAAAAAATAGTTAAAAACTTTTTTCTTCTTTTTTTTTTTTACGGCCTGATGGCCAACTTGCTAGCCTTTCGGAATACTGGATGTTTGTTGGTGGTTCGGAATCCACATTAAACTGTAGGTTCTGGTCTGTTTAGCCTAAAGTTTATACAAAATGACCGTAGAAGACAAACCAAACTAAATCTTCTTTCTTTTCTATTAGAAAATCGAATCGAATCGAAATGTCCCATGCCAACACGGGAAGGACAAAGAAACATCTGTAGGTCTGAAAGTAACTTCATGGCCTTAGAAGAAGTAGGGTGGAGGATGCGAGATGGTGCTACTTGTCGTACTATATGTATTAAAATTGGGGTTCGTTCAAAGTGGGCATATAGCAGCAGATCTAGCCTCAGCCAATACTGAATCAACTGTATCATTGGGGAAAGTTCAATATCAAGTATCTAGCATTAGAGAATAACGCTACATTAAAAAATTCAAATTTAATAAGTAATAACAAACGCAATAAAATGCATCAAATCAAATTCATAAATTAAAAATATAATATTAAAAATTTATTTTCACCTTCACAAATTCGTTTATCAATCGAATCAGTTGGAATAGTTTTTCCTTCATGAAATAATATATCATTAGTTTGTTCTAGTTTTAAAATCTACGTGGGCGAACCAAAAGGACAAATGGTCTTCCAAAAAGGAAATAGAAACAATTTATTCATCAGATTTCCTAACAGGATTATACTATGTGGGAAGACATATTTATCTCGAAAAATATATCTTAAATTTTCTTCGTCTGAGCCAATCTGGGATCGCTTGGTTTGTCTTGCGAAAAGAAGTCTGGCTTCTTTCATCATTATCATTATTCTAATTATGCATGCGCTTAAGCCAGATTAGTTCTGATGATGCTTCTTTCTGATTGTCAGAAATGCAGGAAAGGTTTTTAAAAAATCGAGCCATTTTTTTTAAACAGTAGTTATTGGATGTGCTTATTAATCGATTTTATTTATTTGTCAGCTCCTTTTAATTGGCATATAAAATTTAAAAAAAAATATTGTAGTAAAAATGTTAGTTATAAAATTTATTAGTAGTATGTATTAAAATATATTTTGATAAGAAAAAAAATTGCGTTGCGAATGCGAATGATTGTATATGCGAATGCATATATCATGAATGGATTTAATTTAAACCTCAGGTCCCGGTCTAACATGGCTGTTGAGCGTTAGGCGTAGGACTGACAAACCTGCCGCGTAAAAAGAACAGATTTCCTGTCTCGGAATCTGCCAATTAGCAGACGACCATGGTCCAATATGGATTGTAGTGCCAGGGAGTTAGTTATATATCATGAATATAGGTTATAAATATAGAAAAATTACAATATTTATAAGTTGGAACTGTTTGTGATTAATTAGAAATTGCTTTATTTAATTTAATTCTTCATTTTTAGCAACTGGTATAACTTTCCTATCCAGATTTTTGTTGAAAGTTAGGCGACAGAAATTATTTTGATGTTTATGGCAGAACTTAAAAAAACTCAGCATTTCCTGGTAATGTTTATACTATACAATTAATTACACGCTTTTAAAATTTTCATACATGTTGTTTAGATATTCTTTAAGAACAAAAAAGTAAAGCAAAACAAATTCATTTTTTAATGTTTACTATTAAGTTGTTTTCTTTATTGTGAACTAACAAAGTTTTACAAGTTGGAAATGAAAACCGCAATCTCGCTGTAATTCGCTTTTATGAAAATCGCATTATGTTGTAAACAACTTTTTTTTAATTTAGGAATATTTTTAAATTTTATTTTAAAAAATTACATCAGTGCAGATGTAAAATAATAAAGTTTAAGTGGTAAGTAATATAAATAAGTGTAAAAATAAAAATAGTATATGAGAAAAAAAAACATAAAAACAAACAAAAAAATTTTTTACAGGCAAGACAGGCCTTATGAAATCACAAAAGAATTAAAAGCCGGTTTATTTTGTATAAGGTATCAAAAGGAAAAATGAACATTTAGAACTTAAATTTAATTTCATTCTTACTTAATAAAATTTCTTCTCATTAAAATTTCTGTCTAATGCAGTTGGCAATACAGAGACAGTTAATCTTTATGCTATAAGCAAGGGCTATATCTCTGCTACTCATTTACCACTATCCAGAGGACACGTGTATCTTGAAGATAAACTACGGAAGTGAGTAACAATACCCCCACAACGCTCTACGGTCCTATTAGACCGTAACCTACAGTTTAATGTGGATTCCGAACCACTACAAACATCCATGGCCCTACCGGGACTCTAACCCGAAACCTGTAGTACGAGTGCCAGAGCGCTAACCACTCGGCCATCAGGCACTCCCAATAAATTTTCTAATTAAATTCATTTCCTTTTTTTAAACTTACAACAGAAAAGTATATATTCTTCATTTTAATCAAATTTAACGCTACAGGAACATAATACAACAGTTTAATCTCTTTCGAATGTTATCCATTATTAAAAATATTAGCCTCAAAATTGTAAAAAGAAAAAAAAAATTTTTTTTCAACTTGAGTACAACAATTTTTTTATTTGTAAAATAGTAGTTAAGTTTGTTTGTATATTAACCATAGAAGTAAAGATAGTTTTGTATCAATTTAGAATTTCTCTGCTGTCTTAGCAAACCAATCTTTTTTTTTTTTTTTGTTTCCACAAAATGTCATGGATAGTGAGTAAGCGATAATATTTTCCAAGCTCGATTGAGATTTTATCATAAATCTGTTGTATTATAAAACGTTCTTGAAAAGGAATTCATCAAAAAAGGGAATCAGTGTAAATCAAAATTTTGATGATTAACTATATTTACTGGAAATTCCTTTCACTGATTCAATGAACCATATTAATAATATAGCAGATAAAGTTTGTAATTTTAGACAAAATTGAAATATTATTTTTGAAAACGTATCACTCGGGTGAAACATAAGAATATATAGAATAGTCAGATTTAAAAAGTTTAATAAAAAAAATGACAAAACTTTTTCATGAAAAAATTAAAAATATGAAAGTACACTTTCCAGAAAAAGTCTGCGTACAAGCACATAGCAAATATTCAAGAACGAAAAAAATTATATTTTGAAAATGATAATAATTTCATATTGTATTTATTTTATTCCTTACACAATTCATTAACTTTTCATAATAATTTATGAAATATAATACACGTTGTGTTTAAGAAATAACAATTGAAATAAAAAATAACACAAATTGCTGCCAGTAAAAGTTTGCGTACAAAAATAAATATAATGAAATGTGCAAATCAAACTTCAATTAACTTTAACCATTTGCTCAGTTTTATTAGATAGTAGTTAAAATATTATGTTTTCAAGATTTGTGGCAAGTAAATCACAATGGATTTAAAAGGAAAGGAGATTACTCCTGAAGAAAGAAAGATCATCAGGCAAAACTGATGAAGGCAAAACTCTTCGGGAAATTGGCAAGATTGTTGGAAGAACTCATTCCTCTATCCAAAGAGTGTTCAATAATTACACTTCATCGAAATCTATAATCTCAAAGCCACGTTCTGGACGTCCATCTAAGCTGACTGCCCGTGAAAAGAGATATGTCTTCAAGTCCGTACGTTTAAATCCACGTATAAGTGCCTTTCAGATTGCAAATGACGTTAGAGAGAGATTTAAAAAAACACTCCATGAAGACACCATAAGAAAAATTTTGAAAAAGGCTGGGTATCCTGGCCGTGTTGCTCGCAGGAAGCCACACGTATCAGCTGTGAATAGGCAAAAGCGTTTACATTTTGCAAATGAGTATGTAAATGAGTCTCCTCAATTTTGGGAAAAAGTACTATTCTCTGATGAGAGCAAGTTTTGCATATTCGGCATAAAAGGACGTAAGCTGGTGTGGAGAAAACAAGGTACGGCTTTTGAGAAGCAGAATCTTGTGCCTACAGTTAAGCATGGTGGAGGTGGTATAATGCTCTGGGGTGCATGGCTGCCAACGGCGTAGGTCGTCTAACCTTTATATAGTCGACATTAAACCATATGGTATATATCAACATTTTAAAAGAAAATTTGAAACAGAGCGCACAGGACTTGAACCTAGGAGATGACTTTTGGTTTCAACAGGACAATGATCTGAAGCACACTGCCCATAATGTTAAGCTCTGGCTTCTGTACAATATCAAAAAACAATTGCATTCTCCTCCACAATCGCCGGACTTAAACCCCATTGAGCATTTATGGGACTTGTTGGAGCGAAAAATTCGACAGCACAAGATTACCTCAAAAGAAATGTTAAAGAGACTGATAATCACAGAATGAAATAACATTTCTTCTGAGGAGACCTCCAAACTCGTCCATTCTATGCCCAAACGATTAACAGAGGTTCTCAGACGTAAGGGTTATCCACCCACCTATTAAAGTTTAGTTGAAAGCCAATGGAAAGTATTTTTTTAATGCTTTTTTTCATTTGTACGCAGACTTTTTCTGGCAGCTATTTCTAATATTCCTTATTTTAATTGTTATTTTTTAAACACAAATTGTGTTGTATTTCTTTAATTGTTATTAAATGTTAATGAATTGTGTAAAGAATAAATTAAATACAATATAAAATTAATATCATTATTAAAACATGATTTTTTTTCAATTTTGAATATGTGCTATGTGCTTGTATGCAGACTTTTTCTGGCAAGTGTATATTAAGTTATAAAAATCTGTCTCTGTCACTTCCGTTTCAATGCCATTGCCTTTTGTTATCATCATTTTTTTTCTCTATACCATTGTCTTAAAAATTTATTATTGAAGAGGACATTGTAGATTAAATCATACAAAATGAAATATTATATTGAATTTAACCATTACTTACCAGTTGGCATAACTAATTTTTCAATTGCATCATGATTATAAAAGAGTCATTCGTATCATAAAAATTGCAAATTTATGATAATTATGCATTTATTCAGATGCAGTTAAACAAGATTCAGTTAAGCATCTCTCTTATTTTTATGTGGCCTGATGGACAATTGGATAGCGATTTGGCCATTGGTACCACAGGCTTCAGGTTGGAATCCCGGCGATCGCCTGGTTGTTTGTTAGTGGTTTGGAATCCACGTTAAACTGTAGGTTCTGATCTAATTAGGCCAAAGTGTGCACAAAATGGCCGTAGAACGACAAACCAAATCATGATTTTTATGTGACTTGATGGCCAATTGGCTAGAGCTCTGACCATTGGTACCACAGATTTCAGGATCGAATCCCGGCGGTGGCATGGATGTTTGTTAGTGTTAATAATAATCCCCGTTAAACTGTAGATTCCGATCTAATTAGCTTAAAGTGTGTCCAAAATGACCATTGAGCGACAAACCAAACCCAAACCCTGATTTTTATATGGCCTTATGAGCAATTGGCTGGCGCTTTGGCCATAGATGCCACACGCTTCATAATCGAATCCTGGTGGTGGCATGGATGTTTGTTAATGGTTCGGAATCCACGTTAAACTGTAGGTGCCGATCTAGTTAGTCTCAAGTGTGGAAAAAGATGACCGTAGAGCGACAAAGCAAACCATGATCCTTAAAATAAGGTTCAAGTTTAAAAACGCATCTCATTATTATTTAACGAGTAAATTGAAATTGAAAATAAACTAAAGATTTTTTTAATTCTAATAGTATTAAAGGTAACAAAAATATATGTTAAATAAAACGAAATGATAATAAAATAAGATTTATAAAATTAGCAGTGTGCTTGAAACGCATTGTCCTCCCATGAAACTATGATTCATCAAATTCTAAATAAAGGTATCTGTTTACTGCTTCATTTCCAGAAAACTTAGTTTCCTTTTCATGTATATTTTTTTCTTCTAGTATTATTTCATGTTTCCTTTTTATAATGTGTTTCAGAGAAAGCAAATTTTGGTTCTTCGAATCTCCTGAGTATTCATTTCATTTTCCTATTTTTTAAAATTTTTTTTTTCTTGCTCATGCTTTCACAAAATATCTCGAAACAGAATAGGCCTTTCTTTCAAATTGTTTCTCACAGGGGTCAGTTTTCCTGTTGAGAAATCGTTTAAAAAGAATTTTTTATATATAAACCGCTAAAATAAATAAATTTAAATTTAAAATTCTGGCTTATAAGGCGATGACGGTTCTTATTTTTGATAATTTTCTATTATATTCAAATCATATACTTCAAACTCAAACTGATAAAAATAAATAAATAACATTTTTTAATTTCTTAAATAATTTTTAAAATAAAAATTTTTAGCTTAAATTTGACATTACAGTACATTTTAAGCAAATAACTTAATGTTTAGCTTTATTTGTTTGTACATCTGCAAGGCACAATTTATCAAGTAATTAAATCTTAATAGAAAATAAATATAGGACATTGCAAAGAGATGCTATCAGCCTAGATACATTGTGAAATTTAAGGGTACAATAGAAAATACAATATTTAAATATCGTCGGGGTAAAAAAAAATTAGAAGAGAAATACTATTTAATTTTTACATCAATAACGATTCAGCAAGTTTGAGAGATTTCAAAAACAATAAACTAACTAATTAACTGGCACTACAGCCCATGGTGGGCCAAGGCCGTCTGCCTAATGACAGATTTCTAGACAAAAGATGGTTTTGTTTTACAGATTAGGCTTGCCAGTCCTATCTTCAACTCTCTATGATCATATGAGACCGGGACCTACAGCTTAAAGTGGATTTCGAACCACTGCAAACATCCATGGCACAACCGGGACTCGAATCCGAAAGCTGTGACACCGAGCGCCAGATATAAAAAATACGAAGCAAAATAACTTTTAAAAAAGTCTCCACATATGTGTCCATTTAACATTGATGATTATATTACCAGCAAAAAAATGTCCCGTATATAGGACATACTGATTCTTTACATAACATATACCCTAAATATAGAAAGTCCGTTTTACTCAATTTCTACTATGACATCTTGCTAAATTCTTATGATTATTTTATTAGGACAACGACTTCACTATCAAATAGAATACTATTTACAAAGCAATGTTGTTTATATAAAATAAAATATGATTTGTTCTGACCAAATGATGAGCTTTTTTTTATTTCAGTTTTGGAAGGATTCTGTAATAAGTAATACCATAACAGATTTTTTCCAGTTAGAAAAATTTTAAATAAAAAAAAATACATACATGTATCAACGTTCTTGAAGACTTTAATTCAAAAGTATTTTAAATACACAAACTTTAAATATAAATTTAATTTACAAATAACATAAACAAATACGTAAGGTGATTGTTTTAATTTACAGGTACGTTATTATCTTCATGTATTGGACACCTGCTCAGCGTGATATGTCTCGTACGCTGCTCGAAGGTTGCTGACGAATCACGTGATCTTACAACTCCACCATTGCAGATTCGTCCAACAAGAACAATGCTCCCTTTCAAGTTATGTTAACAAATCATTTCGTGACTTTAAATGATGCTTGATCTATCAAAATTAAAAATCCTCATATAGATATGTACATAAAGAACTAAGGCAAACATTGTTTCTATTGTTTCCAAACTATTGTTTTGAACAAACCTCGCGAGAGATTAAAGGAGACAAAGTGATGTTCGAAGAAGATACAAAACCGATCTGATGTATTTAACGAACGGATTGAACAGGATTTAAAACAGGTGAATCTTATCAGCATCTTGTATGAAGATCAAACAATTGAAAAATTCTGAGTAATACGTCAAATGTCAAGATAAAATAAGGTACAAACGGAAGTGGTGAATGAATTTAGTTTCTATAAAGATATAATATAGTAGAAATTAATTTAGATAAAAGATTTAAGATTTCAATTAAATCTGAAAAAATATTAAGATTAATTTTTAATTTATTTATTTGTTTCTAACTTTTCCAAATTTAAAAATTGGAATAAATAATAGGTTTTTTATCTCTTTTATTTAAGGTAATTTTTTAACCATAGTTTTTATTTTGCGATTTTTAACTTTTAAGGATGCATTATAACATATTTTAATTTAACATATGGATGGATAAAATTGCATTTACTTTGAATTTTATTAACTTTTGCAATAATATAATGAATTTGGCACTGACGCTCGGTGCCACAGGTTTCCAGTTCGAATCCCAGAGGTGCCATGGATGTTTGTAGTGATTCGGAATCCGCTTTAAACCGTAAATCCTGATATAATATGACTGGAGAGTGTTAGGTATAAAACTGACAAGCCTAAATCGTAAAAAAGAAAACATATCCTGTCTCGTAATCTGCCAGTAGGCAGACGGCCTTGGACCGCCATGGGGCTGTTGAGTCGATGAAGATTTAGTTTGGTTTGTCGCTCTACGGTCATTTCGTGCACACTTTAGGTTAATTAGACCTAGAACTACAGTTTAAAGTTGATTCCAAACCACTCACAAACGTCTGTGCAACAGCCAGGATTCGAACCTAAACCTGTGGTACCAATGACCATCAGGCCGTGCGTAGATGAAGAAGTAAAAGAAAAATGAATTTGAAATTTTATTTTGTTCATTATTTTGTATTAGGTTGACAGAAAGTTTAAAAAAAAATTTTTATGATGAAATTATAATTTCTTATATTTAAGCTCATAGGTGACATTAATTAATAAAATAGTGACCACTGTTTTCTGTTGCCTTCCACCTCAATCTGTCGACAAGTTCATTTATTCCTGATGTATAAAAGATCTTATCCTTTGAAGCCATGAAATCTACCGGCTTCGAATAGAGCAAGTGGTAGTCGGATCAAGTGAGTATGATGGATGCGATAAAACTTCATAACAGACAGCCTGGAATTTCTCTTTCATTTTTAAATCCACATGAGGCCTGTTATTTTCATGTTGGGAAAAACACATTTTCAATTATATAGTGCTGGAAGAAGTCCAGTTATTTTTGTATCCAGTCGTGTTATCTCATCATTACATCTCTGGTGTGACAGTTTCATTTGATTGCAACAGTTTCCAGTGGACAGGACTTCTCACCAAATGCAAGGTATTAGCTTTTTTTAATGCAAATTGGCCTAAACAAGGATAGAATAGGCTCATACTGTTGTTATTGGCTCATATTGTCGTCGAACAAGCAAAGAATAGAAATTTGAAGTAGTTTACATTACTATGCATGGTTCTTGTTTTTTTTCTTGTTTATTTTATAAGCAATTACTTCTAAAATGATAGGACAATTCCGAATGAAAATACTTATTTGTTGTCTAAACAATTCCTGCAATCATTTGTTCTCTATGCAATTCACCTTTGAGCCTCCCTCACAGCTATTGGCATCAGTAAATATCATCTTCATTTTCCTCTTGATTAAGTTAATGCTTCCTTATTTACCAAATTATTAAAAAAAATTGCCTTGGAACCAAAATCCCAGATATAATAGTAGATAAATCACAGATTTCTTCTTCTTCTTCAATGGCGCAATAGCCTCATGGTGTGACAAAGCCGACTGTCATGAGATGAGATGTTTTCTTTTTACGGAGTATGTTGGCAGCCCTACGGCTAACGCTCTACAGTCCTATTCACCGGCATTACGGCTTAAAGTGGATTCAGAACCACCACAAACATCCATGGCACCATCACGACTTGAACCCGAAACCTGTGGCACCGAGCACCAGAAAAATCACAGATTTACATATATGAAATTTATATCATCCTTATCAGTGGCGCGAGAGCCCCATGATGGCCAAGGCCATCTGCCTGCTGGCAGATTTCTGGACAAAAGATGTTTTTTTTACAGGGTAGGGTTGTCAACACTACGCTCTACGGCCATATTAGATCGGGACCTACGGTTTAAAGTGGGTTCCGAATCATAACAAACATTCAGGGTATCACCAGAACTCAAACCCGAAAACTGTGCACCGAGCGCTAGTCACTCGGTCAACAAGCCCATGAAATTTATATAGGCTTGTTTAAGTTTTAATAATCACTTCTGAGCCTTCGATTTATAACAGTAAATATAATTCTAATTCTCGTTCAATTAAGTGAATACGTGTTTACTTTCTGAACAATTGCATAACAATCACCTTCACTGAAGCTATTTAATCACATTTAATGTGTTTTTAATCAAATTATGAAACAAATATAAAAATGTTACTCATTTGACAAAAACTTCTTAAAGAATCTTTACAGTCGTACAAGGAGGAAGTTGTATTATTTTTACGATTCATTCATCTCTTCTTTTAAGAGCTTTGTTAGTGTTCAGAAGAGCGCCAACATCCCACTGTCATAATTTCCTAAATAGTTTGTGTAGTGCTTTTTTATTTCGCTCTGAGAGTAGTAAGTATCACATACAAAAATAGCAAGCAGACAGAAGGCTGGCTAAAAATAGGCAAGAAAAATGTCTAAGAATAGAATTTGAAACAAGTTTGCTTTATTCTGCTGGTTGTTGGGAAATTGAGAGATTTTTTGTTGCTTTTGTAGTAGATTTAAATATGAATGAAGAAATAGCCAAGATTGGCGAAATTGAATATTTTGCTCTTTTATGATAGCAAAATAAGGCAGACGGATATTTTGAATCTAAATAAACCCATTCCTGAAATGTATTCAAATAGATTTCGGGTGGGATTTTTTCCCCACGATGGCATACTTTTATACAAATTACTTATTGTTATGAGAATCAACTGATTTTTTTTTCTTTCTCTTTCATCTTCTAGAATTTTAAACGCTAGACGCTGGTCCTATAACTATCCCAATATTTTATTTAAACATTTTTAAAAAAATTATCATCTCTAGTTATTAAAAGTTAATACAGTTTATAGATATAGAATTGTAATATAGTATACACTTTTTTGTTTTTTTAAATGATTATTTATCCTTGAATAATGTGCTTATATATTTTTCTTCAAAAGTAAGATAAATATTAATAGACACAGAAATTTTTATTTAGTGAATAATAAATTTCATTTTAAGTAATAAAATATGGCAATTAATCAGTATATATTACATAATAAAATAATCCTATAATTATTAAATTACAATGGCATTATGATCATCTATTATTACTCATACTATACTGAAGGCAATTTTTTAGATTTGAAATTAACTATTTATGTGAAAAAAATTGATCTCGGTTAAATTATTTTTCACAAAAATCTGGCAATGATATTTGGGATATTTTGTTGCTTCTCATACGTATAAATTGTTAACAAAGGATATTTTATACAAACTAAAATTAATAAAAGGAATTTATACATATAAATAGTAATCATGGGTTAAAAATGTTTACTAATAGACTATTACTAATGAAATCACGTATTTTAATAGTAATTTGTATTGAGGCATTTACGCCGATTGGCATATACGAATTTTGAATATATGGTCTAATCCTCAGTGTCCTGCAGTGAGGGACGGATATCCCATGAGTAGTCTACTCATGGAAGGAGGGAGGGGGGGAGTCAGCATCTATTGTGAGGGAGCTCCTGTGGGTAGAAGTCTGACTTGGCTCCGTGTCGCTGAAGAAAGAAGGGCAGTGCCTTCCGGGAGGACTTTTAGGGGCAACAACCCCGCGTTTAAGTATCCTATGGAAGAAACCCCAGAAAACTCCCACCAGGTAGTCCGACTCACGAGGCAAGATGCTGAATATCACAAACGCCATCGATTCTCTTCGTTTTTCTAAACAATATGTCAGCGATTGACAACTAAGAGCGATTTCTACAACGTCAGCGATTGAACCTCAGACCTAATACAATCAGCGGCATTCGCATTTTAATTTGTTTCCGTTCGGCAAAGACGTTCCATCAATTAATACTCGAGCACAGATAACTAAGTCTTAGTTGCTTTGATAAATTGTCGCTCTTGACCATGCCTTGCCAATTAAAGCACTGCACAAGGATATCACTTTCATCAGCTGCAGTTGTGACAAAAGACCTGCTCCTCCGAAAACTAGTCATCCCTTTGAACAGATCGGATTCGCATCTGGTAAGGGTTAGTGACCATCACATATACACCCTTCCAAAAAGCACACATAAAATATACTATCCTTCAACATAAATTATATTATAATTATAAACAATTTTACCTTAATACAAAAATACATTGACATTCCTATTGAAACCGAAGCCGTTGGCACTGAGTACCAGGGTGCTAGTCTCTCTGCCATCGGGCCCCAGATTTTATATACAATCAAGTTTAACTAACAGCAATGAGTCTGTCAAGGTTTAATCAGCAGTTAAGATGCTACAGTTGATACATATACAGCATTATATTAATACCACCCATGATAAAAAGTAACCCTATTGTCTCGAAACACTGCACTCACTCAAATGGATTTACACTTTAGCACTGTCATAATTAGATTGCCACTATAGTAACCTGACGGCACGCGTGAATTGTAAAAGAAACGCTTGACCAACTTTCTGCCCCTATCTTGATCAATAGTCTATCAGCGTCAAGCGCAGCATACAAAGAGAGCTCCACCTTATCACAGATAATAATTCCTCAGGCCATTGTCTATCTCAAGTTCAGGTAAGAAGAGGGATATAGATATATATATAATGGCATATCTTGTTTTATTTCTTCTTTATTTCGCATTCTTTTACTCGATCCACCTTCTGATGATGAGAATCCGGTTAACGCCCACGCCTCAAAGCTGTCATTTACTCCATCACTAGTTCCAGAAGAAGAAAAAAAAAAAGGTTAAAAACAAAGCAGAGTTTTTGAAGGAAAGGAAATTAAATGCCTCTCTCATGCTTAACTTTCGGTTTTTAAAAGTCCTACGCATTTCCATTACGGATCATTAACGTCGAGTTACGCTGTTCATCGTGATTCCGCAGCTGGACTGTGGCATAGCTTAAATGAGGTATGCTGAGATTAAATGAAGTGAAACTGAGTTTAAATATCCCTTGAATCTTATGCTTAAAAGGATGTGAAAGTTTTTCTTATTTCATTTAAATCTAATTAATCTCCAACTACTATTTAGATAAGGACATTTTTTGAAGTAAAATTTCGACTATTCTATAATTTAATTTCTTTTAACAGTTTGTTCAAATATTACACTAAAAAATATATAAGATCATTGCGCTAAATGATCATAAACAAGTAACATAAAAAAAAAGAAAATTA
Source organism: Caerostris darwini (assembly GCA_021605075.1). NCBI lineage: Eukaryota > Metazoa > Arthropoda > Arachnida > Araneae > Araneidae > Caerostris > Caerostris darwini. The sequence goes on along the minus strand of BPLQ01011075.1, from coordinate 287,111 downwards.
AAGTCAATTCCTTCTTTTTTTTTTCACTATATTGCAGAAACTCCTTTATAAATAATTTTCATTCATTTTTTTAAGTTTATCTTGAACCATCTATTGGTAGATACATGTAACTTAAATCTAAAAAAAACTAAAATTAATTAATTAACTATAATTACTGAATTAATATTTGAAAAAACTGAATTAACATCAAGTGTCCTCCCCTACAAGTTCAAAAAAATGTATTTGAACTTGAGTGGATGAATAAAAAGTATTTTATGAACGATTGAAAATTTGAACAAGATATATATAGGGAGAGTATGAGCTAATAGAAGGAATTTAAAAAAGACAATAAACACTGCAGTAATTTACATTAAATATTACATATAAATATTTGGTTAATATTGATTAATTTAATTAAATATTACATTAATATCGTCATATGAAATTTTTGATACAAAATCTCGACTATTTTTTTTTTTTTTTTTTGATAGTTTATTCCAATATTACAAAAAAAAATTTGCTAAATGATCTTAAAAAATAAACGCTACAGTAATTTACATTGAGTATTACATATTAATATTTGATTAATATTGATTAATTAAATTAAAGATTACATATTAATATCGTCATAATGACATTTTTGAAACAAAATCTCGACCCTTTTATAATTTTTTAACAGTCAATTCCATTATTACGAAAAACTTTTATGCTAAATCATCTTAAAAAAAAAATAAACACTACAGTAATTTGCATTAAATATTACATATTAAAATCGTCAAATGACATTTTTGAAGTAAAATATCGATCATTCTGTAAGTTTTTTAAGAGTTTGTTCAAATATTATGGAAAAATATATATGGCCTTTGTGCTAAATTATCTTTAAAAAATAAAAAATACTGCAATTAATTTACATTAAATATTACATATTAATATTTTTTATTAAGCGTTAAACCTTATTCATGCAGATTTTACACCAAAAATATTATCTATTTAATTGAAAAAATCATCCAATACACCAATCAAAGTATTGTCTATCGCTACTTTTTCCTATCTCTCTGACAAAAGACGAATTCCACGTTGAAAGGAAGACTTGTGTTTGGAGACTATGCATTAAGCCACTTTTTTTATGGAAAAGCATTGTTCAGGCAATGTATCATAGATCGAAATAAAATAATAATGTTGAACACATGTTGAAAAAATAATTTTGTAATGTCTTTCCTCATAATTCTAGTCGTTTTTCTTTTAATTCTGACTCAAACTTATCAGTTGCAGTCGGTAAGGATAAGTATCAATGATTTCTCCAGGTTTTAACAATTCATAATGTTTTCCCTGACCAGTCTGCTTTCTGTTATCCAGTCTGCTTTCTGTCTTTGAATTGTTGAATCCATGTTTGATAAGTTCTTCAGCTTTTGCATGAAGCATAAGCTTTCATAAGAATTCGATGCGCTTCAGCTGTATTACTTTTTTCTTCATTTTTTTTAAAAACCCAAAGCAGTCGAATTAAAACAAAAAAAGTAAGATTTCCCGCAAAGATTCTTTTTTTTTTTAGGTACAACATTGGACATGTTCAAATCTTAAAAACTATTTTGTTAACACTTCAGCGAAATGACACATACTAAAACATCAAAGCTTTAATTGATATGAAATATTTGTTAATTTGATTTTCCTGATAATAATACTAATTGCTATGTTTAATTAATTAATATTTAAACTTATTAATATTAACTAAGTAATAAGTTAAATACCTAACACGAAATAAGTTTAATACCTAATAAAAAATTATTTTGCAATAACAATACACCGAGTAAACTAATTATTATATACATTTATATGTTACAGTTATGAAGAATACAAAAAAATTACAATGATTTATTGGTATTAATTCTTTTTATTAATTTTCAATAAAATAACTTATAAAATAAACTCCTTAAAAAATCATTCAATAATTGTCTTTTAAATTGAAATTGTTAGACATGCATACATGACAGACAAAAATAAAGAAATAAAATTCATTTAAATTAATAATAACTTCAATAGCAAATTAATTTTGTTTATTAGTTTTCAAAAAATAATTCACTTATTAATCAAAAAAATATTTAATTTATTGATTTTAAAATTTTTTAAAAAAAAATTTTTTCAAGGAATGCAAAGGAAGCAAAATACATTATTTGTGAAATTATAGCTAAAATAATTTTCATTTTTATTATAAATATGAATATACATCAATAAATAAATCATTCAAATAAACTTTTTCATTGCTTTTTTTTTTTATAAAGTACCATTCAGAAACTAAACAAATGTTTTAGTCGCACAAACTTATAATGGTTATTTACTTTAATCTCTTAGAAGGAACCAAAAAAAAGTGTACGAATATTTTTTAATAAATATTATTCAGTAAAAGATTTATTTAGGGAAATTATATACTACAAATACTTTCAATAAAGAAGCTATCATACTGACAGTATTTTATTTAACGTAGTAATATTATATTTAAAATATTGTAACACTAGATTATATAGATCAATATCACTAACCTTCAAACGATATCGGGATATTAGATAACTAAGACATACATGAAAAGAATGTACGGATTTCATATACTCTAAAAGCATGAAATCCTTTCATTACTAATTTATCATTAATATTAAAATGATTACGCAAAGAAAAATTGCTTTATTGTTTATTTATTTCTATTTTTTATTGATTGGATTTCTAATAATTTAAAATAAATAAATGCAACAAAACAAGAAAAAAAAAAATTACCTTAAAATTTCGTATTCAAACAGTTTAGTTCAAAATATTATTCCATTGCTAAATTAAAATTTTCTATATATGACTATATAGGAGAAAATATACGAATTTCATATACTGCAAAAGCATGAAATCCTTTTATTCGTAATTTACCATTTATGTTAAAACGATTACATAACAAAAACTTTATTTTATTATTTATTTATTTTTAAATTTTTTTTTACTGATTGACTTTCTAATAACAAAATAAATAAATATGACCCAACAAAAATAATTCGTATCCAAACAGATTTATTCAAAATATTATCCATTGCTAAATTAAAAATGGCTATATATGGCTATACACGAGAAAAATGTACGAATTTCGTATATTCTAAAAGTATGAAATCCTTTCTTTTGTAATTTACCATTAAAGTTTAAACGATTAAATAAAGAAAAGTTATTCTCTTATTTATTTATTTTATTAATTTTTTTACTGACTGACTTTCTAATAATAAAATAAGTAAATGTAACCCAACAAAAAAATTATCTTAATAATAATTCTTATACAAACAGGCTTATTTTAAAATATTATTGCTTTGATAAGTTAAAGAAAAACAACTTTTAAAATTTCAAATAATTAATATTAAGTGTGAAATTTCATTAAATATTCTTTAATGGAACTCTATTCAAAACACTTTAAACAAACATTTATACTTACATTTAATGCATTTCCTATTTTAAGAAAACAAATGTCTATTTTCATCTGTCTAACTCTTTGTTCTCTGACAATGGAAGAGTTTATTTGAATATAAAATATTCAATTCCTGTTTATTTTTTAACCATATAACGTAAACACAACACCGTTTGAAAAGCATTAAGATAATCAAACATTCTATTTCTTCCCTGCATTACTAAATGACGTGCACTCAAATTGTGATGAGAATATTTAATCAATAAAAAATATTTTTATAGCTTTTAAGAACCTGCATGTATATGCGGAAATAAATAAAAAACGAAAATAAAAAAACAGTTACACTTTCAAACTAGTTTCCGCGCATAGAAAGCATCTGAAGTTCACCACCTCCAAAAGGACACTGTCCTCCTTAAATGCAACGAAGTTATTAAGAAAAGAACCATCCAAAGAGATTTCCTTCTTCAAAATTCTAAATTAACGTTTAAAGAAGAACTAAACAGCTTATTCGAATAAATTATTCCAAGAAATTTGCTGATTAAAGTGTCACTGGACGACAATCAGTTACGGTTAAGCTGCGCCAAACAAAAGCATTTTTTTTACGGGGGAAAAAAATTCGTTCCAAAAGCAGAATAAAAAACTAATAAAATATAAAAACATTTTCCAACTCATTCTATGAAAAAGAATAACACGAAAAAGAACATTTAATTTCATATTCGTAGATTGCTATATTAACGAATCATTCGATTTATTCTTATTTCTTCGTAACCATGACTGTAATAATAATGAAATGAAATAATTTTTTTTTTTTTTTTTTAATAATTCCTAACATTTTTGTTCTAAAAATTGTCATATAACAATAAAAAAAAAAATTCAAATTGCATTTTAATGAACATTTATATTTAATATAACATTTATTTATTTTATATTTAATGTTAAATTTCATTAAAAATATCTCGATTCCGAATATGAATACGATGCAACATAAAATCCAGAACTTACCTCAGATATTGAAATTTTTAAGCAATTTATTTAATTACTTTTTAAATTTTAAATATGTAATTAATAATTAAATTTTAAATTAAAATTTTAAATATGTAATTAATAATTAAATTTTAATTTATTTTTAACATCGTTCTACATTAATTATTATAATTTTCTACATTATTTTTTAGCTTGATAATTAAAAACTCGCTCAAAAAATTTTAAAAATAATTCTGAACAAGAAGAATTCATAAATTTCAGGAATTTCTAAAATTTTGGAATCACCATTGAGCTTATTTTTTTTTCTCCAGTTCTTCATCTAGAACTTTAGTAGGTTACTTTATCTTAGTTTTTACTGCATAAATTAAATATTATTATTTTAATTTTATTATTATTTAAAATATTATTATTTAATATTATTATTTTAGATTTATTATTTATTACTATTTAATAATTATAAATTAAATATTATTATTATTTTATTATTTCATTTTATTATTAGTAGTATTATTATTTAATTTATTACACAAATTAAATATTTTTATTTATTATTATTATTTCTTTGACAATAGAGAGTTTTTGCATACCGTACGTTAGTTACCGTAGGACGTCCGTTAGCTTTTTCTCCCTAGCGCGCATGCTCATAGGAAACTGAGCATGCGCGCTAGGGAGAAAAAGCTAACGGACGTCCTACGGTAACTAACGTACGGTATGCAAAAACTCTCTATTATTATATTTAAGAAGAACTTGCTTATAAAAGTTGGCAGTCAGAAACCACACATTGAATAAATAAAATAATCATCTATTTATGGACTTAGAATAATAAATATGATAAAAAAAATAAATAAACGGAATGTGATAAAAGAATATATTGCTCTGAATACTTTTTAACTCTTTCTATTGTGTACTAAACAGAAAAAAATGCAAATGATAATAAATAAACAAATATGTCGAAAAAAATTCTTAACAAACTATTCCGAGTATGAAATTTAATGAAATTTTTTATTTTTTTTTTTTTTAATTCATTCCTACTCGAAACAAGTAATTTTAAAAAAAAATTCCTACTTCTTTTTCACTATATTGCAGAAAGCCCTTTATAAATAATTTTCATTCATTTTTTTTAAGTTTATCTGGCACCATCTATTGGTAGATGTATGCAACTTAAATGTAAAAAAATTAAAATTAATTAATTAAATTTAATTACTGAATTAATATTTGAAAAAGCTGTATTAACGTCCAGTGTCATCCACTACAAGTTCAAAAAAAATGTATTTGAACTTGAGTGGATAAATAAACAGTATTTTATGTACGATTGAAAATTTGAACAAGATATATATAGGGAGAGTGAGAGCTAATAGAAGGAATTGAATAAAGTAACTCTATTTATATATTTATAATAATAAATATGAAAAAAAATTAAATAAACGGAATGTTATAAAAGAATATATTGCATTGAATATTTTTTAACTCTTTCTGTTGTGTACTTTTAAACAGAAAAGAATGCAAACAATAATAAACAAGCAAATATACCGAAAAAAATTATTTACAAACTATTCCATGTATGAAATTTAATAATCATTTAATTTTCAATTTTATTAAAATTTATTCCCTCATCCAGCAAGTCGAAAGAAAAAGTTATTTGATATTAGATTATTCAACAAAGGAAATCTAATCGCAAGATCAGTTGGAAAGAATGTTGAGTATTCCAGAGACATCAAATGCTCCACTTCCCATGTCTAACCAGTTCTTTCTTGCATGTCAAAGTCCATCTGCAGCAGGTAACACGTGTCCGTCGAAAGAGTGAGGGGGGTAGAGAAAAAAAGATAAATAAATAAATAGAATGATGGCCTTGCCTTTAGCACACCTTTTCTGAGAGAGCATCATCCAGGTGGATATAAAAAAAAAAATAAAAGGGAAGTAATTTTGAAACTTTTTGTTCTTTACTTCCGAAGAGGAAAAAGGGTGCGTACTAAAAGTTTTCTTTTCTATTCTTTTTTTTACCTATTTTTTTTATTTCCCCCTCCCCCTTTTTTTTTGACATCCTATGGTGTTAAGCGGATGGGGCTGATAATCTTGTAGAGTTCCTTTTAAAGTACAGGTAAATGCAGTAATGTACTTTTATAGGATTCCAGTTTTTTTTTTTTAAAGTTATGACATAGAATGTAATATCAGTGTACTATATATATATATATACATTAAATCGCTCATGTAAATTTATTGATAGCAATATTTATTTAATAATTAAAAGAACTTTGTATATATATTTCTATCAATAAATTTACTTGAGCGGTTTTAACATTACAATTATGTATGGACATTAAAATAAAATGGTATTTTAACATGGTATAACAATTTATCAACGTTATTTTTAATTTTAGAATCTTAACATGTTATAACAATTTAACAATGATATTTTTAATTATGGAATTTTAACATTAAAATAAAATTTATGAAGCATTTTTTCAAACTCCTTAATTATAAGTGTCTCAAATTGTATTGAAAGTTTAATAGAATTATTATTGAAACCAAAAACAAAAATTTTTTAAGCAACAAAAATATATATAAGCGTATATATACGTATATTTGTATACTTTGTACATATATTGTATATATTGGGACTTTGTATACATGTATTTCTATCAATAAATTTACATGAGGGATTTACACAAAAAATATGTATAAAAGTTTATATATATATAGATATATTTATATACTTTGTATATATATATATATATTTCTATCAGTAAATTTACATGAGTGTTTTTAACATTAACTTTATGTATGGAAAATGAGTATTAAATAAAATTTATGAAACATTTTTTCAAACTCCTTATTTATAATAGTTTCAAATTGTATGGGAAGTTAACTGAATTACTCTTAAAATTAACAAAAAGAAATTATTTATTTTTACTGGATTGAATTCGTACTGAATGAAAATTTGTAATAACATATTACGAAATAAGCAATAATTACTTCGAAACATATATTTAAAACTCCATTAAAATAAATCTACTGATCCAGTGCTAAGAATCAATAGTATTTATATCTTTCATGGAAACTTTTTTTCGATTTGAATATCATCAGCAGCAAAAATAATTACAACTGATAAACTAAGCAGCAAAATTCTTATGATAAACAAGAATACTGCAAAAACCTTACGGTTACTATGTACTTTACTGTTGACCTCTGGAAAAAGGGATGCATAAAAGTTTGTCAGAATGAGCTAACTGCAACAAAATGCCTATTGAGTCTGTGTGTCCTCCAAAATGAAGGTAATTGCAGCGAATTGCGAGAAAATGAAAAAATACGTGTGACAGTTATGTTTGTAAGTTTACTTTCAAGGTAGAAATGGACGCAATAGGATGCTGCATACGCAATTAGGTACAGTCCAAAAAAATGACGTGCAACAGCATTTTCAAGATCTTTTTTTGTAGATAGAAGAAAAAACGTAAAAAAGTCTCAAAATATAGAAAGCTAAATGCAATCTACAATACTGTAGACTGAACTCATTAAAAATTTTTACAATTTACCATTATTTATAATATGTATTTTCGCGATTCTTCTGAAATTTATAGTTTTTTATCATCAATTTAATTTTCTGTTAGATTGTTAAGTTTGGCATATTATTTTTCGTCTAATTAACTTAGAAGAAGTAAGAGGTGAAAAATAGCAATACATAGCAATAATTAAGATTGTTTAATAATTATTAGATATAATTCAATGTGATATGCTAAAAATATTATATAAATGTTAGAAATATTGTATATATATAGTATTCTAATAGCAATGATTAGTAATAAATGAACAACAATTATTAGTACTGTAAACGAATAGTAATGATTGTGTAAACGAATAATGATTAGTAACACAAACGAATAGCAATGATTAGTAGTGTAAATGAACAGTAAAGATTAGTACTGTAAACGAATAGCAATGATTGTGTAAACGAATAATGATTAGTAGTGTAAATGAATAGTAATGATTAATGTAAAGGAATAGCAATGATTAGTAGTGTAAACGAATAGCAATGATTAGTAACGTAAATGAATAGCAATGATTATTAATGGAAAGGAACAGCAATAATTAGTAGTGTAAATGAACAGTAAAGATTAGTACTGTAAACGAATAGCAATGATTGTGTAAACGAATAATGATTAGTAGTGTAAATGAATAGTAATGATTAATGTAAAGGAATAGCAATGATTAGTAGTGTAAACGAATAGCAATGATTAGTAACGTAAATGAATAGCAATGATTATTAATGGAAAGGAATAGCAATGATTAGTAGTGTAAATGAACAGTAAAGATTAGTACTGTAAACGAATAGCAATGATTGTGTAAACGAATAATGATTAGTAGTGTAAATGAATAGTAATGATTAATGTAAAGGAATAGCAATGATTAGTAGTGTAAACGAATAGCAATGATTAGTAACGTAAATGAATAGCAATGATTATTAATGGAAAGGAATAGCAATAATTAGTAGTGTAAATGAATAACAATAATTAGTTTACGGAAAAAATAATTACAAGGTGAATAAAAAGGCACATGCAAACCAAAGAAAAATCTAAAGATAATCATTAAACTTAATATCAAAATTTTTGTTGTTATTTAAAAATTGTTTGTTTATTTTACTTGAAAATTTTCTTTTTTCAAGTATTTATTAGGTTGAAAATAAATAAACCTCGTACGAGTAATTAAAATAATAACTAAATGTTTATTTAATTAATGGACCTGATATAGATAATTTCTTAAATATCCAAAAAAATTATAGTACATTATTTTTTACCTAAAGCGGCAATTTTAAAAACTAATAAGTTTGAAAAGTTTTTAAATTATGATAATAACAAAAAAAAAAAAAAAAAAAAAAGAAATCAAAATATTTAAAAAAAAAAAAAAAAAAGAAATGTAGTGAATGTGTTTATTTTAATTATAAATGCACACAAATTTGTAAAGTAACATTTTCTTATTTAAAGTTAAGAAAGATAAAATATGCTTCTCTATGTAGTTACTTAAGATTTATAGAATGAAATTGTCAATATGGTCATCCAGTGTGAATGTTTGATAACAGATAAACAAAACTAACAGACTTCTAATTTGTAAACATATTTTCAAATATGTAATAAGCCTTTTATTTTTTACAAGTTACGCTCATGATTTCTTTTAATGTATGGACATTATTATTCTGTGGAAAATTACATTTTATTTCACTTTTTATAAACAAGAGTAGAAAATTCCACTGCTGCTACCAAAATCTGCCCCCCACAAATCTGGAGGGCAGATTGTAAATGATTTTCCAAGACAACTTCGACAAATTTTTTAATTTATATCAAATCCAAACATATTAGTTTAATGTATTTGGTTCGACGTTTTCTAATTGAAAGTCGAAATTAAATATACCGTGTTGTAGTTCCTGAAGCCCCTTATCTATTCAAAAGGAGAATCTATTTCAAACACAATTTTTTAAAACTGAATCAAACTAGTTGGCGTAATCTATACGGCTCAGTGCTTACTAATCTAAAGTAATACTTACAAATATTTGTTGCGCTTTGGTTCTTCAAATACTTTCATAACGTAACTATTCAATCAGATAATCAACTTCAAATTCCTCTTCTTCATTGGAACATCAGCCCAATGGTAAGCCAAGGCAGTCTGTCTACTGACAGATTTCAAGATGTGATGCTTTCTTTTTACGGGGTAGGGTTGCCAGCCCTACGCCTAACGTCCTACATTCATATTAGACCGGGACTTACGGTTTAAAATGGATTCTGAACCGCCGCGGTACCGCCTCGATTCGAACTCAAGACATGTGGCACCGAGCGTCGGAGCGCTAGTCACTCGCCCATCACAAATTCAAATCCACTCTTTTAAAATATACTTCAATCACAAATAAGTTGGTCTAATTTACAGAACTCAATGTCCCCTGATCCAAAGTATAAAATTACAGATACTGGCTGGCTATGTTCCAAATACATTCGTGGTATATCTTGTTGAAGAGGACAGTTTAAGCAGAGCTGTCTGCTGTATCTAGTACCAGCAATAAATAGATAAATCTCGATACCAAAATAAATTTTGTGCGAGATCCCTCTTCTGGCAGCTTCCGCTCGTGTGTTCTTATCCTCTTCCTTTCACACGGGGAGCACAACAAAGGCATTTTCCGGCTCAAAGGCACCACAGTTGGAAGGGCCCTTTATTCCGGGCCCTTCTCTAAAGGAAGAGCACTTTTCATCCCCTCAGACCGTGAAAACACTTCGGAACTCCTTTATTAAGACCTGCAACACGCGTTTCGTGACCGCCTCTATACGGGATCATCATTTAACGCGCTTTTTTTTTCTTTTTTAATATCTGCTTCCGAATGTCAGGGCTTGACGTTCTCATAGTTGCAAGTTATTGCATACTGTAGTTTACTTTTTGGGCGTGTAGAAATAAAAGAGGCCATTCACTCCATAACAAAAGAAGGCGTGATCAATGCGCTTTAGAAATATTCAATCGTGCAGTCGCTTAACTGTAAGTTTCGGATTATTATTATTTTTTTAATATTTTTTGTTGGTAGTCAACGAAAGAGATGCGCGAAAACTCGATAAAGGTCATTAAAAGCACACTTTCTGTTTTCTACATCTAAAGCAAAAGTGGCCAACCCGCGGCAAGCCTTCAATATTTTTCCGGCCCGTGAGATTTATCACGCTTTTACAAAATATATTTATTATATAATGGCCCAAGTAGTGAAAACCAATGTATTAAAAAAATGCATTACGTGTGCATCCATATATTTATAAATTACCTGCCGAAATTATGAGAAAAAATTCACTTTGATTTTAAAATAATATTCTTGCGAATATATGACTGATATTGCCTGTTTTATTTATGAGTTTACAGTTATGAGCTCGCAGAATAATTAAATTGTATTCTGCGAACTCATGATGCGCGCGCATTTTTAACCATCTAATGTAACAGGTTCTATGTTTCACTTTAAGTGACTTCAATGATGCAGTGACCATTCCTAGATACGCACAGTTGATTGTCAATAGCAGAGCAAACCAGGCTATTAGTTGAGGTTATTAGCAGTTTTGGTTCAACTTACACTTACGAATCGTTTTCTATTCGTTCGAACGTGAAATTAACCAAACCCAAAAGCGCTCAAACATAACGAACGCAACACCCATTATGATGTGCAAATACCCAAATTGAGATCGATTTGCAAAAGCTAAATGAAAGAGTGGAGAAACAAATATCGCACTAGTAAAATAAATATTTTTTAATGATTTCATTTTTAGTGTTTCATATTTCTTTACAATGTGCGTTTAGCAGCATTATTATTATATTATCCATGTTTATATGTAAGAATAATAGTAATCACAATACTAATAACTCATTATGTTTCAATTTTTCACTCCCAAAAAATGTCTATAGTGGGTCTAAGTCTAATACGGGGATGAATAATTTTATAGGCTGCCCGCGGAGTTATGATGTATTTCCAAAGTGGCCCGCAAGATCATTTAGGTGGCCACCCCTGATCTAAAGCATTGATTTTGAAAAAATAAATGTAAATCATAAATAATGTACATTTAAAATCTAAATCATATAGTGAATTACATTACACTCAAGAGCCAAAACATTATGACCACCCCTACATTTTGCAATGAACTCGCCTGGATGACGTGGAAGGCATGTGATCAGGTGGAAGTGGTATTTAACTGCTGCTGGAGAGTCTGAAGAATCATATTAAAATATATGTACTGTGTTGCGCGCCAAAGGTGGGCCAACTCGTTATTGACAGGTGGTCATAATGTTTTGGCTCTTGAGTGTATATATTTTTGTTTAATTATTTGAAACTATTGTTTTAACAGGTTACAATTATAAGGAATACGAGATGAATCAATTATGAATTAATGAGTGGCCCAGTGATAGAGCACGCTAGCTATCACGAAAGGGATGAATGCTTCGTCTTGTTGATGGCGTGCTCTACAATCACAATGAGTAAATTAGTTGAATTGTGTGACAAAGAATCACAAATCATTACAGATGAACTGCCTGTTACTTATCCGAAGATCTCTAAAAGTTCCAGTTTTTACGACACACAAATACGCAACAGTTATTGTTGGAAATACTCCAGAAAGACATTACTTCTTTCCATATCAATATAGCAGACGTCGGTGGTACACTAAAGTAGCCACTATCATAATGATGTGATATCAACAATACAAAGTCCTGCTAATCGTCAGGCTCCTCAGCCAAATTGAAGTTATATCGTCTTCTCTTTATCAGTGACATAGTCTATCAGGTTAATTTAGCATATTCTGGCATTGAATTTGAAAACAGAAATAATTTGACCATCAATTTAGTTAATTTAATGATATGGAGTTACAATAGACAATTATTGTAATCTCAAAAAAAGAATAATTCATTCGCTTATTCAACCATAGAAATTGCAAAACGAAAAGCGATATTAAAAAATATAGACAAATTAAAAAATTATATGTATAAGAAAATGTTAAGATCAAAATGTTCAGTGTTCATAAACTACATTACACACTGGAATTGAAAAGAAAAAAAATGAAGAATCCCAAAATGTTGCAATTCAATGCATTCTATATATTAATATTACAATAATTCTTTCGCATGGTAATTTTTCATTCTCTACTTTATAATATGATTTTGTAGTGTGTCTTTTTTAATGTAATTACAATCACTAAATACGTTTTGGGAGCCTGATGGGCGAGTGTCTAACGATCTGCCGCTCGGTGCCTTCGAGTTTGAGTCCCGGTGATGCCACTTTAAACTGTAGATCTCTGTCTAATATGACTGTTGGTTGACAACCCTACACCGTAAAAAAGAAAATATCTCATGTTTCGGAATCTGCGAGTAGGCAGACGGCTAGACGACCATGTGTCGGCTATTATGCCATGTGCCGGGCTATTGTGTCATTGAAGAAGAAATTGAATTTTCTTTATTATTATATATTCTTATAATATTAAAGTATTCCAAAAAATGAAATCTCAAAAATCAAATACGAGTATATGAAAAAATTATACAGGGATATGTAAAAAAAGATTATGCAATCACCGTGTTTTATTGCAAGAACAGAATCAAAATTACTGCCACACGCGCCAAAAGTGTAAATATTGCGGTCTGCCACAGAAACAAATATTTGTAATGTACAGGACCTAAAACAGATTGTAGGACAAGGATTGAAATTTATTGAAACTCCAAATCTAAATTATTTATCAAGGTAGATGACTTCTTGCAGTTAAAAGCATTTTTGTAAAAGCATTTTCAACTTAAAATTATTTTTCTATCATACATTTGTTTATATGATGTAATATTGTTATTAGCATTATTAAAGCCATTTCAGTTTCATTTTTAACATCGTTTCCGAAATAAATGAATAACAAGTTTTAAAACTCTCTATTGCTATTTTATCTTATCTAACATACTAAAAATGTAAATTTTTGTTAAAAATATGCAAACTATGCTAACAGAAAAAATTTAAATATGTCGTAAAACTGTTATATACAAGTGCTTTTGAAATAATTACTGACTCCATGAAATGTCAATGATTAAAAAGAAATCCCACAATTTTTTACTAAATGCTTCTGAAGTGATTAACAGCATCACGTAACAAAAAACCCACTATTCTTATGTAATAGTAAGGGTTTTTAAATTTCTTTCAAAATAATTAATACCTGTTAACTACACAGGAAAGTGGATACATATAATTAGACATATTTAACATTATGATACATTATTTTCTTGAAAAGAAATCAACATTATTGCATAGGTGTATTTTAATAGTAGATAAAATACACTCATGTTCCATAAATTAAGGATAATGAAGTTCAGGCAAAGAAAGAGACAGAAGCAAAACAAAGTTGACTTATTTGTAAAGTCTATTTATTAAACAAAAGGTAAAGAGCAAAAAAGATGCTATATGTTTGACATAATTAATAAAAATTACGATTTTTACTCCCTGGAGCAAATCTCAAAAAAGAACCTATTTACAAAAAACAGTATAACATGGTTAGTATGAGGGTTAATATGGAGTATGTCTCCCGGACGATGCAATACAGGCCTTACAATGCCTAGGCATGCTGAGTATCAAATTATCAATCTGATCTTGGGGAATATTACACCACTCATCAAGCAATGCCCTCCGAAGTTCCGGTTGACAGGTGGGAGGGGGTTGACGGGCTGCAATTCGTCGGCCAAGTATATCCCACACAGGCTCTATTGGATTCAAGTCCGGTGAGTATGCTGGCCAATCCATACGGGTGATATCCTCCGATTGAATACATTCGTCTACAACGTTTGCACGGTGAGGACGGGCGTTATCATCCATAAACAGAAATTCAGCACCCATGGCGCCCCGAAACAAACGTACATGTTGTTCCAGAATGACATCTCGATAGATGTGGCCTGTCATCGTTACACTCAGAATATGCAGGTCAGTTCTGGAACCAAGAATAATTCCTCCCCAAACGAGCCATCCGGCACCACCGTAACGGTGTCGTTCAATGGTGTTCTCTTGGTGGTAACGGGTACCTGGCGCTCACCATATGAAAGTCCGGCGAGAATCAGACAGCAAACTAAACCTGGACTCGTCGGAAAACATCACACAACACCACTGTTGCGGTATCCACAATGCATGCTCTCTACTCCAGGTTAATCGCAGGCGACAGTGAGTTGCGGTAAGTGGAACACTGCTGACAGGCCTACGAGCATATAGACCAATGTGCCCTAAGCGTCTGTACACGGTCTGCCTTGAAACTGTTGTACCGGTAGCTGAAGAGAGCTGACGAGACAGGTCGGATGCTGTGCTCCGTCTGTTTCTTTTGGCAGTAACTGCTAAATACCGGTCCTCATTCGGACCGTATCCTCGTTGTAACTCGGGGGCGACCTGTGCTGTAACATCTACTCACATTACCATCATATTGGAATCGTTGCCAAAGCCTGGAGATGACACTCTGGGCGATTCCAAGTTCCACGGATACTTCCAGCTGGGTATGCTCACATTCCAGTCGTCCGATAATTCTACCACGTAAAAAATCATCCAAATGCTTCCTTTGTGCCATAACTATGCGGTTATTGCACTGAAAAGCGCGCTTGTGAACAATTTTACTTCTTTGCCACCATTCCTTATATTCCCCTCTCTTACACTCTCGTCATTGTGATGTACTATCCGCGCCATCTGGAGGTTTCCTGTAATTTGCATATTCTTCTTCAAGATGTGTGTGATAATTCTACAGGTGACATTTTTATTTTAGAGTTCAATTTCTGTGTCATTCTGAATTATCCTTAATTTATGGACATGAGTGTACATTCAGATTTAGGTAAAATCGCAGAATAGGGGCCGTTGGATTTTGGCGTCAAAAATTCCTTTCGCCAAAGTCCACCAAGTAACAGGTTGTAACTGTAAGGGAAGTGAATTATAAACAATACAAGAAACTCTTGTCACATTTGGCGACATCACTCAATTAGCGCCACAAAAAAATCACCAAATCTCAACGGCCCCTATTTTGCGATTTGTCCCAGATTTAATACCTAATTCAAATGGCTTTTTATTTTGCATAGTAACTTCAAAGAAAAATTAATACCATAAATTATCTCAACAAATTCAATAAATTTGTGTACGCTTAAATTTTATTATCGGTAAACGTTTATGTTTTTATTAAAAGTTTGCTTTTGTCATTCTCATTAACAAATCATATAATTCAATTTAATAACAAAAACCTTTTCACAACAATAATAAGTTTTATACTTCCTGAATAAACTGATCAACTTTTTAAAAAAATTATCAATTTATTTTTGGCTCTACAATTGTACTGACAAGACAAAAAAAAAAAAAAATTTTTATTAAAAGAGGCCATGTGATAAAACTGTCGAAAATGCATCTCGAAATCTTTGAATAACTTTTTTAACCTACTGAAACCTCTAAAAATCTTTTTACTATGTTAAAGTTTAAAAAACAATAACTTAATATTTAGAGATGTACTAAATTTAAAAAAAAATATTAATTTGTTTCCATTGTGGTTGCTCTGCTGTCTTTTAACTTGATTCAAGATAATGTCCAATTCTATCCACGTTCATAAAATGTCAGTTTGAATAGGCTAGAAGACGGCGGCAATTCATTACATTTTACTTCACTGAGAAATGTTACTTTTTTTTGCCTACAATTACATTAATTAAATTTAAAAAAGCTTTAAACGGGAGTTCACTGGACTAACTGGTTCGTTGGACTCTTATTTCGTTTAGAACTGTCGTCTTGACATTCTGCGAAAAATCAATAGAAATAAATGTAAAGGTAAAGACCTATTAGCATAAAAAAAAATTTAATAATTTATAATATATTTCAATGTTAAACTTACTATTATATTATTATATGTTATATTTATTCAATGTTAAAATTATTTATTATATTTTAAATAGAATTTTGAGATTCATACATCCTTTGGCAAAGATCACAAAATGTGCAGTGTTTTCTTAATTTTTTATTTTACAATATAAAATATTTCGAAGTAAGACATCATTTATATATATATATATATTGCTAAATATTTTTTTTAATCTATACTCTGTTCAACGCTATTTTTTACAGAGTGACAACACAAATAATTTATAAAATTTTTTTGATTAATTTATGCAAGAAAATTTTGTATAATATTATCATGATAATGCTCATAAAATTTTATAAGGATTTAATTTTTGTGGTATAATTTGTTTAATTATTTTATATTACATTCACTTTAATAAAATATAAGAAGTATACAATGTTAAAATAGATTATTATTGGATGTCATATACTTCTATATGTGTTTGATTTGCTTTTGTATGCATCCTATCTGTGATTTTTATGCATTATAATTTTTGTTGTTAAATATTTACAAATTTAAAAATATTTTCTTCTAAATATTTCAATTTTTTATGCCGCACAAAAATAGTGAACAAATATCTACAATTCTTTATTTTGTTCTATTGAAATTTTATGAATAGTTCTCAACGTATTGAATTACCATTAAAAAATAAAAGTACTGTAATAAATTTTAAACGTCTCATATATTATTTAACGTCTAATATTGACAGATACCGCACGGCAATGCCGGGCGCCTCTTATTAAGGTATTTTTAATCTTTTTTTTTTTTTTGCAAGAATCAAAGAACATTTTAAGATCTTAGAGTATCTTCGGATATTTCTCTTTAGCTTTTAAATCTAAAATTTAGATACTTTCTATTTTGAAATCTCTTTGACTACTTCCTTCTTCGTATACCTTCGCCATATTTAGTGGAACGTGGGTATAATGAGTTCACAAATATGTTGAGAAAAAGAAGAAGAAATAAAGAAATCAACTGAAAATAATGAATCGCGATGATTTAAGAATACTACTGATAAAAATTTTCCCTAGAATTAACTCGCTGATAACAGCGGACTCCCTGGCACTAGAGTTTATGTTGCACCATGGCCGTCTGCCTACTGACAATATTCCGAAACAGGAGATGTTTTCTTTGATAATGATGTGGATATAATGAGTTCACAGATATGTTAACAACAAAAAGAAGACGAAATAAAGAAATCAACTGAAAATAATGAATCGCGATGATTTAAGAATACTACTGATAATAATTTTCCCTAGAATTAACTCGCTGATAACAGCGGACTCCCTGGCACTAGAGTTTATGTTGCACCATGGCCGTCTGCCTACTGACAATATTTCGAAACAGGAGATGTTTTCTTTGATAATGATGTGGATATAATGAGTTCACAGATATGTTAACAACAAAAAGAAGACGAAATAAAGAAATCAACTGAAAATAATGAATCGCGATGATTTAAGAATACTACTGATAATAATTTTCCCTAGAATTAACTCGCTGATAACAGCGGACTCCCTGGCACTAGAGTTTATGTTGCACCATGGCCGTCTGCCTACTGACAATATTCCGAAACAGGAGATGTTTTCTTTGATAATGATGTGGATATAATGAGTTCACAAATATGTTAACAACAAAAAGAAGAAGAAATAAAGAAATCAACTGAAAATAATGAATCGCGATGATTTAAGAATACTACTGATAAAAATTTTCCCTAGAATTAACTCGCTGATAACAGCGGACTCCCTGGCACTAGAGTTTATGTTGAACCATGGCCGTCTGCCTACTGACAATATTCCGAAACAGGAGATGTTTCCTTTGATAAGGATGTGGATATAATGAGTTCCCAAATAATATGTTAACAACAAAAAGAAGAAGAAATAAAGAAATCAACTAAAAATAAAGAATCGCGGTGTTTTAAGAATACTACTGACAAAAACAAAGCCGAGAATTAATTCACTGATAGTAGGCACTGCAGTTCCTGTTGGACCATGGCCGTCATCTGCTGACAGTAATCCGAAACAGGAGTTTTTTTTTTTTTATATTAGCCCTACGCACTACAGTCATATTAGACCAAGACCTAAAGTTTAAGGTGGATTCCGAAAAACTATAAGCATCCACGTCACACCCGATTTGAACCCTGTGTCACCGACGGCCAGAGCGCTAGTCACTCGACCCACAGGCCCGTGACAGCAGCGCACTAGGAAAATTCATTCTATTTAGTATCATCTTATGATGTCATTCGTAATTTTTATTTTTATATTATCCTTCTTTATCTTAATTATCTGTCTATAATAACACGTTACTAGTGTTCATTTTAATAACGTTTTATTATTTTAAACTTCAGTATGCCTTATTTACAACATCTTTATTTACTACGTTGTACTAAAAATTTTTTTTTTTACTATTTGTTCTACGGGGGGGAGATGAATAATTTTTTTCTTAAAAGGGGGCGGTAGGACAAATAAGTTTGAGAACCACTGATCTAAATAAAGAACGAGCTGGAACGAGTTCATTTCACGTAATTTTTAAGAATGTATCTTCCACGAAAAAAGAAATTTAGCAAATAAATAAGAAATGTTAAGTGAATAAGTAAAAAAAAAAATTCCAAGTATCGAAAGAACAAATTTTAAGCTTGCAGTAGCAACATTTGATACAAATATCGAAAATAGGTTAAAAAAGACTAGTTTACGATTAAAATTCTAAGAAAATTTCAAAAAAAAAAATAAATAAATAAATAAATAAATGTAGATGAGAATAAGAAGATAAAATGAAACCAGAACATCAATGAAATAAAAAAAATTTTTATCTCATTCCTATTCTTGTCAAATCCTTATCTCTTGCAAATATTTAAAATTATTTATTCATTTCTTTAAGCAAAAGAAGACGATTATCAAATATCTGGTGTATCGGAAGCTTTAATTTCATTTTAAAGGTAATTTAGTATTTAAAATTACAGTTTTATTTAGATAAAAAGAATTGGAGTGTACGTTTACCAGATGTAGATTTTGCTCAAATAAAAAAATATATATAATTTCTTATACAAAATAATCTCACAGTATCATAGTTTTGTGTTATATTTTTCTTCATTTGTGCAACAGAGCCCCATGGTAGACTGAAGCCGTTTGCCTATTGGCAGATTTCGAGATAGATGTTTCTCTTTTAACAGGGCAGAGTCATCCTCCCTACTCTCTACAGTCATATTAGACCAGTACCTATGGTTTAAAGTGGATTCCGAACCACTACAATGGCGCCGCTGGGACTCGAGCCCGGGACCTGTGGCACCTAGCGTCAGTCACTTGGCCATCAAGCCCCCTTTTTTCCCTTATAGTCGTACAAATTAATTGAGCCAACGGCCGTACCATGCTGAATATACCGGTTCTCGTTAGATCACCGAAGTTAAGCATCATTGGGCGCGGTCAGTACTTGGGTGGGTGACCACCTGGGAACACTGCGTGCCGTTGGCAAATTTGGGACCTGAATGGCCGAGTGTCCGGCGCTCTGGCGCTCGGTACGACAGGTTTCGGGTTCGAATCCCGGCGGTGCCACGGATGTTTGTAGTGGTTCGGAATCCACTTTAAGCCGTAGGTCCCGGTCTCCTATGACTGTAAGAGCGTCACGGAGCAAAAGTCAGGCTTCTACCTACGGGTGCTCCATCACAACAGAAGCTGCTTCCTTCCCCTTCAATCATGAGTCCATATGGGCTCGTGGGCTTGGCCAGCCAAGTGGGATAAGAAACAACAACAACAACAAATTAATTGATTTAATTTTTAAATTATTTGAATTTTTTGTTAGAATTTAAAAAATGTTGCTATAAACAAGGATTTTTAAATGAATAATTTAAAAATGAAATTTTATTATGCAATATAATTTTATCGAATTAAAAAATAACTAACGGAAATATTGTCATGAATGTTTGGTTACGCACCAATTTAAAACAATAGTTTCTGCGAAAGAAAACTGGTATTTTAAGTACAATAAAATGTTTTAAAATTAAAAGAAACATACTCATTTCTTGCTTTATATGCATGAATGTAAGAAATTTAAATATTAATTAAGAATATTATTGAGCATAAAATATATAATTATATATAATTGTAACTGTTTTTTGTAAATAAATATATATAATTGTAAATGGCCATTCAATGTTAAAAAATTTTTTTTAAAAATGAATAAACAAAACCTTCATTATCATAAAGAACTTTAAGAAAATAATAAATAATTTTCATAAAAATAATAAAAAAATAATTTTATAAACAACTTTATTTCAGTATTGCTGCATTAATTAATTGTTTTTACTTCCTTATTTAGTGAATAAGATATTTCAACTTAATTAGTTCAATTTCCTATTTTCTCCACTCTTTAATAATTACTATTAAGATATTTGTGAATTCGGTTTTAAATATCTTGATTAATTTTTTCTTACATTTGTAATTTTTATTTATTTAATTTTTGGAAAATATTATGAAATTTTTTAATTATGCATTTTTTATAAATAAATACCTTTTATATCATTGCGCTCGCAAACTATACTGTAAAAAAACTATTACCTTTTTAATTGAAAACCTAAATTGAAAAATAGGAAAATGATACAACGAGGGAGCAGTGGCATTGAAATCCGGGGCGATAATCTTCTCAAGGTCAATAAAGGTTGCGATCTAGATTATGAGAACAGCTCTGATGAATGGCTTGATTTTACTTCGTCAAGCCATGCATGAAATTGGCCAGCATCGCTAACACAGATTTTGCAGTTGAAAATTACGATACTATTAACATTTTCACCTCCATTATTTAAGAACCCCATTCTCCGAGCATCCGTTGTGGTATTTCCAAGTCGATTGTCTCGCAATGACAGTTCTTGCGTGAAGAAACAGTTGCAGGTGAACACAATCGTGAATTAATTTCAGACAAGAATTAACTTTTTGTTGTTAATACAATAATAAAAGTTTTGTTTATTTATTTTAAAATTATATATTTCTACTACGGCATACTAGGGCATACGTTTACGGCGTACGTTGTCCTGCCAAAAGAGAAAAAAAGTGCATTGTAGAAAATTACATTTCGCAAATATATATTCTCCATGTTCCAATGTATGTTCATACTAATTTTCAAGGATATCGTTTGAACGGTATATAAGGTGAAATGTTGCAGCACCATCTGGTGGCAAGTAACAATTAAGTGGATAGCGCGAACACATTTTCCATACTCAAATATATATTATTATCAATTTTTAAGCGATTGGTTGAACGGTAAAGAAATTGTTATACAGCATCACTATCTGGTGGCGACTTACAATAAAGGGGATTAGTATAAAGACATTCTCCATACTTTGTCAAACACATACAAAAAATTTCATCAAAATCTGTTAAGTTGCTTAGGAGGAGTTCAGTAACAAACACACGTACAGAAGAAACTTATTTCAGCACGACCTACCGTGTCCATTTGTGAATCTAAACCATTCAGGGACCTACTAAAACACGCCCAAAAAATTTCATCAAGATCAGTCAGCCGTTTAGAAGTTCAATGGCAAACACTACAGAAGAATTATATACATATACAGATATATAGATTGCATCGCCCCCTACCGGGTCCATTTGTGAATCTAAACCATCCAGGGACCCACTCAAACACATACAAAAATTTTCATCAAAATCGGCCCAGCCGTTTAAGAAGAATTCAGTTACAAACGCATGTACAGAAGAATTATATATCTAAAGATAAGCAGAAAGATATGATATAAAATAACTTTATTTTGATAATTTTACAAGACACTTCCAAATTTTGACAATATTTTACTAACTGACCTGGATGATAAGGGTATAAAATGGCTCGAGTGGCCTGGATAATAACTTGTTGAGTTTCCGGTCTCGGACAAACTGGACATGTGAAGTCGAACCGAAAGCTTGCGTTTCTACGCAGAGAATGGACATGATTCAAAAGAATAATAGGCATGATTACAAAAGAAAAATGTAACATTCATGCTTTATTAAAATGTGTCTATGCCTGGAATGGACATGATAAAAGCACAGTTCCGAAAGACCTACAGTTAGGCTTGATGAGAAATGGGGAAGAGAATGCGAATGTTCTAGATGTCAATCCTCATTCAAAAGTGTAGTAGCAAAGTGTCTTCCACGGCAACGCTCAATTTGCCATATACTATTTTCTTTTCTAGTGGTGAATGGTTCACGTCAAAATTGCCAGATTTTTGAAAGCAGATTTTTTTTTTTTTTTTTTTTTTTTTTGAACATCAACATTCTGTACGAAAATATCTAAAAGTAAAAACAATTTTTGAAAAGTAATTTACTGAAAGTTGTGATTTTAAATAATTAAATTAATCAAATTAATTAATTTTTCTTCCAAATTATAATTTGAAATTTTAATTCTTTAAACTTATTTTTAGAACTGAAAAGTGTGTAAGAATTTAGCTAATTTTTCGTTTTTTTGTTTTTTCCTTAAAAAACACTTGTTATTTTGTAAAAACTTTACACAGAAAAATTAATTGTTTTTTCAATTCCTTCTATTAGCTCACACTCTCCCTATATATATCTTGTTCAAATTTTCAATCGTTCATAAAAATACTTTTTATTCATCCACTCAAGTTCAAATACATTTTTTTTTAACTTGTAGTGGACGACACTCGATGTTAATACAGTTTTTAAAATATTAATTCAGTAATTAAATTTAATTAATTAATTTTAGTTCTTTTTAGATTTAAGTTGCATATATCTACCAATAGATGGCGCCAGATAAACTTAATGAATGAAAATTATTTATAAAGGACTTTCTGCAATATAGTGAAAAAAAAGTAGGAATTGACATTAAAAATTTTTTTTATATATTCCCTGTTTAATAAAAAACTTGATTTAGAAAATCCCTAAAAGTAATATGTTGCTTTTTTTTATTTAAATAATATAAAATCAAATAATTTTTGGAAGTAAATAAATATAAAAGTTTATAACTAAACCAAATGTGTCTTTATATACATATATATGTGTGTGTGTGGATAGAAATGAAGAAAATAAATTTGCATTGTTATAAAATTAATGAAAAATATATTAAATTAATAATGGAAATAATTAGATTTTGAAATGATAGTATATACAATCTGCCAATAGCAGACTGCCTTGGCCCACCAGGGGGCTGTTGCGTCAATAAAGAAGAAGAATTTTATACATATATACAACTGAAACGTTACTAAAGAAAAATGTAACATTCAAACATTATTAAAATATTTATCGTTATGTATACACATTAAAGGTTAAAATTTCCATGGTGCATATTTATAATAATAAATTATGCATATTTATAATGATTGTTCTTAACGCCGCAAGGGACAACACCATCATTTTTTCAAACCGTTATAAAACTCAATTCCAATAATCTATGATGTGCATGATACCGTTGAGCTGGGAAGCAAGGCAGCTGAAATTTGCAGTACAAGGAAAAGGGGGTGGGGGGGGGGATATATTTGGCGTGTTCAAAAGAAAAAAAAAAATTTACGAAACCGATTTTTTTTTATCCTGCTCTTCAATATGTTCTTCCCCCCCCCCATCTCTTTCATCACAGTTCCACTTTATCAAACAGATAAAAGCGTCCTTGAGGGGAGAGGAGGACGCAAAAGTGGTTTTAAATGTCCTCCAGATCTTTATTAAAAGTGTGCAGCATTGCGCCACACAACATCTTCTGTAGACAGATTACATGAAGTTCATATTTGCTTTTCTCAGGGGACGACTTATTTTCCCTCTGGCTATTCAGAACTGCATTGCCCTTTTATTTGATCCGTGCTGTTTAAAAATAGAATAACGCTCGTTTTCCAGTGTGTAATGTTCGGAACTCTAATGCTCAAAGAAATGTTGAAATGAAAATTTTACTACCACTCTTCACTATATTGATTTTCAGATAACAACAGATTTCAACATCTCTGCAAATGAATAATTGGACTGCATTTGCAATGAATTTGATGGATATTTGCAAATGTTCTGCAATTCTGATATATACAAATGAATTTGATGGATATCTGCGCACATTTTGCTATTCTGATATTAAATGCTCTGCAACTTTATAACTGCAAATGAATTTGATGGATATCTGCACACATTTTTGCTATTCTGATATTTGCTTATGTTCTGCAATTCTGATGAATTTGATGGATATCTGAGCACATTTTGCAATTCTGATATCTACATATGTTCTGCAACTCTGATATCTGCAAATGAATTTGATGGAAATCTGCACCATTCTGCAATTCTGATATCTACATATGTTCTGCAACCCATCTGCAAATGAATTTCATGTATATCTGCACACATTCTGCAATTCTGATATCTACATATGTTCTGCAACTCATCTGCAAATGAATTTGATAAATATCTACACCCGTCCTGCAATTCTGATATTTGCATATGTACTGTAATTCTGATAATTGCATATTACTGTAATTCTGATAACTGTAAATCAATTTGATGGGTATCTGCACATATTCTGCAATTCTGATATTTGCATACGTTCTGCAACTCTGATATTTACCCATATTCTGATATCTATACTTGATTTTGAAGGAGTTTTTTTTTTCACAGCGAAAATATTTTCTTAAACTGGACATCATATTTATTGATAACTCTATTGATTAAGCACACGTTAATTCAAACTTAACTACAGAATATCTATACTGTTCTTGGTATGAGAGAGTAATTTCTGGGCATATGTTCTGCCATTCTGATATCTATACGTGATTTTGATGGGAATTTTTTTAACTGCAAAAATAGTTTCTTAAACTCTACGTAATATTAACAACTTTATTGATTAAGAACACATTACTTAAACCTTAACTATAGTATATCTATGCTATTTCTAGTAGAAGAAAGTAATTTATGGGAGGACTTTCAAGGGTATTTTATTGTAATTTTAAGAAAACTGATCAAGCAATGCCAGCCGATGCAACATTTTATCATAATAGTCACCAAATCTATTCTTCACTTTTCAAAGCAATAGCTGCAATTAATCGTATTTAACTCTAGAGTCTAGCTATGCTTTGGACAACAGGTTGGATTAATTGAATGTATATGTAAGATATTATTTCATTGGCATTCATTCATATGAGCTACTGATGTTTAGTAATAAAGGGGAACATATACGAAGAAAACAATATATAATAATAATATGTAAATAATGATATTCATTTACAAAGATTGACTTCAAAGTCAACAGTATTAAAATTAATTTATTTTATAGTG
This sequence comes from Caerostris darwini, assembly GCA_021605075.1. Lineage (NCBI taxonomy): Eukaryota > Metazoa > Arthropoda > Arachnida > Araneae > Araneidae > Caerostris > Caerostris darwini. The sequence continues at coordinate 261,129 of BPLQ01011075.1, read as the reverse complement.
CATAGAGCATATAATAGAAGCAATGGAATAAATTACATAATAGCATTTTTTCATAAACGTCTTGGATTAATTAAAATATGTTATTTAATCTCAATAAAATATGCTAGTTATTATTTTCTATTATTTATTTATTATTTTCATTATGCTATTTATTATTTTATTTCATATTACTTAATTATTTTTCGAATAGATTTTTAAAAGGAAAAAAAAAGAAAAGACCGTTTTTTACCATTTTAAAAATCTAAATAAACATCAGAATAAAAAAGAAACAAATAAATATTTAAGAATAAATTGTTTTTAAATATATTTAATTTCACAAGTTCTGAAATTCTAGATTAAAAAAAATGAAAATTCATGATATTTATTATTGTAGCTCCTAAAATATGAAATAAATTAAATTTAAGTGAATATAAAAATAAATTTAGAAAATTGTAGCATAACTATGTATATTTAGAAAAATTATACGGATTTTTATCACAAATTGCTCTTAAATTACTCTTACTCATTAAAATATATATATATAATTTTTCTGCAAAACTTTGATTCCAAGAACTTTGATTATACTTTAATCAACCTAACAAAACTTTGATCCTTAGATTTATTTAAACCCAAATTTGTAATTATTATTCTCTTTGTATAATTTATTTTCTTAAATTTAAAAACATCATAAACTTTTGGGGTTTACTATATGTATATATATATATACTTTAAAGAAAGTTTAGTAATATTCTTAATGATATAAATTCACGGAAAATATAGGAAATAAAAATATAATTAAAATTATATATATAAATATAAATATAATTCTAATGCAATTCCTCTCTGCTTATGCTTTTACTATCACTCAAACAAATTTGTAAATCGAAACAGATTTACCGAGTTTATTTATATTTAACAAAATTCCAAATTATTATGAATTTAAAGGGAACCCAAAACAAACATTTTAAAGGGACTCTTAATTTGTAGCAGTAACAAATCAAGTCGCATTAATTAATATTTGTTATATAAAAAAAATGAATTCTTTAATTTGTGTCAATACGCTCGTGTCTTGTTTATCGCTATTCTGCAGATGAGAGCAGTATTGACCGAAAATCGCTTAATACATAATAAAAATTAATATTAATTACCCAAGAAAAATTCTAAAAGAAAAGCAATAAATGTTTTAAAGAAAAACAAAATTGTTATCTAATTACATTGATATAAAACTTTCATCTATTAATTTATTATGGAGGGGGAAAAAATTAAACATAACCTTTTTATGCGTGTAATCAAAAAAAATCAAACTCAAGGGAACGTCACCAAATTGCAGTAGCGTCGCCAAACGATTTCATTGAAAAGACACCTGATTATGCACGTGTTAAAAAAAAATTTCGAATAGATAATGCTCGAATGCCAGTCATGCACGTCGAGGTTAGAGTCTTTGTTGTGTGCGATATGGGAATGTCCTCTTTTAAATGACCAACCAGTCATCCGTTTGAAAATAAAGTAGGGTGCTTTTTTTTCCCTTTCACCTGAATAAAAATGAATAAGAATGTTACCAGTGTCATCCGGATTAAAGCTGACATACATTTAAATAATGGGGAAAGTTGCTATCTATCTATCTATCTATCTATCTATCTATATATATATATATATATATATATATATATATATGAATATATATATGATATGAAGGTAGTTATAATGTAGCATTAAAGATGAAATAATTGTTTGAAAATAACGAACCATTAATTTTTAAAAGAAAGAATTTAACATTCTGGAAAGAATAATATTGTTTTAAATGTTTTTAAATTATTTTCTTAATTCTACTAATTGTTGTATTTCATTTTTTCAATTCCTTCTATTAACTCACACTCTCCCTATATATATCTTGTTCAAATTTTCAATTGTTAATAAAATACTTTTTAATTCATCCACTCAAGTTCAAATACATTTTTTTGGACTTGTAGTGGATGACACTGGATGTTAATACACTTTTTTCAGATATTAATTCAGTAATTAAATTAAATTAATTAATTTTAGTTTTTTTTTTTAGATTTAAGGTATATATATCTACCAATAGATGGCGCCAGATAAACTTAAATAAATGAATGAAAATTATTTATAAAGGACTTTTTGCAATAAAATGAAAAAAAAGTAGGAATTGACTTGACATTTTTTTTTTTATATGTTACTTGTTTTTTCGTCTGCTTAAATTCATTTCAAAATGAATTAAATTGTTTTTTAATAACTAAATCATTTTAAATTATTTTTTTTTTTTGTCTTAAATTCAATTTAATTTAATTAAATGTTTTTAAATTATTGTCTTAATTGACTCATTGAATTCCGCTGAAATTCAAATTAAATTAAAATTAATTAAATAGTTTTAAATTATTGTCTTAATTCTACTAATTATTGTATCATTCATATTTTTTTCGTCCGCTGAAAATCATTTCAATATTGACTCTTTAATTTAATTAAATTAAATGTTTTAAATTATTGTCTTAATTGTACTAATTGTTTTATCATTCATATTTTTTTTCGTCCGCTGAAATTCATTTCAAAATTGACTCTTGAATAAAGTTAAACTAAATTAAAATTAATTAAATGCTTATAAATTGTTGTCTTGATTCTACTAATTATTGTATCATTCATATTTTTATTTCGTTTCATTCATTTCAAAATTCACTCTTGAATTTAATTAAATTTTTAATTATAAAAACTGGAAATTTTCTATATTAACAATTAATATGCTAATAATGTTTAGCATATTAATTACTAATACCAACATTTGCCAAAATGTGCATGTAATTGCGCGTCATTTACACAATTAAAAAATATTTAATAACAGTGGTATTTTAAATTTATAATTAAACTTTAAAAAAGATTTCCTGAAATTTATTTTTTTACAAACTTATAAAAAAAAACCAGAAAATATTACTATAATAAGATTTCATAAAAAAAAGATTTTTGAATGCTTTATAGTTAATTTCTACATACTTAAAATAAGTTATACAAATAATGTAACCAAATCTTTGAAACTTCATTACCCCCAATAAAATAATTAACTATTGAAATTTTTCAATGGAAAAGCAATTAAATGTCAAATATATATTAATTCCTAAATATAGTAAATAAGCTTTTTTGTACAAATAAAGTTTCCCACCAAAAATAATTATTTGCCTTATGAAATTAAAGAACTTTTTAATAATCGAAATTTTTGTTTTTCTTACATTTGTTATTTGAAACACAACAATCGCGCATAAGTTTCGTTACGTTGAGGGAATACATTAATAATTCTCACTTTTAGGAATAAGATTTGGATAAAAAAATATGGCTGAAAAATAAAAGAAATTTTTTTTATTTTTGTAAATTTCAAATTAATTTTAATTTCACTTTTTTCATAATATATGATTTTAAAAATCATAAGTATTCAAATAAACAAATCCAATAAAAAGGTGAAAAACATAAATTTAATAAAATAAAACCGCCATTAAATTTCCGAGTTAATTAGGAAAATTAGTAACTAATTAATTAAACTTAATTAGTTACTAATTGGCCTAATTTAACAATTGCATGTTTTTAGAACTTGCGAATAAATAACGAATAAACAGAAAAAATACTAATCGTAATAAATCGATTTTAACCCATTAACAAATAATGTAATCTTTGAAACCACCATTAAAATTTAACTATTAAATTTTTCAATGGAAAATTAAATGTAAATATATATTAATTCTAAATATAAAATAAGCTTTTTGTACAAATAAAAACCCCCAAAAATAATTATTTGCCTTAAAATTGAAATTTTTGTTTTTCTTACATTTGTTATTTGAAACATAACAATCGCGCATAAGTTTTTAGAACTTGCGAATAAATAACGAATAAACAGAAAAAATACTAATCGTAATAAATCGATTTTAACCCATTAACCTTTTTCATAATTAAAAAAATCATAAGTATTCAAATAAACAAATCAATAAAAAGAAAAACATAAATAACCACCTTAATTAAAACCGCCATTAAATTTCAAAAAAACAGAAAAAATACTAATCGTAATAAATCGATTTTAACCCATTAACCGCCCATTAACCACCTAATTAAAACCGCCATTAAATTTCAAAAAAACAGAAAAAATACTAATCGTAATAAATCGATTTTAACCCATTAACCACCTAATTAAAACCGCCATTAAATTTCTGACTTAATTAGGAAAATTAGTAACTAATTAATCAAACTTAATTAGTTACTAATTGGCCTAATTTAACAATTGCATGTTTTTAGAACTTGCGAATAAATAACGAATAAACAGAAAAAATACTAATCGTAATAAATGGATTTTAACCCAATATAAAATTTGCTCCTAAAATGTTTAGTTATTATTTTTTTTTTTTATTTCATAGTAACTACTTTTCCATTCAACTACACTATAAAGAAACAACAAAAAATAAGCTGTTGAAAAATGGATGAATTTCGCTTCTTCAATTTGAACTAAAGCAGCTTTGTTAACTTTAAATCAAATTAAAAAAAAGGAAAAAAAATAATAAATAAAAAAATTGAAAGAAATAATAATAATAAATTTTTAAAAAATAGAATAACTTCACTTTACAAAAGTTATATGAATTTCACTTACAAAGTTAAATAAGGATTTTAGATATGAAATTTGACAAACAGTTATTTATATGTTCTAATTAATGGGTGGCCAACCCAAATGATCTTGCGAGCCACTTTGGAGATGCATCCTAACTCCGGTGGCCGCATATAAAATTATATATCCTCATAATAGATTTGAACCCACTATAGACATTTTTTTGGAATGAAAAATTGAAACAGAATGAGTTATTATTTTTGTGTTTACTATTATTATATGTAAACGCAGACAGTATAATAATATTGATACTAAACGTACATTGTAAAGAAATATATAAAACAAAAAATCAAATATAAATATAAATGAAATAAAAATAAATAAAATCATTAAAAAATATATATTTCAGTAGTGCGATATTTGTTTCTCCCCTCTTTCACTTAGCTTTTGCAAATCGATCTTAATTTGTGTATTTGCACATCATAATGGGTGTTGCAGGTTAGTGTCCGTTATGTTTCAGTGTGTTTTTTTTCACTCAATTTCATTTTCGAAAAAAAAGGTTCGCAGGTTTAAGTTGAACCAAAAGCGCTAACAACTTTTTCTGCCAAATTTCTCAAATTGGACCATATGGAAGCGCAAATAATGTATTTTTTAATACATTGGTTTTCACTGCTTTGGCCATTATAAAATAAATATATTTTATAAAAGTGTGATAAATGTCACGGGCCGGAAATATTTTCGAGGCGGGACGCGGGTTGGCCACCCCTGTTCTAATTTAACGACTTACGCCTTTAAACTCACATTATAAAAAAATCCTTACAAATATAGTAAAAAATAGCACGAGTTTCATTCTCACCATTAAATTTACAATTTAAGTTTGAAGTTAACAAAACAGTTTGTTGTTGGTTTTTATTTACAACTATTATTTTTTTAACTAACTCTATAAAGGAATAGAAGAAACAAAGCAATTATGGCGGGGAAAAATTCGAATTAAATTCACACCATTAACTTTTCAATTACAATTTGAAGATAAACGTATAGCTGTTTACAATTCTAATTCATCACCTACTAGTGAACAAAGCATTTCCTGTGAGACTAAAACCTCAGAACTTTTTCAAGGAAGGGGGAAAAAATAAACAATAAACAAAACAAAAATTTCCTTCTTCGGTGTCTTCAAACAAGCAGTAAAGAGGCCCTTCACCTCGATGAAGATGACCACGAACTTGACCCCTGCCATTTGTTATGTCAAACCTCCCAGGCACTCCTACACAATGGACAAGCTGACAGGGACTTTAGTTCTGGTTGGTCAAGTTCCATCCTTTGCAGAAGACAAAAACACGCACTGTTAAAAGACAAGGACTTATTTGCTCTTAACATATATCGTCGAAACTCGATGGCGGAGGTTAAACATTCCTCACTGTTTGAAAAATAAAAATTAAAAAGAAAACAAGTAATATAAAAAAAATTTTTTTTTTTAGTCAATTCCTACTTTTTTTTCGCTATATTGCAGAAAGTCCTTTATAAATAATTTTCAATCATTTTTTTAAGTTTATCTGGCGCCATCTATTGGTTGATATATGCAACTTAAATCTAAAAAAAAAAAAAAAAAAAAATTAATTAATTAAATTTAATTACTGAATTAATATTTGAAAAAACTGTATTAACATCAAGTGTCATCCACTACAAGTTCCAAAAGAATGTATTTGAACTTGAGTGGATGAATAAAAAGTATTTTATGAACGATTGAAAATTTGAACAAGATATATATATATAGGGAGAGTGTCAGCTAATAAAAGGAATTGAAAAAAATTTGCTGTAGTTAAATCGCTAGTCAAAGTATTTTTCCTTATCTGCAAGCATTTGTTGTTTCTTGCATTAGTTGTTTGTCATGGAAAAATTACAATGTAATGTTTTGAAATATTATCACCTGGTTTAAAATAATCATAACATTGCATTGCTGAAATCTGCAAAACAATCCTTTGTATAAACTTATAAAATTGTTATTACGCCAGAATTTGCGTGTTTTATTCGATGTAGTGTTTTGGGATTATAATTTAATGTGTTGAATATTTGTAAACTTTTCATATTGTGGTGATCTTGTATTTTGAATAATATAATATCAACATGCCAATATTAATTCATTTGAAAATTTATCTTAATAAATATTTAATCTTTCAACTTTTGTATAAAATCATTTATTTAAACTTTATAATAAAAATTAGTTATAAATAATATATAAATTAGTTAATTATTAAAAATAATATATGTTAATTTTTAATACTGTGAATGAAAATTATATGCTGTTTTGTTTTTTTCCCCGCCTTTATTAAATTTTTTTTTTTTCCTTTTCCTATAAATTTTATTTTGAAAGTTATTTTTCGTCAATGTTATCAATGTTATTTTTCGAATGTTTTAGGAAGAAAATTTCTTTAATTCTTAATACCATTTATTCGATTTCTATTAGAAATTTGATTTGGAATACATAATTTTGTGTACGTGTGCGCGCAAAACAAATACTGAAGCAATTTTTCTAAAAGAAAGTTAAATTTAAAATTATGCATAATTTTTTGATTGGATGCTAAATTTGATGTATTTATATTGAAAAAATTACATTCTTATTAAAATATAATAGTTATTGCTGGTTTTTTTTTTATTATTATTATTTTTGCATGCGGATTTGGATTATATAGCTCCGAAGAAGCTTCAAGATCACTCTTGAATCCCACTGATTGACTCTTGTCAATCAGTGATAATTATCAATCAGATCAATCATGATCAATCAATGATAATCCAATTTATATCAAATGGATTTGCTGATATCGCTGATATATTGCTTGATTACTGATATCAAATGGATTTTCTTGTTAAGTTTTAATAAAAGTTAAAACAATGAAAGAATAAATAAAGAAGCTGCTTGAATGAGAAGAGAAGTTGCATGAATAAATAAAAAAAGAAATTGCATGAATAAAAAAAAAGAAGTTGCATGAATATATAAAAAAAAAGAAGTTGCATGAATGAGATTTTAGATTTGGTTCATCCCTCTACGGTCATTTTGTGCACACTTTAGACTAATTATACCGGGACCTATAGTTTCACGTGGATTCCGAACCACGACCAAACATATACTACTATATACTACTCCAAATCACCAAGATTCGAACCTGAAGTCTGTGTATGTAATGAACCTGAAGCCTATGTATACCAGTTTTGTACCAAAGGCCAGAGCGCTAGCCGTCAGACCGCCTGCATGAATGGGAAGAGAAGTTGCATGAAGTTTATGTTGATCAAAACTATTTCTTTATTCTCAAAATAGCAACAAATATGATTGCTGTCGGCCATTTATTATTATTAATATTATTCAAACAAGAACATCGAAAGAGTTTTTCTGAACTTCATCATATTTGTAAATTTCATTAAAAATTGAATTATCGATGATAAAATATATTTTTTGTAGCATTTCATAATATTTTATAAATTTTTATACCAGTTTTATATTTCTAATGAATCAGTTTGCTTTAGAGATGGTCCCAAATATCCTATATTCTGGGACATTCGAAGGTAATTATTAAGAATTTCGCTACAGAATCCCATACTTGACATGCATAAAATGAAATGATACACAACGTAGATAAATTATGCTTTAATTTTATCATTATTATTGTTGATTATTTGTTTCTTTAATTTTTATTATTATTATTTTTTTTATTTATTTTCTGTTGTTACCTTTTTTTGCATTGATGCAAAATTTTATTCTTTATCTTCCTATTCTGATTATTTTTCTTATTTATTAAATGAAATATTTACACTTTTTACAAAATTACAGCTATTAATAAAAAGAAAAATCTTAATCCAGAATAAATTTCTTACATTAAATTATTACATTACATATTGGCATTACCTTTAACTATGATAATGCAAATATTTTATTTTTAAAACAAATTTGACTTATTTACAAATATACATTTACTTACACAATTAATTGATATGTTAACCCTAATACATTTAATGCAATATTAAAAACATTGCATGCATTTATCATGCTGTTTTCTTTAACATTATTATATGCTATACTTTTATTAATATGAAGTTTATAAATTTTCAAGTGTGTTAATTAAATTAACTTTATATTAAATTATTTTATCGTTATCAATTTGAATTCAATTAAATTTATATCATTTTACAAAAGTATTAGAAAACATATCTAATGATTTCAAAATTATTTTAAACATTACAATTTAAATATTTCCTTGTGTTTATATGCAACGCATTACAATTAATTCACTTTTATACACACAAATATTACCTCAAAACGCACGTCTCCTACTATCTGACAACAATCAATAAAAGTTCTCAGGATAATACATTTATCATATTGTTTTCTTCCTCATTATTATATGCTATTTTTATTAATATGTAGTTCATAAATTTTCTGGTGTGTTAATTAAATTAAATTATTTTATAATTATCATTTTTAATTAAATTAAATTTATATCATTTTACAAAAGCATTAGAAAACATATCTGATGATTTCAAAATTATTTTAAATAATACAATTTAAATATTCCCTTGTATTTGTATGCAAACACATTACAATTAATAGACTCCCACAAACACAACTATTATCACAAAATGCATGTCTCACACTATCTGACAACAATCAATAAAAGTTCTCAGGATAAATTGACACTCAGGATAATACATTAATCATAATGTTTTCTTTATCATTATTATATAGTCTCGTGTGCCGTCGGGCAGGGCGATTGAAACTCTTGATATTATCATTATTATATGCTATTTTTATTAATATGTAGTTCATAAATTTTCTGGTGTATTAATTAAATTAATTTCATATTAAATTATTTTAATACTATCATTTTTAATTAAATTAAATTTATATCATTTTACAAAAATGTTAAAAAATATATCTAATGATTTCAAAATTATTTTAAACATTACAATTAATTCATTTTCACACACACACACACAATTATTATCACAGAATGTACTCCTCAGACTATCTGACAGCAATCAATAAAAGTTCTCAGGATAAATTTACACTCAGGATAATACATTTATCATACTGTTTATCATTATTATATTCTATTTTTATTAATATGTAGTTCACAAATTTTCTGGTATATTAATTAAATTAATTTATTTTATTATTATCATGTTTAATTAAATTAAATTTATATAATTTTACAAAAGTATAAGAACACATATCTAACGATTTCAAAATTATTTTAAACATTACAATTTAGATATTTCCTTTGTTTATATGTTCCTTCCTTGTGTTATACATTACAATTAATTCACTTTTATACACACAAAATATTATCACAAAACATACGTCTCATACTATCTGATAACAATCAATAAAAGTTCTCAGGATAAATTTAAACTCAGGATAATACATTCAAAATAATACATTTATCATACTGTTTTCTTTATCATTATTATATGGTATTTTTATTAATATGTAGCTCATAGATTTTCTGTTGTATTAATTAAATTAATTTTATAGTAAATTATGTTATTATTATCATTTTTTATTAAAATTAAATTTATATGATTTTACAAAAATATTAGAAAATATTTCTCATGATTTCAAAATTATTTTAAATATTCCCTTGTGTTTGTATACAACGCATTACAATTAATACACACACACACAATTATCACAAAACGCATGTCTGACAACAATCAATAAAAGTTCTCAGGATAAACCCATCCCAAACAATACATGCTGTCATCCTATTTCTTGCTACAAAAATATTTAAAAAAAAAAAAAAAAAAAAAATCTCTGTTTTTTTTTCTCAGTGACAGTTTAGCTAATCGATGGATAGTGTGGGAATTGACTCACCTTGACACCTGGCGAGAGAAGCGGAAGTCACCAGGAGCATCAGCAGCGCGGTGCGTAGAGAGGCCGGCATCCTTCTTACCTGCTCTGAGGAGGATTCTGTTCTGCGCTTCTTTTCGCATCCCATCTGTTTCTCGCTTCTCCCGCTCAGGTGGAGACGGAAATGACTCGTAGCGCCATCTAGGAGTCGCCGAACTAAATACTTTTTTGTGGAATTACCATTTTAAGCTCGTTAATTTATAATATTCCTTCTTTATACTTAATTTTTGGGGATGATAAAAATTACAGTTTTAAATATTTCAATATTTCTTTTTTAACTGGTGTAATTATGTACAATAAATGTTTTGATTATTTTATTTATTTGTTTTTTGAAATGAAGGCAAATTTAAGAACTGAAATATTCGCATATTATTTGCCCATAGTAAAAATCAATTTAAAAGTCAGTATTTTTCCATAAATAAAATGATGAAATATCTCATGGAAAATTATCTGAATTAACGCTTAGTATTTGTATGATTTAATACATAAAGGTTGTTGATATGATTGTTTAACATATAAAGGTTGTTGATATGATTGTTTAATACATAAAGGTTGTTGATATGAATGCTTTTTATATCTAATTTTTGGAGATGAAAAAAAATAAAAATTTCAGTTTGAAATATTTTAATATTTCCTAGTTAAAAGGTGCAATTATATAAAAATATAGATTTTGCTTTTCTTTTTTTTTCTTTTCTTCAAGTGAAGGCAAATTTAAGAACTGAAATATTTCGTATATTATATGTGCATAGTAAAAATGAATTTAAAAGTCAGTATTTTTCCATAAATGAAATAATAAAATATCATAGAAAATTATATAAATTAACGTTTAGTATTTCTACAATTTAATACATAAAAGTTGTTGATAAGAATGTTTAATACATAAAGATATGTTGACATGAATGCTTTATGTATCTTTTTTTTTTCCTCTTATAATTTTTGACAAAATAATAAAATACCATGTATACCATGGAAAATTAACTGAATTAACACTTAGTGTTTGCACAATTTAATTCATAAAGATTGTTGATATGAATGTTTAATACATAAAGGTTGTTGGCATGAATGCTTTTTATAACTTTTTTCCCCTTATAACATTTGACAAAATACAGCAGTTGTTTTTTTTTTTCCTAAATCTGCTATATTTTTATCTTATTAGATCACAAACATTCTTATTTAGCTGTTCTTAAACTGAATAAAAACTATAATTTTTAATCGGAAATTAATAATAAATTAGAATTAAATGAAAAATTTTGATTTTCAAAATTTGTCTTCTTTTACATTCACATAATATTCATCATAATTTTAACAAATCTAATTAATCAATGAAAAAACAAATTTCTGAGAAAACAGTTTCCAAATGTCACTAATTAATTATTCGTTGTAATTTAAGTAACATTTCTTTCCTGAATTTCTGATTTTTTTCAAAGCGAAAATTTCTTTTATTTATAGTAAGTGGTATTATGAATTCATAACGGAGTTTAATTATTACTTTATCTTTGAAATTATTATGTTGATATGCATATTTCAAAATAAATGTCCATATTTGTATATATGTACATACTTATAATATGCACATATTTGTGCAGAATGTGAATATTTATAATATATACATACATATTTGTACGTATGTACATACTTATAACATAATACATAATTGCACATATAACATAATATATATTTGCACATATTTGTGCATTTATGTGTACATATGTACATATGTGCATATCTGTACATAATGTGCATATTTGTATTATGTGTATATTTGTAAATTTCGCATTTGTTATCTATATTTTTAAAAAAAATTTTAACTCCAAATTCTTTTTATCGCATAATAACAATTTCCAAATTCCTTTTCTAAAAGAAATTGCGTTTCTTAAATATTTTGTTTCATTATCTATGGAGTTATCACTTTCGAAAGTGTTATCATAACAGAAAATGAACGTGTTTTCTTAAATGTGTTTAAATGTTAATGTTAAAATTAGTTAATTTATAACAAAATGTATATGCAAAAAAATTTAAAAAAATTATCACATAAACATAGTCATAAAATATGTTATCTCTCTTGAAAAAGTGATAATTTGAAAACATTATTTATGAATTTTAATCATAACAGTTTTGTTGATTAATAATTTTTACTGCTGCACTTCTGTAAATTCACAGTGATATGTCCCTTTTAATTAAAACTTATATGCATGTAAATTTATTGTTTATAGGCAGGAATAACATAATTGTATAATAATCGTCTGATATGATATCAAAAGATATTTTTGCCATACACAAACGATTTTTTACTTATTTACTAACGCTGTTTTGTTTAAGATTTTGATTATTTTAAAATGTTATTTATTTATTTATTACTGATTTTCTATATTTATTATTTATTTATTATTTTAAAATTAATTAATTATTATATTATTAATTTTAAATTTATTTATCTATTATTAATTTTCTATATTTATTATTTATTTTGTATTTTAAAATTAATTTATTTTAAATTAAATAATTATTTTATTATTAATTTTAAATTTATTTATCTATTATTAATTTTCTATAGTTATTATTTATTTATTATTTTAAAATTAATTTATTTTAAATTAACTAATTATTTTGTTATTAATTTTAAATTTATTTATCTATTATTAATTTTCTATAGTTATTATTTATTTATTATTTTAAAATTAATTTATTTTAAATTAATTAATTATTTTGTTATTAATTTTAAATTTATGTATTTATTATTAATTTTCTATAGTTATTATTTATTTTGTATTTTAAAATTAATTTATTTTAAATTAAATAATTATTTTATTATTAATTAATTTTAAATTTATTTATTTATTATTAATTTTTTATTAATTAATTCGGAATTAATTTCATATTACTGGTTTCTGGAACAAAAAGTTTTTTTTATTGGTACACAAAATTTTCTGGTTACGCTTATGTCTACATAAAAACAATAAATTGAATTGCTGTTATTTTAACGAACACATGATATATTTTTCTAAATTTTAATATTCTGCTTACTTGAATTTTTTTCAATAGTTTTTATCAAGAATAACAAATTTAAATTATAGAACCATATTGAAAATGACATACACAAAATAAATCAATATAAAATTAATAAAGGTTATAATTAATATATAAGGGGAAAAAAAATAAAACAACAGAAATAAAAAATAAAAAACATAACAGAAATAAAAAATAAAAAACATAACAGAAATAAAAAAAATAAAAAAGTTTTTAAATAGTTATGAAAATTGCAAAAAATTTAAATCTTTTTAAATATTTCCAAAGAACATTGATGAAACTATATGATTGTAAGAAATTTCGGAAAAAAACGTATCTTATTTTAAGAAAAATAAATGCATAAATAACAAACAAGATTATATTAGACTGAATTGCTTCGGATGAAGAGATTATAAAGTGTGAGTTGAATATATTTGTCTGAAATTTTCCTTGAATCTTTAATTTCTATTCTTCATTTTTTTTTACTAAAAATTACTTACCGTAAAATAGATTTACAGATTCCGGGTTATACCAGGTCATATATTCTACCATATTTACAAAAAAACATTTATAGAATAAATTAACAATTAATAAAGTTAATCGAGTAATCTCTTTTTTTAAAATTTAAACAATAGAATTATTATTGTAGTGTTGCAACAAAATAAATAAGCAACAATGATCAGAGTTACTTACTTATTGGCGGATATAGTTAGAATAAAATAATTTTGTTCTGCAAAACAGCGTTTCTACATCAGCGATTTCTACAAAACAGCGTTGAAATTGTATATATATTCCATTGATTAAAAAATGCTTACGCATTAGTAATGCTTTAGTAATGCTTAGTAATGCTTAGTAACGCATTAGTAATGCTTACGCTTTTTGCATTAGTTCGCTGGGTGTGATGCTATTAATTTTTCGTTTGAAACGCAGTAACACACACACTATTTAACGTTGAAATCTTTTTGGAGAAGGATAAGGTGCCAAATCTAGTACTTTCAATTTATGCATATTTCGAAATCGGAAAATGTTTAGATAATGTGTAAATGTGCCAAATTTGGCGATTTTTAAAACTGTCAGGAATGAGTTGAATTGCATTTTTTGCAAGTTTTCTATTAAAATAAAGTAATAATATTAAGTCAAATTAATTAATTTATTACAAAATGTGTACAAGAAAAAATGGTAAAAATCTAGAATCCTGTACCCTCTGTGCCAAATGTATCTCCAGAATGCCAAGTAAATATAATAATGAGTACAGCAGTTAGTTTTCGCTATAAAACGATATTTCTCCAAAATCCATCTCTAATATACCAAGGCACCAAGTAAACAAACAAGAAGAAGAAAGTTCGTGTCGAAGTTCGATGCCATTATAAAACGATATTTTGTCATAATTCATCGCCAAAAATCGCTATTACGCCAGCATTAATAGCCAAATACCAATTACATCCAATTTTAAACCTTTAATTGCTTTTACTTAAAATTTTATTGTTTTAACGCCAAATATTATTGCTAACCTGCCAAAATTTTATTCCTGAAATGTTTTTATGCCAAAATTTATCTCTTTATCGCCAAATTTTTTCACTACGCGAAATTTTATTTTTAAATTGCTTTTACGCCAAAAATTATTGCATTATCGTCAAATTTTATCAATAGGAGAAATTTCATTCCTAAAATTCTTTTTTGCCTAATGCTATCGCTTAGCTCCAAATTTTAGAGCTATTATACCCAAAAGATTATGCCTAAATTGCCTTGCTTTATAGCTAAAAGTTTACAATTATCATAGCACATTTTAACGATTTGCGTTTACGCCAAATGATATCTCTTTGGTAAAGCCAAAATATATCACTATTTGGTCAAAATTTTATTTCTAAATTTCTTTTACGCCGAATTTTATCACTTTAACGCCAAATTATTATGTAGAATTTTTTTTTGCTAACTCAAAAATGCATAATTTTAACAACGATAATAATCGTTATTGCGATAAAAATTATGCCAAATTTATTCACTAAATTTTTTGTTCTATTATGTCAAAAAATATTTCATGTTGTTTACGTTGCCGAATTCAAATGATAAAACAATATTAATAAAAAAGAAGAAACCAGAGAATACTTGCATTTTATTTTGATATATCCTTTGTTGGAGGCGAAAATGATATTTTTATTGTCTCACTAAAACTTACCTTTGCATAGCATATCAAATCAACAAAGAAAAGAACAAGAAAAACACATCACAAAACTACAAAAAAGTCAATAAGCTCTAGCGGGCATTTTCTTCCATGAACTAACGTTCTAAAATTAAAATGTTAAAATTTACCGAGCGAATTCACATAACGGTTGCCACAAAACTTTAATTATGACAGCAGCATTAAAAAGAAACATCACAAAAACGATAGAAAAATTTAATACGTTCTAGCGCTGGTTTCTCCATGAACGAAGTTTCTAAAAAAAAAAAGTAAGGAATATTATTTAGATCGAATTCAAATAGCGGTTATCACAAAACCATAATTATATCAGCAGAATTAAAAAAATTATTATTTGATAGCTAAATTTAAATTATTAATAAAGAAGAAAAATTCTTTTTTGTTTGTTTCGTATTTTCATGAGTGGCAACATCATAAAAATTGTTTATATTCTGTATCGTGGTCGACAATATAAGAACGTTATTTTAATTAAATTAATTCCTTACAACTGAATGAAAAAGTTCGCTTTTCTCCTAATTTGAATTAATAATCAACTGATTCCATAATGGAAATTTTTTAATTTTTTATTTAAAATTAAATAAATAGATTTCTATTTTTTTTGCTTATTAACTCAAAGGGCATAAAACATTTTAAAAATTCTGCAAATTACATTCAAAGATATCAATAGGAAAATTATTTATAATCATTTTAATATTGTTTAAAAAAATATTTCTATTTTATTTATTATAAATAAAAATATCAATAAAATAATAAAAAAAAATAGCGACAAAATAATCATTATATTGTTCGGAAAAAGAAGTTGTGAGTTCCTCTAATTACAGTATTGTAACCCTAAAGAAATTGGCGGGACATTGGCGAAATATTCTAGGTTGCAAGATTGACGACTTCCCCAGAGGTACAGTATCCTAAATTTCAACCGAAAAATTAATAAATTTTATTATATAGTTCTAAAATATATTGTTTTGTTTAAAAGATCATTTTAACAGTATTTTTTGTGGATTTCAGTAATAAAAGTTTTGCTCATTAATAATTTTTATATATTGGGTTTAATAATGTTTATATCTATTCAATTTAAATACATCTTATAGTAAATGCTTAGGAAATTATTCAAATTAAAAAATATTTTTTTAGATTGTTCTACTCTTGAACGGTTTTGCTAAGTATGGAATTTTTTACAAAATTATTTTTAACAAAAAAATTGTTTGTAAGAATAATACATGTATAACTGTTTAGATGTTTTAAATTATAGGATACATCTAAATTAGTACCAGTACTATGATCTATTTAATTTTTTTACATTTAATTCTCTATAAACAGTTAATGAAATAACAAATTGTAAAAAAAAATTCACTATCTTAGATAAATAAATAAAATCTAAAATATATGTATAAATTTAACACATAAATGATAATACAAAAGTATTTTGGGGATTAGGAATATTTTCGAATTGTTCGTCATTCCTAGAAATGGTTGCCATGGTAACATAAAAACACCAAAAATTACCATTTGAGGCTTATTGTTGCCACTCACTTGTTGTTTTAAAATGAAATATAAATACAATTTTACAAAAATTAATACATTAAATGATATCGGAAGGTTTTGAAAAAATTCTTAATAGTCTTCGAAATAGAAAATTTTGAACTAAATCGTGACCAAAGACTCACATTCATAAACTTTACATTTATTAACAAAATTTAAGATATGATATTCCTCTGTAAAATTAAATATACGTTTACGTATACCACAAAAATATTTTTATTTTTGTTAATTTCTTTCATGTATCCATTATTTATTAAAATGATATAAACGCTTTTGTTGGATAATTTGATATCCATATAATTAGATTAAATCATAAGCAACTGAAATTTTTCAAACTAATTAGCAATAAGTAGTTATAATATTTTAACAATAAGTCTTTCAAAATAAGTAAGCATATAAATATAGATTCACAGTGTTTATTCGCATTATATGCTTCAACTATTTAAAAAAATTATAAAATTAACTACTACTTTTAAATGTATAAAAAATATTTGTATAATATTGAAGCATTATAGATAGTAATATATTTTTGATGGTTGATAATATAATTCTGTTTTTAAAATTATTATTTTAGTTTGCATAAAGGAACCTCCACTACTATATTTTATTGATTTAATAAGGAAATGTATAAAAGATATATGTGTTTATTAAAAAAGTAGCTATGTAACATATTAAGCTTATAGGATATAAAATTAAATACAACAACTACTTTAATAAATAATTAGTCAACAATTATTTAACAATTAACAGCAGCAATAATTATTTAACAATTAGTTCAATAAAAATATTAATTTAAATTTTAACTTTAATTAAAGGTTAAGTTTATAGTTGTTAGTATATTTAATAATTACTATTGTAACCGTGCTTCCTTCTACACAACTGGCAAGAGCTCCCCCAGTGACGTTCAGGAGAAATGATCAGTTGGCCTCAAGACTCTCAGCCGAGAGGTAGTACAACGCAACCTACTCTCTCGCTAAGAAACATTTAGTTTATAGTCTCTCATTCCGAAAGGAAATATATTTAGCGCACCCCGGAGAATTAGATGTCCTACAGACTCTCACCCTTAGAGGAGTTTTCGACGAATCTATAAATATCTTTTTTTAAATATGTTAAATATTATATATTTCTAATTATATGTGTGTGGTGTTTGTGCGTGTGTCAATAAAGGAGTTCTCCAACCTGTGCCTCAGATTATCTCAACGCAACCACACCCAGTTACAATCTCGTTGTTCAACCTGACACTACAATACCTTATTAAATTTCTTCTATTAGCTCACACTCTCCCTATATATATCTTGTTCAAATTTTCAATCGTTCATAAAATACTTTTTATTCATCCACTCAGGTTCGAATACATTTTTTTTTAACTTGTAGTGGATGACACTGGATGTTAATACAGTTTTTTTCAGATATTAATTCAGTAATTAATTTTAGTTTTATATGGGAGAAATATTCATATATTCATGCTGCTTTTTCTTCTCATTTGCTCATCATTAATTAATTAATTAGTTAATAATCTCTTTTTTCACATAACTAATTCTTAATTAACTAATGATTATTAATTATTTTTATTCATTTAATTATTAATTATTATTATTTTATTATCAAATATTTTTATTATTCATTTAATATACATTATTAAATTTTTAAACTAATGCAATTAAAAATTGGAAATAATATAAAAAATCGTCTGCTTTTAATTTATTCATTTAATTATTAATTATTTTTATTTTATTATCAAATATTTGTATTATTCATTTAATATATATTGTTCAATTTTTAAAATAATGTAACTACAAATTGGCAATAATATAAAAAATCGTCTGATTTTAATTTAGCTTATTTTTCTGGATATTATTATTCTTAATTTTTTACGTTTGAAATTTGAAACTATTGTGTTTGAGTATTCTTGTTAATGTATTCTATATTTTTTAATTTTAAATGATCAAAAGGTTTTTTAATAAAATTTGAAATATAGCCTAATATATTTGCTTTTATTATTTTTATCGTAAGTATTTGCTTTTATTATTTTTATCGTATGTATTTGCTTTTATTATATTTGCTTTTATTACATTTGCTTTTATTACATTTGCTTTTATTATTTTTGCTTTTGTTATATTTGCTTTTATTATTTTTGCTTTTATTATTTTGCTGTAATTCGAGATTGCTGTTCTTTTTTTTTTTTTTTTTTTTCAATTCCTTCTATTAGCTCACACTCTCCCTATATATATATCTTGTTCACATTTTCAATCGTTCATAAAATACTTCTTATTCATCCACTCAAGTTCAAATACATTTTTTTGAACTTGTAGTGGATGACACTGGATGTTAATGCTGTTTTTCAAATATTAATTCAATAATTAAATTTAATTAATTAATTTTAGTTTTTTTTAGATTTAAGTTCCATATATCTACCAATAGATGGCGCCAGATAAACTTTAAAAAAATCAGTGGAAATTATTTATAAAGGACTTTCTGCAGTATAGTGAAAAAAAAGAAGGAATTGACTTTAAAAAATTTATTTTTATATTACTTGTTTACAGTTATACTCGAAAAAAATGAAGTATAAAATGATTGAAGAGTGAAATACAATTTAATATCATATTGTAAAAATGTTTGATTGAAATAGTATCATAATATAATTGTAATAAATTAGTAAGAAGTAAACAACCCAGTATGAATAAAAGTTAGGTTTTAGTTGATAATGAAAAAACTTATGAAAATCAAAGAAAAAAATAAACTTTTGAAAAATCAAAAAAAAATTCTAAAAAATTATCTGAATTTTGAAAATGTATTAACTGGCTACAAGGGAATAACTAATACTTCTATAACAAAATTATTTGTACAGACTTTTGTTTAAAATATTTAATAGAAATTTAAAATACAACGGCTTCAAGTATACAACACCAATGTAAGCTTTTCATAACTCTTCAGAAGAAGAAATCTGAAGATTAATCTACTTGTTAACTTAGTTAATGAAATATAAAAATTTTAGACCTGTTTACATTTTGGCATTAGAATAAGAGAAGGCTAGTGTTCTATAG
Source organism: Caerostris darwini (assembly GCA_021605075.1). Classification (NCBI taxonomy): domain Eukaryota; kingdom Metazoa; phylum Arthropoda; class Arachnida; order Araneae; family Araneidae; genus Caerostris; species Caerostris darwini. The sequence goes on along the minus strand of BPLQ01011075.1, from coordinate 240,877 downwards.
CAGGTTTGGTTTCCATTCTAGATGAGCTGGGGTCGAAAGCTACCAACGAAGCCTATTCGACAGCTCCTATGTCTAAGCTGGAAATTCTTCTTCTTTATTGGCGCAACAGCACCACAGTGGGCCAAGATCGTCTACTTACTGGTAGGTTTCGAGACAGGAGATGTTTTTTTTTTTTTTTTTTTTTTTTTTTTTTTTGCAGGATAAGGTTGCCAACTGTCATATTAGGCCTGATGGCCGAGTGGCTAGCACTCTGGTTCTCGGTATCACATGTATCGGGTTCACATCCCGGCATTGCCATGGGTGTTTGCAGTGGTTCGGAATCCACTTTAAACCGTAGGTCCTGGTCCTAATACTCTCGTAGAGCGTTGCGGGGGCATTGTTACTTCGCGTCCGTGGCTTGTCTTCAAGTTACACGCGCCCCCTGGGTAATGCAAAGTGAGTAACGTCGGTGCAGCCCTTATAGAATAAAAAGATCACGGTCTATTTGCCAACTGCATTAGAAAGAAAAAAAATACTACTACACCACACCACACCACATCACTGTGTCTAGAACTGAGTTGCCCCTTTACAGTTTGGGAATGATGTGGACGATCAGAAGTCTGATTGGGCTCTACGGTCATATGAGACCGGGACCTACGCCTTAAAGGGGATTCCGAACCACTACAAACCCCCATGGCACCGCCGGGATTCGAACCTTAAATCTGTGGTACCGAGTGCCAGAGAGCTAACCGCTCGGCCATCAAGTCCGCTGGTCTAATGTCTGTAGAACGTTGGGCGGAGGGTTGACAACCCTGCCCCGTAAAAAAGGAAACGTCTCCTGTCTCGAAATCTGACAGTAGGCAGACGGCCTTGACCTACCATGGAGCAGTTGAGCCAATGAAAATTGGTTTGGTTTGTCGCTCTACGGTCATTTTGTGCACACTTTAGGCTAATCATACCGGGATCTACAATTTAACGTGGATTCGAAACCACTAACAAACATTCATACCACTGCCAGAATTCGAACCTGAAGCCTGTGGTACCAAAGGCCAGAGCGCTGGCCAATTGGCCATCAGGGCGCGAGCATAAAATCTGGGGCACCGACAGCCAGAACGGTAGTCACTCGATAATCCAGCTCCTGTATATTTGGAAATAGTCACAATAAATTCGTAGACCGGAATGTCTTTCCATTGGGCTCGAAGGAGGGTACAAACTTTTCAGATGCCATCTCTGGGTGTATTCGTTCAAAATTGTGTTGGTAAATTGCTGGCGCAATGCAGCAGCCTTTTTCTTTTCCTCGGCGTGGCGCACCCTTGGTAAAATTGAATATGTTACATATCTGCCGTCCTAGTTGCAAATGACTTAGGCCAAAGCACCTAGAATTCGAAAACAGCAAAAACGTTTTTATATTATGTTCATGACTTGTCCAGGTTTTTTACTTTTCTTTGTTACAAATGGGGGTACATTCCTATAATTCTTACATCTCATACTTCCAACATCCTAAAATAAGAGAAAACACCTAAATTTTCCGATTTCTAGCGTTGAACACTTATCCGTTATTGGATCACTCAAAAAGGTAAAGGTGCCATCTGCAGATTTTGAGAAATTTCTAGAATTTTTTGCAAAAGAATAAAAGTGGAATCCACCTTTTTTTTCCAAGCTTAACCAAAGATTTGTGGTATCATTATAAGTTAACAACAAAACTTAGACTAAACGTCATACTTAATTCAAATTAAGGAATCAAGACAGCACTACTTATCAGTAAAAGTGCATTTTTCTACATCCGGAGTAATTCTAAGCTGTCAGTCCATAGAAAAGTAAATAAGAATCTTTTCTTGTCTTGTATAATACAATGCCTTTTCAATTTATTTACAATACATCATATCTGGTTGTATATCATTAATTTAATTTCCTGTCAGATTGATAAGTATCTTATTAAATATAATTTGCTGCAATTAAAAGATAGAAATAGCAATACAATTACAAAATAATAACTGCGACTTTCTTTTGATGAATGTATGATATAAAATCCATATTTATTAATTTTTAGTTTTTTTAATTCAAAAAATATTACATATAAATAATCCATGTCTTTTTTGATGTACTTTTTTATTATTATATTGAGCTCATCGCTGTAACCAAGAGACTACCTACTAGGAGATGAATGGCTTCCTATTTTTACAAATGGTTCTACGACAGGAAGTGTTACTGGGGGCTGGTCTTCACGACGAGGAATCTTATCCTTTGGGTTTAAATGCCACAAATTTCGATGCTGAGATCGAGGCTATAAAATGAGTCATTCTAAACCTTTTAAATTTGTCTACACCACTTAAGAAAGTTGCCTTCCTTATAGATTTTCAGTCTGCTATTTCGGCTGTTGCTTCACATACAATAAGTGATTCCTACCAAGTGGATGAAGTTAAGATGCTTTTTAGCTAAGCTTGTTTCTACTGGCTGGAACATTGTTCTTCGATTGATTCCTAGCCACTGCAATACTCCAGAAAATGAAAAAGCTGACATCCTTGCAAAAAATGAAAAAGCTGACATCCTCGCAAAAAAGGAAATAGCTGACATTGTTGTAAAAAATGGATGCAATTTGCAACAGTCACATTTTACTTTGTCCTACCAGCAAATCTGTAGTGCGATTTAGGCTTTTGACTAGAAATGACTTTACGAGCGTGTCGGCTTTGCCAATATTCATTCCTGACTGTGTCCTATGTTCTTCAGGCACTTTTATGGATTTTACACATTTGACAAGCTGCCCTGCGCATCTTTTATAAACTGTTCTCTAGACAACTTTTATAACAATGTTTTCTTATGTTTTTTAATGGGCTGCCAGAGGACAAGGCTGTTTTTTAAATGGGCTCATGGCAGATATGGTCGCCTCACCGTAGGAAAAAAAGTTATCAATTAGAACTGAAAATGAAGTTATAAATCAACGGTCGAAATTTATAAATTATACACCGAATACTCACCTTATTATATCCATTTTGAAATTACTTCTATAGAAAAGATCACAATTCACCTCCTCAATTTTATTAAGTGATATTTAGAAGGAGATTGGCATGTAAATTAAAAATAAACGTTTTAGCTTTATCAAAACATGGACAAGGTTATAAGAAAGTGCTTAGTAAAAAAAACATAAATGTTGAACAAAAAATAAAAGCTCTGGTATTTTTTTACATATCGATTTATTGAAAAATAAATGAGTTCTTGAATTTAATTAGAACATTTTCGTAGCATAGATGAAATTTTATACAAGAATATAATTTGGATGTTTTAGTGACTTAAACATTTTGATAAAATTTTAAAAAATAAGAGCACATTTTTTTTTTTATTCTACTCAAAACATTTCTCCAAGATCTAAATTAATCCAAATATTGGTGTAATATCTGGCCCCTTTAGATAGTAAATTGTTACATTGTAGTGTACACTGTAACAATTGTAACAATGTAACACTTTACAATGTAACATTGTACATGTTCGCTCCGAATATGATTTTTCATAAAAATAAATAATTTTTGGTATTGTTTTTAAATAATAGTACTGATAATTTATAAAAGAGAAGACAAGTTACAATTATTAATTTTCTTGAAAAAATGTCATCAAAATTGTACATTTTTTCAAAAGCTAAGGGTTTATCTTCAAAATTATAGAATAATTTTCTATACAAAGTTAAATTCTCATAACATGAGCATTTGTGTCATTCTCCATAATAACAAAATGCATTTAATAATATATCTATTCAGCTTAATAAGTGCATTTGATAATATGTCTACTCATCTTAATAAATGCATTTAATAATAAGTATATAATATGAGTTTTAGCTGCTTTTTTGGCCCAAAGATAGTCTTCTCATAAGATCAATTAATCTATAAAAGAAGGAATATAAATAATAATAATAAAAATATGTCTTCTCAGCTTAATAAATGTATTTAATACTATGTCTCCTCAGCTTAATAAATGCATTTAATAACAAGTCTACTCAGCATAATAAATGCATTTAATAAATAGGCCTGTCATATCAGTTTTAGCTGCTTTTTCGGACTATGGATAGCCTTCTCAAACGAGCAATGAATGAATAAAAGGAGGAATATAAATACAAGAACAAACAGAGAAAGGCACACACGTTACACACACGGAGAGGCAACTGTAACCTTTATTTCAGAAATAGAAACATCAATTTTTGTACAAGATTTAATAGGTGATCGTTTCGAGAGAGACTCAGAGAGGAAGTTAACTTAAAAAGTAGTTGAAATGAAATCGATAAAAAGTCCGATCCAGTTCAGTTTCTTCTTCTTATTCGGCGAACGAGAGAGAGGTGGAGGCCACCGCCTCGGCCTCCGACGTCGAGGGGGAGGAGACGCCCTTGAGGGGGGCCACGAAAGAGACCGAGGAGGTCGTGGGGATGGACGAGGAGAAGATGCTGTGCGGGTAGGCGGCAGGGGGGAATCCCAGCTGGCGGGTGAGGTAGGGGTAGCTCTCGTTTTTGGTTTGGAGATAGGACGGGTGATCGACATGGGCGAGAACGTACTGAAATGAAAGAAAAACAATTAAATATTAAAATTTTAATATTTTAATTAATATTTTTGTTTTTAAACTACGACTATGTCGGAGAACAACTGTTTTTTTTTTTTTTTTTTTTTTTTTTAATAAAGATTTTTTTTTTCTAAAACCATTTCAAACGGGAAATGTATTATATCTTTGCACCACTTTCAATCTATGGTTCGGCACGATGAATAATAAATTAAATGGTAAAATCGCAGAAAAGGGGCCGCTGGGGTTGGACGTCAAAAATTATTTTGGCTAAAATCCGCCAAGTAGCGGGGTGCAATTGTAAGTGAAGGGAATTGCCATTAAATATTAAAATTTAAATTTAGCTTAATTGATTTTCATTTATATTTCAAGTTCAGATTACTAATAAAACAAATTACATCAGAATTACGAACTACTATCGTATTTTAAGGTTGCACGTTAAAACATAAAAAATAAATATTTATTAATTCAGTTTTAAATAAAATATTTATTAATTCAGTTATTTTTTTTTTCAGTTTCAGTTCAGTTTTAAAATGTGATATTTTAAAAAAAATTAACTTCATTCTTAAGCAGCAATATTAAAAAAATTTTTTTAAACTTTTCCTTAATATAAATACGAATTATTTGAAAAACAATTATTAAAAATGTATACATGAAATATTTCTTTTATATTCAAATAAATACATTAAAGTTACATTACTAAAAAGTTCTTTTAAAAAAAGACATCATTTTATACTTTCAAATTGTGGATACTTTCAATTTCCAAATGAAATTTTAAGAAATTAATTATTACATGAAGAAATATACAATTCCACCCTAGAATTTCTGAGAACGTTTTATATAACTGAGTATTATCTTATGATTATATTTGTTTCATTTTCCCATCAGCATGTGAATTCATTTACATTTTTGAAACAATTTTTGGGAGAACAGTAAAACATATAATGCTATATAATATTTAATTGTATTCTGATTTCAAATTTTGATAATAGATGATAAAATTACTAATAGTTATTAAAGAATGAAATAAAATCAACTTTCCAGAATTTTGCTTTTTATGAATATTAGCATTTAGGACTCTCCTTTTACCTGTTTCACTAAATCTCGCTGTTCATATTTGTTTAAATGAACAGCAAGAATTTGTATTTGTATTTATTATATGAACTGAAAACAAACTTAAATGGCAAAATTCATAGAATATGGTACAAACACAAATAAACATATGCAAATTAACAATATACAAGTTAGCAACAAAAAAAAGAATTATCAAAAAAATATGAATATAAATATAAGTAAAAGCATTAACACAATAAATTTGAATAAATAAATAAATAAAATAAATGAATCAAAATAAAAACTCAATGGATTCAGAAATTCAAAAGATGAAACACTAATCTTTTTCTATCTTTTAAATTTCAAAAATACTCTTATAAATCAAATTAAAAGTAAAACTTAATCAAGTTTTAAATTTAATTATTATCTAGCCAATAAATCCTGTGCGCGACTCGTGACTCAGTGGCCCAATGTGCGCCGCTGGTGAGCATTAGGGCTGAAGTTCAATCCGCTGGCAGCTTTGTTGTTAGACACTGTTTCAAAACCCGATGAAACTCGATGGCCTTTGTGATGTCCAGCATCTTACCTCTTTGGTAATAACCTGGTGGGAGTTTTCCGGGCTTTCTCCCATACGAAACGTGATTAAAAATAGTTCCCCCTAAAAGTCCTCCCGGAAGGCACTGCCCTCTTTCTTCAGTGTCACAGAGCCAAGTCAGACTTCTACCTACTTGTGCTCCATCACAACAGAAGCTGCCTCTCTCCCTCCTTCCATGAGACCACCCGGGTTCATGGACTTGTTGGGATGTCTTTGTCCACCAAGTGGGATAAGAAACAACAATAACATAAATTTTGTTCATCCCAAAATCACAATTTTTTCAAAAGAAAAAGAAAAATCCTCAATAACAAAAATGATGATTAACACAACCATATATACAAATGAACAAAAAATTTAATTTTAAATTTAAGAAGCATATCTTTGTCAATAATTGCAAATAAAATCTAAATATACGTAAAGATAATGTAAAATATACATATATATATATATATATATATATTTTGTTCTAATGCAGCTGGCAAACACTTAGACAGCTTGGTCATAATGTAAAATATAACTCTTTTAATTTCTCTATGAATATAAAAGAAATTTACAGCGAGCAAATTCATAAACGATGCAGCTTCAAGTTTTTATTTTTATTTTTTGTTTATTTTTGCAAGAACTTTCTTATAATAAATAATTAATTCTTGACTATCATTATTTAAATATTTGCAGATATCATAAAAGAAATGAAAAAAGTGTTTTAAGATTAAAATATAAAACTATTAATCAATATTAAAATAAAATTTACATAATCGATTAAAATATAAGACAATAAAATTTAATTTATTTATCTATTTAACTTATTTCAATGCATTGCTGAAATAGAAATGAAGTTAAACAATTCACAATAAAGTTTCAAAATATTTAATCTTTCAAAACTGGCAACCAATTTTATTTTGTCTCAAATCTTGCTATTAAAGGTTTAATTATTAATTGTTGTTGTTGTTGTAATTAATTGTTATTGTTATTTAATTATTATTGTTTAATTATAAGTTTCATATAATTAAAAAGAATACATTTTTTTGCAATTTTGGCTACACAGTTTCTTTATGGTATAATTTTTAACAAGCTCATATTTACATTTTTACTTCATATTATTTAAGTATAATTCAAAAATTATTTTGAATGATTAGATGAAAACAAAACTTCAGTTAAAATAAACATAAACTGACTGATGGTTTGAGATTTACTGGTTGTTGTTTATTTATTCATTGTTTGTTTTGTTTTCTTTTTTAGTTGGTTGATTTTTTTATTTTTTATTAAATGATTGATCGAGTTGCTGAAGATTTGAGATTTGATGTTTATTATTTATTTATTTGGATTTGATTGCAGCTGTTCTGTTATCTATTCGTTTATTTATGGAAACATAAAAACCATTTAAACAAATAAACCTTTTTAGCATTTATTGCAAAGTATAGTACATAAAATCTTATTTTTTAATTAGGAAAAATAATATTTATAAATTAGTTAATACACATAATTAATTGAAATTAACAGTATGTTCTACATTTTGTAAATTAATCCACTCTTTTTGAAAGGAAGTTCAGCTCGTATTACTTATTTTAAGCTGATAATTAATTGAGTTCCTACGCATGAAAAAGGATAAAGATTCTAATTTCTATTTTTACAACACAACGATTCCTTTGAACAACCAACGTAGAAAATAGAAAACAAAGTTTAAGATATCAACACTTTAATTAAGTTAATTAATTAATTTATTATAGTACAGTGATAAATATTCTAAAATTACAAAAAAAGAAAAATGGCTAAATTACTAAATTATATTTTCCAAAGATTGAAATCTAATACACTTAATTCTCTAAAAGAGTTATTTTAATAAATCTATTATAGACACCCACTGGAAAAGCGTGGGCTTATTTTATTTATTTATTTATTATTTTTATGTTTAAGAATATCATTGCCTCGCGTTTATTATTTTGAAACATTAAAATGCCACAAAAATATTTGAAAACATAAAATAAAACATTACTAAATAAAATAATAAGAAGAATAGATACCTTATCAGAAAAAAGGCAGGAATGATTTCAATAATAGAGTTAAAATATTATTTATTATTAATAATAAATTATTTACTATCTATTAAAATAAATTAAACAATTAATACGGAAAAGTTTTTATTTTCCATGAAGTAAAAAGGTAAGAAAATTCATACACCATTAAAAAAGTATGAAAAGGAATCAGAAATAATGAAATATATAATTTTAATGTAAATAAAGCGTAATTTAATCATGTAATAAAATAATAATAATTATTATTATTATTAATTTATTAATTTAATTTTTTGGGGAAATTAATGTTAATTGCTTTATATAACCAGACTCTCAAGGAACAACTAATCATCATCATCAATGGCGCAACAGCCCCATGGTGGGTTAAGGCCTTCTGCCTACTGGCAGATTTCTGGACAGGAGATGTTTTGTTTTTACGGGGTAGGGTTGTCAGCCTTACACCCCACGCTCTACAGTTATATTAAACCGAACCTACAGCGATGGTTTCCGAACCACTACAAACATCCATGGCACCGTCAGGACTCGAATTCGAAACCTGTGGCACCGAGCGCCAGAGCGCTAGTCATTCGACAATCAGGATCCAGTTACAACTAAATCAATTTAAATTATTCTATTAACACATTTAAAAAATCTATTTCTTATTATATTATATATACTATCTTATATTTACTACTATTTATATTTACTATTATGTTATATATATATGCTACTAAAATCTATTTCTCATTATCTGTACGACATACGGTATAATTAAAAGTACAAATTAAAAATTTAATTTAATTAAATATTTAAAGTTTAATTAATTTATTTTATTTAAGCTTTGTTATAAGTAATTTTTACGTTACAAATAGTACTATAATGTTGTTTGGAATTTAATGTGATCCAAACTTTCACATAATACAACCATAATTTCCATTTTATCATTATAAAAGGAAACGAAATCGCAGTTCAAAACAATAGCTGTATAAACTAAAAACTAAACTGCAACATCAGCTTATATAAATAATTTCTTTTTTTTTTTTTTTTTAAAAAAATAAATAAATATATAAAACCACAAATTGCAGTACAAGTAATCGAAAAATGTTCTTCTATGTATATATAGATATTTATCTACACGAAATTTCGATTACTCTGTTTTATCATATGATGCCAAAAATCATATCGGGCAACGTGATTCGTTTATTTTCCCTAAAAAGGGAGAAAGAGTGGGGGAAAAAATGAACTCAATCATACGAGAGGGATTTTCTACCTTTTTATTTTCGTTACAACGCAGATGATTTCTTTAGATGATGAAGTATGTTGATGAATCTGCTCAGCTCAATTTACCCACAATATACAGTAGCATAGACAATGTCTATTTGGGGGAAAAGTAGGGAATGCTGATCCATTTTTATTAACTCTGCTTTTTCCCTATTCATTAGGTAAATGCGGTGATACGCAAGCATAGGGAATGAGCCAGGGGTAACGCTAGACGCTCCCCATTCACATACCTATAGAAAATATTCATTATTAAATGTATGTATCGTATTTTCATATTAGTAAATGGTATTGATTATTTTATAAGTCCATAAAGATGCAAAATAGCTTTTTCCCATAAAATATTTTAATCCCAGTTTTTTTTTTTTTTTAAATAACTTTTTTAAAATATATATCAAATTATTTATTCATTGATAACTTGCATGGTGTATCCAATTTTATTTAAAGGGTAAAAAGTATATTTAGAAATAAATAAATGTAATGCTGTTTAGAAATTGTATTCGACAATTTAATAATGCATACTAACGCAAGAAAATTGATGGAATAAAATAAAGAACTATTTCTATTGAAATATTTTTAAGTTTTTATGCTTTTCAAATTAAATGCAGAACTAAAGAATTTATTGCTTCAATTATATGCAGTATGTATTGCAATACTCGGCCGACTATAATTCTTTAGAATAAATTATTGCTGAAATATGCCTTTTTAATTCAGGATTCGCTTGAATTTTATTATTGTTAATTAGATTAATTAATTAGTTAAATATTTAAATTTAACTAAATGTTAATTTTAGTTATATATTAGTTAAATTTAGTTAAATATTATTTAGTTTATTCATTTAGCAAATAATAATAGGATTCGCTTGAATTTTATTATTGTTAATTAGATTAGTTAATTAATTAGTTAAATATTTAAATCTAGTTAAATATTAGTTAATTTAATTGTTTTATTGTTAATTAAATTAGTTAATTAATTAGTTAAATATTTAAATTTAGTTAAATATTAGTTCATTTAGTTAAATATGAGTTAAATTATTCATTTAGTAAATAATAATAAAATTATCTTAAATGTTATTATTAGATTAGTTAGTTAATTAGTTAAATATTAGTTAATTTATACATTTAGTAAACAATAATAGGATTCTCTTAAATATTATTATTGTTAATTAGATTAGTTAATTAATTACTTAAATATTTAAATATAAAAATGAAAATATGATGTTTTGTAAACAAGTTTATTAATGCATAAATAATACTTTTTTTATGAACGTTTATAAAATTGTACAGTGGTGAATTTATTACTATTAAAATTATAATTAAATTATTAACAAATACTTAAGTTGTTATATTTTTATAATTTAAGCTAAATATTTAATAGTATTAATGGGACAAATTTACAATCATTAAGTAAATAGAAATTTAATACCTTATCAATTTGTCTGACGATCTTTAAGAATGTTCTAAATAATGAAATTTCACTAATAAGTAGTCTTTAATTAATGAATAGTCTTTTGTTAATAAATAGTCTTTGGTCCATATTCCTTTCATAATACTTATTGGTCATTTCTTTATTTAAGCTAATACAAAATTTGAAATAGAAATCTTAAAGCCTAGAACTTTCCGATTATACAACAGGAAAAAAAAAAAAAAAAAAAAATCAGGCAGTCAATATATCTCATGATCATGATGTTGTTTTTTATCTCACTTGGTAGACAACAACGTCTAGACCAAGTCCAAAAACTCCTGTGATCTCATGACAGGAGGGAAAGGGGGGCGGGGCAGCTTCTGTTGAGACGGAGCGCCCGTAGATAGAAGTTTGACCTGGCTCCGTGACGCTGACTTTTTACGGGGTAGGGTGGCCTTCACAGTCATATTAGACTGGAACCTACGGCTTAAAATAAATTCCGAACCACTACAAACATCCCTGACACTGCCGGTACTCGATTCCGAAACCTATGGTACCGAGAGCCTGAGTGATAGTCACTCGGCCATCAGACCCCTAAATATATGTAGCTATTTTTGTCGGAAAATTTAAATATTTGCAATTTTCTATTACAACTGATTAAGTACAATCTATAATAATAATACATTAAATACTTTAATCTTGCGCTAATAAAAATTGCTAATATAAAATGCATGCGTTGCTAATATAAAATGAACTATATAAAGTATGATATTACTACGATATTTAATGACGAAAAATATAGAGGGTTCAAAAACTAGCAAACGAATAATTTCTAAAAAGAAGTCATGGAAATCAACGATTAAAAATATAACAATTTCTTAAAAATTATTAAACTCCGGTACATTTTTCTATAGAACAACTCGTTATTGTTAAAAACGCGGAGACATTCTTACGATTTCATGTAGTGGTTTTTATTCTTAACGTCAACAACTATTTGTTATATTTCTAATTCTTTTCACTAAATTAAATATTTTTAACTAATAACTTGTGATATAATTAAAATTTTAAGATTCTAATACCCTATGTCTTTAACCGCACAAATTTTTTGATGTGCGTTTTGACACTTAAATCTTTCCATTTAAAAAAGCTGTTGTGTTACGTTGTTTGTTGTTACTTATCCCACTTGGTAGATATCTAATTTAGACCAAGCCCACAAACCCGTATGGACTCATGGTTGAAGGGGAAGGAAGCAGCTTCTGTTGGGATGGAGCACCCGTAGGTAGAAGTCTGACTTTTGCTCCGTGACGCTCTACAGTCATATGAGACCGGGACCTACTGTTGTGTTATGCATACATAATGATCAGAAATTAATGTTAAAGATTATATCTCAAATATTATTTTAAATTATTATTAATTATTGAAACTTAGCTTTTTATTGGTGGTCGCTATTTTATCATTACTGATCATAATAAAACAAACAATAAGAATCCCATTTATGTGAGTTTTTATATCTTTTATTTTTCAGTGTTATTGTATGCAGGGTGATTTTTATAAATTTTTTTTCCATTTCGCATTTCAAATTTGTTGACTACATCATATTGGCCAAAAAATTCATGAATACTGTTTCCATGATTCAAATAAATAAATCATTACTGAATACTGTTTCCATGAAGAAATACAATACCTTATTCACTTTTGATGATTCATTTGATTCATAATACTGTTTTCGTCATATTGGCCAACTTAATTGTCCTCTGCATCTATTTATCTATTTTTCAGGTAATATTTGGGACACTTCTCATGATTCATTTGATTCATGAATACTGTTTCCATGATTCACTTGATTTACTATGAATATTGTTTACATTATTCACTTGATTCATGAATATTGTTTCTATGATTCATTTGATTCATGAATACTGTTTTCATGATTCACTTGATTCATGAGCATAGTTCCAATGTTCATTTGATTCCTGAACATTGTTCCCACGAACCCCTGATGCATTATCATCAGAATTTAAATAATTCACGTTAATTAAATTAAATATTACATACAAAGATGCTTTACATTTTACTTTCAACTCCTTATCCTTCTTCCCACTTTAGTAATTACAAGCTGTTTTAAATTATTTTGTTGACTTAAACTATGTTGATTTATGTGGAAACTTATGTTAAAATTTATGTTGACTTATATTGAAAATGTTGACATAAGCTATGTTGTTATAAACTATATTGACTTTGTTGAAATTTGTGTTGGCTTAAACTACAAAATGAATCATTGAACTTTGAAACGCCTGGTACAACTACAGTGAAATTACAACAATTAGAATTAATTGTTAGTAAATATAGAAGTCAAAATAGCTAGTAAGAATATTGAATCTTTTTATCTAATTTTACATCCTTTTATTTTTTTTTTATCATTTTATTTATTTATTTATCATTTTTTTCAAATAAATACATCTTATTATACCAATTTAAATAAATTCAACCGTGTTGAAGAATTCATTAAATTTTCAACACACCTGAAAGAGCATTGTTGTGCAGAAATGTATTTAAAGCAATAAACTATTCCAAAAAGATCAACTAAAATAAATTTAATATATTTGTAATGTATTAAAATAATATGAATTTTAAATTATTATAAAGTATAATGAATAGTTACTGAAATGAAAAGTTAAAAGGACCCATCTGAAACGATAAATCAGTTTATTGTCACAATGATAGGCCATCATCAGAAAAATTTAATATTATTTTACTTACTCTTTCTGTCACTTCTGTTTCTTTATAGAAAAATACAAATTAATTATCCCAATAACTATTAATGGATTAATAATTAATTTTTGTGATTGATTAAAAAAAATTTACAGTAATTTGAAAGAATTGTAATACATTAATATATATTTTTCTAACATATATTCTATAATGTTATTATATATATCATCATCATCATCAGTGTCACAACAGCCCTACGTTGGGTCAAGGCCGTCTGCCTATTGGCAGTTTTCGAAACAGGAGATGTTTACTTTTTACGGGGTAAAGTTGCCAGTCTTACGCCCAACGCTCTACAGTCGTATTAGATCGGGACCTACGATTTAAAGTGGTTTTCGAACCACTACAAGCATACGTGGCACCGTCGGGATTCGAAACCTATGGTATCGAGCGCCTGAACACTAGTCAAATACACTATAATATACTATATATAATTAAAAAAGAATTTTAATATATCTATTTAAAATTAATTTTTTATTTGTTAAAACTTCTATTTTTCAATTTGATGAAGATAATAATTCTAGAAATTGAAAAATTCAATTAAAAGCTCTTTTTTTCCCCCCTTCAAATATTTTCAATAATCTAAACAACATCGATAAAAATCTATTGAATATTATTCATCAATTACAAATATTAAAGGGGCAGAATTTTTTCTTTATCAAATTCTAGATTTCTACCATTTTTCTTCCTTGAAATATCCCATCATTATTTTATTTAAAACATTCATTATTATTAATCATTCATTCCGTCTTAACCTTTTTATTAAAAGACATATATCTCCATCAAAGCTTGAACTCTCTATCCAAATTGTGACTCATTAACAATCAAACTGTTCCTCCGGACATTTTTTTTCTAACTCAGAAAAACTGGATATCTAAAATAAATAATCTAATAACTAAACTCATTACCACGGAAACTGATTAAAAACGACATTAAAACATTGTCATCCCTTAAACCTTTTACTTCCAAAATAACCAATTTGGAAAACAACTGAATTACCAGCGAAAGAAAAAAAAGCCACTAGAAAAATAAAAAAAATCTTTTATTTCCCATTAAGCCGAACTCATTAACACCCGGCTAGCAATCACGGGCAGCAAGCCCCGTCCAGAAACGCCTATTACCTCTGAGTGGCAGCGAGGCTGTCGCTGTAGAGGACGTGGGGCACGGCTGAGTAGAGGGAGGTCGCCGCGGCGGATGTGGCGGCCGACAGCGGCGCGCTCTGCGGCAGCTGGAAGCGGTGGGTGGCGGCGGCCAGCCAGCTGTCCCGCGGCGGCACAGCTCGCAGGTTGTAGTGGCGACACACGTCCAGCAACAGTTGTGCCCGGGTCTGCTTACGCCATTTGGCGCGCCGGTTCTGGAACCAAACCTGCATGGGAAAAATTACCAGGTGTTTAAGTCCTCGTAATTCACATATAAATAAATTTGATTATTAGATTCATTTTAATGATATATAATAAAATATAAGGTATAATTGTAAGGTATACGACTAAATATTCTGGTTCTGGAACCAAATCGGTAGGAAAAAAATACCAAGTGTTGTCCTTAGCATTTCAAATGTACATAAATTTGATTATTAGATTCCTTGTAATGATATGTTATAAAATATAAGGTATAATTATGAGGTATACAACTAAATATTAGGTAATTATAAGGTATTGGATTAAATATTATGGTTTTCGAACCAAACCTACAGGGAAAAAATACCAAGTATTTCAAATATACACAATAAATTCGATTATTAGATTAATTTTAATGATACATAATAAAATATAGTATAATTTTAAGGTATACGACTAAATATTAGGTATAATTATAAGTTATATGACTAAATATTAGATATAATTATAAGGTATACGATTAAATATTAGGTATACGAATTAATAAATATAAGCTATATGACACACAATAATAAACGTGACAAATTATTACTTACTAATAGAGGTTAAGTAGTTATTTTATAGTAATAGATTTCAGTAATTCACAACGTATTTTGATAGAACAAGTTTTTCTTTTTCAAAGCAATAATTTAATAGATTAATTAGCAATTTATTTTCTTTTGTTGGATTTCGAACCAAATTTCCAAATATCTCTAATGATAATTACATGTCTGCTCCAAGTACGAACCCGTTAATCAAAACATATTTAATAAAATAAAAACACGTGCATGCACTAGAAATGCAATTATTTGGTAATTAAATGCGTGTTTATACCATTTGGTAACCGCGCAATAATTGCTGACGAGTACCAGAAAGGTTGCAACTTATGTCGTACAACAACGTATTGGCAGCATAATTGTTATCCAGCAGCATAAATACTAATTTAATTAAAGTGTACGCACTAATTTACTGGATTAAAGGATACTGGATTACTGGATTCAATTATTGAAACCAAATTTAATTCATAAACTTGCAAGTAACTAAAATTCCAGTGAAAGTGTGTTGCTCATGCTCTTTTGACGACGCTTTACAACGAAATTTCGAAGTTTCAAACACTTTAGAGTTATTTTCGACAATAAATTAATCTTTAGGAACCACATTGAATATGTGATTAATAAATTAAAAAAAAATTCACATGCAAACTTCATCTAAGTAGACATTCTACCCTTTATTTACAAAATAAAGTTTTATCGTATAAGCAAGTAATTAAACGTATATTAAAACGAATTTTAACATACGGTTAGGGACATGTTTACTGTTCTATCAGGGACATAGGGACTCCAGTATCAATCAGATGACTATCAATACGTTCCTTTTATTATTAATAATAATCTTCAAGTTAAGTCCATTGCTAAATTTATTATAGGGCTCTCCGGGAACTAGGACTAATGTTAATCACGTACAGTCAAAATACAATTCACTCAAAATAATTATGTTTCTATGTCTGATGAATACCTTAAGTGTCTACAATCGATCAAGCTGTCCGATTTTCTTTTATCTTTTATCTTACTGTCTACTTCATAGGGTGGATTTTCATTAAATTGACGGTCTAAATTTATTCTGTTATTGATAATCTGGTAAAGTACGAATCAGAATACAGAAAATAACAGATCTTTCATAATTTAAAAAACGTATTATTTTAAAAGCTCGTTTAACAAAATTCTCAAGGCAGAAAAAAGGTTTACGAAAACTGTGTAAGGTGTTTAAAAGAAGATTTTTAAAAGAGAACAAAAAATTCCTTGCCCAAAAGAAAGAATTGTCGATAAGAAATAGACAGTATTTAAGACCATGATCGGAGTCGTCTCGAGCAAGACATAATATAAAAAGTGGATAACAGATTTGAAATTGACAAAATACTCCAATCTATAGTGAAGGTAAATATATTTGAAGACTTTGCAAAAGAAAATTGCAGAAAAATATAGCCAATCGTATACCAATATTGAAATCTATATTTTTTTTAATGATATGTAATTGGGCATATGACGACTGGAGAAAAGTGGCGTCAATAAAAAAAAGTCACTCTGCAGCTTATTTTGCACCAATGAAAGATGAAGAGTTTGGCAAGGACTCATGAAACCATGAACTCATCTTGCCTTGCTCACACGTTTGAATGGGCAAGTAAAAGAATTGTATGGTTTTCGTGTCTTGTTAGTTTGGAACAAGTCCTCTGGTGTTTCTGTAATGCAAACAGTCAGACAGTACAATACTTAAATATCTCGAAACATCATGTGTAACAAGCAATTTACATTGACGAATCGAATTTGTTTTAAGAAAGTAGTTGAGGATTAATTCCTACTTGAATTTAATTAAAATCGTTTATAAAAGCTAAAACATGGCTTAGCAAAATAAGAACATTACCGCATGACTGTATATATTCCTAGTTTCCTTAGATATAATATAAATGTGAACCGATAATATGAAATAGTATATATATATATATATATAAACCTTATTATGCATATTTATTGTGTTTGTAACGAATGACGAAAAGACTCAACTTAGAAAACACAAAAACAAAAACACAAAATTTTAACCTTTGAATATTATCAGAATCTTACCTGACTTTAATAGATATCACAATATATTTTATGTACTAAAAAAAATAAATAAAAAAAATTCTAAAGTTATAATCAAGTAAAGGTCTTAAAATGGGACCTGACGGCCGAATAGCTCGCGCTCTGGCGCTCGGTGTCGTAAGTTTTTCGAGTTCTGGCAGTGCCATGGATGTCTGTAATGGTTCGGAATCCACTTTAAGCTGTAGGTCTCTGTCTAATATGACAGTTGGGCTTACGGCTAACAACCCTACCCCGCAAAAGGAAGCATCTCCTGCTTAGAAATCTACCAGCAGACAGATGGCCTTGGCCCACCAAGGAGTTGTTCGCCAATGAAGAAGGAAGTCCTTGTAATAATATTCTCAACATTCCTCTCTATTTCTGATGATGAAATAATCAACGATAGATAAAAAAATGCAAATAAGAGCAGGAACACACGAATTTCAAAATTAAATTAAAATAAAACTTCAAATTTGCACTACAAATCCACATAAGAAATTTCAAATGAATTGGAAATAGTAAAGCAATAAGAAATCTCAGTAATAATTATCTGATATTTAAATTTTAAAAAATATTTTTATCAAAACTTTAAGTTAAAAAAAAAAGGTTAGGTTTACGAAGTTTGCATCTCCTAATAAAATAATAGTTCTTTTTATTTCAATTTCGTTATACAAATTTACACTTTTTATTTAATTTGCAAAAAAGGAAACTATTGAAATTTTTACAGGTATATGACAATGTCAAAAATTAAAAATTGAAATTGGCCAGTACAAGGATAAGTACTAGAACCCTGTATTAAATTAGACAAGTACAAAATCTATTCATTGTGATAACAGATAACAATTCTGGTATAGACAATACAATTAAAAAAAATTTCATGAATGCTTTTAATTTAAAAGAAAACGCTCCTAAGCCTTCAGGATGCTAGTAACTGTTGCTTTACAGAAAGACAAAATGTTGCAAATACACACAATTTGAAAAAGATAATAATAGTAAAAACGATTTTAAGAAATGGAAACAAGCTTTAAGATAATACAGATGTTTCGTTTGGTTTGTCGCTCTGCGGTCTTCTTGTGCACTTGAGGGCTAAACAGACCGGGACCTACAGTTTAAAGTGAATTCCCAACCTCTCTCAAACATCCATGCTACCGTCAGGATTCAAACCTGAAGCCTGTGATAATACAGAGGAGCAAGCTTTATCAAAAATCAGGCAAATTCCATAATATTTAAAATATTACATCTTGGATTGCTGTCTTCATGATATTCCTTTTGAATACTTTGTCATACGCAGTTTGTTATGCCGCTCTACGGTTATTTTTTTTTAACACTTTGGGCTTATTAGACCAAGACCTACAGTTTACCGTGGATTCCGAATCACTAATAAAAATCCATGCCCCCACGAGGATTCGAACCTGAAGTTCGTAGTACTAAAGGCCAGAGCGCTAGCCAATTGTCCAAAACAGAGAAATACGACGATGTAGCATTTGTATTATCTTATATCTGTTTGTTTCTTCATGAAACCTTGATATTACCTTTAAAATAGTTTTTGTCTTAAGAATATACATACTCTTAAGATAACCATTTTAATCATATAGTTATAATATAATTTCATTTTAATTGGCAATATCTGTAAATTAGCTTTTAGCATTTGATGTTCAATGGAATACAGATATATTTACTATAAATATTCATTACATATTTATCCTACAACATCTTTCTTTTTAAAACTGTGCTACATCGAAAAGATTTAGTTATTTCTAGATAATACATTAAAATGCATTCTCTCCTTTTTTCCAGACATAAGTAATAACAAAAAATTGTTAAATATAAATCATTTGACCTACCACTTTTAAATTTGTTCACTACAAAAATCGAACACTAAAGCACTTGTTGAAATTATTGCATTACTACACATCTTTTCTTCATTTAATTATTATTCTTTATTTTTTTATGTATAAATGCATACAAGTATATATTTAGGACTGATAACATTTTAAGCAATTATTAAACTTATGTGTACGTGGAGAATACGAGTACTTAATTTTGAATTAGCTCACTTTCAAGCTGAACAGTTTCCTATTTGCTGCTTTGAAATACATCTACATTAAATTTCTTTAAATAATTAAGAAAAATTGGAAGTGTTGCACATGGGAGATTTCGAAATCCATTGTTAAATTCATGGACACGTATTAAAGTCGCACACTATTTCTACAGACACTAAATTGTACATGTCTAATAATTGACAGATTTCCCACCTGTACTCTTGCTTCTGAAAGATTGATCTTCTTGGCCATTTCTTCTCTCAAAAACACATCAGGGTAATGGGTCCTTTCGAAAAGATCTTCCAACTCGGTCAGTTGCTGTGGGTTGAAAGTTGTTCGGTTTCGGCGCTGAGGGGGAAAAAAAGTTTATTTGAATTAAGAGGAAAAAAAAGCCAAATCTCAAAACAGATTTGTTTAGTTCATTTAAGACTGACGTTTCAAAAACGCAACACTCCATACTCTATTTTTTTTTTCTTCTGTTTCCTGCGATATTTTTTTAAATCATCTCTTTTACTGTGTGGTATAGAGGAAGCTTCTCTGATTATGAGAAAAAAATACATACATTTGGTCTCGCATGTTAATTTTTTATAATGATTTCATTTTTGTGAGACAATTTTGCAGATTTTTTTTTTTTAGTTTTGAGTTATTCTTATAAATGCCACTACCAGTCAACAAAATTTATGAGGCTGTGTTCTTATTCCATCAAACTCATGTAGAAAATGTAATGTACCCTTCTTCTTCATAGGTACAACACATGGTGGGACAATGTCGTTTATCCACTGCAGATTTAGGTACAGGAGATGTTGTCTTTTTACGGAGTAGTGTTGTCAGCCCTACGCCACAGAAATCATATGAGACTAGCATATACGGTTTAAAAGTGATGCTGTACCACTACAAACATCCATGGCACCACCGGGACTTGAACCTGAAGCCTGTGTCCCCTAGCGCCAGTCACTCAGCTAACAATCCCCAATGTACCTTTACATAACATATTCTTAAAGATTTTGTGTACCGATAAAATAATCATTTTGGATTCAAGTCGCACTTACGCAACATTTTGTAATTCACTCGTAAAAATAAATACTTTTTCCGTTTTCATTCTTTCAATACTTAGACTCTTATCAGAGCAAAAAATAATTTTTATTCATTGCCTTTCGAGTGGAAAAATATTTGAACCTTAATGGGTTAAAATAATTGTAATGTATAGGAATATCGAAATGTTTCTTCTTTCGAATTCTGGAGAAAAGATTTATTGATCAACAGTCACATGAGCAGGGATTTAAAACAGTACGGTAAGGAAGGTAAGCAAGGTAAGAGGATGCCAATATAAAATGGATGACAAAAAAGTGTAAAATTAATAACTCAAGCTGTTTGTTATAGGTTTCCAGAAAACAAACAATTGAAAGCAAATATTTTTGTCAAACATAAATAAACGCAGTGAAACCGATTTAGAAAATTAAAGTTTCCATATTTTTCCATAGCAAAACTTATTTTCAATTAAATTGACTCAATTGAAACATCCATGCGACCTTTTAACCGCGTGATAATATGAAGTACAGTTTCGTCTTCAAATTTGAGCACATCTTTGAGAATATCATAAACTTTTCCTACAAGTGTTGCTTGTGAAAAATGGAAAACACATGGAGAACAACCTTTGCTAGGACCATGAAACTGCAAAACGTACGGAAAAACAAAAAAGATTTAAGGAAATAAAAATAAAAAATAAATATTGTACCCCTATGCTTGGTGGAGTAATTTAAAGAGCGCGTATCTGTTATGCAATCGAACAACCATCATTGGGCTCGTCCAGTTTTAAATTATTGGCAGTTTTTCATAGTGACAATGTATCCCTTATGTGAATATTGCGATAGTGTAGTGACAATGCATTACAAACTGTACAATGTACAACAATGGTATATTACAATGTACAATAAGGGTATATTACAATGTGCAATAAAGGTATATTACAATGTACAACAAGGGTATATTACAATGTACAATAAAGGTATATTACAATGTACAGCAATGTACAACAAGGGTATATTACAATGTACAATAAGCGTATATTACAATGTACAATAAAGGTATATTACAATGTACAGCAATGTACAACAAGGGTATATTACAATGTATAATAAGCGTATATTACAATGTACAATAAAGGCATATTACAATGTACAGCAATGTACAACAAGGGTATATTACAATGTATTACAATCTGTACTTCTTGCTATTTACGTCGTCATTCAAAAACGCCAATGTCATTGGCAGGTTGCATTGTGAAAAAAGGTTTCATTGTGTTGCCGCCACGTTAACCGGATCTAATACCTTTGGAACTTTTCCCAAGTGGGCATCTGAAGGAATTGAATCCAGTTGTTTCCGAATGAGATTTAGTTGCTCGTCAGCATGCTGCCTTCATTTTTATGGATACAAAGTTGTTGGAATGTATACAGTTAGTCATTGTAGGGCCTGCGCCTGCTTGCATCAATATGAACGATGGTCTCTTTGAGTAATTTCCAATTAAGTAATTAATTAGGAAAAGGTAAAAAGGTATTAGATTTGGTGAATGTGGAAGTAAACAATATAACCTTTTCATGCAATCTGCCAATGAGATTGACGAAGTGAATAGCTAGAAGTATATATTGTATGTATACTTCTCGTTTGTAATACATTGTCCCTACATTAGTAATTTCCTATGTAAATACCATGTTATATGCAATTACTGCTGTTTCTATTAAAGCCAATTTTTCATGCACTGAATATGATGTCATACTTTTGCTTTCCCGCCTTTTTCGAAAACTATGCATCGTTCGGCTGTGGTTCCTTATGCAAATGTTATTTTACCAAGCGAAGATCTCACCCTACATATCTTATGTGGTATTGTCCGAACACCCTAGTATAAGGGATTTATGATAATATAAAGAAATTTTATGCATCAATTAATATTAAAGGACCTCGAATTGATTTATTTTTGAATAATTTTTGATTATTTGATTTCTATTTATTTATTATTTTAGTTCAATTTCTTCTTTTATTAAATTTGAAACGTGACAACGGTTTTTAAAATTTTTGCTTTAATTCTTTTGCTTATAAATCGTAATTCAGTGACTGTCGTGATATTTAATATAATTTAACATTCTCTGGCGGATAATTGTACAATCGATTCACGCATTTTGAATCGATAGTAGCTCTATGGTATATTCTGAATGGTTATTACTTATGATTGTACAAGTGCCTGTTGACTAATTCATCAACTTCTTTGTATTCCAAAGGAAGAAATGTTTCTGTATGCCTTATACAATAAATAAAATTATTTTGAATGATATAAAAAACTAACCATAAATACTATTTTGAATTAATTAAGATAAATAACTTGTAAAAAGAAAATATAAAATTTCGAGAATTTTTTTGTTTTCTTTAAATTTTAATGGCAATTAAAATGGCAGTTCCTTTGATTGTAATTCTTAATTAAATGATTGTAATTCATGAACTTTTATAATTAACATTTCTGATTCATTTCACTGCGAAGGCAATTGATGACAATAAATGACATTTTCTGTCTGATAATAGTTGAATCTGTTCACTCATTTTGAATTGATAGTAGTTGTATAAAATATTCCAAATGACTATTACCTAAGGCATTTAAAAAAATTAATAGTAAACTTTAAATATTGTATTTTTTTGGTATTGTTGTTTGGATTTCAGTTTTCTACAATAAAATTGGGTCTGGCTTTGATTGCTAGCATGAAAAATCTCAAATTAACGAAGAATGGTTTTATTTTAATCTTTGTAGCACATCTGACAAAATAGTTGATTGTGGAGATAGATGGAGATGAACAAACTAAACAACATAAAGTCTAGATCAAAACAATATAATCAATATCTACAATATAAAATCTTAATCGTTACAAAATAGTTGATAGCAGGGAGGGGAAAATTACGACCCGCCTGAAGGTTCTATGGGGTCCGTCGCAAATTAAAAAATATATTGTATTTATGTAATATACTTACAATATTACTATACGATATAAAATATTATAGATTAAATATTACTATTTAGGATGTGATATTTTTCGTGAATTTCTGGAAAGGCTTTCAATTTTGAAAGTATCTATAACAAACATCTCTAATATTATAATCGATGGCACGTCAAACATGACAGGAAAAAAAACTGGATTTCTTGGATTCTTTAATTAAAACTATATGGGAACGATGCTGTCTTTTTACATTGTGTTAGACATCAAGATGCCCTGTGTAAACCCGCATTGAATATGAAACCTGTGCTCGACGTAATAGTGAGGCTTGTAAATACTGTTCGATCTCGTTAATTTATTCATAGGCAATTTAAAGATTTTCTGCAATGCAGTCTAACTACTCTAACGGACTGTACTATACGAAAGTAAGGTGGCTTAGTGCAGGGTGTGTTTTCAGAAGAGTTTGGCAGCTGAAAAACGATATATGTCATTCTTCCATTAGAAACAGTATTCTGACAATTTAAATTTTAGGTTGCAAGAGGAAAAATTTATTTATAGAATTTATATGTGCCCATCTCAAAGGTTTTAAGGTAAAACGTGATTTTTTTGCTGGGCAGCTATCTAAGATTTACTTGTCTCATTTTTCTAAATTCAATACTCACAATAAACAAGACAATCTTAAGAAATATGAAGATGTTTTGAGAAAACCGCATTTTGAGTTTGAACGCAAATTTCAAGATTCTAATGCTATTCAAACAGAATTGAATATTTTCATGTCTTTCAAAGTTAATTTCGAAACAGTCAGGCCTTGATTTGCAGTTTGAATTAAATGAGTTACAATTGAATAATCATCTCAAGCAGTTGTTTCTCAATGTTCCAAAATTAGAATTTTACACATTTTTGTCGAAATTTTGGAAAATTGTAAAAGTTTTCCAGATTTAATATTTCACGCCCAGAAAATTAGAAATAAAGCCATTAAAAATAAGTAATCAAGTAATAAAGCCAGCCATTAGAAATAAATAAAAAAGGAAGTTTAAAAAGAAAGAATTAATAAAAGAGGAAGTATTTGAAAGTACTTTTTCAGACAGGAGAAGTTTCCTTTTTATTGGGTAGGGATGTCAGCCCTACGCCCAACAATTATATTAGACCGGGACCTACTGTTTAAAATGGATTCCGAACCAACCACTACAAACATCCATGGTACATCTGGGATACCAACCCGAAGGTTGTGGTAACCATGTAAGGTATGTTGGTCCATCGATAATCTGTTAATCCATCAGTAGCATTTATTGTCAATTAAAAATAACACTCTTTTAGAAAAAAAAAAATTTGTCCAACATTTCGTAATCTATTACAAACAAAGAAGATTCATCATTTCTTGGTTTTAATTAACATTCTTTGCATTAAGTTTTGTTGAAAATTTAATGAAATGGATGAATTAGAGGAAAAAATGTGTATTATATAATATTATATCTTAAATGTATTATTTGTCATCATCGTAACCTATCATATCTTTAAACGATCAGAGCAATCTCATTAGCAAAATATTCTCTGTATGTATCTATAATTTAATCATGCAAAGGTAAATAAAAAATAACAAATAAAACAACGCTGAAACAATAAATAAATAAATGGAAATTATCGAACGATATTAATGTTCAACAAGAATGCTTTAACTTTTAAATTTGTTAAAATTATGAGAAGTTAAAAAATAACACAGCGAGTGCGAGAGATGAATTTAATTGGAGTTAAATTTAACGCAACTCTGGAACATACGTTAAATAACCTTTCCCTGTTAAAGAATTGAATTTTTTAACAGACGTTAAAATCAACTGCTTATATGAAATCTTTGCTTTTAAATCAAATCAAATTTTAGAAAAATCCGAAAAATTTAATCAACTGGCATTAAAATCCACCTAACGCCAAGGTTGAGCAGCACTGTTAAATAGCCGTTGAAATGTCAAAAGAACTTTGACAAAAAAGTAACCTGCATAACGCCATTGAGTACCATTGCTAAAAGTAATCATTAATTTGTTTCATCAATTGGAATTTCCACTAATTCTTGTCAACGTAATTAAATTAACAGTTTACGTTAATATCTGTGCAAGCTTATTAGCTGCAGCGATGAAAATGAATGCCTTGATACGTATACATACATGAACAGGTAAAGGACAAAAACAGATAAAAAAAAAAAGATCAACTATGCAAGTACAAAATCAGGAAATTAAAAAAAGACAATTTATGTAAATCAAGAAATAAAATAATATGAAAATATTATATATATAATACCGACCGATATACAGGTTACCCATCAAATTTGGAATTTAATATAAGAACAAGAAACATTAATAATTTTAAGAAATAAAAAAACTATAGAATTCCAAACGATTTTCTTTCCTTGCAAAATCTCATTTTCATTTTGAAATAACATTGTCTTTGTTTTCACCAGATGACCTTTTAAAACAACTCTACTTTATTTAATTACATTACTCTATAATTATTAGCTCGCAAAAGAAATTTAAATACATTTTATGTATAAAAAGACTCGTGAAAGATGTTTTTACAAAAATTGAAAATGGTAGGGGACACGAAAAAGTAATCTTTAACACAAAAATTCCCTCTCCCCAACAAAAGTGATAATTTTATAAGTCAAAATTTCAAGGAATAAATAACCTTAGCATATTATAATTCATGTTATTTTTGCCCACCAAATGACTGGATCCACCTAAAACATAACTAGCGATGTATTCCGAAGTACTTTATACTATATTCTCAATTTATGATAGGGTTTACTCAGGTTTTAACAATTTGTCCTGACAAGTTGGATCTTAAGATTTCTTTGTTTTTTTACCTAATACAACTGGCAAATACTTAGACCGTGATATTTTATGCCATAAGGGCTGCACCGACATTGCTCACTTAGGGGACGCGTGTCACTTGAAGATAAGCCATGAACCCGGAGTAACAATGCCCCCGCAACGCTCTACGATCCTAATAGACCGGGACTTATGGTTTAAAGTGGATTCCGAACCACTACAGACATTCATGGCACCACCGGGACTCAAATCCGAAACCTGTGTTACCGAGCGCTAGCCACTCTGCCATCAGGCCCCTATTAAGATTTCTTAGTTTTTATTATTCTGTAACGATTAGAAAATTCGAGGTAAGTAGTTAAATTTAGCTCAGTCAATTAAGTACATGTTGAGAATCATATTTAAGTTATGGAACACCATCAAAGCCAGATCCAGTATTTCTTCTTGCAAAAGGGTGCTTAATCAGCATTTCCCCCTCCATGAATCGCAACTCCCAATCGCAACTTGTGAAAAAAAAATTCATTTAAATGAAGCTTTTAAATATACGTAATTAAATTATATGATTTCCTAGTATTATTAAGCAAATACTGGATATTCCCCAACTGGTTTTGTTTCTTTCTATTCTTATATTACACAAGTAGGTAAAAATACGTAATTTAAGAAAGAAAATTCAAATGCTTTGGCATTTGCAATTATTCACTGCAAAGCAGTACGATTTCCTCTCGCAAAAAAAGATGAGCATTAAAAAATGAATCAGATTTTAGGTTCCAATATAAACCTTATATATATATATATATATATATGCATTGTATTAAAGTGAGATTTGTGATTTCTAAAAATTGGAAATCAATTATATAAATTCCTCTTTTAAAATAAGATTACCACTCAAGAAATGCGCGATGATATGATATCTGGATACATCTGTTGTTAATAAGGAATGCTTTAGTGTAGAAAACGTTGCTATCTTAATATTATGTCATTATAGTTGACAATTTAAGATTAGCTTAACGCAAGCCCGAAATTTGGGAGGAGGGGGGGGGGCAGCAGATTAGGTTCACGAAACGCCAGTTGGCTATATTAAATATTTTTAATAATTAAGAACGATAGTATGCTTAAATATAAACTAAACTGCTTCTTTAAATTAAAAAAAAAATGCTGCATATAGAAATAAAAAATAAAAGATATATATTACGCAAAAGTAACAATTTTGTTAGTCAGTGTTCGCATATTCATTCTCGTATATTTTACAGTTAATTGAGATTAATTCTCCTCCCAAACGGCCAATTGGCTAGCGCTCTGGTCTTTGGTGCTTCAGATTCGAATTCTGGTGGTGATATGGATGTTTATTAGTGGTTCGGAATCCAAGTTAAACTGTAGGTCCCGGAATAATTAGCCCAAAGTGTGCGAAAAATGACCGTAGAGCAACAAAAACGAAAAAAAAAAAGCCCCTCCTAAACGGAGATTTAAAGTAAAATTGAAAAATGAATTGATTTACTACTTGACAAGTTTGTGAGATATTTTGTCCTTGAAACTACTTAATTGATTGTAAGCTTGAAATTCAACAAACAATGCATAAGTAATTTTTTTTTCCATTTCCGTGAAATCATAGAATGATACAAATAAACAAAA
The DNA here is from genome assembly GCA_021605075.1 of Caerostris darwini. NCBI lineage: Eukaryota > Metazoa > Arthropoda > Arachnida > Araneae > Araneidae > Caerostris > Caerostris darwini. The sequence continues at coordinate 212,805 of BPLQ01011075.1, read as the reverse complement.
GGCTTGAAATGAAGTAGCATAAGTTGAACCAAACTGGTATCAAATTATTTTATTGTTATTCATAGTCTAGACGTTAGAAAATATGGTTTAAATGTAAGTTTTGTTACATGATTTCAGTACTGATGTCATTACTTATTATAAATGATATTTTTGTAGTAAAATTATGGACATTTATATAAGAAGTTGAGAAATAATACTATTTAAACAATAGAATTCATTATTGTTTAAACTTTTAGCTATGTTTGTGCACGTTAGTTTAATCATCAATTAGCATTGTATATTCATATTGCATCGATGAAGTAAGCGACAAAATATGTTCACACACGTTAAATTGAAAATTGTAAAAAATTTCAATTTTCCTTCTTTGATTTAAATATATTTTTCTACAAATCAATATCGTGTTACATATCAAAGAAATTTCTTACAAAAATCTAAGCAATAACACTTATTTTTTCTCTTTATGCTAATTAGAAAAGATGCTAGGATGATTAGAATCTCAAAAGGTTTTTAAAGTATCTTAAGAGTTTTCATAGCTCTATTTTCAAAACTACTGCATATATATTTCAATTAAATTTTCATTTTCACATTATATATATGAGCAATATGCGTCAAATTTCCTTAAAATCTGAGGTTATGAGGTGAATTTTTAAGTGTGTGTTGATTTCAAATGAGCATTTGAAACAAATTTACAGTATTACCTCTGCACAAATACGATATTTTCCTTAGAATATTTGTTATCGTTTAATCGTTTTTATCACGAAACCGCTTGAAATATTGAAATCTGTTTGCCACAACTTTGCCAACGTATGCCATTAAACCACACCGAACCAACCAATCTAGAATATTTGATAAAATGATTGATAAATATCAATGAAAATGTGACATAGTCAATAAAAAAATCCCATTTCGATGTTACGATTGATAATTATCAATAAAAATTTGAAATAGCCAATATGAAAATCCCGTTTCGATGTTACGATTGATATATCAATAAAAATGTGACGTAGTCAATATAAAAATCCCATTTCGATGTTACGATTGATAAATATCGACAAAAATGTGATATAGTAAATATGAAAATCTTTTTCGATGTTAAGATTGATTATCGACAAAAATGTGACATAATCAATATAAAAATACCGTTTCGATGTTACGATTGATAAGTATCGATAAAAATGGGGCAGTCAATATAAAAATCCCGTTTCCATGTTACGATTAATAAATATCAATAAAAATGTGACATAGTCAATATGAAAATCCCATTTGATTGTTATTCTCCCTTTCTTATACGTATTATACCTCAAAATTGAACCTTAAAGCATTATTTTGGCCCTTACTAACGTAAATTTTAATGGCGAATTAGCATTTAATGATGAAAATCTTAGCTGAGTTTGGACCATCAGATTTTTGCATTTAAATTCTAAACACTTCTGTTATAGTTATGGATAACCTTCGTATGACAGTAATACTTAGGGATTTTTCATTGGCAAATACTATAAGTTGAAAAATATTGATTTATACCTGTCTTCTTCTGGTCAGAAGATAGTCATTCATGCTGACATGAGAACTCAGCGAAGGAACAAAAGCCATGGCTCGAGGAATCTGTAAGAAGAAAAATTTTCAGAATTATACATAAATAAAATTTTTGAAATTGAAATGCAAATAATTCTAATGTAATATTGTAGATAATTCTAATATACAAAGTCCAGTCACATTAATGTGACCACCTGTCAAAAGCCAGAATATACACTCTTGTATATTCTGGCTTTAAGTGGAGTGTGGAATGTGCTATTAAGTGGGATTTAAGTGGGATTAAGTGGAATTCTTTATATATATTCCACTGCAATCTGCTGCCACCTGCCTTTTGTGATTGGTTATTTCACGTTGACGTCGAAAGTAGGTGGTGGTCACATTAATGTGACTGGACTGTAGATTATTAATTTTATTCGGTTTCACTGATTTTTGGAGGAAGGAAGAAATATAAACGTAAACATTCTTAATAAGGATAAAATATTTATTTATTATATAATTTAACAATGAATACCAAAATTGAAAAAAATCTTTTTTAGGTAAAAGTTAGAATTTCGATCGCAATAAGTGATGTATGTTCTACATTTAAGAGTAATATCCGAAGAATATGAATTCAAATATTAATTCAATGTTCAAATCATATTAACGAAATGATTATGAAACTAATTCAGTTACATAATTAATTCGTTGTGAATAGCATCATTGCTTGGGAAAATATTTGATCAAGTAATTTTTTTTTTTTTTTTTTACATTTTATTTGAATAATTTTGAAACTGAATTTTTTTATGAAGTATTCAATTGATATGGCTCACTAAGTAAGAAATAATAATATTGCTTATAAATAAAAAATATTCATTAGTACATTTAAGTATTAAGTATGTAATTTATAATATTATATATTTAACATGTAATTTACGATACCAAACGATTGCTTGCTTGCATTTTCAAAAAAATTCTTTTTTGCTTTGTGGCAACTTAATTTACATAGTTTAAAAAAAAGGTACACCATTTTCATATCATAAAATAATCGAAGTTTGAATTCTTTTTTATAAAAACATTAATTTAAAAAAAAACATAACATATCTCATTGCAAAAACAAAATTAAGTTTTAATTGGCTTTTTTTTTCACGGAAGTATTTCATCATAAATTGAAATAAACAGTTTTGCTGCATTTCAGTTAAAAATAATATATCTCGATTATAATGGATAATTATTTTTTTGAAAATTTTAGCCTTAGCTTATTGGTATATATTCAATAAATTTGATGCGAAGCATTTTAGTAGATAAAACTATAAAAATGATAAAATATGAAAGTAGTACAAAATTATATTCGAATATAAGAAAACAATAAAAATATTAAAATTTAAATAAATTGCTAATAAAATTTTGTTAAAAGTTTGCTAAATTTTTTACCTTGAAATCATAAAACATTTGTGAAGTACTAAAATAATAAATAGTTAATAATTTAATAATTTAATTTTTCTTTTCTTTTATACGATATTTTTTTATGTTTCATTTTTACTCAACTGCAGATAAGTGATTTATAAAAATAATGGTAATTTTCTAATGATTATATTTTCGAATGTCAAAAATATCCATTACTCCATGTCAAAATTTTTAGCTTAATTAATAAATAAATAAATTAGGAAATATTTATAGTATTTAATATAGATATTTCCTAATTTATTTATTTACAATAAGCGGCTTAAAAATTTTAAAAAAAAGCTCTCTTAAAATATCACATTAAAAATAAAAAATTATCCTAACATGCTCCAAAACTTTGAGTCAATATTTTTCTAACCTTTTGATCTATGGATTGGATTGTGAGGTTGATTTGAATCGGGACAAGCAATAAATAAAATCCAGATATAAAGTACTCTTCTGTAAGAAATCTTTAAAGCTGAAATTTGGTATTTATATTTTACTTATAAAGTTGTGTCTCTATTGATCGGAGACTGATGGGATCTTTTATTTACTATTTTGGATTCACATTTTAAGCTTTCAGGAGATGCAAAAGAAAAATGTAAACATCATATATACATATTCATTAATAAAAATTCTAGAAAATTCTTAAAAATTGTATATTTCTGTACTTACCTCGGTCGAAAGGTAAAAAAATACAACATTACGAATGAGTGAACAATTTCCTTTCCTTTTAGGATTCTGGTAATTATATAATATTTCTCCTCTTATATGGCATTACAACTAATGAAAAATTGGAGTTTTTAAAGAAAGAATAAACAAAAAATAATAAAAAATAAAAAAAAATTTATTTTGAACTTGAGGTTTTTCTATGCAGCGTAATATTTAATTTTGGCGCGTTTATTAGAAGTGAATGAATATATTGCATGTTACATATACTGGGACCGCATACATCTCATCATTTGGCAATCAGGAGAGGGGATACAGCCAAACAATTTCCGACTCCTGAATCTTTTCCGTAATTTTATATATTACTATGTTCTCTACTTATGGATTTAGAAGAGTTTGCGAAATAATTTCAGTGAATATTATTAAACTTTTATATCTGTAAAAACAGTTCTTCATCATCATCAATAGCATGATAGCCCAGAGTGGGCCAAGGCTTTCCTTTGAAGAGATTTCCATTCATTACTTTGGGCGACATTGCTCCTCCGATTCTTAACCTTTAGTACAGCAAAAATGTTTTTCAACTGCGTCTATCCATCGCAACTTGGGTCGTTCTGTTCCTCTTCTTACCTGTGACTCTGCCAAAACGAGCCTTTTTACAGGGTTTAAATCATTCATTCTAAATACATGAGCAGTCCAGATTAATCTATTGATCTTAATAAATTTTATAATATCTGGGTCTTTATAGCATTTATAGCCCTTAAAATCTTCCGCTCAAATATACCCAAAAGGAACTCATCAGATCTTGCCAAAGTCCAAGTTTCAGAGTCATAGACCAAAATAAGTCTAATAAGGGTTTTATATAGCAAGAATTTTAAATTTTCTTCTTATCAACTGTGATTTAAACAGATTTCTTAACTCACAGAAGTTAACTTTGTGATGCTCATTCGTAAACACAATTTTGTTTTTATTTCAATTAAGATATTATTTTGACGATTAATTTCTGATCTTAAGTATTTAGAACCAAGTACAGATTCAAAAGTGTAAGTGCCTAAAGTAATATTGGATGTAACCCGACAAATATTTAAAAACAGTTTTTGCAAAGTATTTTTCACAACTTTATAGGTGTAGTATTTGCACGCCGTCAAAAGACAATGTTGTACTCTAAATTTCATTGCAAAAAATACATATATTTTATAAAAATAACTGTATCAAATTAGCAGGTACCAAAGTATTATAGAATAGTTTAAGAAAAGCAAAAGAAAACTGCATCTTTTGAAGACAACGATGCTATATTTGTAAAACATTAAATCTTAAATCTTCATATTATATTAAATCTTAAATCGTGATACATTAAATCTTTATAATATATTAAATCTTAAATCTTTACACATTAAACCTTATATCTGCGTGATATATTAAATCTTAATTCTTTGTATTACATTAAATCCTAAATCTTCGTGATACATTAAATCTCGACTCTTTGTAATAATTGCATTTTAACTCTTTGTAATAATTGCATTTTAACTCTTTGTAATACATTAAATCTCAATTCTTTGTAATACATTAACTCTGAAAACTTTGTGATAAATTAAATCTTAAATCTTTGTAAAACATTAAATCTTAAATCTCTATAATACATCTTTGTGATACATTAATTTTTTTTTCTTAATAATAGAATAGCTTCAATAAGAACCTTTTTTCATTGTTGATCTAAGATAGCTTTTTATAAGCCTCAGTGCTGAGAAAAGTCTTTCTTCGTTTATTTAACATGTTGCTAAAGCAATAACAGTCTTTATTACTGGTTGTATTGACTCCTTAACACTTAATTTTAACGTTAATTCCTGACATTTTGGAAAATTAAAAATTAGTTTTAAAAGAGAGAAGTCCCGATTTCTGCAAAAATTCTCGACTCTCGACTCCTTGCTCCCGACTCCCCACCTTTAATGGCAATATTAAAAAAAGTGAGCGCTAAAGAGTTGATCTGAAATTGTCGAAGTTGCAAATATGGTGACTATTGTCTTGTAATATTTCAATACGTGCTAGTCTATAATGTTAAACATATTGCCAATTGTTATTTGCACAGAATATGTTTCAGATAAAGGTTAACTGTTTGGAAGAGCAGCACAAAAAGTTATTCACCTAACTTAGCTAGGTCTTTGAAAATCGTATTAGCTTATTTTGAAAATTACTTTCATTGTTTTTTTTTATTAATTGTTGTTTACTAGAATCAGTAAAAAAATGTAAATCAATTAAAATTAAGAAAAAATAGCAAAAGTATAGTTACAGTTAAAAACATTTTTGTAAAGAAATTGTGTTTTTTTTAATGTATTCATTACTGTTTTTCTGAGAATTTATTTCAATATCTCTTTTGTATGAAAATGGAAGTGTACTTACTAATACCGATTAATTACAAGTATCTAGGTATACTTACTAATGCCAAGTTAAAAACTACATTACTACCAATTTTAGAAATCATTTAAGAAGATCTATTAGAAGCATCAAATATAGAATACTTTTGACTATCTTGTGTTTAAAAAGCTCAGGGCCCTTCTGGCCACGGCAGCTGATATTCGTGAGAATTCCTCCTTTCTCAAAGTGTCGTTGTATAATTTTCAATTACATGGTCAATACTGAAAAAGTTATTTTAGAAAATTCTCAAAAACCTATATGTTTCTGTACATGACTAAGTGGTGCAGATTCATGAATTAAATAAACAGTTGAAATTTTTTTCCTTACTTTAAAAATCAATACATTCTTCTGTTAAATAAAAAAAAATGTATAATTTATTTTATATCTTCATGTTATTCTTTGAAATCCATAAATTTTTTGTTAATTTTTCTGATTGAATATTGCTTTTTTTTTAAAATGAGATGAATTTTTATATAACCATTTTAGATAGATAGAATAGAGATAAATTTTTGTACAACCATTCTAAATAGATAGATACAATAGAAATGAATTTTTATATAACCATTCTAGATAGATAGATAGAATATAGATAAATTTTTATATAACCATACTAAATAGATAGAATATAAACGATTTTTTATAACCATTCTAGATAGATAGAATAGAGATGAATTTTTATAGTATAACCATTCTAGATAAAATAGAGATGAATTTTTATATTATAACCATTCTAGATAAAATATATATGAATTTTTATATAACCATTCTAGATAGAATAGAGATACATTTTTATATAATCATTCTGAATGGATAGACAGATCACGGAGATATATTTTTATAATACCGTTCTAAATAAATTTAATTAATGCAAAATTAAAATTTTTGTCATGATTAATATATTTGGTACTAGTTAATATCCAATTTTATTTAAAATTATTAATTGAGATTGATTTTTTTTAAATCCAAAGTTGAGAGCCTTGTTTTATTTTGCAATTCGCCCATCAAACTGATACATTAATAAATTTAATTATGTAACATCATAACCATGTGTCAATGTCCTCCTCTCTGAGGAATGCCTTCACATAGGAATTTCATGGAGGCAGATGTTCGCATTTAAAAAATATTTTATTAATGCAAACATATTATTTGTTACTAAAAGTTATCCAAACATTTAATCTATGTATCTAGATATCTCAGTCAATAACACAAACTATTTGCTTCTTTATCATTTTGAGGGATTTAAATGTAAAGAATAAGTATGTTGGATAAGTGTTTCATTTTACTTAAAGGTCTCGTAAGGTTCGTTTAAATTTTATCAGATGATTTTAAGTTTTTAACATGTACTTTTACATGAACACTAATTTATAATTGATGAGAAAATAATTGCATCATTAGGAAAAAACATATTAGAAATCAGCTAATAGTTTTTAAACAATTTTTATATTGAATAAATATCAAGTTTTAGTTCTTGTATAATTATATAAAAAATACAGTTATCAAATTAAAACAAAAATTGAAATTGTTGTCATTTAATATAGTGAGCAATAAAATGTCATTATCCTGTTTTATACACATTTTAAAAACCAATTGATATAAAATTTATTCAATCCTAAAAGTGTTTGTAGGGTTGGCTATAGATCAATATTTACTATACAAATATTATTTTCGAATTTTAAATTAAGAAAAGGAAGATTATTGTTGTTGTTTTTATTAAATCTTAAAGATATTCAATTCAAAAGATAAAATAAAGTTTATCCAAACATAAAACAAAATTTATTTAAATTCAATGTATTTAAATAAATAATATTTTATCGATAGAAAAAATAGTTTGATTTTCATAAAACTTCTTTAAAATATATCTATTGAAAGCATAATTAAATTAGAAATTTCTGTATTAAGGAAAATATATCTAAGAAACTTCATGTTTTCAAGCCTAACTAAACATTAAAATATCATTTTGATTCTTAATTCACGAAATCAGACGATTTAAACCACAAAAAACATGTAAATAAAATTTTTGTAATGTTTATTGTCTCGTTTTTAAAAATAACGCATAACATAAAACAGTATAAAATAGACAAATATAAACCCTTTCGTTTTAAAAAAGTAAAAAGAATATCTAATTTAAAAAAAATTAATGTTTAAATCTAAGAAAGAATATATATTATGAAATATCAGAAATATTATAGTTGAATATAAAATCTCTTTTACTGTACTTTTATCCGAACTTCAGATGTGATAAATGATTTTGTACCATAAAATTGTTTTTTTCTTTTAACTTTAATTTTATTTAATTATTTTACAGTTATTTTATTATAATACAGATGTGCAAATATGTTTTGAACTCTGTAAATATGCTTTTAATGAAAGAAATTATTTACATAATATTTTTTATTTTGCAATTTCTTTATTTAAAATTATTTTTGTTGTTAAATATTTTTGAAATCAAATTATTAAAAATTTTAAATAATTACACAAAAGTTTTTGCATTTTGTGAGAAAAAATGAATTGATAGATTGATATGAGCAATCTTTTCCCTAAGTTGTCATTGCATTTTTCAGATATTAAAATTGGATCTCTCCTAATGTTTAAACAAGATTCCTAAATGTCTAAAACATGTCTAACATTCGATCCTAAATGTTTAAAACAAGTTAAAATCAAAATAAGAAAACTGGTCTCTGTGTTGACAGCGATGAGAAGTTTCAAGAAAGGTATGAAACAAAAATTTATACGTATATAAATATGTTTGCCCCTCATAAAAAAAAAAAAAAAAAAAAAAAAAAAGTGTTTAAAGTTTTTGGAAAAGCTATGCACTTAAAGTCAAAATTACTTTTAGTTTAGAAAAATTGCTTTCGTGTGAAATTAAAATTGCGTGTAAAATAAATATTACAATTAAATTTAATCTCAAAGACGAAATAATTATACTTCAAATTATTTTGTAAAAACTTTTGATAAATAATGCACTGCTTACATTTTTACGGTTTCTCAAAAATTATTTTTAATATCATTTCATATATTACAATTTGTTTCTTTAATCTTTTATCAATATATATAGTTTTTTAATGAAATATTGATTTAAACATGTAAAACATGAAATTCCATGATCTTTTCTTAAAAATTTTTAACGATAAAGATTTTAAACGATTTTCAGATAATTTTAAATGAGTAAACAATACATAATACAGAATTGTCTTTAAAAATCATTTGCTGTGTTTTGTATTGAAAAATGATGTTTCGTAAATATGACACATTTAAAAAAACAGAAAACTATCTCTGAAAAACAGAAAAAATATGATATCAAATATCAGCAAAAATAATAAATCATTTAAAAATCACAATATAAATCTTTTAAACGAAGTTAAAAATACTTCGTTTAAAACAAAACTCTTCATTAAACGTATTTAAGATAATAAAAATTATTAAATAAAATAAAAATAATAATTTAAATAATTATTAAATATTCTATATATAATATTTTTATATTATATATTGTTCTATATATATATTCCTTAAATATTTATTTTTTATTATCCAATTTGCAGATATTTTTAAATGAGATAATAATACATAATACACAATTGTCGTTAAAAATCGTTTTGTTATGTTTCGCATTCCAAAAATGATGTTTCTTAAATATGACACATTTAAAAAAACAGAAAACTATCTCTGAAAAACAGAAAAAATATGATATCAAATATCAGCAAAAATAATAAATCATTTAAAAATCACAATATAAATCTTTTAAACGAAGTTAAAAATACTTCGTTTAAAACAAAACTCTTCATTAAACGTATTTAAGATAATAAAAATTATTAAATAAAATAAAAATAATAATTTAAATAATTATTAAATATTCTATATATAATATTTTTATATTATATATTGTTCTATATATATATTCCTTAAATATTTATTTTTTATTATCCAATTTGCAGATATTTTTAAATGAGCTAATAATACATAATACACAATTGTCTTTAAAAATCGTTTGCTATGTTTTGTATTGAAAAATGATGTTTCTTAAATATGACACATTATAAAAAAACAGAAAACTAACTCGTAAAAACAGAAAAAATATCATGAATATATAGAATATCAAATATAAAAAATAATAATAAATCATCTTTAAAAAAAAATGTGAGACAAATCTTTTAAACAAAGTTAAAAATATTTCATTTAAAACAAAACTCTTTATTAAAAGTTTTAATAAAAATGTATGCGTTTAAAAATATTTAATTATTTTTAATCATGTTTATCTTTAAATAAAAATGAAATAAACTTTTTATTACATTTGGATTATTGTTGACATAGCGTAGATCGGTAAACAGTTATTGAAGGAAAAATTGTTTATATTACTCTAGCAAATTGAGAAATTATATTTTTGCCGTGTTTTACATGAATAAGATTGCAAAGTATTGCTCTAATCGCCAATATGGTAAAACAGAATCACGGATATTGTACATTGTGCACTTTTTAAAATAATTTTCCTTTCCTTCAACATTTATTTTTTATTATCCAATTTTCGGATAATTTTAAATGATCAAATAATACATAATACAGATTTGTCTTTAAAAATCGTTTGTTATGTTTTGCATTCAAAAATGATGTTTCGTAAGTATGACACATTTTAAAAAACAGAGAAATATCTCGGCAAAACAGAAAAAAAATATTATTAAAATATATATTATCAAATTATCAACAAAAATAATAAATAATCTTTTAAAAAACACAATACAATTACATTAAACGAAGTTAAAAATAGTTCGTTAACTAAAGTTAAAAAACGAAGTTAAAAATACTTCGTTTTAAACAAAACTCTTTATTAAAAGACTTAGTAAAAATTGATGCGTATAAAAATATATAATTATTTTTAATTATGTTTATCTTTAAATCAAAATTAAATAATCTTTCCATTATATTTGGATTATTGTTAATATAGTATAGATCGGTAAACATTTATTGAATGAAAAATTGTTTATATTATTCTTGCAAATCGGGGAATTATATTTCTGCCTTGTTTTACATGGATAAATTTGCAAAGGATTGCTCTAATCGCCAATATGATAAAACGGAATTGAGGGTATTGTATACTATGAATATTTTTTTAAATATTTTTCTGATTTACAATTTCAGTGACAAACTTCCCTCAATAAAACTTGTTAAATTAAAATATTTTTTCTGAAGTCAAGTATATAAGTTAGTTTGTAATAAATAATAAAATATTTTATAAGATTTTTTTTTAATATTTGAGCACTTTATTACTTGAATAGAAGCAGAACACATTACGACGAAAAGAACGAAAATTTTTCAATGCCCATAGAATTGACAACATTGCATGTTAGCCATAAATATGTATGTAATTTTAGGACAACTTGACAATTTTCTTAAGCAAATCCGAAGAGTTTTTTAATATTATTTTAAAAAAATAATTTTCATTCTTATAAATATTTTTTAATTTTTCCATAATTAGACTTTCAGAATATTATAAATTTCGATTTATTTTATTTGTTATTACTTTTAAAAAATTAAAGTCCGGTCTGTCTTTTTTTTCCCCAAAAACATTCTTGTGTACATTTTTTTAAATTAAAAACTAACTACTTTAATTAAATTTTGGTTTTAAAAGAATGTTGACATTATAAATAAGATAAATACAATTATCTTAATTTTTATCATCATATTTGAATTGCATTTTATTGAATTAAAATTTTCTTTGAAGTTTAATTGGAGGAAAATTAGAATATGGAAATATTTATTAACATTTTAATGTTTTTCATAATTACAACTATGAATTTCATACTAATGCTTAAATTTTGGGGATAATGAATAATTATAATTTTGTTCACTTTAACATCATCAGAACATCTTCTATCTTAAAATCGTTATAACTATTTTTTAAAAGAAAGTCCAAAGTGGAAAAAAAAAGACATTAAAAATAAAAAAAACATTTGAGTAAATGCTTATTTATTTATTTAATTCAGAATTCTTCAAAGAAATAAATTCATTTCCTTTAAAAATTATTCCCGATTTACAGTTAATTTGAAAATACTAAATGTTTCTCAGTATTAAATATGACTAAATCTCTACTCGGGCATAATAAGAAAACACTGCTTGCACCATTGTAGCCAAGCTAATTATTTAAATCAAATTACAAATTACGTGTGAAATAAACTTTATACTCACAAGCAAAAATCTCCGAAAAGCCTTGGGGATCTCAACAGCAAACTTTTAGAAATTAAAGCCGATTTCCTTCCCCGATTTCCTAAATCATTTCTATAACTTTTTTAAAATGCCGGGGCCTATATATTCCAAGCCACCCCCTCCCCCCCTTGCAGCACACCCACCCACACACCGCAATCTTCGAGAGAACAGGGGCGCTTAGTTAGCATGCGCAAATTTCAACCATTCCCGGCAACACGCCAATCAAATAGATTCGGCATTCACCGAATCCCTCCCTCCGTGTCTTACCCTCGCAGTATCTCCTTTCCTAATTACACTAAATGCTGTGCCGGGGCTGAACCCCCTTCTTCGCCGCCCCTGCTTGCCTCTCTCTCATTGTGCACCACAACAGAGAAAGCGGAACGATGCGGTATCAGAACCGTAATTAATTATGTGGAGATGCGGCATTCATTATGTTACCGTGTTTTGCCTATTGGCATCGCTATTATTAAAGTTCCAAAGTGCCTTACGGAGATGATGAGTTTGGAATAGATGCCGGGGCTTTTCATCACTACTACATGATGATGAAGAGGGTATTCTGGGGAGGGGTAGGCAAGGGGGTGGAGGGGAGAGAGAGGGAAATATCATATACACAAGCTCACAAGGGCTCCAGCGAGTTTCGTCTATGGCTCTATTATCTAAATGAAAAGCAGCAGATTTTTCACTTTGCCTTTAAAACTTTGGAGAAAACGCCGCCTTTCAATTTTCTAAATAAAGTTTTTGACTTAAGGATTCGCACTCGCTGTTTTAGTCAATAGCATCTTTTTGTAAGTTTACAACAGAGAGAGAGAATGGAGGTATCTTTTTAAGACGGTATTCCATGTTTGCCATGATTAAAAGCATCAAAGGCTAATCAATTTATTAGAGTTAAGCTTGATTAATTAGTTTTCTCATTTCTGTTACTTGTTAGTGTTAATTATATTTCTTTCTCGAGTTCAGAATCTGGCTTTGAAAGAGAGTTTTATTTTATTTATTTTTTTTATACATTCCGCTTTCTCATCCTCGCTTCTGGTATAAATGGGATTAAAAAAACACTTTTTCCTATTTATTAATGATGTCTTTTAATTGACTTTGCCTCATCTGATAGTATTCAGTTTCATAGGAGCACGAGGCTGTTTGATGGTAGTTTTTTTTTTATCTCCGGCAAATAGCGACGGAAAATTAATTTTGTTTTACTTGTTAACTCGATGTTTGCTAAAAAAAAAAAGAATATTGGAGATAGTTGGAGATTTTTTTTTCTTTAGATACTGGAAGACCGTTTAAGAAAGAGATTCAATTAAAGGATGGATGGTATTAAAGATTATAATGGTGTATGTAAACGAAATTACAATAACTTCGTAAACCAGTAATTAGTGGTTATGTCCTCAAAAAAAAAAATGTATACTGATATCCATGATTTTCCATTCTTGAAAGCTGAAATAAATGTTTTAATTAGTTATTTCTGTATTTCATAATTAAAATGCTAATAATTAAACTGAAAATTAAATATATTAAAGAATTTGTTGAATAGCTAGGTTTAAAAAACTAGTCGTTAAGATTTAAGACTATATCAGTTTTACAACTTTCACATTTTTTTTACCGCTATATGCCTATGCAATTAAACTAATCGAAAACCATTTATTAGTTGTTTTTTTAATTCCATAAAACTCCAAATCTTTGTGGAAACTAAAATCAGTAAGCTATAACATGTCCAACTCTGTGAACTTACTTATAAATGAATGCATTTTGCTGTCCTTCTGCAGTTAATTAAGTCTGTAACAGTAATACATTCCTCAATAAATGAGAAACTTATAATTATAACAATATTTTTTCAATCCAAATTTTAACTTTTTTTTTTTTTTTTTTGTTCATTGAGATGCATTTTACACTTCACTTGAGATGCAAAAAATCAAGTTGCATTACAATTTGCCACTTTTTTACAATAGTAAGTCCTAGAAAAAGTATAAGATGATGTAAGTACTGCACCTAATGTTTTCTCTAAATTTATATAGAATTAAAGTTTGCCTTTCTTAAATTTCAATATACCGTCTATATAAGACAATGTAGGGTTTGGTAGATTCATAAAGGTTTTTTATATCTTCATAGAACGCATCTTTTAGAATATTGTTTAATTCTGGTGCTGCATTTTTTTCTGAATTATAATAAACAGAAAAATTTTCTTTATAATAAAAGAAATTAACCTGTAAATCCAGGATATCGTGAAAAAGAAATTGGCAGAGAATAATTATCCTTTACTTTGCTAAAAAAAAACTTTTGGCGAGAATGGCAAAATACATAATAACGTGCAGCAGAAATCAGTCAATCACGCTTTTTCAGCTCACGTAATACTTTTCAGAATTTCGTCCAGTTCTTTACAGAAAATATAAGCCACAAATTCCTTGATTGTGTTTTTCTTTCATTTTAAAAAAATCAAACCAAAATTTCTGTGTTCAAATGAATCTTCTGACTACCACTGTGTCTCCTGATCCTAAGCAAAATGCAAAGTTTAATCTCCGATTGCAATAGTTTGGAGACAGTAGAACGATTAAGAGGGTGTTAGTAGCCTCGAAGAGGGGGAAGTGTAAAATTAAAATAAAGGGGCAAGGAAATAAAGGAAGAAAAAATAAGGAAATTTGGAAAAAATACTTTTACTTGTTGTGCACCATACTGTAAAGGTACAAAATGCGAGTTATAACAGATAAGGGTGTCGCATTGCTAATGTACGCGTAATGATTTGTTGAGAATACTGTATTATCAACATAATAATAGAATTCGTGAAATAACAGAGTCGATTCCCGATTTTCCATGTAGATCACGGCGAGATATGCTAGCTCGAGTTGATGCTTATGTGCCGATAATCAATTCAGACTCAATGACGTTGTTGTCCCTATTCGTACTATGAGAGTTTCTATTTTTTTTATTTTTTTTTCAGTTCCTCCTATTAGCTCACACTCTCCCTATATATATATCTTGTTCAAATTTTCAATCGTTAATAAAATACTTTTTATTCATCCACTCAAGTTCAAATATATTTTTTTTTAACTTGTAGTGGATAACACTTGATGTTAATACAGTTTTTTCAAATATTAATTCAATAATTAAATTAAATTTTTTTTTAGATTTAAGTTGCATATATTTGCATATATCTACGAATAGATAGCGCCAGATAAACTTAAAAAAATGATAAAATTATTTAGAAGGACTTTCTGCAATATAGTGAAAAAAATGTAGGAATTGACTTTAAAATTTTTTTTTTATATTACTTGTTTGTAATATAATTAATTAGCCGTGTAACAAAAGTAGATAGTGATATTCATTTCCTTTTTAAATATTCAATACAATAAATGAAAGGCAAGTTAACTAGTGGCAAAATAATAAAACCTATATATTAGAATACTGCTCAATGATAATACCAATGGTATTTTGATATGACAACAAATCAATATAGTTGATATTTATACAAAATTCCCATGATTTCATTACAGCATTTACCCCATATATATATAAATATATATATTAGGTTCTAATACATACCTAATATATATATATATATATATATATATTAGATTCTAATACATAATATATATTAATCTTCTCTAACATCCAAATTATAATATGTAACACATAGCACAAACAACTTTTATTTACATATTATGTACAAATTGCATTAGTTAAAAAGACAGAACTTTTAAATATTATGCTATAGGTTTCTGTTTGTTGGAGAGCGACAGTAGGTATACCTTCCCGTGGTGCACCCTGGTAACGTCCTAGGAGGCTAAAAGATACACTACTATCTGCATGCAGCAACGCTCCTAGAGTATCACCTTCGTGTTGGCTGTGTCTTACAACGGAATGTGGGCGGTCTGTCCCAATTAGAGATTGCAATATCGGACCAAAAGTTCAATACCGGTATTCGGTATTTTTTAGATCTTAATACCGGGATACCAGTTTTAATACCGGTAGTAGAAATTTTAGAAAAAAAAGAGAAAACACAGGCGATTTTTTGTTTTATTTGCCAGTTTTGTTAGAGAATGTAAATATCACAAAAAAATTTGTAACAGTATATAAAGAATCACAAAAAAGTAAAGGAACTTCTTATTTATTTAAATCACAAAAAAGTGTAAACCAAAAGTTATTAAAGTAAATATCACTATTCAGTCTGTGGTACTAATACAAATTTTTGAAATGTGATCTTAAAAGCATAATGCATCAATTGTACTATCATTAAGCCTGGAACGTAATTTTGTGCGAAAATTACCAGCTCTCGAAAACGCTCTTTCAGCATCTACGCTAATTGGTGGTATTGTTAGCAATGCGTGATATACTTTTACCAAGTATTTACCTCTAAATGCTTCATTTTCAAATAAATCTATTTCTCGTCGGATTATTTTGGATATAGCTGATATCAGTATTGTATTTTGGTTTGTTGAAATTTTTTTAGTTATCGCTAATTCTAATTTTTGTTCAAGAGACAATTCCTTTTCACTATCGACATTAGTGTCATTATAATCTTCGATAACTGTACCGAATTCTTCTGAATGTGGATAAGTTCTGAATTTTGAATAAGAATTCGCAGATAAGAATTATAAATTTCCAGTAAATACCGAAAGACCGGTATTTAAACTTGTGAATACCGGTATTAGAAAACTGTACAAATGGCTCAAAATACCGGTATTCGGTATCCCGTTATACCGGTATTGCAATCCCAATCTAAGAAAGTGGAGATTCAACATTACCTTGCCAGTTACGATGTCGAGATTTCTGTTGGCCATGACTGTTTGGCGAGGCATCTGCACCGCTTTGGCATTTTTGAAAGCCCAAATTGCCCAGTCTATGGGAAAGACGAGATCATGGACGGATGCCTTCCGAGGTGAAAAGATATTGGAGCGCTGGAACTTTGCTGATGAGACATTGACTTCTTTCTCTTATTGCTTTCTTTTCCCTTGTGTGTGTTTTACATTGTTTTGATCTCGTAAGAGTGTGCCATTTATCTTGCCATTGGAAATAAAATAAAAATATTCAATTATTCGCCATAAGAATGTAATAAGTGATAAATTAACAAGAAAACATTTTTTTTTTTTTTTTTTTTTTTTTTTTTTAGAATTTATCATAAGTTTTGATTAAACAGAGCTTTTGAACTGGAAAAGAAAAAAAGCCTCCTTAATGATAGATTTTAAATTAGTCTATGAAATACAAATGACGTTTAACTCCTTTTATTATTTTATATGCATTGTTTATATAATTAATGCGTACATCTGATTTTAATCGAATACGAAATATTTTTATAAAAAAACAAAATAAACCCTTTTTAAAGTAATATGATTTAAATTAAATTTATTGAAGTTATAAAATACTATAATAAGCATTTTCAAAATGTCATCTGCACTTCAATGGGTAAAAATTCTTTTTTTTATTTATAATTCAAAAGAAATTCGTGCCAAAATTTGATGCCTCAATTAAATTCATGCTATAATACCAGTTTTCAGTTAGGAAATTAATTATTCAATTTTAGATTTTTGCAATAAAATGATAACTTGAACATTAAAAAATAAAATAAATCAGCAAGTAAATTAAAGATATATTTATAAATTAGGCAATTCAAAATAAAAAATATATTTATCATATAATGTAGCATAATATCTTCAGAAGCTCTAAATAAAATATTACGATTAATAAAATTAATCAATATTCTAATTTATGTTAATGTTTTAAAAAAATTAAAATTTAATTTTTAAAACTATTTATGAATAATTAAAGAAAATTATTTGTCTAAGTAATAATATATTTCCCTTTTTTTATTATAAAATTCTAGCACTTTTAAAATATACATATATTATACCATTTACTAACTACAATTAAGTATATCTAAAATGGATACCTTTCATATCATTTCAAATTAGTGAATACATTTCGATAACACGTTAAAATAAAAAAGTCTTATATTAGCTAAAGAAAGCAAATGTAAATATACAAAATAAAGTATAATTGGCTGATCCGATATACAGATTACCTTTAAAAAAACAATTTAATATAATAACAGCAGTTTTAAAGAATAAAAATATTCTAACGATTCGAAATTTCAAAAATTCCAAACGATTTTCTAAAATACCTAAGTTTCTAATTCTCTAAGATTCCAAACGATTTTCTTTTTTTGACGGCTCGTGAAAAAAAAACATTTTTTTAAGTGGTAGGGGACAACATTACCCAACATTTTATGGATAATAATTTTATTTTTTAAAAACGGTTTTGCTGAAACCTTTTAACTTAAAAAAATAATGTGTTCCTATCTAATTACTGTTCATAATACTGTTTGATTACATATCTGTTATTCGATGATAAAAATGTTCGATTTAGAAATGTTATTCACAAAAAAAATTGCTTTAATAAGTTCAATTTATCTAAATAGATATCGTTTGCAAGAAAATAAATTATTTTCGAAAAGAGGTAAATCATTTCTATGATGCAAGAAGTTAAAGAATATTTGATAAGATTAGTTTTTGTTGAAAAGCCTTCCAGTAAATGTCGATGCAAAAGCTTCAAAAGTTTTGCCGCGTTAACTAAAAACTCTCTTTTTAACGATAGCATTCAAGGCTTATTCTGTACTAAAATAAAATAAATTTTACTATTTACGATAAAAAATATACGGCTTATGGATTTTTTTTAAAAAAATATATTGAATTTCTACCTAATATTAAAATTAAAAATTTTCCCTTTGTATATTTAAAATATGCTCTGCTTTAGTGTTAACTAGAAACCACGACCTGGTATGAAGGATTAAATTAAAATAATAATAAAAATAAGTTTTAAACCGATTCAAAACATTTCAGAATTGCAAAATTTGATCTTAGAAAAATTTCAAAAGAAAACTTAAATGAATCCAGTTAAAATAGGTATTTATAATCACTCATAACAACAACTAATATATATATATATTTCGATTTAAATATCATATCAAAATAATTAAATTAGAAATATGAAAAAGTCCATATAAGGCAGAAATTAATTAAACGTTTGATAAATAAATACGTACATTGAAACTAAAATATAAAAAAATAAGTAAAAAAATTTTAAATATAATCTGCTGCACTGATAATCAGGTTTTCCATAAAATTCACAGTTTAATGTAGGAACTAAACGCAAAATAGCAATCTTAAACAAAGAAAGAAAACATATAAATAAATTATATTTAAACAATGAATTATGTTCATCAGTTATGGTTCAAAATTGAAAAAAAGAAAACAAAATAAATGAAAATAAAAACTATAGAATTGCAAACGATTATTAAAAAAGTACGTGAAAGAAATTTAATAAAAAAATATGTGAAAGAAATTTAAATAAACTAATAATAATAGCTGGTGAAAGGATTTTTCTTAAATAATAACAAACCAATAAGAAACATCGAAAGTGGGCAAGGAAACGAAAACTGATCAAGGACACCCAAAATCCCGCTACCCAAAACAAAACTTAAATTTTATGGGCCATAGCTTTTTATTAAATTACTTTCATGTGCTGCCTCTTTTATAAAATCGTTTGGGATTCCATAGTTTTTATTTTCCTTTAATTTATATTCTTTTTTTCAATTTTGAACGATAACTGATGAAAATTAAAAAACAAGTGCATATGTTAAAATATTAAATGAAAACTGCGAACATAATATAAACAAGCTATTAGCATTAGTAAGAATATCTGAAAAAATAATAAAATATCTACATCGTTACTGCAAAAAGACGAGTCTATTTATAAAATAGTCCAATAAACTATTTGTAGGATTTGTTATGAGAAAAAAAAATTTAAAAACATTTCTTCATTATTAAAATTGGGAGTCAATAGAAAGGCAATTACTTTTCCATTATTTTCAAATCAAAAATTTTTAAAAAGGACATCAATTAATGATTATTGAAATAATATTTTTCAACTAATAAATTGTTTCAGTTTAATCACTATTTAAATTGTAAATTGAAAATTATTTTATTTGCAGAATAAAAAGGATAAATAATTCATCTTCTTTTTAATTTCTTTCTAAAAGGTTTTAAAAAAATCGTTTGGCCAAGTTTTTAATAACTTTTTATTTAAAATCTAGAATTAATTAGAAATTTATCTCTAATTAATTATAATTAATCTAGAATTAATTAGAAAATAATGTAGAGTTAATTAGAATTAATCTGTAATTAATTAGAATTTTTTCATTTATGCAAAAAATTCTTTTACTTTCATCTATCAGCAATAAAAAAAAATGCGAAAAAGAAAACTAGGTCTGTTTTGCTCTCGATACACTCTTACATATACTTATTTAAACAAAACCAAAAATCAACCACAACCTCAACCATCAACCAGTAATAACTCTCCTAACAATAATGATCTATCTATAAACCAACTCAGTCAATTAAAGAGCATCGCGGATCAGGCCCCCCTTATCCAAAATGCTTTACTACTAATGCGGGAATTTGTTTCAATTTTTTCCGACCTTAAAAACTCTGCAAATATATTACAACAAGTTAGACAAGCTGACAATAAAGTTGATAAACTACAGGTCTTCATTAATGGCCTGGCTACACAAACCCCCAATAATGCTCCTTAATGACTCAGTTGGTTTCTGGACTTCGCATTTGCTACTGGAATTCATGTAATATTTGGTTTAAAATGCTTGAATTTACTAACTTTGTAGATAATTATAACCCAGATATAGTACTGCTTCAGGAAACACACCTTAAGCATTCTCAAACACCATACTTAACGGGGTACACTTTCTATAGGAACGACGGTCCTCAAGATCCAGTTTCTGGGGGAACAGGTATTTTCATAAAGAACTCCTGCCGCATAATCACATCGCCACTCCGCAGCTAATAGGCATCAAAGCAACAATAGTTTCTCTTAACTTTCATCATCTTCCATCTCTGTTTGTTAATTCGGTGTATGTTCCAAACGGTATTGCTACTACTAACCTCACTAATGATTTAGATACTCTTTTCTCCCTTAATAACAGTGTAATTCTTGCGGGGGATTTTAATGCGCATCATACTAACTGGGGCTGTAACTATAATAATAATACTGGCGCTGTTTTGCAAAAATATGCTCATAACCTAAATTTAGACATTATTGCACCTAATACTCCTACTAGAATTGGTACTAATTCCACTTCTATCATTGATTTAGTAGTTACTAACAATTTTCACTTTAATAATACCATTAATTCTTTAGATGAACTTTCTTCTGATCATAATCCTGTTATTATTGACTTTAACTTTCGCGCGCTGCATGACTTACCCAACCCGACTGTCACCACTTGCTGGTCAAAATTTTCTAACATTTTAGATACTAACTTTAATTACTCCTCTATTCCCATCTCTTCTCCTAAAGAAATAGAAGATGCGGTTAATGATTTAACTACTAAGATAATTGCTGCTCATCAAGCTGCTTCCAAACCTCTTCCTACTAATAATAAAACTTACTTGCCTCCATTTATTAAGAAACTAATCACTAACAGGAACAATGCACGTAAGCTATGGCAAATCTATCGCGACCCGCGTAGTAAGAATGTCTACAATCATCACCAAAATGTTTTAAAACGGGCAATTATTCAATATAAAAACGACTGCTGGGACAAGCGACTAGAAACTGTTAATGTTGAAGATGGTTCCATCTGGACTATGTGCAGCCGATTCCGCAGGAAAAGAACTCAGATTCATGCTCTGAATAGTTCCAACGCTACAGTCACCACTGACGTTGACAAGGCTGAAGTACTTGCCACTGCCCTTCAAGAGCAATTTCAAGAGAACCCCTCTACTGATAAAAATATGGACTATGAAGTTGAAAATTTCATTGCATCCTTTCTTGCATTAAATAATAGCCCGAATTTTTCTGCTCCAGCCACAAAAGCATCCACAATAGTCAATGTTATCAAAAATCTAAAAGTCAGCAAAACACCGGGGATTGATTCTATCACGAATAAAATGCTAAAGAACATTCCTTTCAAAATTATACTACAAATATGCAAAATCACCGATGCAATATTAATCTACAATCATTTTCCGCATTGCTGGAAAACAGCAAGAATCTTACCTATCCTCAAGCCTGGAAAGGATCCAACTGCTCCAAATAGCTATCGCCCTATTTCGTTATTGTCTACGCTAAGTAAAATTGTAGAACGAATTATTGCTGACATCCTTAATCAGGAATCAACTACTCTCAACATACTAATTGCGCAACAATTTGGATTCACCAAAGATCTCTCTACAACGCATCAGTTGTACAACATTACTGAAACAATTTGCGAGGGGTTCTCCTGGAAACAAGACACTGCGGCAATTTTCTTGGACGTCGCTAAGGCTTTTGACCGTGTTTGGATAAACGGTTTAATATATAAAATGATACAATTTGGGTACTCGCCCTTTCTCATTAAAGTCATTAGGCACTACCTAACTGAAAGGAGCTTTGTTGTCTCCGTTAATCGTCTTGACTCTAAGAAGTATAATATTTTTGCAGGTGTACCTCAGGGCTCGATTTTGGGACCATTTTTGTACAACATTTTCACAAATGACATACCACAAGACCACAAAATTAAATTAACACTTTATGCCGACGATACGGCTATTATTACACAGGGAAGGTACATACATATCATACAGAAAAATTTACAAAACTATATAAATACATTAGAACACTGGCTAAACAAATGGAAAATTAAATTAAATGTCGCGAAGACTGAAGCAGTGCTATTTACCAGGAAAAATAACCGTAATCCTCCTAATATCTCTATTTATAACACTAACATTTCCTGGTCTAAACAAGCTAAATATTTAGGCGTAATTTTAGATAGGCAACTAACCTTTAAGGCTCACATTGACTATGTTAGAAATAAATTCAATAACCAGCTAAGAAAATTCTATTCTGTTTTAGGCAGACATTCCATACTAACCATTGAACTTAAAAAACTAATTTATCTTGCTTACTTACGTCCAGTTATAGCATATGCGAGTCCAGTTTGGGGCTCTACTTCTCAATGCAATTTTGTTCTCATCGAAAGATTAGAAAATAAAGTCATCCGAATGATAGTTAATGCGCCTTGGTATTTTAGAAATAAAGAAATTAAACAGTCTCTGGATATGCCAAGTTTTCGCGAATATGTTCATAAGTTAGCCACAAATTTCTATAATTCAATTAATAATTCCAATAACCCGGTAATTACTGACATCAACACTGTTAATTATGACATTACACTTCCTTGCACTCGTAAAAGACCGAGGCATGTTCTAAATCTTGACAAATAGTGGGTTTTTCCCATTTTCTCACTTTTTTGACATTTTTGCGCACTTTTTTGAAATTTTTTCACACTTTTACACACTTTTTGCTGGTTCTGGTTATGTTCTTCTGGGATACGCGTTTTATTAGGTATTTGTTATTGTACATGCTGCTGCGTTGGTGCTTTTTGGCGCTATGGTATTTCTTTGATTGTCATTTTTTATTTTTGTTGTTTTTCGCGTGTTTTTCATATTCTTTTTGTAACTTAGCTTTTTCTTTATTTTACTCTCTATAATTATTTTTAATGTATAAATGCAATGGTTTTTAACAATTAACTCTGGGCCTTGAGCCGACGTTACCTTTATCTTATGACGCAAGTAGGAGGTTTGGTCGCTTCGCGACCAAGGCACTCCATCAACGTGCACCGATTCACTTATTTAAACAAATAATACTAAATAGAGCTGATATAAATCAAAGATTTTTTTTTTTATTTGGTGCAGTTAAAAACAGACAACAATCTTTATTATTGGCTAGTTGAAGACACCTAGGAAAAAGTGACATAAATTTATTGGGTGTTATTATAAATCCTTTTAATCATTAATTGCTTACATTAAGCGCAAGAGCACACCAGATTTTATTAACTCGATATGGTATAATTGCGATAAAAAAAAAAGAAATGTATAATTATTATTATTTAAATAAAGAATTTCAATTATTTTTATTATTTACAAACGTTTTTCAGTGAAATCAAGCCAATATTTCTTGCTTTTTTTTAGTAATCATAATAAGAATTCTTTACCATTCAGTTAATAAATGAAACGATTTTAATACTCATATGTGCTTTTCTCTGTAATTTTAAATGTTATGGGAATTTTGTTACGAAAATTAGTGGGTCCGTGAAAATTCGTTGTAATTTTTGTGTTGTTGCTGTTGTGTCTAATCTTCAGTGTCCTGCAGAGCGGGAAGGAAATTCCATGAATAATCTAGTCATGGAAGGAGGGATCTGATTTGGGGAAGAAGTCTGATAGAAGTCCTAGGTAGCAGTCTGATTTGGGGAAGAAAGAGGGCAGTGTCTTCCTGGAGAATAATTTAGGAGGAACTACTCCATATTTGCTTATCATATAGGAGAAAACTCGAAAAACTCCAATCAGGTAGTCCGACCAATAAGGCAAGGTGCTGAACATACCAAACGCTATCGAGGCTCCTCGTTTTTTGAAACAGTGTCTACAACAAAGCCACCAGCTTATTGAACCTCAGCCTTAATGCTTTGGAGCCTGATGGCCGAGTGTCTAGCGCTCTGACGCTCGGTACCAAAGGTATCGGGCTTGAATCTCGGCGGTGCCATGGATGGTTGTAGTGGTTAGGAATCCACTTTAAGCCGTAGGTCCCAGTCTCATATGAAAGTAGAGCGTTACAGAGCCCAATCAGACTTCTCATCCATATCATTCCCAAACTGTAAAGGGGCAACTTAGCTCTAGGCACAGTTATGTGGTGAGCTGTAGTAGTAGCCTTAATGCTCCCCTACGTCACACGTTGCCACTAAGCCACGAGCCGGGTATACTATTTTTTAAACATAATGAATCAATTACGCTAAAAAATAGTAGATGCCATTGTGTAAAATTTATGTATTATATATTGAAAGGCCTTTTTTTTTAATTTTTTAAAATATAAGCTAAAATTATCCATTGTTTCTTTTCAGCACAACTGAGCAAATGATGATATTTATTGTATCTCGCAAAACCAGATCATATCTAAATAAGTATATATTTGAAATAAACACGCATATTATTGGAAAAATGCATGAAAATATTATGAATTATACATGAAAAATCTATTATAGGTACATTATGAAAAACTAAATTGTACTACTAATAAGTTTGGAAATAGCTGGGCAATTTTAAAAGTCATTTTAATGTTTTCAAATATAATAAAAAAAAACATTTTATTGTTTTCTAATATAAGTGCAATCAATTTTATATTAAATCAAAAGACCTACAATACATAGTTTTCTTTTAAAAAAAGATTATTTCAATATCTTTAAATTATAAAATAGGCACATTTAAAATTATTTATGGTTTTAGTTATTTATATTTTATAAAGTCAAATTATGATAATTTTCCTTCAAAAAAGATAGAATTAATTTAGAATATATATATATGTATAACAAACATTTCGAAAATGAGAAAATTATAATGAAGTATTTAGTAGGTATTAATAGTAAGTATTATAATAAGTATTAATTTTTTAATGTATTTATCTAGTTAAATACATTAAAAATATTGAATTAAAAATATTAAAATCTTAAATCAAGCGAATTAATTTATTTTCTTGTTTAAGTTTCCGCTTTTCAAAAACTCACGAAAACGACATCAGCCTTATCTCGTTTGCTCAAAAACAGACCTATAATAATTTTTTTCAGTTTGGAATCGGTTCCCTAATTGGCATTTTCTTGAAAATATCGTAAACCTCTTATAATAATTTCAAAAAAATTTATATCTTAAGAGTTGACGACGTTATCAAGCCAACCACATGAACATTTTAGTTTGTTATAAATCAGTGTTTTTATAACTTTATTTAATATTTAATGTTCTTAAAGAATATTCCTTAAAATTTAACTAAAATAATGTTTTTATTTTTATAAAAAATTTCTTTCCATTGATGCGAAAATTAAATAAATATATATATATATATACATACACTCATGTCCATAAATTAAGGATAATTCAGAATCACACAGAAATTGAACTCTAAAATAAAAATTTCACCTGTAGAATTATCACACACATCTTGAAGAAGAATATGCAAATTACAGGAAACCACCAGATGGCGCGGATAGTACGTCACAATGACGAGAGTGTAAGAGAGGGGTATATAAGGAATGCTGGCAAAGAAGTAAAATTGTTCACAAGTGCTTTAAAAGCCTTTCAGTGCAATAACCGCATAGTTATGGCACAAAGGAAGCATTTGGATGATTTTTTACGTGGTAGAATTATCGGACGACTGGAATGTGGACGTACCCAGCTGGAAGTATCCGAGGAACTTGGAATCGCCCAGAGTGTCCTCTCCAGGCTTTGGCAACGATTCCAAGATGATGGTAATGTGAGTAGATGTTACACCACAGGTCGCCCCCGAGTTACAACGCCGAATGAGGACCGGTATTTAGCAGTTACTGCCAAAAGAAACCGACAGAGCACAGCATTAGACCTGTCTCGTCAGCTCTCTTCAGCTACCGGTACGACAGTTTCAAGGCAGACCGTGTACAGACGCTTAGGGCACATTGGTCTATATGCTCGTAGGCCTGTTAGATGTGTTCCACTTATCGCAACTCACTGTCGCCTGGAGTAGAGAGCATGCATTGTGGACACCGCAACAGTGGTCTGGTGTGATGTTTTCCGACGAGTCCAGGTTTAGTTTGCAGTCTGATTCTCGCCGGACTTTCATATGGAGAGCGCCAGGTACCCGTTACCACCAAGAGAACACCATTGAACGACACCGTTACGGTGGTGCAGGGTGGCTCGTTTGGGAAGGAATTATTCTTGGTTCCAGAACTGACCTGCATGTTCAGAGTGTAACGATGACAGGCCAGATCTATTGGGATGTCATTCTGGAACAACATGTACGTTTGTTTCGGGGCGCCGTGGGTGCTGAATTTCTATTTATGGATGACAACGCCCGTCCTCACCGTGCAAACATTGTAGACGAATGCCTTCAATTGGAGGATATCACCCGTATGGATTGTCCAGCATACTCCCCGGACTTGAATCCAATAGAGCATGTGTGGGATATGCTTGGCCGACGAATTGCAGCCCGTCAACCCCCTCCCACTTGTCAACCGGAACTTCGGAGGGCATTGCTTGATGAGTGGTGTAATATTCCCCAAGATCAGATTGATAATTGGATACTCAGCATGCCTAGGCGTTGTAAGGCCTGTATTGCATCGTCCGGGAGACATACTCCATATTAACCATCATACTAACCATGTTATACTGTTTTTTGTAAATAGGTTCTTTTTTAAAATTTGCTCCCAGGGAGCATCCTTTTTGCTCTTTACCTTTTGTTTAATAAATAGACTTTACAAATAAGTCAAATTTGTTTTGCTTCTGTCTCTTTCTTTGCCTGAACTTCATTATTCTTAATTTATGGACATGAGTGTATATTGACTAGAACGCGAGATATCGTTCATTAAACAAAAGTTTAATTTAACATTAGGAAAATCAATTTTTAAAACACCAACATCTCAAAAAAATTTTATCGGAGATATCTACAAAAAAAAAAAATTTAATTATGCTGAATCGATTGCGTTAAAAATCTCTAGTTCGGTAATTGAAAATTTTCGAGTCAGCAGTTAATTAATTTTGTTAATCAACTGCATTGTACAATAAGTTAGTTACCTTTAAACAATTTACAATGATACCACTTATATGAATAATTAATGATAACTACAAAAGTTATAAAGTCCGTTTTTTTACTGACTGTACATGCTTATGTTTATATGTATATGAGGATATATTTATACATTTATGCACAAGTATATTTATAATCATTCACACACTCACATTCATAAACACTTACACATGCCTATATATAAATTTCCACTCTCATACACGCGAATTAGAGTACATACATACATAAATCACACGCATATACGCACATGCACGTATATATATATACATATACACACTCAAACAGAACTATATATATATACTGCACACATATTTGAGCACACATGCATATGCATGTACAAACATTCATACACGTACAAACATATATACATACGCACAAACCCACACGCATACATATTTAAGTACAAACACATGCACAAACTTATTCTCACATGCATACTCACACGCATTCTCATTCACATGTTATCACGCACGTACATGCATACACACATACACATACACATGCACGTATATGCATACACACGTATTTACGCACGTACAAATTCGCATACAGGCACACATATACGCACACGCAATACAAATTAACTTTAGGAATTAATTTCCTGGTCAGCTAGAAAAACTACCGTGCCTTATAAATGCTTTTGCATAGAGGAAATGGCAAGGAGCATTTACACTAAAGACTGTGTGGAGTTTTGAAAATATAGGAAAATTTGCATAGAATTTTTGCCCATAAAAATATTTCTTTTTAAAAAATAGGCAATATTGATAAGTAATGTCTTTTACAGAATATTCCTACAAGTTGGCTTCATGGGGCTGAATACTAATTGCAAAAAAAATCCAGCATTTGAGAAAAGGTTCCTCTAATTTGTGCATTTTTAAAGTAACCGTCATTGAAAACATGAATTTCATGTATATTATAATGCTGATATACCATTTATTTCTTTACATGATTTCAATGCATACATACCATAACAATGAGGCAGCATTTAATATTTTCATTCAGATAACATTTTTCTTTACTATCTTCCATTTTAATATACAATTTGTTTTCATTTGTATGGCTTTATCTCAAAAATAGATGGTTTCACAAAATTAAATATATGCACCAACTATATCTCTCCAGATAAATCTACGCAAATCAAAAAGTATAATGGATGACACAGCTATTAAAGCAATTGATTCGGAAAATGTCTTCTTTCGATTTATTTTTTTTATATATTAATAGAAAATAGCCGCCATAGAAATTATTGTGTTGTATGTTTGCGATTCTGTCAATGGCTTACCAAAGTACAGCATAAAAAAATGTGCAAAAGAATGGATAAAATTTTTTTTTCTAAAATAATCATTTTCTGACTTTTTTTTTTTTTCATAAGTCGAAACTGAAATTCAGAATTTAAAACGTAAAATATCATTGGACGATTCAAATGTATTTCTTCTGTTATTTTACGAAAAGTAAGAAAAAAAAAAAAAAAGAAATGGAATATTTCAAAATTTTAATTACAAATACTGTATTGGAAAACTTTCCAGTAGTCGAACGTACTCTTTCATTTTCTTAATGAACAAAATGGCTATCCCATTTAGGAAATTGGAATTTTCAGTCCAGAATTGAGTGTGTATGATATATATATTATTATTTTTTCTTTTCCTTTTTTCTGGAGTGGATGTTTTAAAAAAATGATATTCCTCTATCAATTAATGTTGTGTGATAAACTCGGCATAAACCTTAATTTTGAAAACACATTTTCTTTTCAGTTCGAAATTGCTTGCAAATTTTCATTTTGATAAGTAATAACAAGAGGAGGAAAAGTAATGAATTGATTTTCAAATGATGATTGAAAATATTAAGAGCTATTTCATTAATTATTTTCATTTAGTTCATTTAAAATCCTCTTTTCTAAAATTATATATTTTAATTAATGGTTTAATTTCGTTGGTGTTTGTACTGAAACAGAAAAGAAATTAAATTAAACATCCATAAATCTTAGAAATTAAATGGCCTGATCATATGAGAAACACTTTAATTAATTATTCTTGCAATAGAAAAAAATTTAAAACCAAAACTATTTATACTTATACCAGAATTATTCTTATACCACAACATTATATTTTGATTCGACAGATTCGCGTTAACACCAGAAACCTGTGAATTAGATACACATGAAATATAAAACACAATACATATTAAAGAAAAATTTATATACTAAATGTAATCAAGATTACAAAAAAAAATATATTAATAACATATAGTATTAATGACCTTTGAGCATGAAATAGTTTATTCGACATCAATTAAACAAGTTATGCATCAATCCTCAATTGGAATTTTTCAAGTATATAGTATTTTTTCCACTGAAAGTTTTGTTGTATTTCATTTCAAGGAGAGAGGAATGTATATTCTTTGATAAATACTTACATAATAACAACCTATCACTCAAATTTGACAGCAAATAAGCAATCCTGTGAGTAGTTATGTTCCATGCAATTAATGTTTTGTACTAAGGAGTAATGTTTTGTACCTGTCACTCAAATCTGACAGCAGATAATCAGTGCATCATGATAATAATGCATCATGAAATGAGCGATTGTCTGTGCGATCTTCACAGATCGAAACTATTACAGATGGAATATCAACTATACCATGAGTTGTTGCATCGTGATTAGTGATAGACCATGGACTGAGAAAATGTCTACTCCAATGAGAAGTGAGGGAAACTGATCCCCACTTGAAGAATTTTCTTAAAGGGAGGTTTTGGGAGAAGAAAGGAGAGAGTTATGCGCAAGTCGATAAGAAGTGCGGTCTTTTCCTCTAAAGTGCTTGACCGGCCCGGAGTTTCCTCCCATTTTCAAAGTGAGCCCCTTGGGGTTTCATTTATCATGCCGTGTGATAACTACAGTTTGCCGTAGACAACGTGTTTTGAGATTTGACATAGATTCGAGAGCTCTGAAAATCTCCGTCCTTGGAGTGAACTGCATTTGTGAATCAAAATTTAAATCTTTAATTTTAATTTTTTGTAAATAATAATTTGTATTAACCCAGAATTCTGTATGTATATTTAATGTTTGTATATCAAAATTAAGGTGTTCCCATATATCTGAAAGTGGCCCTCTTATTTAAGGAAAGACTCTTGTATTTAATTGATCCAGCAATTCCTACTGGTATTTTCAATTATTTCCTCTTTTCAAATTAACTGATTAGCGAACTCTGATTAACTGCCTGTTGCAATTCAAAATTAAACATTTTACAGACATATGCATTAGAAATACATATTGTAAAGTCTCTGCCTATACTAGACTTATAAAGGTTTCAAGAAGAAGGCCACAGGTTTATGGGAACACTTCTTCAATTTTCATTTACTAGCATTGTATATATATATATATATATACAGAACTCTGTTTACAAAAAATGAAAATTAATGATATAAATTAGATACACGAATGCAGTTCACTTCAGAATTCTCTACGACAAATCTAAACACCTGGTCTGCACTATCATACGGCGTAATTCACAAAACCAGTAGTGGCTCACTTTGAGAATAGGCGGAAAACTTCAGAGAAAAAAGAAAAAAAATTCAGTCACTTCAGAGAAAAAAGAAAAAAAAAACACCTCTGGTCGACTCGTCGCAGAACTCTCTCTTCTTCACCAAAAATCTCCTTTTAAGACAATCCGTCAAGAGGAGGCGGGGGCTTAGCTTTCTTCACTTCTCATGGAGTAAACATTTCTCAACTTGGGGTTTATCAACAATTACGATGGAACAACTCATAGTATAGTTCATATTCAATTTGTAGTTTTTTCAACCTGTGAAGGTCGCACAGACATTCGTTAATAACCTCATTATACATGATACCGTATATCTGCTGTTAGATTTTAGTGGCAGGTTGTTCTCATTAGTACAAAACTCTAATTGCATGTAATATAACTATCCACAACACTGCTTATTTGCTATAAAATTTGAGTGATGGGTTTATTATATGTTTTTCAAATAACATGCATTCCTGTCTCTTGGAAATCAGCAAGGTCTCTAATTTTAAATCGACGCTTGCGACATTTACAAATACTAAATCTTTAATTTTTTGGACGTGAGCTTCGTCGGTTGAGATTGATGGTCAACCAGATGGCTCTTTATCTTTAACTCGTTCTCTGCCTTCTTTGAACTGTTTATACCACTTCTAAACATTTCTTCCCGATATAGGAACGCTCACCGAATGCCTTCCGCAAAATTCTATACGTTTCCACAAACAAAATTGAATGCAAGTTCTTTGCTCAATTAATTCACACATTTCAAAATTGCCGGAATCACTTTTATCGTCTCACAAAGCCAAGCGTAACTCAAACACTAATGAATATTTTGACGTCAAATTTGACACAGATGTCAACCTAAAAAAGAAACAAAAAATTGAAAATCCATAAGCCCCGGGAATTTTAAATTGATAATTAGTCTTGCTTTTTGGACGCAGTAGTATATTCGACAAATACCATACATTCATCTCTCCTGGTCCATGTTAAACTGAAGGTTCCGGTCTAATTACCCTAAAGTGTGCACAAAATGATCGTAGAGCTACAAACCAAAAACTTCTCTTCTGGGAATAAAATGCCAAAACTCTTCTCATGAGAAAAAATGTTACAATGTACATCGATATTAGAATTCAACAACATGTTTCGTAAACACATTAGTTTAAAAGCCAATTTACCTATTAAATTGACGACACATGACACTTAATAATATGATTATTTTTGTTTGGAGATATTGAATACTTGTGACTTTAATTAAACAAGAAGTTTTTGTTTACTTAAATATTTTGTGCAACTAAACATTTAATTGCTATCTTTTAATTATAGTAAGAGTTTGTTCAGAAGATCAAGAATGATAGTCGATCGCTGTTCTATTGTTTTAATGTCTTTCTCATGAAATATTTATTTAAAGCAAGAATACGATATTAACAATAAATAAAAATTCTTCCCCTTAATTGGATCTGAAATATTCTTAAAAGCAATTTATTTAAATAATGCAAATAACGAAACCCTTTTAGCCTAATTGAATAACATCAATTGAGTATGAAAACTGATATTTCAAAATAAATACAAAAATCGAATGGTTATACATTAGCAATATGATAATAATTTTCATAAATTGAATTTTTTTGATTAAATTACTTATAAAGATTTCAATTACTTTAATAAATAAATTACAGAAATATTTAATGAAACTTGATGGATGTTAAAATAATTAACCTAAAAATTTTAGGGATCAAATTCATATTTTAGGTGTTTAAAAATGTATTTATGTTTTAAGTTTATTATTATTATATTTAAATAAAATTGAACTTGAATTAATAAGACTTAGAACTGCAGATGGATATTCTGAGAAATTTGAAATCTAAGAACCTTTTTGTTTTGAAGATACAACTTTCTTTTTTTTATCAGCTATTTTCTAAAGACATTCTGAAGCTATGAGTCCAACCGTTGAACAGTAATTACATTTAAAATTTAATTTCTACAACTTTTGCTAATACTCACGTTACTCTTTTAGTTTAACTTTCCTTTTTCTTCAATTCCTTCTATTAGCTCACACTCTCCCTATATATATCTTGTTCAAATTTTCAATTGTTAATAAAATACTTTTTATTCATCCAAAGTTCAAATACATTTTTTTTACTTGTAATGGATGACACTGGATATTAATACAGTTTTTTAAATATCAATTCAGTAATTAAATTTAATTAATTAATTTTAGTTTTTTTTATATTTAAGTAGCATATATCTACCAATAGATGGCGCAAGATAAACTTTAAAAAAATTAATTAAAATTATTTATAAAAGATTTTCTGCAATATAGTGGAAAAAAAAGTAGGAATTGACTTCAAAAAATTTTTTTTTATATTACATGTTTCTGGATTTCATTTCAGATTTTGATAGAAGAAAAATAAGCTTTTTATCATTCAATCTTTTTCACATCAAGGTTATTTTTTCCTTCTCTTGCTTCTTATTCTTCTATTAACCTTGTTTTTAAAGTTTCGGACTTAATAGGTGGGCTGAACAGTTCACAGGATGACACATAGATGGCGCTACTAGTATTAAATCCATATGATTTTTAGTTAGCCCTAACCTTCTAAAGACACGTGTATAAATTTGACATCTGTTGCACTATTAGTATGTGAGTTATAACATTTTTATTGAAGCAACTTTTGTTAGTTTGAAAATGGATAAAAAGGAATTTCGTGTGTAAATAAAGCATTGTTTTTCTGGCGGAAGAAAATACTATTAAAACCAAGGCTTGGCTTGATAAACATTATTCGGACTTTTCACCAGGAAAATCAACCGTAGAGAAGTGGTTCGCTAAATTTAAACGAGGCGAAATGAGCACTGAGGACGATTCACGCAGTGGACGCCCAAAGAGGCTGCTACCGACGAAAACATCAAAAAGGTCCACAAAATAATTTCTGATAACCGTAAAGTGAAGTTGATTGAGATAGCTGAGACCCTAAAGATGTCAAAGGAACGTGTTGGATATATCGTGAATGAATATTTGGATATACGAAAGCTCTGTTCAAAGTGGGTGCCGCGCGAGCTCACAATCGACCAAAAACAACAACGAATGGATGATTCTAAGCAGTGTTTGGAGCTGTTCAATCGTAATAAACCCGAATTTTTGCGTCGATATGTGACAATGGATGAAACATGGCTCCATCATTTCACACCGGAGTCCAATCGACAGTCAGCCGAGTGGACTGCACGTGATGAACACTAAAAATGCTATAACTTCACTAAAAATGCTATAACTCACATACTAATAGTGCAACAGCTACCAAATTTATACACGTGTCTTTTGAAGGTTAACTAACTAACTAACTTTTGAAGGTTAGCTAACTAAAAATCATATGGATTTAATACTAGTATCGCCATCTATGTGTCAGCCTACGAACATTTCAGCCCACGTGTTAGTCAGAACATCTCGTTATTCAATCGCGCACTTGAAGTTCTCGAAATTATCTGGAATACTGTACAACAATATTACGGAGGGAAAATCCTCTGAAATTTCCATATTTACTTCGTAAATTTTACCCGCTATTTCGAAAAAAATATATAAATATTTGGACATATTATCAGATTCTTCATTTTTAGAAAAGTAACTGTTTCAGCGGGGCCTGATGACCGAGTGAATAACACTCTGGCGCTTGGTGCCACAGGATTCGAGTCCCGGCGGTGCCATGGATGTTTGTAGTGGTTCGGAATCCACTTTAAACCACAGGTCCCGGTCTAATATGACTGTTAAGCATTTGAGCAAGGCTAACAACCCTACCCCGTAAAAAGAAAACATCTCCTGTCTCGAAATCTGCCAGTAGGCTGACGAACTTGGCTCACCATGGGGTTGATACGCCAAAGAAGAAGAACTGTTTCAGTAAAGTTGCTTTTTTGCATGCGTTTTTCATAAATTGTTTTTAATTTTGTCAACATTTCATTTGAATTAGCTCAATGCTTAACGTGGCAAAATTCGTCGGGATTCACCTACAAAATAATATCGGCTTTAGCTTCTTGATGTGTTTGGATCCATTTCTTCAGCTTGGTTATCAGCAGTGAATCCTTAAGCAGATTAGGTTTCAAATCCGATCCCATAGTCCCAAAATTCATTCTTGATTAGAATTGTTTTATCTGCAATTTCTATGCGTCGTAGTTATCTTTGCTTGGTTTTTAGATCTTAGCAACTTGTGATATTTTTGTGCAAATGTCATGACACAGTTATATTTAAAAAATATATTAAAAATTAATTAGTTCAACTCTATTACAGTCTTTAAAAAGTATCTCTTTAGGCTTTAAATCTAAAACCATTTGAGAACGATTGATTTTTTAAATCTGAAACCATTTGCTTGACTCCAACTTCTACTTCTGTTCTATTACAAAAACAATCACTAAAGTCATTGACAGTAACACAAAAAGGGAAACAGTTAACAACAGTAGGCCGTATGACGACGTGCCCATGACTGGAGAGCACCACGTCGTATGCCCTACTGTTCATGCTTCCTTCTTTCTTTCTTTTTTTTTTTTTTTTTTTTTTTTTGTTACTGTCAATGCCTTTAGTGATTGTTTTTGTTGTTATTTACTATATTGGGCTGCTCTTCGTCTAGGGACCCAGAGATCGGAGACGGGCATAGGATAAAAAAAAAAAACCTTCTGTTCCATAACTAATTCTTGGAAACAAACATTTAAACCAAATAGTTAAAAGAATAAGCAAAGAAATTGCTTGGTGAACAAAGAATATTTTAAAACAATCGTTACTTTCTGACATGCGCCATACACAGGAAATGGAGGCACATAAAATATGCAGTGATAAGGCCAACAAATACAAAATGTTAAATGTAAATGAAAGATTATGTTTATAGCAAATGTCGTCAATGAGTACAAGGTCATATTTAATAATCTATTTCATACTAAGCTATTTTAATAAAGTATAAATAGAGTTTCTAAAATTTTATTTCACATTTAATCGCAGTAATGTATATTATAATCAGTGACGTAACTATACCATCTGAGGCCTGCAGGCATCAGTGATGTAACTATGTGATACCTTGCAGGGCACTCCTCAATGCAAACTATCAACATTGTTTTTTCTTTTAAATAAATCACTACCTAAAGGTGCCTTTAGGTTTGCAATGTCCATTTTCAACCACAAACCGTTTCACTTGACCATTTAGTATGATAAAATGATCCTTATCAGTAATGTATGACGAAGATGTAATTTTTTCAAATTCAAGTTCAGTTACTTCACTTTGGTTTAAATTACGTGTGGCTAGTATGGTGACCTTGGATCAAGGTTGTTGGGCACTGCAATATAGAGAGTTTTTGCATACTATATTTTGGACGTCCGTTATTTTTTTCTCCCTAGCGCGCATGCTCATAGTAAACATTATTACAGACGCATGCGCAATTTCCTATGAGCATGCGCGCTAGGGAGAAAAAATAACGGACGTCCAAAATACGATATGCAAAAACTCTCTACTATCACTTTCGGTTCAGCTAATAGAGAGTTTTTGCATACCGTATTTTTATAATACGATATTTTTTTTCTCCCTAGCGCGCATGCTCATAGGAAACATTATTACAGATACGCGTGCGCAATTTCCTATGAGCATGCGCGCTAGGGAGACAAAAATATCGTATTAAAAAAATACGATGCAAAAACTCTCTATTTTCTTCAGTTCCGCCGCTCTGTCTGTTTGTTTCTTAATCACTCTTAAAATATTGACTTATTTTAGGTAACTTCTTATTTATTTCTTCAAACAAATGCTTTCTTTTTCGTTTTTCACTCCCACTAAGATACGTTCTATTACTAGACATGTTATATTATCTAATTTCTACAATCAACTAATTAACTTTCAGACTTGATCGCGGATCCGATGAAACAAAAAGTTAGATAATAGTGACGCATATTGAATCCGCGAAACAAGGGAATTCTCCGCTTTCTGAAAATCTCTGACTTGCCATCATACAAATGAATACATTCAAAATATTGACGCGTATTTTTTTTAATTTATCACTTTAGTAATTTGATTTATTAAATACAGAATTTATAAATTTTACTTTATTTTGCGATAATAAATGTCAGTCCTTTCCTGCATTGATGGCCTCTCTGCTCGGGCCAGGGGAATTTGCCCATCTTGCCACCCTATTGTTATGCCACTGATTATAATCTACCCTCCTTTTATTTAGCTAGCAGATACGTTATTAGTTAGTTCTTTAATAAAAATACATGTTCTATTCTTAAATTTGATTTGGTTTGTCGCTCTACAGTCATTTTGTGAACACTTTAGCGTACGTTAGTTACCGTAGGACGTCCGTTAGCTTTTTCTCCCTAGCGCGCATGCTCAGTTTCCTATGAGCATGCGCGCTAGGGAGAAAAAGCTAACGGACGTCCTACGGTAACTAACGTACGGTATGCAAAAACTCTCTAATACTAACACAGCCAAGATTCGATTCTGAAGCGTGTGGTACCAATGCCCAGATCGCTAAGCCAATTGTCCAGCAAGCCACATAAAAATCATGGTTTGGGTTTGGTTTGACGCTCTACGGTCATTTTGTGCACATTTTAAGATAATTAGACCGGGACCTACAGTTTAACGTGGACTCTAAATTCCTAACAAACATCATTGCCACCACCAGAATTTTAACCTAAAGACTGTGATACCAAAGGACAGAGCGCTAGCCAATTGGCCATCAGGCAGCTGTATTCTTTTTATGCTCTTATTCTTCTTATGTTCTTTTCAAGTGCTTATAAATCTATCTCCATGGATTGAATTGAGGTTAAATTATTCATCTTTGGATGGTATTAAAGAATTACAAATGAGTTAAAAAAAATAATAAAAACTATGTTTGTTTGTTTTTTTAATTATTAAGACATACGTCTTATATAACTTATTACACCATACAACAATATCATAGGAACATTTTTAATTTTCATTTATAAAGGGAAAAAATAATTATCAAAATCTTATATAAGATTTAAGAAACGGGAAAGATGAAAATGAAATAAAAAGAAAAGAACATAAAAAGAAAAGTTTAGCACATAAATTGATAGTTGTTTCTTATAAATTAAATTCCATAAAAGCATTTTTTTTTTTTCAAATAAAAACTCAGATTTTAGTGCTATCATTAACCGAGGAAAAAATTATCAATCACTTTTTTTTTTTAATTTCAAAATTAAATATCTTTGGAATTGCAAATATCATTGAATTCACCCTGGTTTTTCCGAAATGAGGATATCAGACATACTCTTTCTCTCACAAGTTTTAAGCAATTTGTTTATAAAATTGCACAAAATTTTTTATATAACTCCATTCCAAATATTAGTAATTTTGTTTTGAATGATCTCGGCAACTATGATTACGACATTTCTGATTTCCAAAATCTCAAAAGACCTCGCGCTGTTCTGAATATTATTCATTAATATTTCGATATCCCCCTTTTCGAATTACCATGCAGTTTCTCCGCTGAGTCACAATTTCCTCTCCAATTGTTATTATTTTTTTATTTCCTCCGTAAAAATTACAATAATAACATAAAAAAATCATATATGCATAATTTTTTTTATTAATTAAAAAATATATAAACAATTAATAAGTTAATTTTTTTAATAAATTATAATATATGTATATATTACACTTTTTCTATCTAATTAATGAGCTTAAAGCTTAAGAAACTGCTCTCATTCACAAAGCAGGAGACAGAGGTTGCTATGCAACCAAGGCTCTCCGTCAATCTGGCAAATCGTCATTGAAATATATATATATATAAATGGCATTATAATTTTTAACTTCAAAATGGTCAAACTAAATTCGAAACCCATGAAACTAAGAAGAAACAAAAAATACTCACATTCTTGGCAAAAATCATCCCAAAAGTTTGAATATCGCGACACAGATAAAGCTTTTAACAAGCTCCAAAAAATAAACTATTAATAAGATAAATTACCTGTTATTGTTCTACTTTTCATTTTATTTGAACACCTGTGATTCACCGCTTCGGTTCCGGTCATTAAGATAAAATTTATGAACAAAATTTTGTCAACTTGATTACAAACCATTCAGTACCAGGAAAAAAAATTTCTTATAGTTAGTAACCATATTGTTATAAATACTCAATTTATTTTTAATGTAGTGTAATTTTCTACCTATAATCTGCAAGTGTAATTTTCGGTCCTAAAAATAA
Source organism: Caerostris darwini (assembly GCA_021605075.1). Taxonomy (NCBI): domain Eukaryota; kingdom Metazoa; phylum Arthropoda; class Arachnida; order Araneae; family Araneidae; genus Caerostris; species Caerostris darwini. Next base: position 173,241 of record BPLQ01011075.1, on the reverse strand, counting down.
TAGATTTTGTATAATACACTTTGTTCTTCAACATACTCAATAAATGTTCTTCAGCATACAATACACCAATCTGTTTCAATGCTATGGCTTAAAATTAATAAAGCGTTTTTTGTACCATTATTATAAAAAGTATGTTATAAATTTAAGATAGTGCAAATTGGATAAAAAATAGGCATTTGAGAACTAACTATAGTGAAAACGAGATAAATTTTTTCTGGTGACTTGTAATCTTCATCCAATGACTTCCGAAAATATTCGTACATTTACGAATTTCAATGAAAAGCTACTCTAACCATTAATAAAAATTGATATTTCAAAATAATTCATTTAATAATATCTATAATTCCTTTTAACAAAACTACATTCAATATTTTAAGAACAATCTTAACTTCTTTTGGAAAATCAATAATAAAAAGTTACCTCATAAAAGCCTTCATACACTTAGAAAAATCTACATAGTTTAGTAATTATTGTAATATTTCAATTAAGTAGTACTTAGCTGGTTATTCTGCAGTCTCTGTAACAGCTTTTAAATGTATGGGCATCGAGTTTCATTAGTGTTCTTTTTCTAATTTCTGCATCCATGTTCCTCCATTCTTGATCATTGCAGTTTTTGTCTATCTTCATTTAATAACTTGGTTTGATGTGCTTCTTTTTAATGTCATACCTACGTATTCCAATCTACAGTTATCTCCAAATGTGTTTGATTGGGTTTAAATCCGGCGATTTAGGTGGGCTTTTTAGAACTTGTGAACAATTATAGACAAACCAAAGGAGAACGTTGAGAACCAAGTGCTTAGTGTCATTTTCTTGATAAGAAGAAAGTTGTTTCCAATACCCAAATTTTGAGTTGATAATTCTAAATTGTTTTTTTTTTTTTAATATTCAAATAAAGGACATGCTTCATTATGCTATCAATAAAAATCTAACCATCGAGTACATTTAGCAATTTATTGATGTTCAGAACTGATTTACCACTACTATGATAATAAAAAAAAAATCGATTTTCAAATGCTGTTCGTTGTTTCCTTATGACAACGGGCCATTTTTAAATAATAAATAGAATAGAATGAAGTAAGCAAACAAAGATTAAAGCCAAACGTTTTTGAAATGTTGCCAAAATGCAAAAATAACTAATAGCAATAAAAACTACATATGAAAATTTTATTTATGAATTTATTCGAAAATGTTTCAGTGTACTGTGACTTTTGTGACGTATTCATTAACTGTCTCTTTGTAATATTACTCTTTCAAAAAGAAATAAGTCGAGAATTTAAAAAAAAAATTGTTCGATTTTATTAAGAATTACATGAAGACGATATGAAAAAATATTGGACTTTAAATTCGAATTCATTTCCAAATTAAGATATTTTTCTACAAATTTTTAAAGTATACGAACATTTTTTAAGAGTCACTGTATATATTGCAGAGATAAAAATTTTGATCAGTATCACAGTAAATTAATTATTAATTTAACTTTCTCTAAAGCGTTTTTAATTCTTAACTATAACTATGTTCGTGTTGTTGTTCAGATAGAACGAATCTTGAAAGTAATTTGTCGAGTAATTTAACTTTACATATTTTTTTTTTCAGTTCTTTTGTTTAGTTTTGATATTTTTGGGGTTATAATGTTGTTGTTTTGGGGTTATAATGTTGTATTTTTGGGGTTATAATGTTGTATTTTTGGGGTTTTAATGTTGTATTTTTGGGGTTATAATGTTGTAGTCTGTTGTTCAGCGCTGGTAACCCGGACGAATTCTTCGCCGTAAGAATTCGTCCGGGTTACCAGTGCTGGCGACAAATCGTATCTTCTGGTGTATTGCGCCCAATCACAGCAATCTCATTTCAGTACATTTTCATCCACACACCGATGTATGTACTTTCATAATTATGAAAATACAAAACTTAGTAATTAAAATGGATTTAAAATTTACTTAACTCATATATAACATTTTTAAATGTTTCAACTAGTTGAAAGAAATAAAAAAAAATCAAAATAATTTCATCAAAACTGTGGAATGATTACGTTTATTCAGAAAAAATATAAAACACATTCACTCATAATACATATACAACATTTAATTTCCACAACATAATACAAAAAATTACATCTATTTTTACATAGCATTTATAAAAAAAAAAAAAAAAAAAAAGATCTCAATAAAATAAAACTTATTTAGTGCAAACAAAAAAAAAAAAAAAAAAAAAATTAGACATCTCACTTGAAGTGGCAAAAGTTTCAACAACAATTTGGATACAATTTTATACAAATATAAACATGTACCATTCATGTGCAAAAGCATATCAAATTTGTTTAGACACAACACAAAATAAACATAGACAAAATACTGTTCATACATTACATGCAAAATGTATCTCTTTATCAACATTCATAACAGATAATGATTTTAAACATCTCAGTAACAACATATCATATAAGTAAATATCTATGAACATTTTCATGTGCATTTTATTTTGATCTTTCACTATATATAATAAATAAAATAATAAATATTAGAAGTAATTAACCACATTATTTGCATGTGAGTTTAAAAGTAAAATACTAAAACCTGAAGTACAATAACTTAATGTTAATTTTAAATTCAAGCTAACTGAACTAGCTGTTGATTTAGTAAAAATAATAAAAAAAAATGAAGATAATCTTTCAATTTTCAAATAGCATTTTAAAGGAATTCAGATATGATCTTGATAAACGGAAGTTTTTTTTTAAAAATTAACCCTTTGGCTTTTTTATCTGTATTATAAGAACATATACATGAATCAAAAGGCAAAATCTGTTTCCATATATAGTCTGTTCATAATATATTTGTACTTGCACATGTCATATATTTACTTTTTTTTTTTTTTTTTTTTTTTTAATATTTTACTTTTGTTTTTACTGAATACAAAAAAAAAAAAAAAAGTAAGAAATAAATTTACATATGGATGAGAGCAAAGATGAATTCTGTTATACTTTCTTGAAAATACTTGAAACATAACTGATTAATTTGAAGAATGATTCACTTCAAGTTTATTATTATTATTATTAATGTCAATATTCATGGGGAGATGAACCAAAATAAATTATTCTAACAATTGAAAAGCCTTAACATGGAGATGTGCAAAATGTAAAAACCTTTACTCATATTAAAACGGATTAATATAAATTAATAATGAAATAATAGAAACTTTTTTAAATAATATCCTTTTCAAAAAATTTAAAAAAAAGATACTTTAAACGATTAAAAACTGATGGTTTATCAAAATACCTTTAGAAACCAAAAAGGGTTAAAAACATGGATTATACAAAAACAAATTAACATTTAAATGAAAATAAGATATTTCGACAATTATTTAGATGCCTTTTTAACAGCTTAATTTCATACATCTGACACAAGATGTTATTACAAATATTGAAAAAAAACAAAAAACATTTGTAATTTTTTTTATATTAAACATTCTTCAAAACATTACATTTTTACTTTCTACGACACAATTATTTTTCATATAAATAAATCTTATATATATCTTCACATAAATAACAACAATAAGAAATTTTTTTAAAAATTAATAACCTAATATTTTTATACCAGAGAAAAGAGCAACGTTTTATATTTTAAAAATAAAATTATGAAGCTAAAAACTTAAGGAGGTAGGCTTTCATGTCCATAGTAATAAATATTGAGAAATATATCACAGTTTCACAATAGCTAAACTTTGTCACGTTAATTTGAAGATCAGCTAACAATTGTTAAATTGTGACATATAATAACTTATTTGGCTAGGAATGTCAAGATTTTTCCATTATAGACAACATTTAGAAGACTGCAATCAACTACTGATTTTATAGAACACTCACAAACATGCATATAGTTCACACATAAATATCAATGAGAATATCATAACAAATTCATCACATATGCCAACAAAAATATTTTTTTCTACTATAACAGAAGTTTTAATCATTAAAAATGAGTCTTATATTTTATACAATAAATTTTTTAATCAGACTTAAAACACATATTTACAATAAAATAGAAATTGAAACTGCAACTGAAAGAAACTCTTTGTTTTTTTGATTTATTAAAAATTTGTTCAAAATACATAAGAATATATATATATACTGCAATGTGAAATGATTATTAAAACTATCATAGTTTATTTTGTGAGTGTTAATATCATTATAAATGGAATCAAAATTATTCTTAAAAAAGAATTTATAAATGTTTTTCAATTTTATTGATATTTATCAAGATGAAATAAGGAATAGAAAACATGAAAATTAAGTATTTCTTTTAAGTAATATCAATGTTGGAAAATATAATTCTTTAATTAATTTTAAATAACTTTAAAAAAAATCATAAAAATCCTGAATTCTTAATGTCAATTTCATAAAATATAATAGTAATAATAATTTAACTTGTTTAAAATTAGATTTACTTACAGTTAAGCTTTTAAACCCTAACAAATTTGAAACTAATATATTTTTAAATAAAAATTCCAAACTGATTCAAAGTATTAGTATACTGGACTCACTTTAATCTCACATCTACAGGACAGAACACTTGCTGGATTACAGATAGTGTCTGTACTATAGAGGTTCAATAGAAAAATATTCACTGCAATGTACTATATCCGAGTTTTAATGAAAATTAAGCCAAAATTACAAAATCCTCCCCAGACGTCCTTCTGATATATGTTCCTCGTTTCAGATATCGGCCACACTGCCAGAATTATCCTGATCTTCACAGTGAATCCATCAATTCCAAGGGATTTTGGATGCCCCTAGTTTCTTGAACTTTTAGGCATGGGAAAAGGACAATACAAATCACAGTAAACTATCAATTAACTTACATCATAATAAATACCTACATACATACATTAAGTTGATGTGTTTGAGTAGTAACAAATTCGAGACAATTAATGAACTGAAGGTCGAAATAAGAACTGACACACGAGTGAAAAATTGGAGGAAAGATTCAAGTTTTAACAAAAAGAATGATTCATCACCAAATCAAGTGTGTCAGATTAGAGACGATCTACTGTAATAAGATATTGAATTACTTAGTTTCTTTTTAAAACTATCCATATAATTTTAGAAATCCCCTATCCAAATCGAAAAATAACATAAATATCAGATAACAAAAATGAAGGTTTTTAACTTACAATTAAAATAATTGACTTCTTTTTAAACACATTATTAAAAGTACAGTACATAAAATTTTATAGAACTAAAAATGATATCCAATATTTATTTTTATTATTATATTATATTGTAATCTATTTAAGCCACTCTTAAAAAATGTTAAAAAAGCTTAGGAAAATATACAACCGATTTTATTTATAAACAGATCATATTAATCAAAACAAGTTTTTCACTATTCACATCAAAGAAATTCATTTGTGCCCACATCCATCAAAAACAATCTTTTCAGAATAATATAATACATTTTTTTTTTTTAAATGTCTGTAAATTCTTTGAGAAAGTATAATGATAACAAGCATATACATAAATATCTTTAGCAACCTAAATAATGTACATAAAAATGTCAACAAAATAGTCCCTATTTAAATATGCAACATGACACATTTTTAATTTTAGGAAAATTGAAACATAGAATAATTTGCACATTGTTATCTCCACATAATTCTCACTGGCCTTTTTAAACTTGGATTTCTTGATTCAAACAGACTAACAAATTTGAAAAAGCTGAACTGTACACAAATAATCATTTGAAATTGCCTATAATTTATAATAATTGGTGAAAATTACAAAAATGCTTAACATAAAAATTTAAACCTATTTTTTTTTCAATAAAAAAAAATTAACCTTAAAAGATAGAAAACATTTTATTCTGCTTTGGATTTGATTTCTTTAAATATGAAATGAAATTTAATAATCTCAATTCAATACCCATGACAAAATTACAAATAACGGTTTTTTGTCTACTCATAAATGATTTCTAAAATACAACAATATTAGTACTTAAGAAATGTATAATTAGAAACTATAAAATTCAAGTATAATAATTTTATTATTTAAAATCTTTTATGACTTTTTAAAAATTTAATGGAAGATTCTTTTTATTTATTTTTAACCATACAATAGTTAAAATATATGACTAGCAAATATTTTTAGAAAACCTTACAACAGTGGAGAAAGATAAGTATGTTTTTCATTCTGTACTATTAGTATATTTATTTACAAATTTTATGTTGAATTGTACTGAAGGGTATTATATAAAATTGTAGGCCTAAAAAACTATATATAACGAATAAATTAAATACATTGAGGTATGATTTGAACTAAAAATTTGCTCAAAGCTTTTTTACCTTTTTCTTTGGCATAATAAAAATTTTTATTTTAAAATATACCATATTATACAGTTAATCCTGTGTCATTTAAACATAAATTTAAAAGAAATGTTAAAAAAAGAAAAAAAACATGTTTCTGAAGAAAACGAGTCAATCAAACAACCTGAGAGTTTTGTGCAAAGATCCAAGTAAATTTTGTGATTTGTTTCATTTTAATTTAACTTTGATATTGTTTAGAAACATTTCATTTTTTTTATACTTTGCAATAATTTAATAGTAGATAAAAAAAATGTCAACATACTTCATATAACAACTTTTCAAAAAATTGTTTCATAACTCATATATATATATATATATACTTATATATACATAGTTAAAAGGAGTATTTTTATTTTATTTTAATAATAAAAAATCATGGAAAGTTTGTAGGTATAAATTGAACATAAAAAAGTCATAAAACATTATAATTCAATATTAATTGCCTTATTATCCAGATACACAAGTATTTCATACAACATTTCTAGTCATCTGTGCGATATGTTTGATATTTATATTCAAGGCTTTCAAGTTCACCGTGAATTATATTATCCTGTAAGAGAAAAAGTGATGAAATTCAGAAAACATTAATGAGAAATAAAATATATACATTTTTTACAAAATTGCATAGTACATAAAAACACTTAAAAGTTAACCAAAAACTATCTTTAGTTAACTATGTATTTTTATAATAATGTAAGATTATAATGTAATGTAAGAAATTTCTTTATGGTTAAAAAGGGTTCTCTTTTTTTAAAATCTGATAGACTATTTATAATAGGATGAAAAAATACCAGCAAACACAATTATTAATTTTAAGTTATTTGAAAAAAAAAATTCAATATGACAATTAAATATCTGAATAAATTTTACATTTTTTTTTATAATTTTTATGTGTTTAATTTTTTTATACATAATTTAGAAAATTTAATCATAGATGATGTATCTTTATTTTATATGGCATTTCATAACATTTTTAAAATTTATTTGGGCTGGACTATGGGGCCTGACCTCGGGTGCTCTATACCACAGGTTTCGGGTTCAAAGTCCTGACAGTGCCATGGATGTGTGTAGCGGTTGGGAATCCATTTTAAACTGTAGGTGCCAGTTTAATATGACCATAGAGCAACAAACCAGGGTCTAGGGCTAGCAAACCTATCCCATAAAAAAAATATCCTCGTGTTTCGAAATTTACCAGTAGACAAAGGCCTTGGCCCACCATGGGCTGTTAAGCTAAATATGATGATAAATCACCTATAATTATTAAGTTATACTTTTTAGCCAGTCTTGCACCAATGCATGTAAGAGATTTTATTTAAAAGGAGGAAAAAAAAATTTCTGATATTATTTGTCCTATAAATTGATGACATAAGGAAAATGGATAAAAATTAAATTGAACTTACATCTTCACTAATCACAGGTATGCTCAAAGCTCTGTCAATTATTTTAATAGCAGCAGAATAATCTCCTTCTCCTATATAAGTCTATATATAGATTAAAAAAAATTGATTCACATGAAAGTTTATGAAAAAAAAATTCATATTATTATCACTTTATAATGGTATTTCTTAATCAAAAATTATAACATTATATAATACATTTCATTTAAGTAAGTGATTTTCTAACCACCTAATTGTTTTTTAAAAATGAAGCTATATGTTATAATCTTCAGCTAAGTTGTATTTGTGATATATTAGTGGTGGTTTCTTACACAAATTAGACTACAAAAACACAGTTTTCATAACTTTTATTCAATTAATGCATATATTGAAAACAGCAATACTATTTATTCTCTCCAAGCAAAAATAAATGACTTTAACCATCAAGTGAACAAGTTACTCGATTTTAAGAAAGAAATTAGTAATTTTACCTTTCATTACAGAAGTAAAGTAAAAAAAATTATGATGAGCAAAAGCAAAGTTAAAGAGTGTAGAAACAAATATCGCACTAGTAAAATAAATATTTTTTCAATGATTTCCTTTTTTTATTTTGTTTATATTTATATGTTTTTGATATTTTACTTTTAGTGTTATACAGTTTTTTACAATGTGCTTTTAGCATCATTATTATTATATAATCTATGTTTATATGCAAGAATAATAGTAAATGCAAAAATAATAACTCATGTTTCAATTTTTCACTCCAAAAAATGTCTATAGTAGGTCTAAATCTAATATGGGTGTATATATAATTTTATATGTGGCCCACAGAGTTCTGATGCATTTCCAAAGTGGCCGCAAGATCATTTGGGTGGATGCCCCTGCATTAGCACATTAATCAAATCTTATATTACATATTTAGAGGAATGGTCTCAAAAATTTTTACTCATTATAGGTTTTTCAAAACCACACTAATTAAGGGATTACTGTACAGCAAATTAATCTCTGATGATAGAGTTATGCTTAAATAGTAATATAGAAAATTTGAAAAAAAAAAAATTGTTTCAAAATTAATAGTGAATGCTAAAAAAAAATAAAGTCAAATAAATAAATCAGTAGTGGTACATACATAGCAGTTTAAAAAACTATACTTATGTGTGAATTTTATAATCTCAATAATCTGTAATCACTTAACATCATTTAATCCTAAAAAATTAAAGTAGTAGAGATAAATAGTAGGGGAAAAAATAGTAGGGATAAATGTAACATGTAAAACTTAACATTTATTAATTGAAAATACATTTTTTTTTCCAACACAAATTAAGAATATAAAACTGTTACAAAATTTCAATACTAATTAACAGGTATTTATATTTTAAAATTCATTAACAGGATAATATGGCTAAATATTATGACAGAACTATTATTAAGAAGTTACTATGTTTTTGTTATTATAAGGAAGTAATGTTGATTACTATGTTTTATAACATTATAAGGAATGGATTTTTTTTCTTAATTTCTTAAAATTGGAAGAATTTATCTTAATTGAAAAATTTGCTATAATCTATCAAAAGCATTAACATATATGCATATTCTACTTTTTAAATTTATATCTACATCACCAATGACATAATTAGTGTGGATATGAAACCAAAAACAGTACAAACTATTAATCTGCATTTTAATGATTATATTTTTAAATTTACTTTATACATGTTTAAAAAAACAAGGGTAATACTGTACTTACTTTAGCTAAATATAACAAGTTTTCTTTCCATTCTGGTTTCAGTTTTTCTGCCTAAAATGGAAATATAAATGTAAAATAAGAAATATCAAATATCAATCAAATGTAAAATAAGAAATATTTCGAAGCATATAAAAAAAAAGTAAAGTGCATTTAAACTTTTTCTTTAACATTAAGTACATTTAAAACATAAAAATTATGTTTAAATGTACTTTACTTTCTTTATATGCCCCATTTTATTAAAAATTACATATTATATAAAACATGTTATTGTTAAACATAACAGTTATATATTTTTTTTCTTATGTTGTTTATTCTTCTGCTACTAAAGTGCTGTCAATTAATTTTCTGCTAAAAACATTTTTATATGGTGAATGTATAGAATTATAAAATTGGATTTTTTTAAGCATCTGGAGGGGGGATTAAAGACCATATGAATCTGATTGAATAAGACCATATGAATCTGATTGAATTTATAATAAAAATGTAAATAACTTAATAATTAAATAGTATTCATTTTTTTAAAAAATATAATACAAACTTATACTATTATTAATTTAATGTCAACATATAAGGCCATTGAAGATGAATGGCCTATAATCTGCACTAAAAAAATTCTAATGTTATGAAATGCTACACATAAATTTGCAATGTTTTTGAATGTAACCATTCAATATATAATTTAAAGAAAATTTTTATCATAGCTAAGACTTACACCTAAGTCTTTTTATACTTGTTTTTTTGCAAAACAAGTTACTATAATTGCTAATAAAATACTTTTTTCTTTAACTAAGTATATTTATAGTAACAATATTTTATTCAAATAAAATATACCAGCTAATTTAAATTGAAATTATATAAATAATATTGAAATTTATTCTTTATTACTTTTAAGCAAATTAAAAGCGTTTTTGATAACATATATATATTGCAAGTATAAAAATTTGATTTTCATAAAATTACCTCTACTAAGTGTCCCCTAGCTTCAATTAAAGTAGCCTCTGGTGGTGAAGAAAATAAAGTTGCAGCTAATTTTCTTTCAAGCCATGACAACATAGCTACCTAGAATTAAAATATAATTCATATACAATATTATTACAAAAAAATAAACAATATTAATCTTAAATTGTAAAATATAATAGTATAAAACTTGTCATCATAAAAATGAATTAGTTATGCATTTCAAAATTTATGTGCTTCTGTCGCACAAGCAACTAAATACTATATATAGTAACCACTCTTTAATTCAGCATGTTCAGGATTATCTTAAAGTGATAATGCCCATGTCCCATTAGCAATTTTGACGAATTATTGAGCATCAACATAGTTTTAGTAGGGTTTCCAAAGATAAACCATACTAGATAAAAATTTAAATGATTAAGACAGAGAGGCAAACTCATAGTCTGCCTTGAACATCTTCCGGTCCATGAGATTTATCACACTTTTACAAAATACATTTTATAAAAGTAGTGAAAACCAATGTATTAAAAAAAAACATTTGTGCATTTATATACTCAAAAATTAACTGTCAAAATTATGAGAAAAATTAACTTTTATTTTAAAATAATATTTTTGCAAATATATGACAGATATCGTCTGTTATATTTAGGATTTCCTAGAATAATTAAATTATATTCTGCAAACTCATGATGCATGCATGTCTTAGAACATTTAATATAACACATTGCAATATGAGTATAAAAATGTCTATAGTTGGTCTATTGTATATAGATAGATTACTAAAGGTCATTTTTCCAATCATTATGGATATAGTTAATCTACAAATTTTTCAAACTTTAATAAAAATTACAATTGAATTATTTAAAATAATCCGTTAACAGTAAAAACAAATCGTACAAATCAATTTACTGTTTAACAATAAAAAGAAATCGCTTTGATGCAATTTTAAAAAATTCATACATAAATAAACAACTACTATTTTTTTTTCTGAAAATATTAAAAATTTTAATTAATTTGAAATGAAAATTTTTTTTAATAAATTTAAATTTCAGCAAATAAAATAAAATCTCTAAAAGTAAAAGAAAAATACTACCTCATAACACCAACGACCAAGCATGTAATGTAATGATGGATCTTCAGGTTTTAATGCAATAGCTTTATCAACATGTTCCTATAAAGAAATTTTAATAATAAGGCATTAATTATATTGGAAATACAAAACTCATTGATTCTTATACCTAGGAAAAAATTTTCTAATTAAAAGATTTTATTAAATTTTGCTAAAAATTGCTAGAAATATATTTTTTTTAATAGATAGGATAAATTAGACATTTAAAATTAAGAATGCAATAATTTTATAAGAGAAAATAAGTATATAAATGTATGGGGAAATTAATAAAGTTAGGTTTTGTATGAATCATGAATTTTAATTGAAGAGTTCAACAATAAATTTATGATTCTATAAATTCTCAATCATTTTATTTGCTTTAATTAATTCTTATAATGAATTTGAGATATTTTTTGTAAAAGAAATAAAAATAAAAAAAAATTTAATTAATTTTTTAAAAATAATTAGAATTATAATATCTACGAAACATTTCAAAATAATTTATTTGATTATCTCGAATTTTTTAGAATTTCCTTAAAAACAACTTATATTGTATAACAACAAAGTAACCATATTATACAGTAATATAAGAGAGGAGACAACTAAAAAGTAATTTACTAAGTCATTATTAAGCATTTTTCTACACATATGTATTAAATTAGATATATAAATAAATTTCTAAAACTTTGCCAAAATGAAAACAAATAATAAAAAATAAGGAAATGAAACACATAATTCATAACTATCAATAGACAAAAAAAAGTAATAAGAAACAGTGGAAATAACTAAGGATTTGTCAGATATATGTAAATCTTATATTTTATTAAGAATGATCAAGGTTTTGGTTTTTGGTTTTGTCGCTCTACGGTCATCTTGTGCACTCTTTTGGGCTTTAGGTCGGGACCTACAGTTTAACGTGGATTCCGAACCACCAACAAACATCCATGTCACCGCCAGGATTCGAACCTGAAGCCTGGGATACCAAAGACCAGAGCGCTAGCCAATTGGCCACCGAACGATCAAGGAGAACAAGCTTCAAAGCTCACAAGCAAGCAGGTGCAATTATCAATTATCAGATAGAAAAAACAGAATTAAATTTTTAGCTCTGTTTAGACAATGTTCACTATAACACAACAGAATGACTACGAGATATTATAAATATAAGCCTTAAGATGTTTTGTATTCTTTAACTTAGTGATAACAATAAAATAAATTGTAAATAAAAACTATTAATAATATAAGAGAAATGCATTAAAGAACAAAAAAAGTTATGCTTTCTTCATTGAATCTCAGAATTAAAGCTTAGTTGTTAATACAAGTATTTTAAAATCTATTAATAATTTAATCACTTGCTCATAAAAAAATATAAAGTCATGCCTTCCCCTTTATATACATTTTTAAGAAGTAGCTCAACCACTATCCTTATTGTTATCAGTAACAATAAAGATATTATTATTGATAACAATTATCTTCCTAAATTCAAATAAATTTTTAAAATAAATATTAAATCAAATTGAAATCAAAATATTTTTTGCATATTTAAATATCATTCAGGTATAATTATGATTTTGCAACAGATCTGTTATATATATAAAGGAATAATATATAATATTATAATATAAGGAAAATAATATATATATAAAGGAAAATTGAAGTACTGAGAAGGAATCAACCTTAATTTCAACAATTTAGCATCAAAGAAGAAAAAAAAAAATTTTCAACTTGGCAAAGAAAAACATTTGGAATAAAATTATATTTAATATTAGAAAATTTATAAAGATGTAGCCAGCTTTAGGGGCCTGATGGCTGAGTGACTAGCACTCTGGTGCTCGATACCACAGGTTTCAGATTTAAGTCCCGGAGGTGCCATGGACATGTTTGTAGTGGCTCAGAACCTACTTTAAACTGGTTTAGGTTCTGGACTACTATGACTGTAAGACCATTTCACATAGGGCTGACAACCGTATCACATAAAAAGAAAAAGATATCCTATCTAGAAATCTGCCAGCAAGCAGATGACATTGGCTCACCATTGGGTTGTTGCACCATTGATGATGATGAGCTAGCTTTAGAATCACAGAAAATTTAAATCTGTTAAGAAATTTGTCACGTGTAAATTAATTTTGATATTCCTAATTTAAATTATAATAATGGTGCAATATTTTCTTACCTTGAAAGCATGTCCATTCATAATTTTTTCTTGAGTTCCAACAAAATCCCCAAGACATCCCACTGTTATAGCACACCACTTGTGAACTTCAGGATTGTTTTTTTCAATTTCATAAGCTTTTCTGGCATATTCATATGCTATGCAAGACACATTTATTTTTAATATAAAATGTTCATAATTTGACAAATAAAAAAAATAATAATATCAACAATAAAGTTTAAGATTTATTAAAACTTTAAAGATATTCTTGTAGATACAGATAAAATAGGTGATCTAAAAGTCAGAATGAACATTAACAAATAATAATTCAAAAACTAATAATAAAAAGATGCACATAAATGAAGCAGGACTATTTTATTTCAAATAATAAAAAATTAAATTTAAAATAGTTTATTTTTAGTCCATTTGAAGACACTATCATTTGAACAACAACACATTAAATAACATAATATGGCAAGCACATTAATATGTAATAATTATTGAATACATTATTCAACATTCAGCAGCATAGTTGGTGAACAAGGGAATGTTTTTGGTTCATTATTACCAATGACAATTTTTTTAAGGTACATTTTTAATTCAGGTATCTCTAGAACTAAAAGTTATAAAGTATGAAACCAGGAGAACTGGATGACCTTACATTAGTAAAACTGACAGAAGACAAACACAGTTCTTCCTGAATGTTAACCATGGAAGTTAATTGCATGTATATCAATATGCAGATACTTAATGAGAGGGTACAATTTCCATGTTAGAAACTGCCTACAGGAAGATAAGGAACATCATCTATCTGAACAATCTGGAGCTAAAGTTGCTCTTTTAACAGTCTAACGGCAAAAAACAAACTACTCTAATATTAATTTTTTTATTATTTGAAAAACCCTACTTTATTTTCATACTTTCAGTATAATTTTTTTATTAAGTTATTATTTTATTAGTTTATTACAACTTTTGCTTCACGTTATATTGAATAAACTTTTACCTTCAAAAGCAAGTTCTTTTCTCTTCTCCATTTCATTTCGATTCTGAAGTACAATTCCAAATAGGTGAATAGCTTTTGCAAATCTCCATAAGAAATCAGCATTTCCTATGAACTGCAAGTAAAAGAATAATTGTTACATCATGAAATATTTTTAATTATATAATGAATAATTTCATGAGTTTTACTAAATATAATTAAAACATTTGATACTACAGATTTGGTAATCACAATAAGTAAGATAAAAGGATGTTTTAAATAATTATTAATGAAAACATAATCTTATAAGCCCATTTTAACTTGAAGGAAACAACTGAAAATCTGATTGGTAAATTTATAAAAAAATTTTTTACCTTTTCTTTCATGGAACATAGACGATTATAAACATATTCTCTATCAGAAGTATCTGAGTCCAAAAGTAAATCTAGTTCATCAAGTAAAGCATCTAAATTTGAATCCACATGTAGGTCTTCCTGAGAGCCATTAATACTGGCCCAGACTTCAGTAACATCTTCTCTGAAATAATAATAATGATTTTCAATGGTTATTATATTAAAAAAATATTTAAAAAACATCAGGAAACAAACTACTTGAAAAACATTAACAAATCTTCGAGGGGAAAAAAAGTTATTCTATTCAGAAACACTATTTTAATCTAAATGTTTAAAAATGCTTTTTTATACGTGCATATAAATTAGAATGATAAATAATTTTTAAAAATCTTATTAACTCAATAATGAGCTTAAAGATACAGTCTCATTTAATTAAATCTTCATTGATTAGTAATTTTAAGAGTGCATAAAGTAAATTAATATTAAATAAAATATTTTTAAATATAATATCTTCCAAATAGTATACATAAAATTTGAAAGTGTATATGTCATCAGTTACTTTACTTTTGACATAATAAAATTATGTAAGGAAACAATTATCTTACCCACTACAAATGAATATATTTTAAAATAATGAAAATAAGAAACCTAAAAAATATAAACACATATAATAATGTGAAATGCATTGTATATATATATATATATAGTAAATTAGAGTTCAATCATGTTTCTTATGCTATTCAAAACCAGGAAGCTATTAAATATTTTAATTCTACATAGTTTAGAGGACAAGGACTTTAATTTTAACTCATTCCATGATGACTAACTACCGTTTATGAGCAGCGTAAGTAGATTTTGCCACAAAAATTATTATTATTATAATCATTATTTTACAAACGTCAATAGAGTGAACTTCAATCAATAGAGAATAAGAAATTTCTGCCTGAAAAATATGGCATGTTTATGAACAACTCTTTAGTGTATTTATGGATGATTTTTTTCAATATCAATCATAATTCTATGTTCTCTAAAAAATTAGTAATAAGTATTTGTTTAGGAAATAACTGGATGGGGCAGGTTAGGATAATCCCAAAGTACCCTATGGTACACTAATAAAACTATAATAAATATATTAGAACTATGCTTGTGTTTAAGCTGGTTTGTTGATTAGTTACAGATATGTTATAATAGATATATTCTAATGAAATTGGATGTATAAATTTATGCATACAAATTTAAATAATACTTAACAAAATTCTTTTAAATTTTAAAAGCTTGGTTTGTATTTAATACAATCCATATGGCAATCATTCTTTTTTTTACATAAGATTATCAATTCTGATAATGTAAAGATTACAGTTTATTACAAAAAGGGATTGTTAAATTGTTTAAATAGTTAACACAACCAAATGAATAAAAGTCCATAAACAAATTGATAAATCATTGCACTATTGATTATTTCAAAAACATAAATTAAAAAGGAGAGAAAATTTGTTGACATACGTGTCAGTAAAATCAAAATATTCCTCATCAGGATCATCAAGAAATGATGCCGAACAAGAACTTTTTGATTTGTATGTCACGTGAACACTTTTCCTCTCTTAACTGTAACCAACCGTACTTCGGTTTAAGAACTGTACTTCCTTGTTAGTAGTTAGCCGCGCTAAGATGCGCTTTCTCTGTCTGTATGTCTGTCTGTAAATTTTTGTATCTTCTCGTCATTAATATGCTGAATAAAAGTATTTAAATAAAAGAATATTGGAATTAATCTGGCTGCTTCCCGCCTCTTTGGATATCTCTCTTCAATAATCCTGGAACTGGAATGGTAAGAGAAATTTTATATGAACCTTTCTAGTTTTATTTTGGAGGATTGTTTTGGTGAGGTAAAATTTGGCATCCCTGCCGGGATTGTAGTCAGTTAATATTTAGATGAGATACTTTTAATTTTGAAATGGCGAGTGACGAAAATAGTAAAGAGAAATTATATTTGTTAAAAAAGAAACGGAGTGTTTCTAGAACATCCGTTACAAAAATTCTAACAAAATTAGAATCGGAACTATCAAACATTGAAGAAATAGATATTGATAAATTAGAAGAATTAGTTGAAATGCTAACTACTAAACATGACTCGTTGAAAGAGATAGATAACAAATTAGAACCTCTTTACGAAGTAGAAGATATTGAAACTGAAATTGAAAATACAGACGAATATGATGAAAAAGTTGCCCTGTGGAAATTTCGTGCAAATAAAAAAAATTCGCTTGTTAAAAAAAGAATTGAGTGAAAATAAATGCGAAACACGTTCCGAACAAAATAAAGAATTAAATGAGTCGAAACAAGTGGATAGTGTAAGAGTAAAATTGCCGAAATTAAATATTTCAAAATTTTATGGTGATATCAATCAATGGCTAACGTTTTGGAATAGTTTTGAATCTGCCATTCACAATAATGATTTATTAAATAAAGTAGATAAATTTAATTACCTTAAAGCACATTTAGGTGGTACTGCTTTAAATACTGTAGAAGGTTTTTCTATTTCTGCTTCTACATATGATTCGGCAATTAATTTATTAAAAGAAAGATTTGCAAGAAATGATCTATTGATACATACTCATATGAATAATATTTTAAACATAAAATCATTGAGAAATTCCAACGATATTTGTTCTTTTAGAAAATTCTATGACAAAATTCTAACAGAATTAAGAAGTTTGGAAAGTTTAGATTTGAAAACAGAAAATTATTCCGCAGTTCTCTGCCCAATAATTCTAAAAGCCCTTCCTCAAGATATTCTTATAGAATATAATAAAACTGAGAATGAAAATGCTTATAATAATATCGAAGAACTACTGAAGTTTTTAGCTTTGACCTTGAGATCGAGAGAACGCGCAGCAGTCATGATGAGCAATAATTTCGCAAACACTTCTGATTTTCGACCTCGGCCCTTTTCGCCTCTCGATAAAGTAAACAACCGCGGCTCAAGAAGTAATAAATTAGGCTGGGAAAGAATTCCTTCAGTAGCAGAATTAGTTTCGACTAATGTTAAAGAAAGAAATAAAAATATAACAAATTGCGTTTTTTGTGAGTCATCGGATCATCCTAGTTCTACTTGTGAATACGCAATAAATTTGTCTATTGAAGAAAGAAAAAATATTTTGATGAAAAAGGAGCTTGTTTTAAATGTCTTGAAACTAAAAAACATATTTCTCGATTTTGTAAGAGTAATGTAATTTGTTCCCACTGTTCAGGAAAACATTCTTCGATCATGTGCTTTTCAAAATTTAAACAGAAACAAATTAATAAAAATGAATCTTCAGAAACTACTGTTCTTACCAATCAGTCATCTTTGAATGAAGTTTATTTACAAACATTAGTAGTTCGAATCCAGAAAAAAACTTAGAACATTATATTCGGGTAATTATTGATACTGGATCACAAAGAAGTTATATATCAAAATTTGCTGCTGAAAATATGGGTTTTGATATAAAAGGAGAAGAATTGATTACTCATGGGCTATTTGGAGGAACAGAAATTACTGAACGCCATAACCGTTATATGATACAATTAAGTAGTTTAGATAAAATGAATAATATCAAAATAGAAGTAATGGATCAAAACAAAATTTGTGCATCAATTCCAAAAATTAGAAGTTCAGACTGTATAAATGATTTAAAAGATAAAAGAATATTTTTGAGTGACATTTCGCCTAAAAGCAAAATTTGCTTGCATGAACAAAATACTAATGAGATTCATGTTTTATTGGGGGCAGATGTTGCAGGAAAGTTATTTACAGGAAAAGTGGAACATCTTCCATGTGGATTAGTAGCTGTTCAGACAATTCTGGGATGGACAGTAATGGGAAAAATTTCTGATGCTAAGTTAGATAGTTCTCTTCTTGTTCTGTCATTACACATAAATGATGCTAAAATTACAGACTTATGGAATTTAGATTCGTTGGGTATTTTAGATCCTAGCGAAAAGCAATCGAAAGAAGAAATGCAGAAATTAGTTTGGGAACATTTCGAATCAACAGTTAGCAGAGAAAATGACGGAAGATATATAGTATCTCTTCCTTGGATAGATAGATGTCCTTCAATTCCTGATAATAAATATTTGGCTCAGAAACGTTTAAAAAATACTGTTAAAAATTTGAATGCAAACAACTGTTTAGTAGAGTATGAACAAGTGTTTAAAGAATGGGAAGAAGAAGATGTTATCGAAGAAATAGTACCTGATCCAAATTGTTATGAAGTCTCAAGTGTACACTATTTGCCGCATCGAGCTGTCATAAAAGAAAATTCTACTACCAAAATAAGACCAGTTTTTGATGGTTCAGCTCGTGTTAATAACTCTATATCTTTGAATGATTGTATTGAAAAAGGACCCAATCTCATTGAACTGATTCCAGCTGTTTTGAATCGATTTAGGTTGGGTAACATTGGTGTCACTGCAGATATTCGTCGAACAGTTTTACAAATATCTTTACATGAAAAGGACAGAGACTATTTACACTTCTTATGGTGGATAGAAGGTGATCCTGAAAAAGAAATTAGAAAATTATCTGAAATAACTTCATGGAAATTTGTACCTGGTCATCAAAATCCAGCTGACCTTCCCTCACGAGGTTGCAATGCCGAAGAATTAGTGAAATCTCAATGGTGGGAGGGACCTAGTTGGCTCTATCAATCTTTTGAAAAATGGCCTACTTCTGAAGTGTTTCCTGATTTAGAAGTTGTTAATTCAGAAAAAAAGAAAAGTTGTTATATCTGCATCTAATATCGAAACTGAAACTTTTGAATATTTTTTAAGAATTTCGTCTTACAAAAAGATCGTAAGAATTATGGGGTGGATACTTCGTTTCATCAACAATATTAAGAAAAGGGTAAATGAAAGAACTTTTTGTAACTTAAATGTTGAAGAATGTGATAAAGCGGAGAAAATAATTTTAAGAAAAGTTCAAAGAGAATGTTTTGAGAAAAACAGAAATCTTTCAATGCAGACCTATTTAGATCCAGATGATCTCCTTAGAGTAAAGACAAGAATTATACAAAGAAAAGATCAAGACAGTTTTCGATATCCAATTTTGCTACCATCAAAGCATCATATAGTAGACAAATTAATATTTGACAAGCATGTTGAACTTTGCCATGCAGGTATACAAGTCTTGATGTCTACGTTACGAGAAGAATATTGGATTATAAAAAGCAGAAAGACTATTCGTCAAGTCATTAGAAACTGTCTCCGATGCAAAAGATTTTCCATACATCCTCTTCAATCTATTAGTGCTCCACTCCCCGAAGATAGAATAAGAGAAGCTCAAGTATTCGAAGTCATTGGTGTAGATCTGTGTGGACCATTGTTTTTGAAAGACAACAAAAAATGTTGGATTGTCTTATTTACTTGTGCTATTTTTCGTGCTGTTCATTTAGAACTTGTAAGTTTTCTTTCTACAGATAGCTTCATATTAGCTTTAAGAAGATTTATCTCTCGTAGAGGAAGACCTTGTACAATATATTCTGATAATGGTACAAATTTAGTTGGTACATCTAATGAACTGAAATCTGTTAATTGGGAAAAAATAGAAGAATTTGCTGCCATTAAGAAGATTAATTGGAAATTAAATCCGCCATCAGCTCCATGGTGGGGTGGATTTTGGGAAAGACTTATTGGTATGTTAAAAGGAATAATGAGAAAAATCTTGGGTAAAGCTAGTCTGCATTATGAAGAAATGCATACTGTTATATGCGAAGCAGAAAGCATAATTAATTCAAGACCATTAACATATCTGTCTGAAGACATAGAAGATCTTATTGCACTTACACCAGCAATGTTCATTCAAGAAATAAAAGAAGTTGGAATGCCGGATTTAGATCAGATGGATTCTAAAAGAATGAATAAACGATTTATGTATAGACAAAGACTTCGTGAAGATCTCAGAAGGCGATTTCGAAATGAATACCTTGGTCAACTAAAAGAATTTTCCAAACTCCAGGAAGAAGCAAAAATTAAGGAAGGTGATATCGTCTTGATTGGTGATAGCAACATGAAAAGACTAAATTGGCCTTTAGCAAAAGTAGTGAAACTTTTTCCTGGTAAAGACAATAAAGTTCGAGTTGTTGAATTGAAAACCAAGAATGGGTGTTTCATAAGACCTATACAGCGCTTATATTCATTAGAAATTAGACAAGATGAAAGGTGTGCCTTGCAGAGTAGGACTCCACCATCTGACTCCTTCCGCAACAAGTGCCCCGACACTGATGATTCCACATCAGATCCAGTGACTGTCATCGAATCCAGTGATTGTCCACAATCTATTGACTGTCAACCATATGACAGGTGTGATAATAGTGATACTTATCAGACATCCCGTTGTGGAAGAATCCTAAGATCTCCTAAGCGACTGGACTTATGATTTTGAGTTTCATTATTCTCTTGAAACTCAAAGGTGGGAGAATGTCGAAAATGATGCCGAACAAGAACTTTTTGATTTGTATGTCACGTGAACACTTTTCCTCTCTTAACTGTAACCAACCGTACTTCGGTTTAAGAACTGTACTTCCTTGTTAGTAGTTAGCCGCGCTAAGATGCGCTTTCTCTGTCTGTATGTCTGTCTGTAAATTTTTGTATCTTCTCGTCATTAATATGCTGAATAAAAGTAATTTTAAAGAATATTGGAATTAATTGGCTGCTTCCCGCCTTTTGGATATCTCTCTTCTTAATAATCCTGGAACTGGAATGGTAAGAGAAATTTTATATGAACCTTTCTAGTTTTATTTTGGAGGATTGTTTTGGTGAGGTAAAAAAGAAAGTAAGGAAAATGTAAATCATCAGTGATGGAAACGTAACAAGAAATTTATGATCAGTAAATATGCGTTGAAGTAAAATATCTAAAAAGCGATAAGTGAGCAGGAAATTATGGTGGTTTGAGGCTTCGATTCCATTTAGAAGTAGAGAAAGGATACTTGTATTTTCCATTCAATTGCGTAAATATAGTTTGTGCCTTGATGAGAGGGTTTTCGTGAGTAGCAATGGTATTGAAGAAATTTCTAGAAAGTTTAGTAATATAGTTGTCAATAGAATCAATTTTTAAATCTTGATGAATTGTAGAGTTGCGGACAAACCAGGGTGCACCAGTGATAATACGAAGAAGTTTGTTTTGAATAATTTGTACAGATTTCTTGTTAGATTGTGCAGCTAGACCCCAGATTGGGGCAGCATAGGTAAGGATAGGCCTAAGAACTTGTTTGTAGAGAAGAAGTTTGTTTGACAAAGTTAATTTAGAAAATTTATTAATGAGTGGTAGAGTGAGATAAAATTTTTTCCAACATTTTCTTTGATTTTTTGAATATGAGCTCGAAACGTAAGTTTATTGTCTATAATTAAGCCGAGATATTTAATATTAGTTGCCCATTCAATTTGTTGATAAAAAAGGGAGAGTTTAATATATGGTTGTCTGGCGTGTCCTTTTCGGAAAATGATAGCTTGAGATTTAGAGACATTAATTGCGATGCGCCATTTAGTTAGCCAATCCTCTAGTATATTCAGAAAATTTTGAAGAGTATTGAGGACATAAAGAATAGAAGCACCTTCAATCGTCAGCAAATAGGCAAGTGGAAATGTTAGTGCACTGAGGAAAGTCGTAGGTAAAGATATTGTAGAGAATAGGACTTAGCACGCTTCCTTGAGGTGTATCAGCACAAATACGACCGATTGTGGAGAATTCATTATGAAGTCGAACTTGAAAGGTTCTATTTTTAAGATAATTTGTAATGATAAGTGTGATCCAAGTTGGAAATTGAAGTTTGATCATTTTGTAGATCAGTCCATTGTGCCACAATCGATCGAAAGCTTTTTTGACATCTAGAAAGACACCTCCTGTAAAAAAATTTATAGTTATATCCTTCAGTGATGATATTGGTGACACGTAGAAGTTGATGGCAAGTTGAGTGATGTTGACGGAATCCAAATTGTTCTGCTGGAATTATGGAATTTTTATCGCAAAAAGAAAAATATGTTTCACTAAGAGTTTTTCGTAAAGTTTTCCTACACAGCTAAGGAGACTGATGGAGATTTTCCTGGAAATAGGAAACTGCTGCAATTTTTCTTGATGTGGCCAAGGCTTTTGATAGAGTCTGGGTTAATGCATTGATTTACAAACTCATTTCTTATCATTTCTCTCCTTATTTGATTCAAGTAATTCGTAACTATCTTTCAGACAGACACTTTGTTGTCTCAGTAGGGAATACTGATTCCTCAATTCGTAATATTCATGCTGGTGTGCCCCAGGCCTCTATTCTAGCTCCTTTCCTCTATAATATCTTTATCAACGATATTCCGAAAAAGAACAATATCAAAATAGCCTGTATGCTCACGACATTGCAATCTTAACGCAAAGCCGAAAAAATTTGCACTATCCAGGAAAATTTGCAAAATTATATTATTGATTTAGAAAAATGGCTCATTAACTGGAAGATAAAATTAAATCTAGACAAGACTGAAGCAGTTCTTTTCTTTTGCAAAAAAATCTTAAAACCCTCCTAATATTAAAATATATAATAATTATATCACTGGTCTAAAGAAACTAAGTACTTAGGAATTATTCTTGATAGTAAACTTAACTACAGATAGCATATCTACAACCTTAGAAATAAATTGAATACTCATTTTAGAATTCTCTATCCTTTAATCAAGAAATTCAGCTTAATCTTAATCTCAAAATACTAATATATCTCTCTTATCTTCGTCCAGTATTAGCTTATGCAAGCCCAGTTTGGGGTTCTGTTGCACGTACTAGTTTTGAAATTATTTAAAGGCTTGAGAATAAAACTCTTAGAATGTTAGTGAATTCACCCTGGTACTTTCGTAATGACGATATTCGACGCGCTCTCTCGAATCCAAGTTTAAGACAATTTGTTCATAAAATTTCTACTAAATTCTATAATGATATGCAAAACATCAATAATCCTGTTTTAAATATTCTACAAAATTACGATTATGATATTTCTTCCCGCAAACATAGCCAAAGCCCTCGCACTGTTCTAAATATTTTAAATTAATTCCTTATCCTGACGACTGATTTATTACCTACAACTGTCTAGATCAGGGGTCTCCAAACTACGGCCCGCCAGTGTCATCAATTCGGCCCGCGACAGCGAATAGCTTATTGTTGCTGTAATAAGTTGGATAAAAAAAACACAGAATGATAATAACTCGGTTTTACTGACTTGCTAGGTGAAGCTTAATGACAAGCATAATACGCGGAAAATTTAACTTCAGCATAACAAGTAACAAATAATTGAAATGAATCCCACTAACATTATAAACTAGTGAACACCCCGCGGTTAACCTCGGTAGTTATGTTGGGGTAAAGAGTATTGCATATGTATGTATATCGATGTTTGGAATGCATATATCCTGAAAATCCTTCAAGAACGGAAAAGCTAAATTAACTAGCGCCATCTGTTAGAGATAAAGGATATTACCAACCTATTTCCGCTTATGACCACTAGATGTCGTCAAGTGTCACGGTCATATCGATATAAGTTCTAGTAATTGAACCAGCGAATTTAGCAAACGGAGGCTCGCTCAGAGCGCGTACTCGGCGACAAGCTTAGAAATTATAGATCATGTCAGAAAAATTAAAACGGTTTTGGCCGTTGGTACTTACTGGATTAAACAGTATGGCCCTAAGGCTGGAAAGTTTGGAGACCCCTGGTCTAGAAGAAAAAAGTTCGCATTCCTCCTAAGCTATTTTTTCTACTAATTTCACCTTTGCTCATTCTGTTTTATTTATTTATTTTTTAATACATGCAATTGATTTCATCAACATACACTTTTGAAATTTTTGTTATTTTTCATTTTATAATTTTATTAAATAAATAATTCTTTTTTTAAAAAAAAGGGCATTTAATTATTTATTTTTCTTATCAACTCAAAGAGCATGAGACCACCTCTATGTTTCAACATTTTTCAATGAAGAAGCTAGTGGCCGCTATGCGGCCAAGGATCTCCTTATTAATCTACTATAAGAGTATTGAAATGCTGCCAATTGCCTTACATTAACATTCAAAATTATTCCCTTGTAAAAATTATATATTATTTTTTCGTATTGTATTATAAATGTAAAAAACCAAACATAAACAGAAAAAAAAATGAAACGTTTTCTTCCAAAGTCATGCAAAATTTAAAAATTACATTAAGCATTTTTATTCTGGAAGCATTTTATCTTTCACTTAGTTCATGAACAGTAAAATATCGAAGATTATGCTCCATGCCAACTCTGTCTCCGGAATATATCCTCGAATTACCACCTCGACCGGTCGTCGTTTTTAAGCATAAAGCTTTGTACTCTGTGCCTATGGAGTAGAGAAAATTAATGAGGTGTCAAAATAATTTTCGGTTTCTACATTTAATCGGACAAATTCGCCTGAAAACTGTCCATTAATCGGATGAATTTCGTCACGTAGAATGTTTAGCGATTCTTACCAATCACTCCTTCATTTAATAAAAATTGGCAGAATTCTCAGTATTTTAGTAATGGAAGTTCCGTCTTGGGCTGCCATCTCTTGGTCGCAATCATCATTAGAATCATTTTCTGAAAAGGAAATGAAAGAGTTAAAATTATTTTTAGAATTAATAGTATTGCTAGAAGTAGGATTTGATTAGAATTTGAGGTAGTAGAACCGCTCGGTGATCTATATGTATGCCATTTAAGCTGCAGAAAGAAGCCATCATTATCTTTGCTTCCTTTTTGTTTCTTGCAATTTTCAAGCAGCTTTATTTTCCTTATAGCACTGAATACTATCTTCAAGCATATCAATCGTAGTCTTTTATCAATGAACTAATTGAAAATGTCATCCTGAATCTTCTTAAAAGTGTGTAAAATCAAAAGAAACTTGTCATCTCACAACTTGGAATTGATTGAAAAACTTTCTACAACTCATCAGCTACAATCTCACAGAAAGAGTTGCTGAGGGATTTTCCTGGAAACATGAAACTGCTGCAATTTTTCTTAATGGAGCCAAGGCTTTTGATAGAGTCTGGGTTAATGCATTGATTTACAAACTCATTTTTTACAATTTCTCTCCTTATTTGATTCAAGTAATTCGTAACTATCTGGCAGACAGACACTTTGTTGCCGCAGAAGGGAATATTGATTCCTCAATTCTTGATATTCATACTATTGACCCCCAAGGCTATATTCTTTCCTCTATAATATATTTATCAACGATATTCCGAAAAAAAAAAATATCAAATTTAGTTTGTATGTCGACGACACTGCAATCCTCACGCAAGGTTGGAAAACTTACACCATCCATAAAAATTACATTATTGATCTAGAAAAATGGTTCATCAACTGGAAGATAAAATTAAATATAGACTTTCACTTGCAAAAAAATCTATAACCCCCCTCCTCCCCCGCCCCTAATATTAAAATTTATAAATATATCTTCTTGTCTAAAGAAACTAAATACTAAGAAATTATATTTAGTAGTAAACTTAACTACAGATCGCATACCTACAATCTTAGAAATAAATTTAATATTCAAGTTAGAATTATCTATCCTTTAATCAGTAGAAACTCTGCTTTATCTATTAATCTTAAAATACTAATATATCTCTCTTATCCTTGTCCAGTATTAGCTTAAGCAAACCCAGATTGGGTTTCTATTGCACGTACTAATTTTGAAACCATAACAAAAGCTTGAGAACAAAGCACTTAGACGAATACACCATGTCCTTTTTAAGTTACGATTTTCTCCTTCCAATTTGCTTAGTCACTATTTCATTTACGCATTGAGCTCTCGATTATCCTCTACTCTGACTGATCCCCCCTCAACCGTCTAGACGAATACGCCCAGCTATTTTCCTCCTAATTTGATCTTGACTCATTGTGTGTTTTTTTTTTTTCTTTTTTCCTCGATTATATGCAAATGTTTTTATCAAACACCTGCACTCCGTTTAATTCTTTCATATTTATATTTCTTTAATTTCTTTTTCAAATTTGTGTTTCTAATTAATGTTAAATATTTAATTATGTAGTAGATGAAGTCGTTTTGTTTGTTAGTGCAGCTGGATCCTGGTGTGGTCAGGTCACAAGAACACTCATTTAACAAAACACATCACTTTAATTACAAGCGCACAAAGACGAGCACAAAACACTACAACGATTAATATACAACGGTAACACCTTTAAATACAAATATTGATATTTACATGGAAGGATTCCCCTTCTAGCTCTCGGGATGATAGATTGTTATTTTGCGCCAGTAGCGCCTTGCGTCCTTTCGGGCAGGATGTTCACTGCCAACTGAACGTTTTCTTCTATACGCCTCAAGGGGCGGTCTGATAGGCGATATATATTCTTCTTTGGGCTTTTAATTCTTTTTAACTCAATGGGAATGTGACCACTGTTCTGTTACAGCGTTTAGCAATGCAGGGGCTGGAGGTCGCTACGCTACTAAGAATCTCTGTATTAATCTACAACAGGGATCCACAAACTTTTCAGCCTTAGGGCCATACTGTTTACTCCAATAAGTACCAAAGGCCAAAACCGTTTTAATTTTTCCACCATTATCTATGATTTCTACACTAGTCGCCAAGTACGCGCTCTGAGTGAGCATACGCTTGCTAAATTCGCTGGTTCAGTTACTACAAATACTATTATGTGTATTGATACGACCGTGACACTTGAAGACATCTAGTGGTTAAACGCGGAAATAGGTAGGTATAATTACAGAGGGTAACAGCGGGATGTTCACTAATTTATAATGTTAGTGGGATTCATTTAAATTATTTATTAGTTGTTATGCTTAAGTTCATTTTCTGCGTATTATGTCGCTTTACCCAGCAAGTAAATAAAACCGAGTTATTATCATTCTGTGTTTTTTTTTATCCAACTTATTACAGCAACAATAAGCTATTCGCTTTCGCGGGCCGGATTTGGCCCGCGGGTCGTAGTTTGGAGACTGCTGATCTACAATATCAGCAACGGTGGTGATTTGGTCGAGGAAGATGTTGATCTTAATTACTACGATTTGGCATTCAGCCAGGGCAGCAGAAGCTTTTTGTTTGGTTGCAAGGTAGATTTCAGAATTCTCTTTGCAGGTGCGCATCTGACCAGTCAGGTTTGCCAGTAATTTCAGTTTTGGATAGAAGGGGCGGATCTCGTCCACTTGTTGAAGAATATAATTGTCAGTAGGAAACAGGACGGGGTAGGCGCTGTTGAATGGAATCAGGCATATTAATGTCATCGGAGTTCGGAGAGAGTTCAGTTGACTGATCATTCTCCATTATGAATGATACATTATCAGGAACTAGTGATCACTTTCCATAAGAGAACTAGTCCTGGAACTGGAGAACTAGTCCGGGTTTCTAAATAATTAGTTCCAAAAATTGCTCAGCTAGTATACCGAAAGATAATTTCTCGAATCGGTCTTTCCAGAAGAAGAATTGATAAGTAACTTGGCGGAAAGAGTACGTTGTTGTTGTTGCAATTAGGTATGGAGGTATTTATTAATGAGAATGGGGCAATCCTGAGCTCTGTTGTCATGGCAACAGAGGAAATCTTTATCCTTAGGAGCATCCTTCCTAAATGATGTTCATATCAAAATGATCTTAAAGAAGTGAAGAGGAGAATAATTTACAATATTCGGAGTTCTCTTCCATTCCGGTGGAGATCCCTAAGTCTTCTTCAGTTTCAATAGTGGAAGCAGTAGTAGTTTTCGGTAGTTTTCAACAGTGGAAATACTGAAAGACTAATTCACACAGCACTTATATTTGTTAATAGGACCAAACGTATATAGAATGACTGCAAAGGAAATTTGGAATGATATAGCACGAAATAGATTGTGCTACAATACGAGAAAATATTTAAAAGGAAAAACAATAATAACTAATAATAATAACTAATGAAAATATTAAAATAATAATAAAAAATGAAAATAATAAAAAAAAATAATAATAATAATAATAAAATAATAATAATAAATTTGTTCAATTATTAATATTCTTACTAATTTTTTGCTTAACCTCTGTTAAGCTATAAGCTAATAGCTGATATATTAAGATATTAAGCTAAAAATAGCTTAATATCTTAAGGTATAAATGAAAGCATTTTTAAAGAGATACTGTAAATAAATAATAGCTGTATGAAAATATATAATAATAATAAAAATGATAGTATTTTATTAAATTTTCTATATATTTTGAAAATATAAATTTTCCAGAGAAGGCAGTTTCTATTACAACAGAAAGCCAAGTATTTTAATGTTCACACATTTCCTAAGTGACCTCCTTCTTCGTACACGATGACATTTTGCATGGGGCAGATGGTGTATAGTACTGAAGCACGCATCATAACAAGATGAATCTGTTGAACCTGACATTTGATAGCATCTTTCAAATCACAAGCAGTTTGCCGATATATATATATATATATATATATATATATATATATTTAATTTTATGTTTTCTTTATTTCCAATGGCTGATTATGAACAATACAGCAAAAAAGGAACAACGAAAAAAAAAACATACAAGAACAACAAAATAATACAACAAAACATGCTGAAACACAGTTCATTAATCTAACAGTAATGCCAAGTTGCAGATCTTTTAGCCACTAAAAAGTGTTACCAGGTGCACCACGGGGATGAAGATCTGCGCACCCTGCCGATTAAATATATACACTTTAGATTTTAAGTATAATCAGAAATTCATTGGAGTGAGTTCGGGTGATCTTGACGGCCACAGAAAAGGGAAATGATTGGAGATAATTCCGTCACCAAACTGTTGAGTAAAGAAACATTAGACAGAAGACTTCCCAAATGGCGGAGTGTCATTTTGCAACCACATGACGTCAGATAGAGCATTTCTGTTGATGTTGTTGTTTCTTATCCCACTTGGCTTGCCCATACGTACTCATGATTGAAGGGGAGGGAAGCAGCTTCTGTTGTGATGGAGCACCCGTAGGCAGAAGTCTGACTTGGGCTCCATGACGCTCTTACAGTCATAGGAGACTGGAACCTACGGCTTAAAGTGGATTCCGAACCACTACAAACATCCATGGCACCGCCGGGATTCGAATCCGAAACCTGTGGCACCGAGCGCCAGAGCGCTAGACACTCGGCCATTCAGATCCCAAATTTGTGAATGCCAACGGCACGCGATGTTCCCAGGTGGTCAACCACCCAAGTACTGACCGTGCCCAATGATGCTTGACTTCGGTGATCTAACGAGAACCAGAGCATTTCTCTATGGGAATACGTAAAATCTAAAATGTATGAATTTAATCCGCAAACTGTATCTGATTTTAACGAGGCCATCAGATGTCAGATTCAACAGATTTCTTTTGCTATGGCATGCGTTTCAGTACTATACACCATCTGCTGCACACAAAAGGTCATAGTGCGGGGAAGAAGTCAGTGGAAAATTTGTGAAACACATAAAAATGTTTTGCTTTCTGTTGCCTCGCTGTCTTTATTGTTTGTTTTCACTGTTCTTTTTAGTCCGTCTAACGCCGGCGATTTTCGTGCTATTGGTACAATTCCTACGATGTTAATGATTTTTCACAATGCAGATCATATTCCAATTAAAAAGAAGTAGGTGTTGTCCCTTGAAATTTTCGAAATCGTATCGCTGTAACCGTAGCTTTTAGAGTTTAACTGTTGTTTTTAATATGATTCTTGAGATCATACCTCAAAATACCTTAAATCAAAATTTCATTCAGTTTCTGCTAACGGTATTACAGCTAGGGACTCATATGTTGAGAATTTTTTTTTTATAATTACCCGTCATTATTATTAATAGTATTTCACTTCTATCATCTTGGGGTTTTTTTTCCAAATTTTGTATTATCATCATTTACGTTCTTTTGAAGCTAACCTTTTTATTAAAATTTGTTGCACTCAATTTTTTTCTCCTTTTATTTCTTCTATTTTGATTTCCTCTCCAATTATTCTTTATTACCTTTTATTCTCTTTTAAACCTTTATTCCTTACTTAAAAATTTTAATAGTAATAATAATATAAAAAATATGTGTATATATATTCTCTCCTTTTCTATATCAATGGGCTTAAAGCTTAAGAAATTTCTCTCATTCACAAAGCAGGAAATAGAGGTTGCTATGCAACCAAAACTCTCTGTCAACCTGACAAATCGTCGTATACTCTAGGTTATAAACAGTTTTCTTTCCGTATATTAGCTTTCGCAACGTCCATATCTTTATTAATCATAAAAGATAATATTGTTTTTATTCTTTTAAAATGATATGGATTCAGCGTAACCTCTTATATCTACTATTAAATTTTATCATCAGTAAGATCATGACCAGTTATAATTTCTTCGAATCATTTCGGAGATATTATAAACCGACTCTCTGAAAACGGTAATGAAGAATTTTAATCAAATTTAAATGAAAATTGTAAAAGGATTAACATATCGTTAGTAATAACTTATATATCATTAATTTATTGTGATCTTTACAAGGATACGATTACCTAATTGATGTAGTAGAATTCTGAGAACCATTTTATGTTGATGTCAACTAATTTCTAAAATAAAAAAGAAATAATAACAAAAACTTTCACTTAAAAATATTTTTTAATTCTTGTTAAAATTGTTGAAGATTGAGCCATGTTATTGCCATTTAGGTGATTTGTTCTGAATATTTAAATCTATGTATTCAAGAAATTTTGGGCTAGTTTAAAAACTAAACATAGCTGAATTCAGAATTATTAAAAACTAAACATAGCCGTTATGAGGGTTTGTTTTTCAAGATCAATCTGTTTACATCGCAACGCTCGGAGATAGATGAACATCCAGACATGTTTCAATCTGAAAGTGGATTAATCGCAGTCTTAACCAGCCTGAAAAATTTTTGAGCACTATTTATCTATTTTACAGGTTTGTTGCAATTTAAATAAAAATCGAAATATACTCATGTTTGTGAAAATTGCAACACCATGAAGAAATTGTCATAATTGAATGAAATTTAATACACAGTTGAGTGGTAGTGACACAAATAAATGATTAAATGTTGAAAGTAAACAGACAATAACAAGAGATCGGAATCAGTATTTTGTGTAGCCACCACGCGCCGCAATAAGTGCTGCTACACGACGTGGCATGGAGTCAAACAAATTTTAAATGTCTGTCTGAGGAAGAACATTCCATATTGTTTGTATGCGCACCCAAAGTTCGTCTGCAGAAGCAACAGGACGAGGATCACGAGCGAGACGCCGACCAACGAAATCCCACACATGTTCAATCGGCGACATATCCGGGGAATACGCAGGCCAAGGAAGAAGCTGTACCTGCCACGTTGCAAAGAAGGATTGAACAGTCCTAGCGATATGAGAGCGGGCATTGTCCTGCTGAAATACAGCACCTGGCAAGCTTTGAAGGAAGGAAATAGCTTGGGGCTGTAGAACTTCACTGATGTACCGGTTGCTGTTCAGATTGCCCACAATTCTTAGCAATTGAGATCGTCCATGATATGCTATGGCACCCCAGACCATAACTCCTGGTGTTCGTCCACTGTGTCGTTCGATAATGCAATCCGGAAGGTGGCGTTCATCGGCATAGCGTCTGACACGAATGCGGCCATCATGGTACTACAAATTAAAGCGGGATTCGTCAGAAAACACTACATGCTGCCAATCAGCACGCCAGTCTCTATGCTGAGCGGCCCATTGTAGCCGCAGGCGGCGATGGTTTAGCGTGAGAGGCATCCTGTATAAAGGAGTCCTTGCGCGCAGTCCCAGCTGCAGCAGACGTCTACGAATTGATGAAGCATACAATGAAACACCTGTAGCTATTGACCACTGTGTTGCCAATTGTCAGAGGAAGCTGTACGGTCCGTCAGTGCCATGCGGACCAGGTATCTATCATCGCGAGCTGACGTCACATTTCGGGGTCCACTCCCGGATTTCCGTGTTGTCCGACACTCGTCCGTCCACTGCTTCCAAAGACGCATCACTGTACTGCTGTTACGCTACACACGAGCGGCTACTGCACGATAAGACAATCCAGCTCCACGAAGGCCGATGATTCTCCCCCGTTCAAACTCTGTAAGTTGTTCAAATCTCGCTCTCTTACGTCGAAGAGACATAAGTAACGATTGAGCTAACGTTTACCACTAGAAGATAACCACCGATAACCTTACACGGCTCGCTACAGTCGTCTATTTATTCGGATCCATCCGCCGTTCAGAGGGCGCTGCTCAGCATACGCATGCGCTACAAATTTGAAATTCTAATCATTTGCATATCATGCGCTAATTTGCATTTCCTGAAAATTTCAGCTCACTCGCGTAAGTCTTTCATGGTGTTGCAATTTTCACAAACATGAGTTTACATGCTTTTCTTTTATCAGATTTGAGGGTGAAGAATTACAGCTCGGTCTGGTATAGGCTTTTGGTCATGCTTCAAAGGATTTATGACTTTCCATAAGACAACTGGAAGCTTACTTGGAAGGGAAAACAACAGAAACTTTTTTTCAAGTTAAGATCAGTTTCGAGCCAAATGCTTCAAATCTGGATACGGATTTAATAAATAGTAGAATTTCAATTCTGAGAATTTTGTCTGCTCGGACCATAGAGGAGCAAAATAACTTTGAATAAATGTTTAATTTAACTATTATTATAATTATGCATTATTACTATTTTTATTTATTAAGAAAATAGACAACCACATCCCTAATTCCGACAGAGAAAATCCCCTTTCCCTAAAGACTATAGCACCATCTGATAGATTAAAATTAAAAAAAAAAAAGGAAAACTCCTCTATGTAATAACCCCAATTCATAAGTTACCATAACTTCGATAGGTGACATTTGGTGTGATGTCATAAAAGACAATAGAAAGAAAACAATTTCAAGAAAAATTAAAAAACTAAAATCCTTTCAAGAATTTAAATTTGTCATGTATGAAGATACTTCGCTGGACTAATACACATGGGAGTATACAAATGTTTAATAACCCAAGAAGTTTATGGAACAATTTTTCAGAATACTACAAGAACGGGTGTTCTGCTTGATTACTTGGCGATTTTTTTCATGCTCTTTTCGACGAATCTCCTCCTAAAAAGAAAATACTACGACTTTGACGATTTCATTCAGCTCTGGAAAGAGACTTGGCGAAATCGGGACACTAAAGTACATAATCCCCACAAGAATTATCAAATTCCACAAAGTCAGGAATATAACAAAATTTAATAACTCTATGGAGAAGCTGTGGCGATTTCTACATCACAAAAAAATATTTCTCAATTAAAAAATCATCATTGTTGAATAAAGATGTTGAGTGCCTGAACGCGAAGCGTTCATCTACTCAATGGTATGTGAAGGCAGTAGGAAAGAAAAGTCATGATAAACAGATAATAGTAATCGTATGATTTGAGAGAAAAAAAAAAGAAGAAAGTAAGGAAAATGTAAATCATCGGTGATGGAAACGTAACAAGAAATTTATGATCAGTAAATATGCGTTGAAGTAAAATATCTAAAAAGCGATAAGTGAGAAGGAAATTATGGTGGTTTGAGGTTTCGATTCCATTTAGAAGTAGAAAAAGGATACTTGTATTTTCCATTCAATTGCGTAAATATAGTTTGTGCTTTGATGAGAGGGTTTTCGTGAGTAGCAATGGTATTGAAGAAATTTCTAGAAAGTTTAGTAATATAGTTGTCAATAGAATCAATTTTTAAATCTTGATGAATTGTAGAGTTGCGGAAAAACCAGGGTGCACCAGTGATAATAGGTAGAAGTTTGTTTTGAATAATTTGTACAGATTTCTTGTTAGATTGTGCAGCTAGACCCCAGATTGGGGCAGCATAGGTAAGGATAGGCCTAAGAACTTGTTTGTAGAGAAGAAGTTTGTTTGACAAAGTTAATTTAGAAAATTTATTAATGAGTGGAAGAGTGAGATAAAATTTTTTCCAACATTTTTCTTTGATTTTTTGAATATGAGCTCGAAACGTAAGTTTATTGTCTATAATTAAGCCAAGATATTTAATATTAGTTGCCCATTCAATTTGTTGATCAAAAAGGAGAGATTAATATATGGTTGTCTGGCGTGTCCTTTTCGGAAAATGATAGCTTGAGATTTAGAGAAACTAATTGCGATGCGCCATTTAGTTAGCCAATCCTCTAGTATATTCAGAAAATTTTGAAGAGTATTGATGACATAAAGAATAGGAGCACCTTGGGCAAGAGCAGCAGAATCGTCAGCAAATAGGCAAGAGGAAATGTTAGTGCACTGAGGAAAGTCGTAGGTAAAGATATTGTAGAGAATAGGACTTTAGCACGCTTCCTTGAGGTGTACCAGCACAAATACGACAGATTTTGGAGAATTCATTATGAAGTCGAACTTGAAAGGTTCTATTTTTAAGATAATTTGTAATGATAAGTGTGATCCAAGTTGGAAATTGAAGTTTGATCATTTTGTAGATCAGTCCATTGTGCCACAATCGATCGAAAGCTTTTGACATCTAGAAAGACACCTCCTGTAAAAATTTATAGTTATATCCTTCAGTGATGATATGGGTGACACGTAGAAGTTGATGACAAGTTGAGTGATGTTGACGGAATCCAAATTGTTCTGCTGGAATTATGGAATTTTTATCTCAAAAAGAAGTAATATGTTTCACTAAGAGTTTTTCGTAAAGTTTTCCTACACAGTTAAGGAGACTGATGGGCCGGTAATTTTGAGGAAATTTCTTATCTTGGCTAGGTTTAGGGAACATGATGATATTTGCTTTTTTCCAGATGGGAGGGAAGTAGTGATATTTAGTACAGCTGTTGTAGATTTTTGCAAGATGAGTAATGGCATTAAGGGGGAGACACATTAAGGCCTTATTTGGAATGTTGTCAGGTCCAGAAGATTTCCGAATGTTGAGATTCTTGATTAAGTTAATTATGTCAGATGGAGAAAAAAAAATATTGTTATGATAATTTTGATGATCAACTAGAAAGGAAGTTACTGTATCTTCAACATGCTGAATTTGTGAGTAATCGCAAGGTTCAGTGTTTTCTTGAAAGGAGAGTTCAAGGTTTTCAGCAAAAGAGTTCGCTTTATCAGAAGATGAGAATATAAGACCTGAGGATCCAACCAGTGGAGGAATTTTGGGATATTTTTTTGGTAAAATGTTTGTTAATTTTGAAGAGAGAATTATCTTCTGGATTTAGGCCTAATAACAATTCATTCCATTTGTCATTTTTTAATTTGGGAATCATTTGCTTTATTTCTTTTTGAAGCTTGTTGACGGAATGCTTGAACGGAGGAAACCTGGTATCTTGCCATAATTTTCGAATTCTGTTTTTTTCCGCAATTTTAGAGGTGATTTCAGACTGAAGTTTTTGGTGTGGTGTACTGAGTTCTTTAGATTTGCTAGCAAGGTTGATAGCAGAAGTAACAGCATAGTTAAATTTATCAATTATTTTGTCAATATCTTGAATATTGGAGATGACTGGATTACCAGGAATGCTTTGAGAGAGAATTTTAGTAAAAATATTCCAATTGGTAGTTGTGATTATGCTATTGAGGAAGGGCGTAAATGAATTATGAGAGACTTCAACTATCACAGGGTTATGATCACTGGAAAGATCGTTGATAGAAGAAGCAGGTCCGGCGTTTAAATTTTTAAGAAGTGCGATGTCAAGAGTACTATTGCAAGGATTGTGAAGGCAGAAATATGTGGGATCATTAGGAGCAATAACATTGAATGCATTAAGATTTGTCCAATCGAAGAGAATAGAACCATTTATGTTGCTGCGTCCATTATTCCATGCAGGATGCTTGGAATTGAAGTCACCAAGTAGAAATACTTGTTGATTGGAGTTCGCTATTGTATCAAGTTCTTGTGTGAGGAATCTACCAAGTGGAGGGCGATAAATGCTGGCAACAGTAATTTTTAGGTTATTCTTGAGATTAATAACGATAGCAGAGTTTTCAAAGCTAGTTGTAGTAAAATGAATTTGATGATGATTAATATTTTTATGAATGCAGATAGCCGT
This sequence comes from Caerostris darwini, assembly GCA_021605075.1. NCBI lineage: Eukaryota > Metazoa > Arthropoda > Arachnida > Araneae > Araneidae > Caerostris > Caerostris darwini. The sequence goes on along the minus strand of BPLQ01011075.1, from coordinate 136,209 downwards.
GCCTCCTCCTCTGTGGGTAAGACGATCGGAGCGATATATGATATAATTTGGAATTTTGAAGGAATCGCCTGGCCGAAGATGCGTTTCTTGGAGAGCAATTACATGAGGTTTATTTTCAGATATAAAATTTTGTAATTCATTAATTTTTCCTTTCAGACTATTGGAGTTCCAAGTCACGCATAAGATAGAATTATTGGTCGATCTATTGAACGTTATTGACTGGTTGATTTTGAAGAGCAGTTATTAAAACAGAAAGATTTGAAAGTACCCCAACTAATTGTTACAGAATGAGTGGAATTGGAGGCGTTTCCGTGGAAGCCTGCAGAGTATTGGAAGAAGTAGTATGGTGAGAGGTCTGGGTAGGAAGAGTTGGAAAGTCATCTGAAGAAGGAGGAAGAGTTAGAGAAGCCTTCTGATGTGCGGGAAGAGACAATTGGTTGGAGTTCTCAGGCTTCATTTGTTGTGCTTGTTTTTTAAGTCTCTCCGTCCAAGCGTTGACCTTCGGAGGAGGAGCAGGAGTGAAATTAGCAGGGTTTTTAGGACAACCCGAGAAATTAGCAGTATGCTCTCCAGAGCAAAGGGCGCATTTGGGAGCTTCATCTGGTCTTTTGGTGCATTCTTTGGTGGCATAAGGTCCAGCACATTTGAGGGTCTTGTATCGAGGGTCTCTTGTACAGAATTTGCTATGATGATAGAATTCTTGACATTTATAGCATTGGCTGGGTCCTGATTTTCTTCTGAGTGGTTCAACTTTGACACTAAAGTAATATAAGGTGGATAGGTCGAAAATTCTTTTGTTTTATTCATTTTTTGGTAGAACTATTAGGTACAGAGGTAGATTGCCGGTACCAGCACGATTACGAAGTGGAGTTATGAATTCAGGATGAAAGTTGAGAATTTGGAGTTCCTGCATGATGACATCAATTGGGAGATCTGAAGGCAGTCCGCGAATTACAACTTTAAGTTGCTTATCTTGGGGCAATTCAAATGTATGACTTTTAAGTTTCAGGTGATCAATTTGCTTCCGTATGGATCTGTAGTCATCAGGTGTGGTTGGAAAAACTTTTAATTTGCCTCCAGAAAGGCGTCCTTCAATCTTTGAATTTGTAATCTGGTTGAAGTTCTTAAGAATTTCAGTAGAATTTTGTATGTTGTCAATTATAATTGGAGGAACATATTTAGTAGTATGGGGTGCACGACAAGAAGAAGCAATATTATGGTCATTAATGAGATCTGTGTCCATACTGTTTTCGTCCAGATGTAATTTATCAACATTTTTTTAAATGTCTTCAATTTTAGCAAGAGGTATGTTGTCTGCATCACTAGGACCAAGACTTTCATCGGGGTTAAGGCAAGCAAATTTGGAAGATAACTTGATAACAGTGGGATCACTGGTATTAGGCCGTTTAGCTAAATTTTTTCTTTGCTTTTGTGTGACCTTAAGTTTTTTCTTTTTAGTAGGAGTAGTTACCGAGTTGTTTGAATCATTGAGTTTCAGCAAGACGAGACTCATTTGCTTCTTTAAGTTTTTATTGGTAATATTAGAAAGCGTAAGTTGTATAAAAAGATCTAAATTAGGTACTTGAGGTTCAATTTTTAAGCAATTTTCAATGTTGTTCAGATGATCATTGAGGTTTTCGCACTCAATGAATGATGAAAAATTGTTAATGCTAATATTAAGTTGATCAATTTCTTGAATAAAGTTAAACGCTGTCGGGTTAGTATTAACGTCAATCAAATGAAGCATACTGGTTGATTGATCAGCAGGGGAGAGAGACATGGTTGTGCTGTTTGAGGAGAGCGAAACTCCTTCGACAACAGCCATAATAGAATAAAATAAACAAAACTAAATATTTAAAAAAACTATTGACTAAAACAGAAAATAAATATGCACTTTACTGAGTAAAGGCAGTGAGAAATGCTCGTAGCTAAAAAAAGCCCGAACAATTCTGCGCCTACACAGTAAAATACAGAAGGAAAAAAAAAGAATTCTAGAATTTAGCTAAAAGTTCTAAAAAAGAATTCTAGAATTTAGCTACTCATTTTATACAACAAATTAATAACATAGAACCAAAGAAATCAAATAGAGAAAGGTAATAAAGAGATTAAGACAGAATAAGAGGGGGAAAAATCACATACCAATGAGGAGAAACATTAGAAAACAAACAGATTTTGAAATATAAACCAAACGAGTGACAATAAATAGAAAATTAAAAATAAATAATAAAAAGAAAATTAAAAATAAATAATAAAAAGAAAATTAAAAATAAATAATAAAAAGAAAATTTTAAAAAAAATAATAAAAAGAAAATTTTAAAAAAATAATAAAAAGAAAATTAAAAATAAATAATAAAAATAAAATTAAAAATTGCAATTCGTTCACAGACAATCATCTGGCAAGAATTAAAATTCGCTGTCAAGATTATGTGCTGATCACGAGTTTGAGAATAATAATACTTTCCAATTAAAAAATAACTTCTCACTACTACATTTTAAAAATTATTTATTTTTTAGACTTTTTTCTTACAACATCGTTATTCTAATAATATATTGTTGCCATTTGCAGTCCACGTCAAATTGCACAAACGAAGATTATATATGATTTGTACAGATTAGACTACTTTTCTTCTAAGCAATCTAGTTGCGATACAAGGAGTGAAATAATTTATTAATATCATATGAGTACTTATATTGCAATAATATATAAAAATGATATTTACAAACATTAAATGAAAAATTAATATACCACATTAAATGTTCCCTTAATCTTGATAATGCACTGGAAAAGTGGTTATCCCACTACCTGCTGTTTTAAATTTTGAATCCTTCACCTTTTCATTTTCATCTCCGTTTAATAGGATGTTATGTTTTTCTTAATTTGCTAAGTTTTGAAAATCATCTTTGCCTGAAGCTAACAAATAGGCTTGTTTTAATCGATTGACAGAAACTTTGATGTCCTTTCTATAATTTTCACTGAATAATATTTTTAGAGCAGTTACATTTGTGAGGCATGCTCTGTAGGTTAAATTCCATTTCATCATCGAAGGTGAGTGAGCAAGTGTATTGAAATCTAAGAAATTTGTTCGTTCTTGTAGAAAATCATTTTCCAACAAATATAATTGAAAAGGCATGTAGATGCAATCCATCCAAATATAGTGAGAAAATTTTAATTTCTTTTGAAAAATGTTATGTTTTTAATTATGATATTTGTGGACAGAAGTTGAATTATATTAAAAATCTAAATTATCACAAACCTAAACGACACATGGCTGTAACTAATGTGTTGTTTAGGTTTGTGATTAAATTTCTGAAAATTGAAAATTTCAAAAATTTAGAAAATTTTTTTTAAATGCCTATTATGTAATGAGAGCTTTGATAAGCTTCAGACAAAAAAATAAATCACTTTCACGATGTTCAAAATGTAAATATTGATATCACTGAGTTAATTAATACTATTAAAATATTTTATGCAAATATTCATTTTAAGTTTTACATTAATTAAACAAAAAATACTAGCACAGCAATCAAAGTATATAGTATTTCTTGTGATACACCATTCATCATTAATTTAAGTTTTTGAATTACTGCTCATTTTTCTAAAAAAATGTTTAAAACTCTGTACTTTTCAGAAAATAAAGGAATACAAGCACTAAAATAATTTTTGCATTTAGAAGTGTTGAATTCTACTATAAACATTTTAATTCTTCAATTAAATAATAATATTAAGATTTATTTTTAAATAAAAGCTGAAGATAAAAGTAGTGTTCTTCTCACAATTTCTTGCCACTGTTTACTTCTTTTAAACGATACTAAGCGAAAAGTGTGAAGAAATGAGCAGTAGTTGTCGGAAGTGTATTCACGTAAAAGTCAAAAAACGTAGTTGGTCAGCCCTCGCTGAAATTTAATTTTCCCGTCTCTGGCGCATAGCATCATGGTCAAATTCTGTACTGTCGTTAACGCTACGCTGGTTTATTTACTGATGCTACTTTCTGTAACTACGGTTAATTTTTGTTATGTATATTCGTTAAAACGTTAACTTTCAATAGGTCTTATTGCTAATCTTAAATATCGGTTCATTATGATTTAAAATACATTTCTTGCTCTTTTGAACACTAGTTTGTTAATTTAATGTGTGATTCAAGTATTGTTTTGTAATATATTTCTATAATCTTAACCATGGAAGCTGTTGCATCAACACGAAGGAATTTTAGTTTTGGCTCTACACAGCAAGAATTTTTGATGCAAGGTAGTATAATGGATACTTGCTGTGAAGTTTTATTGCACAGATTACGAGGATTATGTGATAATGCAGATGAAAATCCAGAAACATTCCATGATTATGAAATGGTATTCCAAATACGTAAGTAAAATTTGTGTTAAATAGAAATTAAATACTAAGCTTTTATCATTTATTTTAAGTTAATATTATGAGAGTTTTCTCATTCAAGATAACAAGTATTTTATGCAAAATCTTTCATGTTAATAATTTATTGTGTTCCTCATCATCTCATGTAATGAATATTTTCAATTTGATGTTAAGATTCTATTACGGTTGCTGAAAAATTTTAAAGGTTTGTAGCTCTGATATTTCTGTTGTTCTATGCATAAAATGTCACTTTAATCTTTCTTTACTAGGCTTAAAACTATATTTAAGAACAATTTTAATTATTTATCTCATTACAAATCCATTATGGTAAGAAATGTTTTTTAATTACTTTACTTATTTAATAATTTATAATTATTTTACTTGTATTTAGGTGGACCTACTGGTACACCACTAGTATTAAGAGCCAGGCAAGCTTTAGACCATCCTGAAATGCCATGGTAATTATCAATTTATTTATGTATGAAAAGTAGTTCTAAAAAAAAATTTATATAAAAAAATTTAAAATTTTTATACATAAATTATTGTATGTTTTTTATCTGCGTTTATTTTTTTTCTACTCATACACATATCTAAAAAATATAATCCTAATACTTTAAAATATTTTTTTTCATTAAAAAATTGTTTTATAAGAATTTTTAATTTTAAATAATTGTCAAAAATTAGAATCTAACTAATTAAAATTTTTAAAAGGGTTATTATAGTTTGACCACCAGTTGTGGAGAAAATTTGCAAGCAATCTAATTAGACAGATTCAAACCAGGAATGAAAAATCGGTCAAAAATGTTCTGTATTCTGACTCGAATTTTTTATTGCAATTCCTGTTTTTTTCCCCTTTAATTTTTATGAACTATGATCTTTATTAATGGATTTTAAAATTTGTGGAATAAATTCAATGGCTTTTACTTAAATTGTATCTATAAATTTAAAAAAAAAAAAAAAAATAACCTGTTTTTTTTTTTTTTTTTTTTTTTTTTTTTTTTTTTTTTGCAATTTTAAAGGTCTAGTATTTTTACTTAAGAAATTCTTGCACTCTAAATTTGCTTAAATTATATGTATATATATCTTATAAAAACAACTGTACCAAATTAAAAGGTGCCAAAGTATTATAGAATAGATTAAGAGAAGCAAAAGAAAAGTGTGTATTTTAAACACGAAAATGCTATATTTGTAATACATTAAACCTTTTTTGTTATTAATAATAGGATAGCTTTTCTTAGATATCATTGTGGATTCAAGATAATTTTTTATAAATCTATGTGATGAGGAAAGTCTTTTGATATTTTATTTTATTTTAACATAAGTTCTCAGAATTTTGAAAAAATATGTTTGAATCCCAATTCACCACACCAGATTCAAACAGAGTGGCTTAATAATGGGGAAAAGTATTTTCAGATGGGTTTTGATTATAATAAAAATGAGTTTAAATTTTAATAATTTAAATTTACATAATATCAAATGAAAAGTTAGATAAAATTTAACTTTTTCTCTAAAAAATATTTTGCTCCATATGACTGATTAGCATCCTTAACAAATAATCTATTTGTCCATTTCTGCCTTTAAACAAGATGCTTACCTTTCCACGTAATTGGTGATTGAATTATATCATAGTGGAATTTAAATCAGGTGCAAGTTAAGGAAAACTTACATACAGCATTATGTTTTAAAAATATAAAATTATTTTAACTTCTGTTAAAAATTTAATATTGATTTCTTTTTTAAGGCATTTAAGGTACATTGGGCTACCAGAAATGGGAGACAAAACAAGAGCAACAATGATTCGGAATTGCATTGATGTAGATACTTCTAATAATCTTGTACAATTTCTCAATGAGCTTGGTTTTAGGTAAATACTTTCATTTTTCAATGGAAAAAAAATTTAACATTACTGCTGATATTAATTTAATATAATTGCTGATAATGTTTCAAATATTATTAATGTATGTTCTTTTTGCATAGATAATTAATATGGGCTTTGTTTTGTAAATTATTTACTTTTTGATAAATATCGATTCTTACAAGTATCTCAATATACTGTGTATGCAAGAAATATATATATATGAACTATAAAATTAGCATTTTTTTTTGTCATATTAGTGACAGTAGAAATTTTATATTTGAATAATAAATTACATTCCATCTAAGTACAGAACAAAAATTTTGATTAGAGTAAAAATATTATTATAATTCACTTTTAATATTCTTAAAAAACTTACTTATTTTAATTAAAGAAAGCAAAAAAATTTTGCCAATAGTTTTTTTTTTCCAGCTTTTACAGAAATTAAAATTTAATAAAGAATCAACGAGTAAATCAGTATAATATATTTATAAATTTAGACTATAAAATACATTTTTTGATTATTATGTAAAAAATTATGATTAAGCTGATATTTTCAATTCATATATGAATCTTGAGTAATGTAAATTTTCTTTTATGAAACTGAAAAATTGATAAGTATGTTTGTTTTATATTACCAGCTTCTTACTTTGTTTATTTTGAATAAATAGTATATTTTTAAAAAAAATATCTTTTAATTTTCTGCATTTTCTTTTCTAAGACTGGATTATGAGTTTGTCTTAAAAGGATTCATGTTTAGAAAAGGTAGGATGAAGGTAACTGTTGCCAAAATATGTCGAGTGAGTAAATTATTGTTTTATATTAAAATTTGAATTTGTACTGAAAAGAAAATTAGTGTTCTTTGCATTTCATTATATTATTTTATTTTTAGCTTCTCCAACAAAATAACCCAGACAGCATTGAACCTGTATCACAATCATACTTAGTTGAACTTAGTGTTGTCGCTCCTACAGGTCAAGTAAGTTTTTTCATTTTTTTATCATTTTGTTAAATATCAAAAAATAGTCATGGCAGCTCTCTTAATTTTTCAATCATATAACATTGGAAAAATCATGAACATAGCTTTTTTACAACAAAGTTTCAGAACTAAAGATAAAGTTTTTTAAGGATATAAAAGCTCTAATGTCCTTTATAATGAATCTTATTCAATTGATTTTCATTGGAGCCTATACATGTGTACAGAATTTTAAATTTATTTATCAAAGTTTTAAATATATTTTTTGAGAATATGTTTTATGTAATATTATTGAATTACTCCCTTAAAAATAATATATATATTTTTTAACTTTTGAAATTAAACTGGTGTAAATACCATGTTTGTTTCAGTTTTACATATTCCTTATAATCCTTTCTTTGCTATCTAGATCTAATTTGTTTATAAAAAAAATGTTGATATTTTATATTGTTGTTGTAATGGGTATCCCAAAATTCACATAAGAAGTAATGGCTTTAATAAAGGATTCAAGAGGATTTGTTTTAAAAAAGTATTTGGTATATTCACTTTCTCCAAAACCAAGCCTGAAACTGCATTTTGAAGGGAAATCAGCTCTTTCATTACCAAATATTCCATACTATTTAGGAATTCAAATCTTACATGAATTTTGGGGCACATTACATAAACAATTTTTTTTTTTTTTAATATATATATTAGGTTGTTCCACATGAAATTAACTTTTGTAGTAAATTGACGTTCAATAAAATATATGTCTACCAGTATTAAATTAAATATAATTTTATTGCTTATTTCGTTCGGTTGTTTTGAAATTAAACTAGAGACTAGGAATCCTACAAAATATGGATAATTTTACTATATGAACATAAATTTTGTCATTCTGCCACTCAAGCAACACAAAACATTAATGCTGAATTTGGAATGATACAACTCATGTATATACATTGAGATGACGGTTTGAAAAGTTTAAATCTGAAGATAGGAGCTTAGAAAATGAACCCTGTGCATGGCCTGAAAATTGCCTCTGTAATGGTGTTCTCAAGGAAAAGTTGAAAGTAACTCTACAATAACAGTTATAGAACTGTTATTATAGGATTTTCTTAGTTGATCTCAGAGTAGGTATAGTAAATTTTCGAGACATCTTGTAGTCCTTGAAAAGGTAAAAAAAAAAAAAAAAAAAATAAAGCTTCCAGATTTTAACATCATTCAGATTTCAGTAAAGAAATTAACTTTTTTGGACCATATCGCTATTTATGATGAAAAATGGATACTGTATGATAATGCAGGTGGAAAGCCTACACATGTACCCAAATCAAGCTTGTATGTAATGAAACAATCAAAATTGTTTGGTGGAATCAAAATAGAGTTATCTATTACATCTTCTCAGATATAGGTCAAACAATTAATGCGCAACATTATTATCAAAAATTGAAATCATGGATCAGAAATTGTCAGCAGAATCAGTATTGGTAAATTGAAAAGTTATCACAGAGAAGAATAACATCTTAAGATCTGGCACTTCACAAGTCAACTCTAAACTGAACAAGTTGAAATTTGAGGTTCTGCCTTATTCACCATACTTGTCTAACTATAAATTCTTTAAGTATTTGAAATTATTTTTAAAGTATAAATATTTTATCAATGATAAAGCTGTTGAAACAGTCTGTACTGAATTTATTGACTTTATTAAATCAGTATTTTTTGAAACTGGTATAAAAATGCTTTGCAATCCATGACAAAAGTGTATTGATGTAGATAGAGCATGTTTTGATTAAACTATTTACGATCTTTTAAAATTATGTAATTAGAAGTTTATTTCATATGGATCAACTTAATAGTTTAAATAAAAAATCATGGTTTTTATTTTAACAAAAGTTATTTACTTGTTTCAAATGGTGGTTGGCAACTCTTTTAATATAATGCAGAAAAAAAAAATTTTACATTTTGTACGATTTTTCAAGCTGTTATTTTCTTCAAAATTAACCCTACCATCTTTTCGATTCTAAAATTAAAAACTTGTGTAGGATGTAGATTAAATAAATAAATATCATATATGATTGTTTAGAAATGAAAATTTTTTAAAAGTTGGGAAGTATGAAACAAAAAGTAACTTTACTTACATTTATATAGTAAAAATATTTTTTTAATATAACATTTCTTTTTAGGAAGCTTTAGCAGATGAAATGAAAGCATTTTCAGAACAACTGAAACCGTATCCTTTTATTAAAATTCATAAATTTAGTTTTTTTTTTAAATACGATTTTTATAGTAAATATCTAGTTCCTTAATTTTCAAACAAAATGTAACTTATGATGAAGTTAGTCTAATTTGTTCTCTACTTTCCTTGTAAAATTCTTTTATTGAAAGCTATCTATGCAACTTTAATTATAAGAATAATGAAAGTTAAAAATTAGAGAACATCAATAATTGATTATGAATTATGGTGAGTAAAATATCATTATGATGTTTAATTCTATTTTTTTCATAAGAAGGTTAGCATAAATTCCATTTACCTTATGCAGTGATTGCTATTAGGTGTACAAAGATAATAAATAATAAAAAAAAAAGTTACCAGTAAACAAAATAACTGATTTAACTTTGAATGCTGCAACTCGAATAAGTCTGTAGGTATCATAGTTTGTTCTCAATAACTTTCATCTTTATGTAGTTGTACAATGGATATAGCTAAACATGTTTTCATATGACAACAATTGCCAGAATTAATTATATCAGAAGTATTCTGGGAATGATAGAAGTTATACTATTAACTCAGTAACATTCAAATGGAATTTAATAACACATTAGAAATATTATACAAAGTATTTAAATTTTCATAGCTGATTCATTCCATAGAATAAAAAATGTTTATTACTAAATTTAAGATGCATGCTTATTGAAATGTAGAATTTTTTTATCATTGTTGAAATTCTTTTCTTTTTGTGTTATAGAGAGGTTGTATTGTATTAATAAATATTGTTTTCTTATTACTCACAAAGAGATAATTTCAATAGAAATTTTCTTTAATATAATGTCAGATTGGTACAGTTGGATAAATTTGATCATCGACGCTTACAACATGTGTGATCTGTAAAAATAAATCCAAACTTTTTTTTTTTTTGTTTAAAATTTTATCATTTTTTGGATGAAAATAAACATTTGAAATTTCATAATTTATTTAATCTCATCGACAATTTTTAAACAGATAACTATAGTTTATATAATTTTTTTTACAGCAGCAGATCAAATTCTGTAATATTTACATAAACATAATCAAATTATGTTACAAGTATTAAAATGCACCATTACATTTCTAATGCCAAGAAATTAGTAGATTGACTGTGAATTAAATAATTAGAGGACACAAAGTAAATGATATTATAATAAAAGCTTATTTTAGTGCTTGAAAAATGTAAAAAAAAAAAAATTGTTTAGTTACGAATTAACAAGAAAACACACGTAAGATAAACTCAGTATACATCTGCCATACTGACTTCCAAAAACTTCTTATATAAAGCCATAAATTTGGCAACAAATGCTTCAATATGATAGATAGCTTTACTTCCTAGTTGCAGACGGTGTTCAAAAAAGGCTGCAAGTTGTGTCACTTCACCTTTTAATTGACCATCGCAGTTATTGACCAATTCTTTCAATAATCCCTAAGAAAAAAAAAAAATTTGAATTGGCTGGACTGATATATATTAGCCATAAAATTTAGAATTTAATGCGAGAACAAAATGCATAATAGCAATCTTAAACATAGAATAAGTATCAATAAATTATGTTCATCATTTATCCTTCAAAACTGAAAATTAAATAAAAAGGTACATGAAAGAAATGTAAATAAACTAACAAACATTGAAAGTGGTAAAAAGAAATTTAAAAAAAAATGGTGAAGGGCACAATAAATCCTGCCACCTAAAATAATACCCATAATTTTAAGGGTAATAAAAATTAAAAAAAATTCAACTATTCAGTTACCTTGAAAATAATATCGGTGGGTATAAGATGGGATATTAGCTCGTATATTCTATTCCTTACTTCGGCAAGCCTACAGAAAAAAAAAAGATCAATTACATGCTTATAAGAAATACATATTGTATTTTAAAGAATAAAATATATTATGAATATTAAGTGTAAATTATTTCTCTCATTATCTATTTTTTGATTTTAAATATTCTTTATTTTCATATTTACTCACTAATCCAATATCTAAAAAATTATTAAGCTGCAAGATTTTGATTTTTTTTACACTTAGAAAAAATAGTGTAAAATTATGACTATGCCTGCATTATCAATTGACTCAACAAATAAAATTACTATTATTTATTTGTTATTGTCAAATTTTAGGTTTTGCAACCAATATTACAGATTAGCCAATTATTACAGATTTTTAATTATGAAGTATGTGTTTTCCTATTTTCAGAAAAAAAATTCAATTTTTTTTTCTTTCAAATTTAGGAGAATAAAAAGTTGTAAAAATCTATTGTAAACTTTATTACAAGTTACAATTTCTTTTCTAGTCAAAGACTGCAATACAATAATAAATCAAGTTAAAAATATTAATTACTGTACCTCTTTGGACTTTGTTCTTGTGCAATAAAATTAGCTGTATCACGTAAGAATATTTCCCAGTCAGGTTCAACAATTTCTTGTTCCGGAGAAAATGGATATCTATAAAATAATAATTTAAAAAACATTTGCATATAATGATTTTGCAATTTATTACATTTATTATTTAAAATTTAAATTAGTTTATTATGACATTCCTATTTTTTTATTCATTAATTAAGTAGATATAAAATTTAACTGTAATTTTTCCTAAAACAGTCTATTGAACTCAAGGCAATAAGAGAAAAAATATACATAAAGTTTAAACAAATGCATTTATGTCTTATTTATTTTAATTGCATTTTCATAAATAATATTACTTACTGTTGTACGCGGCATGCTTCACACATTAAGATGGCTCTTCTTAAATTGCGATTGCTTTTCTCGGCTATTCTTTGTGCCAATTCAGCAGGTAAAGTCAGGCATTCCTTTCGACAAATGTTTTGAAGAATTGAAGTTATCTAAAATGACATGTTAATATATGTGATATAGATATTTCAAATTAAATGAATGTATGCTGTTTTATACTCTAAACACTGAAAATAATTGTTAAATTTGGTGAAAGCAACGTATAATGAATCAAAGCATATTATCAAATAAGGAGGTAAAGTTCTAAAATGAATTCAATGAAACAACAAATAGTTCTGGGGGAAAAAAATAGTAACTGATGTTTATGAGCTGCAAATAATATTTCCATAACTCTTCAATTATGTTGATTTCAAAGAAATGCTTTAACTTTATAAATATTTTATTTAATCATAATTAACCTTAAAATACAAGTAATTAAATACAGATATTTCACATTAAACAGGCTTAGTTTCAATGTCTAAGTTGAACCTAATATTTTACTTTACTCAAGGCTAATTGCTATTATATTATAAAAACCAATTATTTTATTAAATATTACTAAACTATATTTAACTTCTTACTTCAAATTGTTAATTTGATCACTTCATTAAAGGCTTTCCCATCTTTTAACTCATCCTTTTTTATTTTTCATATGATACATTTCAGACTAACTGCCTTCATAGTTCTTAACACACTTATTTATAAAAGGAACAGTTGAATATGATAATTTCATCATCTTCTTTTTTCCTTTATCATATTTAAAAAAACCTTCATGTTAACAATAAAATTAATACTTTCACCATTATTTTTGTTCTGCAATTTTCATCAGGAATTATTTTTCTTAAGAGACATAATAAATTTATGGGGGAAAAAAACTACAAGGAAACAAACAGCTTTTGATTAGCAATTTACTTACAAATTAGGTTTCATAAGCAGTATTTTTTTTTTTTTATTATCCTTGCATACAAACTGTTTCATTTTTAAGTGTATTGTGGAATTCAGGTTTCCCCAAGCTACAGTATATCAAATTCTAATGAATATATATTTTGAAAAATGTCGAAACATTTTTCAATGAAAGTGTTATTTCAACTTAATTATAATTATTTTTTATCTAAGACTGATGAATACTACCCAAATCTTGAAATCAAACTAACTTCAGAAAACAATTTCTTTCGTAAGCATAATTATAATATTAAATTTTTTCTCGGTAAACATCAAAATTCAATTTTTGCATAAATAAGAAATCGAAAATATTTAAAATAAATATTGTTGTAACTCAAAGACTAACTGTATTTTAAACTAATTAGATGTATTAAAAAATAGTGTATAAAATAAATTTGTAAGAGATATTAGATAACTACTATCAATCACCTCTTTTACACTAGGTGCCGCAACACGCACTCCAAGGCATCGACTTCTAATAGCAGGTATAACTTTACTACTTGAATTACAGCAAAGGATTATTCTACAAGTTGCCATATACTTTTCCATTGTTCGTCTAAGTGCATGCTGAGCATCTTTTGTCAGTTTATCAACTTCCATTAACACAACCACTAAAGGGAAATTTATATAAATAAGTTATACAAAAAAAATAATAATAAATAAAACTATTGTTTAAAATAATAAGAAATATTGCATATTTTGTTTCCATTTGTAGATATTTCATTTTTAGTTTAAATAAAAATTCCCAATTTATATGAAATAGTAATTTCATATGTAAGATATAGCAGTTTTGCAATAATTGTATATGAAATCTCAGAATAAACATATAAATCTACTAATAAATAAAAACGTATTAGTAACTGATATATAAATAAGTTTAGTTATTGTTTGTATTATCTTTTTTTATATCTAAAACAATTTTTAAAAAATACTCAGCATGAATATATATTGCTCATTCCAGAAAATTAATGTTTAAAAATTTTATATCATCAACATATCTGTTTTTATTTATTTATGGGAGGGAGGGAGGGGTTATTTTCTGCAAGTAAATATAAATAACATGCTCCATAAAATAAACTTTAGCTGGTTTTTATAATTTCAGAGTTTTTGATTTACATCTTCCATGACATTAAATGTTCTTTTAATTCAAACTTTGCAGTGAAATCAAGCTTTTAAATTGGCATTTATTGTTAATCAAATTTTATTCGTTTACAAATAATATAATTTTATTCTACTTTCATTATAAAAGACTGATAAAGCTATTTGAATATTTACTAATTTTCATAAATTATGGTTAAAACTTAATGATATTTAAAAAGCACTTGCAACAAATCAATAAGCAAAAACAAATTTACCTTTAAATTCTCTTTGAGTATGACTATCTAATTGTTGAGTTTGTGCAACTGTTTTAAGAAGTTCTTGAATCACTACTCGATCATATATGCCAACATCACTAAAATAATAGGAAAATGTTTAATAAAATATTGTTAAAAATTTTTACAAACTAACAAATAACAAATACATAGACCTAATATTTTTTTTTATTAACAAACTAAAAATATATAAGTTGATAAAATATATCTGTCAATATTGTAAAATTAACTATTAAATTTTTAAAATAAATTATATTTTAAAACATATTAAGGCATTTTTAATTTTTTTTCTTATTATTTCATAATTTTTACAAATTTGGTTTATTAATGAACTTTTAGTGTTATTACAATTCTTGTTTCGAAACATTTCTAAACAAATATCTTCATTGTGTCCTTTCAGAAAAAGTTCTTGTATCTCTTTCAGGCATTTAGTACAGTAAACAAACTTAAGGTAGATAAAAAGATATAACAAAAAATAATATAAATATAAATAAAGCAACTAATTAAATTTACTGATTTTTTTTAAAGGATTTATATCTAATAGACAGTTGAATAAATAAAGTAACATTGATATTACTTAAATTTATGAATGTTAAAATTAGTAATCAATACTGAAATTGATAACTTAAAAATACTTAATAAATTATTATACTTTTAATATTGGTATGCTCTTATTGAAAGAACAATTATGTACCTCGGATTGACTTCAATATGGTAATTACTGGCAATTGTTATAATTTCAACCTTTCTTTTTGAAGGTGTTTCAAAGATTTGATGTTCAATCCTTAACTTTTCTACACCAGCTCCATATAATTCTCGCAACAGACATGTAACACGAGTTTTTTTACCAGCTCCTGGAGGACCATATAATAATATATGTGGAAAATCTCCACTGGTTACCTGCAATGTAATGAAAAAATGCATTAAATATCAAGATTATTGCATGTATAATATTTCTATAATGATTAAATCTATTTTTTAGCAAAACTAAATTTTACCAGAACTGTTTCATATTGTAATGAACATTTATTCAATTTATTAGCTTGATTATAAATTTCTTAAGCAATTTTAACTTACTAAAATAAATAAAATATATCTAAGAGACAGATTATAGTGATATAATAAAATTCTTTTGATTTTATATTGATAAATAAAATGAGAGATATTAAAAAAAATATGTTAGCTATGGATACAAAGTAAAATCTAATTACATCAGAAAGGTTTAACATGATTATTACAAATTACTGACATTTACAGATATTTGAATTTTTATCCTTATCAATTGCTGTAAATTGATGGGGTTTTTTTTTTTTTTTTTTATATAAGGATAGATTGTATTTCAATTGATTTAGATGAAAAGGGATGTGTAACATTTGAAAATTTATCAAATCTTATGTGGCATGATTTTTGCTTTTAAATCATCACCACTTAATAAATTAAAGTGGATAAATACAATTAAAATGCCTTCTCCTTTTTTACATTAGATACAGACATTAAAACAGATATTAGTTCATTGATTAAAATTTTTTTACAATTTTATAGAGGCAGATAAAAAACACACACTCATGCACACACACACATGAATGAGTGAAAGACAAGTTTTCTCAGAAAATCAGGGGGAGAAACCTAATTATTATATCCTGAAAATTTGTTTTGTATGCTCAGAAAATTATAAATCTTGTTATTTTTTCTCACTATTACAGATGATTGTATTCAAGTCAAAACATATGTTATATATTCCAATAATATGGGGAACCAAACTTCCTTCAGCACAGAATAAAACTCATTTGATTTGGCACCATAATTTTCACAGAAAAATTCAAGTTAACATAACACATTAGTGTCGATAAATATGAGGTCTCACTGTTTCTAGTCAAGATGAAAAGACCACTAATAAAGTAATAGGGAAACTGAGTATAACTATATTTATTGGTATATGAATTTTTTCAGAGTGTGAGAATTTATTGCCCACTGGTGGATTATCTTACATTAAGTAATTAACAGCATGGGATGATGCATTATGTATAAATTATAAGTGATACAGCATTTTTTAAAGCTGTAAGAAAAATTTAAGAAATCGTGAAAAACTCTTGTGTAATAATTTGCTTCAAAATGAAAATCAAATATTAAAAATGTAGTGGTTGATTAAACCTTAATGGTGTGCTGTTAAATTAAAGTATTCTGAAGGGTTTTTTTTGTGTTTTTTAAAAGTAGTGAGTAATATTGCAAATCGAATTAATTCTAAGTAGTAGTTTAATGATAATGTTGCGAAGCATTTTGATGCCAATATTAGAATTCTAGCATGTAAATCTATTAACTTTGTAGGAAATTATATATGTAATATTAATATCAAGAAAATCTACTTTAAGGTTGTTAATCTTCTTTTAATGCCATTAATAATGTAATGTTAATCTTCTTTTAATTCAATGGATAGATATTATGAAAATTTAAATAGTTCAATACAATTAGGTCATCTACATATATAAAAAAAATAGAAGACCCGGCTACGCGTTGCAGTGGCTTTCTTGTATTTCGTTCAGTTATTAGATACTATAATTGGTATTGTTAAGGAAGTGATTGGTAAAGAATGATGAAAAGATCAAATTAAGCTTCAACCAATAGAAAATGTTCAATTTTTATTAATTTAACGAATGAGGTAGATAATGTTGATTTTTAACACTGATTTATAATTATTTTATGTAATTTAATTTTCAATAATCATTACTTTCATTTAACTAAGAACTAAGCGATGAACGATATTTCTTTTTAGTCTGTCTTTCGTCAAAATAAATAAATTCGATGGTTTTCCAACACGTGAGCATGCAACATACAGCTGCCCATGGGAGAAACATGGATTCTCCAAGTCCTAGCCATTGTCACCCTTTGCGACATATTTATTGTTATCGCAAAAGCCAAACGTATCGGAAATTGTAGCATTTGGAAAGGTATTGTAGATTCTGATGGTATCGTAGGAATTCCAGGTAACAGGACGACTTTGCCTTTAAACTTTCCAGTCAATATCGTTGCTTCAAGTACGTTTTGGGTAATTCTTCTGATGACTAATCGTGTATCGTTGCATAATTTTGGTGGATTTAAGTTAAGCAATAGAATGACCGGTGAACCAATTTTCAGACGAAGATTGTGTGGCGGCATTCCTGGCATATCCAGAGAATTTAAAAATTCAATCGGAAAATTGACGATCTGGTTTTCATCAGTAATGGTGTCGATTAACTTAAAAGTCATCAGATTGCCTGGCAATAAATTTTGTATTTGACAGTTAATTTCATCAACATCAACATTTTTTGCTGCCAATTATGGTCTAAGTGATTATTAATAATATCCGGAAATACACTCTCAATTAGTTCATTTTTTGAATGAACAACAGAGCAGAAATTGTCTTACAATTGGATACATTGCGTATTTTGATGTAGTCTGATTGTACCGTTTCCAATATCCAGTAATTGATTTGAAAATACTTGTTCGAATGGACCATTATGTAATTGTACTGGCATATTTATGGTCAATCGAAGTGTTTCAACGTTTTTCCATAAAAATGATTGTTTCAAACATGCATTAATCTTATCAGCAAACGTAGAGCGAGGAATGAACAGGTAATGTGGCCAAAAATTGATACTGTTACAAAACATGACAACTCAAAATCAAATCAATATTTTTTAAATTTCTAAGTTTGTATTTGTTTGTACTAACATTTTACAGGGAATGGACCTCTGGTAAATTTATATTTTTATTATTTTGTGCTAGTTTAAATGCTGTCGACACAAAATTCTTCCAAAATTTGCATGCAATTCCAAGTTTAACAATTAAAATAAAAAATATTTATGTAGCTATAATCGTTTCAGAGGTCTATTCCCTATAAACATTTATGAAAAACGTAAATACAAAGTTTTGTAGCATTTGGATCAAAATTACTTGTGTTATGGTGTTTCACATGAAAACAAAAAGCATAAAAATTCATTCTGAGAAAAAGCTAAAAACAACTTTTAATTAGAGATATTACTTTTAAAAATGTTGTAAATATATTAAAATGCCATTGAATTATCAAGTTCATAGTCTTATTTATTAAAAAATATAGTTTTATTTTTCCTTAAAGCTCTAAATATTTTCTGAGCTTTGTTTTGTAAAAGTTAAAATTTGCTCGACAAAATTTTTACAACTTCCTCTTATTTGCAAAGGCTTTTTAATATGAAATGACTTGAATTTAAAATATTTAGCCTTTTTGCAAGTGTTTTGATTAAGTATATTCAAGACCTTTGAATAAATGACCTTTTGATATAAAAATATCAACTTTAACTATTTTTTATACAATTTATTCTTTAAAATATGGATAAACATTGCAAAAATGTGATATTGTTGCAAAACTTGATAATTCACAAAATAAATAAAACATGAATAGTTTTTTCCTTTGCAAGTATTTTTTATGCTGGGATATCCTTTTGTAGGTAATATGCTGTTTTCAAATTTATATCTTAATTATTTATACATTTTTGTATGCTTAAAGTTTGTCGACACAAACATTTTTTTACAAATTTACAAAAATTCTTAGTTTAAAAACTAAAATAAAAATAACTTATGAATTTAGGTTAATTTCCATGTTCTATTCCTTTCATACATTTAAAGAAAACTTTTACATGAAGTTTCAAAGCATTTAGAACAAAAATATTGGTATTATGATGTTTTGAATGAATACAAAATGCATAAAAATTCAAATAAGAAATAATTAAAACCAACTTTTAAATGTAAATAAAAACAAATGTACATACATAAAAATGTTATTGAGCTTTAAATTCTTCTTTATTAATATAAACACTTATTTATTTGTTTTGTTTTCTTTAAATAACTTCCAACTTAAAAGTACCATTTATCAATTTTTCTTCGACAATATTCAAATCACTCAAATTCTTTGTTTTTCAAGTAACAAAAGTTTTTAAAATAAAATGTCCTTGATTTTCAACTTGCAATAATACCTTTTATAAAATATATATATAGTAGTATTATATATAGTAGATGTTTGAAAATTAAGTTAACTAGTAATTTTTATTAAGGAATGTAAATAATGATAGTGCATACAGAAAAATATAGTATTTATAAAATTCCTTGAAGTCTTGTGAAGTTGTCAAAGGAAACTGAAAATATTATGATAATCACAAAAAAATGAATTGTATTTAGCTAGCAGTTAAGAAGGATGATGTTAAATCAAATATATGGAAGAAACAACATTAGAAGAGCTATTTAAAAATTCTAGAAAGGTATATATTTGAGTGTGTCTTAACTGCACTAGGAATATGATTTTAAGGAGGTTGAAAAGTATCTCAATTGGTTTATATAAGTAAAAATACTACAGGTGATAAAACAATAAGCAGTCAGTGCTTTGTGAAATTTTGGATAAATGATTACATAAGGAAATTTGATAGAGTGGATGCAGACTATGAAAAATTTGTTAAAAGCAAATGATTTTTTTTTACAAACTATATTGTCTTAACAAATTTATAAATAGAAGTACTATAAATATCTTCATACAGCAATTTTAGAGAGAGTAGCTTACAAATAAAGGATAATTATAAAACGTAGAGGATCTGTAAACATGAAACTGGTATACTATGGACTTTTTCATTTATTTATAAATAATTCACTTATATTTAAGGAAGAAATCAAGAACAGTAGAAGATGAAACATGTTTAATAATTTTTGTAACAAAGGCTTACAATTAATTATGAAAATTTGTCTAAATTTTATACCTTTGAGATTCAAGTCATCAACAGTAGTAATATAAGCAGCAACAATATTAACAAACAGGCAACAATATTACTAGATTCTACATAAAGGAAGGATGGATACTTTTCATCCTTGCAGATACACATGAAAACTTTCTAAGTGATTATAGTGTATATTATAATGTAATTTCCTACCAATTAGGATATAATTATATTTTTCGATGTTGATATTAATAAAGGGAATGAAATTTCGACAGTCAGTGAAGATCGTAAAAGTAATTTTATTAAAAGCAAAGTGCTTATAAGTTTAATTGTAATATAAATTTCATTGGAAAGTACAGTGGCAGCAGTAAACTTACAAATTATTTGTTTGGTAATATAATACATTATGTTTTATAGTGAACAACTGCTGTGCCATATGTTTTAATGATGTTAATAGAAATTTTTGCTTCATTTATTATTTAAGGAGAAGACATACTTTTTAACAAGCTTTTATGAGTATTCAAAGAGTTTTTAAATTCTGAGGAAGTTATTAGAATTTTTAGATAATTTTGATTTTATTGAATTCTCTACAACCTCTATTTTTACTTAAGAGTTGAAGAAATAATAATTTTACAGGATGAAGAATGATCAATATTATTACTAATATCCTTCTCAGAGATTTGAAAGCATATTTTAAATTTTCTAACAGAAAATTTTTTAAATTAAAGATTAGTACTAAAATTAATTGAAGAATTTCCTGCGGTGTTGTCATATATGCCCATTCATTATACGTTTTTGTGTTTTAATACATTATTATATCATTATAAATCGCAATTATTCTTTGCAGATATTTTGCCCATTTAAATCCATAGCATTAGATTTTATTATTTCATAGATTCGACGCAATAACTTACCAATTTCTTTAAATGATTAGCTTGATCTTTGTGATAATCCAATTGAGAAAAATTTTTCGGACGATGCTTATCTACCCACAAACTACCCATTTTAATAAACTAAATTTGCGAATAGAAGACGTAAACTATTACTACCATCCAATACACATCTGATTTTTGTTTTGATGTGACTCGATTTCCCTCCAATTTCACATTTAATACGCAGTCACAGTGAATAATTCAATGTTCAGACAAAAAAGAAAAAAGGAATTTATTGACATTAATCATGAATAATACAGCTTATTAAAATATAACTCTGAATCAATTGAAAATATATAATTTTATTTACAATAGAAAAAATTTGCAATACAATTTGAAAAAGGAAGTGAATTTTTATAAATAAATTAAAATTAATTAAAAACGAAACTATAACAGCCAAAGGCGAGTATAATGTCTTCAAATCAAGTCAAGTCAAGATAAAACGAAACCATAATCAATAATAAATATATTACTTAGCAGTGCTCTGTTGAGCACTCTAATTCCTTGTCACTATATATTTATTTCCTATTTCATTGTCGGTGATTAAGAATATTGTCGTTCGTTTTCAAAACATTCCATTAAAATGGTAATGACGTGCATTTGTATAATAATTTAATTCTTTTTTTTTTTTTTATGATGAACTTAAAGACATGTCATTTTAATTGATGAAAGCTTAATTTGTTATTCTTTTTTCTTTATTTTAGATGCAATTCATGCTTCTATTTAGCCGGCAGGGAAAATTAAGATTGCAGAAATGGTATGTTGCACATCCAGATAAATTAAAGAAGAAAATAACTAGAGAACTCGTTACTACAATATTGTCAAGAAAACCAAAAATGTGCTCATTTTTGGAATGGAGAGATTTAAAAGTAGTTTATAAGAGGTAATTTATCTATTTATAAGTAAATTAGTTTATTAAAAATTGGTTGTATAATTGTTTTTTTGGATTGGACTATTTCTATTTTATTAATAATTGAATAAATTGAATTAAATTTCAGTATTTCTTGTTAACAAGTATATGCTTAAAAACTTTTCTTTAAATGCTTCAAATTTATCTATCTTGAAATTTCAATTTTCGTAATTTCCTGAAATTTCAGAGCGCAATCACTTCATATAAGAAATTAATGCAACTTTCTTTGTATTGTATAAATTAATAATCATGAATTTCTTTGTGTAAAAATATTAAATTTATATTGCAAACATTAGATATAGAATCTTTCAAATGCTGCTTTTCATTAATTTACATTTGTCATGGGCTTTCAGGAAAATTATTTGCATGTAAGATTATTATATTTCATTGATAAATTTAAAGGAAATTGATTTATGATGTAGTAGTTAGATTAAAATATATGTTTTTCAAATATTCCTTTAATAATGCATTTTGTAATAACTTTCTCACACATTTTTTTAACAGATACTTTAAGTGAAATTGATAAATTGTGTATAAAATTTTTTTGCAATAACAAATTACATGGACATAATAATAAAAATTAAAATATAAAAAGTTAATACATAATAAGATAATTATAGCTCCACATTTTTGTTTTTATTACTAGAGATGAAAAAAAATAATTTAAAGATCTAGTGATAGAATTTTATGTGTGAATTTTTTTGAATAAGGTATTTGTAGAAAAAATGTAGTAAATTGTTTTAAATTTAAAAATAGAAGCGTGTTAATTTGTTTGGCTTTATACTAATTTATAAATTGATCATTTTTTCTGTAAATAAGAATTTTTCAGTGATAAGTTTCTAAATTGTCAAAAAGAAGCACATTGTACAAATGTTTGAGAGATTTATATCAGGAATTTCGTATAAATTTTGATGGTTTATTACAACTAAATATTCTTAATTATAATTCTATCAATGGTATAATTTTATTGCACATCTACTAATATTCAATGAGTATACTTCATTAACTGGTTTTTAAATGTACTGATTAATATACAAGCCAATTTGGTATTTACATTTACCAGCTAACGTCATTATTTTTTATTGGAGAATATAGATTGTTGTAAGCTTGAAATGAAATTAATCCAATTATTTAAATTATGTTTTACATTTTTATTTTATCTTTAATTTTCTTAATAGTTTTCTCTAAACTATTAAGAAAGTTAGTTATGCTCTGGACTGGAGGGCATTTGGGAATATAATTTTTGTTACGCTTAAGTTACAATTACTTTTAGTTATAATTTTAGTTTTTACTTTTTTGCATTTCTTTTGAGTTTCTCTGTCTTTTTTTGTTCTTAAATGAAAATTTTTGTTATGCTTATACATCTTTTTTTCTTCATTCTACTTTGTTTTACATATCTAATATTTCATTGAATTTCTAATAATTTCTTCTAATACAAAATCCCTTTGTCCTTTTTACCGATATGTTTATGCAGGTGCGAAATTCACAAAATTTGGATAATATGTAATGTTACAGATAATTTGTAAGTGAAGGGTATAATTTTTTAAAAATTATCTTATTAACAACTTATAAATGAATAAATACTTTATAATATAATAACAAATAAAAAATGTTCTCTCTGCATTCAAAAGATTTAACATTAATGATTTGCTATTAATTAATAATGAGAATTTAATTGATTGATTCAGAAGATTTAACATTAATTAAAAATGTTACATTTGAAGCTTTATTTTACACATACATTATTATTACCAAATGCAGCAAATATTGTGTATTAACAAAACTGGCATGTGTCTTAAACTTATAATTCAGTTACATTTACAAGAGCTTAATTTTGTTTAAAATGTTGCAGATATAATGGTGTTTAAAAAAGAAATTAATTTTCTTGATCAGAGTAAAGCATCTCCAATATGCAAACAAAAATTTTTAAGTTGTGGAGTTATTAGCTATTTTTTAGAAAAAATTCCATATTATTTTGTTGCAGGCGCAATTTAATGCTTTACTAATCCTTTTTAAATGCCTTTATTACTAAAATCTAAAAGATATTTTTATAATCTTTGCTATATTTTAATTAAGATTACAAATATATAGAGGAAGAAATTCAGAATTATTAATATAATGTATGCATAAAATAAAAATTTTAATAAATCTAAAAATCTAATAAAATTCAGAAACTTTTTGTCGCTTGTGAGCATGATATTGTCCTGGTTAGGGATTCGTGGCACAATCCAAAAATAGCAGCAAACAAATAAAGTAATATTCCAAATTTGCAAATTTTGGCAGAAAAATGATATTTTGGGTCCCTTAATTAACTCTTGAAATGTTTCACAAATAACGTTAATCCTCAGAAATTTTCTGGAGAATTTGGCTTTTGCTTGAAGTGTTTTGTAGTATGGTTTTGAATCACTTTTCACATTTTGGCTTGGGATTTTAAACATTTGTATATCTAATGGCTATAAATACTCGTAGTGCATTGATCAATTCCTTCTTGAAGTTTCATATTTATTATTTTTGCATTTCCCATTCCTATTGAACTGTATAGTGCTTCTTATTGTATTTGGAATACTCCATTCTTCATTTATGCCTAAAATTTTCAAACTTTGATATATTCTTTTGACTATTGAATATTATAGTGTTTCTTGTAAAATTGGGAATAATCATTCTTCATTTATGACTATTTTCAAACTTTGATGTATCTTTTGGCTATTGAATGTGATGTTTCTTGTAGAATTTGAATACTTCATTCTTAATTTGTGACATTTATCTTACTTTTGTATATTCTTTTGATTCTTAAACAATTCATTCTTGGTGAAGTTCTTGATCTATTCAACATTACTATATTCATATGGCTATTTGAATTTGGCCATTCTTGTAGTATTCCAATCAATTGTTTCATATATCTCATTCATTATTAAACATTGGCATATTCCTGAGTTTATTCATCCGTTCTCCAATGTTCATGCATAATAAGTTGAAATTTGCCAAGCAGATTTCAGTTTTTTATTTTTTTATATATTTTGTGCATTACTTTATTCTTTTTATAAAATGTTAATAAATTTACAAACAACATTCAGCTAGTTTTAATTTGATGTCTAATATAATTAAGTTTCATAATCATCTTGGGCTCATAATCTGTGCCTTAAAAAACATATTAGTTGAGATCTTAAATATGATAGTACAACTCAGTAATAAATCACTAAGAAAGGCTGATTTTAATTTGCCATATCATATAATTAGTATAATTAAATATGACTAGAGTAATTAAGTCAGTTTTTAATTTATAGGTATGCAAGTTTATATTTCTGTTGTGCTGTGGAGCAGTGTGACAATGAATTATTAACTTTGGAAATTATTCATCGTTATGTGGAACTTCTTGATAAATATTTTGGAAGTGTAAGTTATAATATTTCTGCAAATTTTTGTTATGTATATGAATATTAAAAGAATTTTTTTCCTGTTAGGGTAAGATTATTTTAATTCTGAAATAATTAGCTTAAATACATAAACAAAATTTTGTAATATAACTTTACATTTTTTTTTTAACTTCTAATTCCTTTCATTAATTCTAAAATTAAATATACCTGTAATCACTTAAAAAAATAGTAATTATAGTACTCACTATATATAATTTACTTAAAATGTTTTACAAATTATATAGCGTTTCCCATAAATGATTTCATATTTTTTGCAATCATGACAATAATATGTGCAAAAAATCAACCTAATATAGCCAGTATAATATTTTTTTCATACAAAAACAATTTAAGTGTATTAAATCTTAAATGGGTAAAAAGAGTATAAAGAATTTAGCATTAAGTAAGTAAATTCAAATATGAATAAATATCTAATAAAATTAAATACAAATTACGAACTAAATAAACGATTAAGAACGTTTATAAACTTGTGACTTAAATTCCATTTTTTTTAAATGGAAATTATGTTAATTTTTTTTAAATAAAAATAAACTAGTTTCTTATATGTAATGTTTTATTATATATGAGATTAAAATAAATTCTCGATGGGAAAAATCAATTTCTTGTTATTGTAATTTTTGGTACTTACGTATTAATGGTACCGTGGCGACAGACTTTGTGGTTTTTAAGTGTCGCCAATCTTTATTATTTGGAATAAAAATATTTTGAAAGCGTTTTGATTTTAAATGAAGTGTTTCATATATATTTTATTATTTGGAACAAAAAATTTAAGTGTAGATTGGCGCCAAATCTGTAGCTGCGATTGGCGCGTGTGCTCTTTATTGGCGCAACTGTCGCCACGGTACCGTTAATACGTAAGTACCTAATTTTTTTTAACAATTTTTGAAACAACAACTGCCAATAGTTTCTAAAATGTAAGTTGTTTGGAAACAAAATTTTGCTAACTAAAAGATAAACAACAACAACAATAATAATAAATTTTCTTAACTTTACTCGCACAACATGTTAGCAATTCAAAGGAAGGGGGGAGGGAGGGAAAAACATCTCTGTATTATTATTCTTTGAATGAGAAAAAATCTATATACACATATTTATATTTAGAGATTTTAATTTATACAAATATTCCCTTTTCTAGGTTTGTGAGTTAGATATAATATTTAATTTTGAAAAAGCTTATTTCATTCTTGATGAATTGCTGTTGGGGGGTGAAGTGCAAGAAACAAGTAAGAAGAATGTGTTAAAAGCCATTGCAGCTCAAGATTTGCTTCAAGAGGTTAGTATAACAATTTATATGTTATTTATGCCGTATAAAATATAAAATTTTTTAAAAATAAACACATTTTCATTCTGTAGACTACTTTATCAGATCTAAAGTTTTATTGCTGAATTAAGAATGATTTATGTTCAATATGGCCTGACAAATATTTTATTAAAAAGTTCATTGCTTGTTTGCTACTTTTAATTTAATTTTCAAGGATTTGCTATTATTTTGTTTTACATAATGTTTTCATATTTATTTCTAAAAAATTATTAATTAATATCTAATTTTATTGAAACAGATTTTATAAGAAATAAGCGTATATTTTTAAAAATTAAAAATAGTATGTTAAATTTAAAATTTTTTTTTTAATTGAAAAAAGAATACTAGTGTGTTTAAAAAAGAAATTTAAAAAGGTACATAATTTTACAGTATTAGTAATTCTAAGGCTTTTAAGTTCTTGTATACTTCAAATTTATATACATATATGCAAATAAAATTTGACGTAGCATTTTTTTTAATTTGAAAATAAAAATTCTTTTCTCAAGTTACATAAAATCAGAATTAAGTATAAATTACTTTTTAAGGATTTTGAATAGTGAGTAAATATGTGATTACTGTTTAGTGATTGAATTTTTGTGGTAGTTGAAAGATTAGACAAAAAGAAATTTCATGGCTGCACATGATATTTAAAGGTTGCATTATTTGAATTGTTGAAATTTGAAAATTAATTTTTGCAATTTCTGAAAAAGGTTTTTAAAAACTAATTTTAAACATTTACTAGTTATTTGCAATCTAATTATTTTTTAAGTTTAAGGTGGAGTAATTAAACCATAGAAGTATTGAATTATCCCATTTTATTTTATAAATAGGAGTTTTGTCCTCACGTTTTTGTCGTTTTTATTATCATTCTCATAGTTCTATTTGAAAAGAATGCAAAATGATATTTATTTTAATAATTTAAATGCCATTCCCTCATTTTCTATCTAACTTTAATTTAAAATTAATGATAATTATACTTGAAGACTGGACTTATTAATATAATATTTCTAGTATTTTTAAAAATATATTTAAAGGATTTTAGACAATTTTTATATTAATTCCATGAATAGAATTTTTCTTAATTATTTAATATTGACTATCTTGTGATTTTAATAAATTGGATTGCTTTAATAGCATAATATTAAAATATTTTATAATGTGAAAGCAGCCTAAAGAGTTTTTTTTTTTTTTATATGTTTGTTGATAAAAATAACTTTTAAAAATACATTTTTTATTCAGATTATATTTTAGTTATATGTATTATTTTGAATATAATTGATTTAGGTAGTGCATATTTATGTGTGTTAAGCTGAAAATATTGAAGTTTGCATCTTGAGAATGTATTCTAACTTTAAACTCCTTAAAAAAAATCGATATGGATAGTTTATGGAGAAAAGAGGCGAGTTTAAAGATTCTATTTACAAGTATTTGAAATTAATGTATGTAATTATAAAAAGAAATTTCACTCAAAAAAAAAAAAAAATTGTTACAAAAAATTTAGATGTCAAGTATAAAAGGTTTGTAATGTAAAAGGAAATAATATTAATATGTTAAAAGCTTGCAATTGTATAAAAATAAGGATAAGTTAAATATTTAAAAACTGTCAATGGTATAATTGATTTGTTTAACTATATTTTATATCATATTCATCTTTATTTTTTTGTTACTTTAATGATTGTTATGCACTGTTTAGCATAAATTTATATTCAAATATTTTTTCTTAATATCCTTCTAGGTTAAAATAGATTAAAAGCATTTTAATAAATTTTTATAGTTTTTGAATTTGAAAAGTGTTTTTCATTGTGTTTGTTCCTTTCCTTGAGTAAAGCATGCATTTTTTCAATTTATATAATATTGACTTTAAATGTTGTTGAAAATTAATTAAGCATATAATGTTTTGAAATTTTAATAATAATAAAAATATAATTATTAAAATGTCTTTTGATGTTAAAAAATATTTTTACCTCTCCTATTTTAAATTTCGCCATATGAGAAATGTTAGATTTGATTGTAGATTTTATATTTTATAACTTAATATTGCTTTTTATTAGTTAAAATTTATTTATTTTCTAGTTTAACATTTCAAAGTTATAATTCTCTTCTATATTATAAGAATTTTGTAAATGGGGAAAAATGCTGGAATTAAAATGAAAAAAAAAAATGGAGAAAGTTTTAGTAAAGTTATAAAAATGTCAAGCAGCAAAACATTTTTTTTTAAATTTTTGGATTTTAATTTTAAAAACTGTTTAAGAAAGCTATAAAGTATATTTAATAATTGTTGGCTATGTACAGGGTGATTATCAAAAAAACCTTCTCGATATAGAGTCCCTACCTACCATTCACAGAAACTGAATGAAATTTGGGTTAAAATATTTTGAGGTATGCACTCAAGAATCATATAAACAGTTAAACTCTAACAGTTGCGGTAGAGTTTAACATGATTCTGAAAATTTCAAATGTCAGCAGCTACTTTTTTTAATTGGAATATGATCTTCGTAGTGATAAACCATAAATAGCATTGAAATGATACCTGTAGCACGGAAAATCACAATGCTTGAAAGTCTTAGAAGAAAAGTGAAAACAACCATTAAAGACAGAGAAGCAACAGAAAGCAAAACATTTTAATGAGTTTCAAGAATTTTTTATGGGGACCTCCACACACAATGGCACTTTGCAGGCTGCAAATGGTGTATAGCACTGTAGCATGTACCATGGCAGGAGGAATCTATTGAACATGACATTTGATGGCGTCTTTCAAATATGATTCAGTTTGCAGATTAAATGCATGCAATTTAGATTTTGAGTATCCCCATAGCCAAAAATCCATTAGCATAAGATTGGGGGATTTTGGCACCCTTAAAAATATGAAATAGCAGGAGAGAGTTCTGTTGCCAAACTGTTGTATTAAAACTGTTGTATTATTTGACAGGGGACCTCATAAAAGGGAGAGCATCATCTTACATCCATACATCAAATGAGCATTTCACCGTAGTAACCCCTAAGTAAAATAAAAAATCATAAATTCTTAAAAATTTGAGAAATTTAATTGCATTAATTTTCAGATTGAAAAAACAGTTTTAATGTCTAAAAAGAAAATTTCCTATTGTTACTTCTGAACTCTAGTAAAATCATATTTCTAATCTACTAAAGTAAGATTTGGATTGATCACTTTTTAGGAGGATTAAGCATGTGATCAAAAATTTTTTTAAAAATTTTTGAAGGGGGACCATAACTTTTACTAGAAATATGAGTGGTGAATTGAATATTGAATGTCGTTTATTACTTGTATAAAGTAAAAGATGAATAATATCATTAAATAAATTACAATTTAAATATTGTATTTCTATGTATTCTCTATGAACTGTGTTGAAATGCAATAAATAAATGATTACATTAATTGTATTTTTGTGCTTATAGCATTTAAAACAGAATAAAATTAACATTTCTGAAGAAACTATTTTCTTTTAATATTTTAAGTGGTTGCAATAAAAGGCAACATTGCAGTAAAATGTTTTAAATAATAATAATAAAAAATACTTGTCATTTTAAATTATGAAACTGGAGAAACAAAGTTTTGGTTTAATGAAATGAAAATACTAATTCTATGATCTTAAGTTCCCTACTAATTGAACTAAGAATTTTTTTTGCACTTTTTTTTCTTGCTTGCTAAACTTGTAAAGGATGAAGCTGTGGAAGGTGCTCTCAAGGAATTTGGATTAGTCTAATTTTCAAGATCTGCTTCTATTATGATTTTTGTACAAGAGTCATAGTTAAACTTTATATTATTTATATACATTGAATAATATATTAATTTAGTGATTGATTTTTTTTTTTTTTTTTTTTTTTTTTTTGCAACAATTGTAGCCAATGATTTTAAATGTTATTTATTTATAATAATAATAATAATTATTATTATTATTATTATTATTGCTTTTTATGCATTTATTTTTCTCTTACCAGTAATGTTAAAACAAATACCCATATAAAATTTCTTCACAAGTATATATACGAGGTTCCTTATTTTCATTTCATTCGTAATATTAAATGTGTTTTAAAATAGATTTGTGATAAATTTTATTTAGAAGAGAAGCATTTGATAAAATTAAAATCAGTTTCACATTAAATACTTAAATGTATTGTTCAATTATGTTTGAATGAAAAAACAAACATTACCTGTTTTTTGTTAATAGTAGTATTAAAAAATATAATTGGAAGATATTAATTTTATATTTCTTTTTAAGCTAAATCTTTTAAATATATATCTCTAAGCTTTTGAGAAAGCAAATAAATCAGTATTATTTTTTAACTAAAATTTATTAAAAAGGAAATTTTTAATGTATATATGTGTTTCAGATGAACTCAAGTCATATGAACTAAATTTTTTAACAATGTTTAAATGTTTTTTGTCACATTTTTTAATGCACTGTATTATATTTATTTATATTTTTAAATTTTTTTCAGCGTGGTATAATTATTTGCTTCATAAAGTCTTATTTTCGTATAAACACAATATTTGTGTAGAGATATATTACTGATCAAATTTTTTTTATTTAATGAACAGATGATTATATTTTTGTTCTACTCTAAAAAGGAATTTGATTTTATGAAAATTTGAAATTGTTTGAAGAAACATTGAATTATAATAACTATCATCTGAAAGTTAGTATATATTAACTTAAGCTAGAAATAACAGATCAGCTTAATTAATTAAGATTCTATTTATATTATTACATTTCATCCAAAAAAGAAATTTATTTTTAAATGTTTTCCTTTTTTATATATAATATTCATGAGCCATGATAGTGCTGAAGAAAATAATCTAGTATTCATTTTTTTAAATAAAACTATTATTCTGTTTTTGATGGAATTAAACTGTTGTATGAAATTACAAACCTAAAATAATTTTGTAACTGAAAAGTTATATTTTTTTAAAAATTATGCAAGTATAATCAGGCACTTCATTCATTTTCTGTTGGATTGCTTAATAAATTCATTAAATTGCATGCTTAATTTCTTTCAGATACATTAAAAAAGTTTTTTAAATTAATCAATTTTTTATAACTGTGACTAAATGTTTTTTAGTTAATTTTGAAAAGATATTCTAAAGTAATGATTTTCAGATCTCAAACTACTATTCATATTTCACTCTTCTTAATTCTATGGTAAAGGGAATAAAGATATATATGACTACTGATGTTCCATTTATATTTTTGCATTAATTCTTTGAGAAAGGAAATTTAAAAAAAAAAAAAAATTTCGTAACCTGATATCGTCTGTGTTATTCACACTATAAAAATACAATTCTATTTTTCTTTAGAAAAACCTATATTTATTTTGATTTATTCTTTTTTTTTTAATTCTTTCTTAATGAAGATTATATTTTAATATTTAGCCCAAATATTTTATATCTTTTTGAAATTATTTATATCTTGTACATTTAAATTAATATTTGTTGTATGCATATACATAATTAAAAACATTTGTATATTATTAAGTGATGTCATTAAAAAAAAATTATGGATAATGAAATCTTGAAAGTAAATCAGCATTCATTAATACATTAAACAAAAATCTATTTCTTTAATAAAATTTGTTAACCTTCTGGGTGTATGTGAGATCCATGTGATTTCAAATTGATATATTGATAGTAGTATTTCAATTTCCTTTAATTTTTTCTTTTATCTATAAAAAAAAAAGTCTGTTTGTCTAATTGACACTATTGGTGCATGTCCGATAACAGTATTTGAACATAGAGCCTTAATCACATTTGCTTCTTTTTCACTTTGATAGCCATTTGGATTAAATCTAAAATATGTCAGGAATTTCATTCTTGCAATTCTTAACTTGTATTTTAAATGTATTATGATAAAACCATAATAATTGGTATTAAAAAGAATTTTTAATATAGCTATTGTTCTTGAATATAAAATGCTAATTATTATTTTTTGGTTTGAAGAATTGTTATACTGTTGATCAGAAATAGAGAAGGAGTTTTTATTTGATTTCCTCAAGAGTTAAATGGAATTTAATAAAAAAAGAATTAAAGTAATATTGCAAGATAATTTTTCCTACCTAGCAGTATTACAAGATAATTTTTACCATAATTTCCTACTTATTTTACAAAATAATTTCCTACCTTAATACTAGGTAATGATTACAATAATGAAATTTTATCTATTCTAAGGATTAGAAAATTATTTTTTTTTTTAAATTAAAAACTTAAAAAAACACAAAAAAACAAGAGTTAATAAATTACTGAGAGATTGTATATTAAAATATGAAAAGTGTAAAACATAAATTTATAAAAAATGCAATGCATTTTATTGAATTAAATATTAATTTTTATGGATGATTCATATTAAATATATACAAATATTTAGCAGAGATGTATATTGAAGAATGTATAATGCCCTTTACTATGGATGTGGTATTAAGTTGTATTTATGATCATGGTACATAACTGATAAAATAAAACAATTATGCACTCAGAAGGTTATCAGTGTAACTTTTAATTATTTCATTTAATGAGAAATCTGTAAAAAGCAGATAAAACTAGTGATTTGAAGAATTGAAATATAATATATATTTCAAATGAATTCAGAACTATGATTAAATGAATTGTTATTATTATAAAATAATTATTACAAATTCATTCTAATTGAAAAAACTCAAATAATATTTTATGTAGAATCATTGATGAATTTTATATAGTCATAATTTTTAATATCTGTTTGCTTGTAAGTATGGTCTTCGTAACAATTTTAGTTAGCTTTATAATTACGAAATAATTTTTTTTATTATTTTATATTGTTTTCTTTTTATTTGATACTTTTTGTAAACACTGAATCTGTTTTTATTTATTTACATCTTTACGCACATGTATATGTATATTGCATTTTATTAAAATTGTATATAAAATACTTGACTTCATATTTTTTACATTCCTTATAGCTATGATTTTCATACATAAAAAAAGCAAAAAACTTTGTTAATGCATGGGATTCATTTGATCTATAGAATATTGTCTTTTGTTTCTCCCTTGTTAAATTTTTTTTTAAATGTTATTTAGCATAAATTAATCGTATGTTTATATTTTAAAATTGATCTTATTTCTATTACTGGCAAATGCGCAGCTGATTATCGTTATTAAAATAGGAGTTGTGAAAAAGAAGCAAAGGCAATATTATTTAAGTGGGTAATTTTTACAATGATACATTTTTCTTTTTTATAGTATATTTTTAGTATAAAATGTTTTAATTTATGCAGTCGTACATAATATTAAGAGAGCCTTATAAAAGAGCCGTAAATTACACTTCCATATAAATATGGATATTTGCACAATTTTGACAGAAAATTAAAAAAATTATTTTAAATATGATTTTGCAATTCTATTTAATATTGTTTATATTCTTAAATTTATTAAATACTATAAAATGTAGTAATGAGCTTTAGTAATTGAGGATTATGATAATTGAGTCATTATGGTGCTTCGAATTGTCATGAAAACATGTATTTGTCAACTATATTTCATTTTGCATGTACTAAATAAGCATTTTTAGTAATATGTGATTGTGTTTTTGGAATGCGAGGAGTATTCGTGAAATTTGAAATTGTTCATGTAAAAATGTGCTGTATCTACAACAGTTGTTTTAAAACTATGTTAGTTCTCAATATGATGTTTTATTAATTCATTATTACAGTATATTAATTTTTAACATTAATTTATATTCAAAGATGTAAAGACGAACATACTAAAATAATATTAAATATGCAAGAGGTTTGAAATATTAATTCAAAAACATATACCTTCAATTTTTAGTAATTATATTTAAATATGTATTGTGAGTTGATTATATATTCTCCAATTTAAAATTGTTCTTCCATTAATCAAATGCAGGTGCTAGGTCTAACAAAACAAATAAGTTTTAATAACATTTATATGTGCAATAAAATTTCATTAGGTGATTACAATATAATTGTATAAGAAATCTATTATGTTGAATTCTACGCATGTTTCATCTATTATGTTTCTTGCTATAGTATGAATGCAATAATTGTTAACTATTTAATCTGAATTGCAGATCATGATCTTTATTTTTTAATAGAATATCAGCTTTAAATATATAAAATATTCAATACTTTGAGATCTGAATCTGTATACTGCTCAATCATGATTTCATTTTAACTATAATTAATATATCTTACAAATTCTGTATCTTATAATTGCTTCGAAATTGTATTCCACAGAAAATTTATTACTCTTCCTTTGAATTGTAATTTTTTTTAGTTATAACAATGAATCTAATATTGCACTTTCATTGTACATTTATCTGTTTAAGTTTTACCTTCATAAACTGGTTCATTGTGATCTATCTTGCTATTTACATTTTAAAGACATTGCTCTGTATGTATAAACTAGTCAATGTTGATGAATAAAACACATTTCAAGTATATTTGAATAATTTATTCCTTTTTATGGACTTTCACATAATGTGCTTTTTACTATTATTTTCTAATAATTTCAATGGCATGAAAAATATTAGTTTAAAACCAACTAATTTCAATGATTAATTTATAATGTAGGAGGAGACACCCCAAGGATTTTTCGAAGACCATGGTCTGGGTTAATTTACCTCACGTGATCTTATCAACAGTTTACTTAGCAAGAAAACCATAACAGGAATGACAGGAAGAATAGGGGATAAAATTACGAAACACTGTTATGTGTTCTCTAGGTATGTCATGCAACACTGTCTGCTTGTTGATAACTTATTTCAAATATATACACACCTATTGTCAAAAATTCGGATTTGAACCAGAAATATTTGTTAATTATCTCTTTAAAAAGCATTTATAAATCTGTTAAAAAAAAAAAAAGGATTTTATTGTAAAATTTGTTTTAAAGTATTTTAATAAAATTTGTTAAATCTGAGTGTATGTGTGCATTTCATGTCAATATTACTAGAGAACACATTACTTAAATTTGTTTCTGAATTAGTGTTGATTATAAAAATTTCTTCTTAGATAATGTTACTAAAAATAAAATTATATTCTAATAAAAGCAACTATAATTAAATCACTACTCAAGTGATTTGACTTAATTTTTTTATATATTATATTTTTGCCTTTTGCATTTAATAAAAAATATTAAAATGGTTTTTAATTTTTTTTTAAACATTTTCTTTTATATCACTGTTTTTATATGAATATTCTACAGTTATTCTTCATAATTTAAAAGTATATTATAACTGAATATTACTAATAGCATATGACAGGGTAAAACATAAAGCATTATCTATATAGATAAAAGAATTGTCTTCAGCAGAAAATTTGAGCTTTTGAATTTTGGTTTTATATTCGAATGCCTAAATCTCGAAATTACTTACACTTTTACAGTGCAATAGAAATTGCTATCAATTATGCATATTGATGCAAGTAAAATCTTATTAATGTTTCATAAAATATTCCATTATATAATTTATATCAAATATTAATTAGTAGATAAGAATTCCAATGCCGTTACAAAATGTTTATTTTAATTAAAGCTATCTGCATAATTTTAAGAAGATGGAGGCTACTGACTTTATACGTATTTTTTGCTCATGAAGAATGATTTTTTTATTTTATACATAAATTAAATGATTTAATCCCAACCACAATTTTTATATTAGTAGAATTTCTATTAATTTTACTTTTTTTCTACTAAATGTACAGTACAAAACCTGCAGTAAGGTAGATGGTACAATTCAATATTTGAAAATAATATACGATCAAAAAATAGTTGTGTATAATTTTTGTGATTTATGATAATAAGTTATGTAAATAATAGGCATTTAAAAGTTAAAATTCTACTTTACTGCAATCAATAACTTGAAGAAAAATTCAATAGTTTATCATTCTTACTTCAAATTATTTTTGAAATTGTGTAAATCTATTATATACGAACAATTTTTTAATAATGAATTTATCAGATGATTTTTGTTGTGAAGCAAAAAGTTTATGATTAATCATATAAAATTCAGATTTCAAAAATGATTTGATCCATGAAACTGATTTAAATGCAAATTTTGGTTGAGTGAAAACACATATTTTTGTTGTGAAGCGAAATGTTTTAAGATTAATCATATAAAATTCAGATTTCAAAAATGATTTGATGCATGAAACTGATTTAAATGCAAATTTTGGTTGGGTGAAAACACATATTTTTGTTGTGAAGCAAAATGTTTAAGATTAATCATATAAAATTCAGATTTCAAAAATGATTTGATCCATGAAACTGATTTAAATGCAAATTTTGGTTGGGTGAAAACACATATTCTATAAAGACCGCACTGTTCCATTTATTTTGCTATGTAAAAAATTCAAACAGAATTTAAATTTTCCTTAGATAGTAGATTCTTATAATGCTCATATCTTGAATATACCTAACCTAGGAGTTAAGTATATTCACCCAACACTTCTTCAGCAATAAGTGTGTTATAATATAAATAATTTAAAATATTTCTACTAATATACTTATTATTTTTAAAAACTGATAATCTAAAACCTTTTTGTTTTCCTGATAGATAATGGTAACTTATCTTTCTTATAATGAATGTGATAAAATACTAGTATAGAAGCATAAAGTAAAAGTTTTGATAATATAATAAATATTCAAAGAATGTTTTGGGAGTGAAAAGATAAAAAAAAAAAAAAATTATGAAAAGAATTATTTATTCATGTGAAAACTAAATTAATAAGGATAAGAAATGTTACTGATTTTTATGTTGCTAATGCAATATTATAAGGAATGCATAGCAACATTATAGTATATACAACATTATGAAGATTTATATATAAAAAAAAAAAGCACAATTGCTATATTTTTTTTGTGTACAGATTAGAAATTAAATGTAACTTTTTTTAAAAACATGTATATCTAAATATTGTATTAGCAAGCCTTTTAATAATATTGGAGCACTACACGTTATAAAGACATTGAAAATATTGTTTTTAATAATTCTGGAAAAATTATTGAAACTTTATTTGCAATATAAAATCAAATAAGTTATTTTGATTTTGAGATTTCATACCCAATTTCATGTAATAAACTTCCAACTGAAATTAAATTACATATTTTCTAGGCATACAAAACAATTGTTTTTATAATCTATCATCTATTTCTTAGAATTTCTTTAATATTTTGGAATCCTTTAATATTTTGGTTTATCATTTTTTTCTTTCTATTTACTGTCTAGAATACCCTTTTGCTAAGACAATGATTGAAATATGATTTCCTTTCCCACAGTTTGAAAACTGTTTCAGTTTAGAAAAAAGTTCATACAGTTATTGGAAAAAAGAATAACATAAATATCTATTTGTGAAATAGTCACTAGAATTTAATCAATTAATTAAATATAGAATGTGATTAAATAACAGGGGCATGATGGCCGAGTGACAAGTGCTTTATGCTACAGGTTTGAGTCCCAGTGGTACTAGGGATGTTTATAGTGGTTCGAAATCCACTTTAAATCATAGGTCCCAGTCTAATATAACTGTAGAGCAGTGAGTTGACATACCTACCCTGTAAAAAGAAAACATTTCCTGTCTCGAAATCTGTTGCTCCAATGAAGAAGATTAAATAATTTTGTTGATGATGCCAAAAAAACCTAAATGTTATTGTGCTTTTTATTACATGGTTTTAAAACTATAATTTTTAAACCAATATTCACATGTTAATTGGCTAAAAAAATTCCATAGGATACTAATACTTTGAAGAAAAATGAATTTGGTTCTTATTTTCTCATGTTCTACATTTATTGATTATTATTGCTGAAATTTTGTTTTAACATAGCAATTAGGTTTTGTGTAGGTATGTATATAATTATACATTGATATATGGAAAGATTAGTGTACATGTAAATTACAACAAACCTATTAAGTACTATTATATAAAATGGTTTATTGCAATTATGTTATGGCTGAGATTATTTAAGCTACTTATGTTCAAATTATAAAATTCTTTTAAAAGAATAAATGGTTTAGTGGCTTTTAAAGCAAAGCATTCATATAAATTTGATTTTTTAGGATACTAAAAACGAAATATTGAAATGCTTATTTTAAGTCTCATAGTTAGGAAAAATTGTATTCAAATGGAGTTTAATGGTTTTTCTAGAAAGATATTACTACTATTTTTAAATTCTACAAATGACTACTATGCATACTATCTCTAATTTAAATATAATTATTTGAATCTTTTGCAATATGGGACATAGTAGACCGTGGTCAGCTGTATTTATGAACCTCAAAATTTTAATGTATTTAAAATAAATACTTTGTTGTTTATGAAAATGTATTATTTACATATAGCTTTATTTGTCCATTTTTTTACATGTTTTTTAACTATAAATTAACTAATTTATAAAAAAGATTAATTGGGTTTATACGCGTAATTTGCTCACTCTTTATTGCTTTTAGAATAAAAGATATTCACAATAAGTTAAATTATATTTCTGATAGAAGTAACAATTTTAAAATTAACTCATATGAAATATAACAATAAGAAAAATGTTAAAATACTGAACTGCATAAGTATTAAAGACTGGTAATAATAAATCAGAAATGAAGCATGGAGAAAGCATAAAGCACTTTTTTTAAGGTATACAAAAATGAAATATCTTTAATGTCAAAAATGTTTTTTTAAAAAGCATCAAGGTCAAATCAAAACAAGAAAATAATATTCAAAGAGTTATACAATGCAAATAGAGATAATATTGAAATATTGTTTTTAAAATATGTGAAATCATCAATAATAATAATAATAATAATAATATTTAATGTGTCTGGCTCTCGTCTGGTTTAGGGTTTGAGTTCCAGCGGTGCCATGGATGTTTGTAGTGGTTCGAAATCCACTTTAAGCCGCTTAACACTCAATGGTCCTAGTCTCATTTGACTGTTGAGTGTTAACCGTAGAGCTGACAACCCTATCCCGTAAAAAAGAAAGGCATCTCTTGTCTCGAAATCTGCCAGTAGGTAGATGGCCTTGGCCCACACTGGGCTGTTGCGCCAACGATGATGAATATTTAATGTGGTATTAGCATTGCTAATGGTATATCATGAAAATTTTAACCTATTTGTAATATATAAATAATACTGTGAAATATTATTTTTACATAGTAATAATTATTCATATAAAAAAATAAGATGCATAATATAAGTAATATATAATGACAAGGTTCTACATTAAAATATTAAAGAAGTTCAACGAAATAGGTGACAGATTAAGAACAAGACATTCAAGAAAGACAACAAAATGGCAAAATTGTGTTTTAAAACACAATAGCCTGAGTAACCACCATGCAACATTCAACATTGCTGGCTTAATTTCTGAATAGATACAAAATGCTGGTTTTGAAGAAAATAAAATTTATACTCGTCCATTGAAATGCAGACTTCAGGTGAGAGTCTTAAAATAAGTAATAAAAAAAAC
This sequence comes from Caerostris darwini, assembly GCA_021605075.1. Classification (NCBI taxonomy): domain Eukaryota; kingdom Metazoa; phylum Arthropoda; class Arachnida; order Araneae; family Araneidae; genus Caerostris; species Caerostris darwini. The sequence continues at coordinate 95,986 of BPLQ01011075.1, read as the reverse complement.
CTATCAGAATTTTAAAGGCTCCGCTAAGTGTAATGAACCAAAGAACATCTGTATTGAAAGAAAACAAAATGGCCCAAAATAATGTTTAGTGATAAATTTAATTTTTATTTTTCAAATATTAATAATAATTGTATGTTAGGTATTTTAAATTGAAGAATTTTGTCCCAGTTTTCTAAGCATCACTACCAAATAATGTCCTGGAACTGCATTTCTACCATTCATAAAATGCTAGGCATATATGTATTATTGCATAGATAATGAATTCTTAAAAAAAAAAAAGACATTATACTTAAAATAGACATTATGTATAAACAGCATATTATATTTAAATTAGGAAGATTCTTTCAGAAAAAGGAAAGCTTTTTTTAGAGAAAATTTATGTTTCAAGATGACAATGTCTCATTATCGACTGAAGAAGGTAAAAGAATGGTTTGCTGCACTTCCTATTTAGATATTTATTTGCCTAGATAATCTGCAGATTTAATTTTAATTGAAAATATATTGCATAAAACTGGTTATGAAATGTAAGTAAATTTAAAAAAATTTATTGGAAATATTACTTCAATTTAAACCAAATAATTCTTCCAGAGTTATTAAAAATGATATCTTTAATGTCTCTCAGATGCACTGTTCTAATCATATTAAAAGGATGACCAAAACAGTATTACAGGCATATTCATGTTTTTAACTTTTTGTTGTATTTAGTAACTTTTAATTTATATACATAAAACACTTGGCAATTGCACCAAGTATTAATTTACAAAAGTCTTCTCAATAATGTTAATTGTATATAAATCTTTTTTTGTATAAAATGTATAAAAGATATGCTTGAAAAAGTATATAAAAATAATTGAGTAGTTTATTTATTTATTATTCAAGATGGCTTTTTCATTCTTGAAAAAATCTTATCAATATATAAGAGAATAGTTTCTAAATAAATTTTTTTCCTAAATTTTGAAAAAGCATATAAAAAATGTGACTATATTATGCAAATATATATTTACAAGGATGATCTGTTACTGTAGCAAATTCAAATCACAAACTTTGCTCTTCTGCCTCAGTAACCTTTTTTGCCACGAAATCTTTGTCTGTTATCCAACTACAAAATATGCATATATATTTTATCAATAAAATATTCTAAGGAATATTAAATGACAACTAAAAAAAAATCTTTTTAAAAAACCAAAATATGTTTAGTTCTAATGCTAATAAAAAATTTATTGATTGTTTAAATATAATACATTAAAATAATAAACAAGAAATAGAAAAAAATTATATTGATTACAAAACTAAGCAATTATATAAATTTCCACTCTATTACTATTACTTACAAATGCCATCGAAGTGAATAGTTAACAAAATATGATTTAACAATTCTTGCAACATAAAATTCAGAATATGCTTACAATTTTATTTAAATTATTATTATTTTTAAATTTTAATAATAAAGAAGTACATTTAGCCTTTAATATAAAGAAAAAACAAAAGATGGCAAAGATAATATAAAGAAATAAAATTACCAGTGATCTTTTACACTCAAAGAATAATGTCTTAAGAGAATAGCATTTATCTGGCACAGAAGGATCTCTTGATAGTAAGCATTCCTTTGGTGTTTTTCCGTGCTGTAATAAAAAAATAAAAATGATTTTATAATAAAAATTATGAAATGATTGTTAATTTTAATTCAACTTGAAAAATTTATATCATACTTTTTAATAACACATTTTCAAATCTAAACTAAAAATGACTTAAAATGAATACGATTATCTGTATTCTTAGCTGTACTATGTTTTAAAATAATTTTTTTTTTTTAACTCTTTTATGAATAAGAAGCAATATTGGTTATTGTTTGGTGTTTGGAACAGCATACATTTTTGACCTATTATACTGAATCCAATTTCCTCTTTTTCAATATAAATCTTATACCCATAAATTGAAATGTATTATGATTTTAAATTTTCAATTTAAGAAACCTTTATCAATATTAATTAAATAAACTTTAATTCATAGAAATTTTTGTTAATATTACAATGGCTTAGCTGATTTAAAAAAATATATCTCTGCTAATTAAATTTTCCAGCAATATATTAAATAAATTAAACGTGTTATATAAATAGAATTATTTACAAAAAAAATACAAGAATAAATAAAATAATTAATAAAAATAATTCCATGTAAAATTTAAAGTGAACAAAATTTTATCATTATTATTATTATTATAACATTAAATGCATTATCTGTTTTAAATACTATAGACATAGGAATTCAATAAAATTAATCTCAATGATTGCAAATTTTGTGAGGTGAAAATCAATGAAAGTAGTATTTTCTTCTAAGGGTGATTTTAGATACCACTTAAATTTTCTGAAATTATGCATAGCATATTATATTCTACCTGCCTTTCTAGCAAAACAGTATTTTAAAATACAATGGCTTAGCTGATTCAATATTACAATGGCTTAGCTGATTTAAAAAAATATATCTCTGCTAATTAAATTTTCCAGCAATATATTAAATAAATTAAACGTGTTATATAAATAGAATTATTTACAAAAAAAATACAGAAATAAATAAAATAATTAATAAAAATAATTCCATGTAAAAGTTAAAGTGAACAAAATTTTATCATTATTATTATTATTATAACATTAAACGCATTATCTGTTTTAAATACTATAGACATAGGAATTCAATAAAATTAATCTCAATGATTGCAAATTTTGTGAGGGGAAAATCAATGAAAGTAGTATCTTCTTCTAAGGGTGATTTTAAATACCACTTAAATGTTCTGAAATTATGCATAGCATATTATATTCTACCTGCCTTTCTAGCAAAACAGTATTTTAAAATGTGTCGAAGAAACCTATCAACATATAAAATCCATCTTATGTTAACATATATATTTGTAGGAACATTTATTTGAAATAGGAAAAGTTAACAATTTTGAAAAGAGGGATTTTTAATTGAATACATGATTTCTGGAAAACAGTAGTAGGAAATGTTTGAACATATCCGCTATATCAGGAATCATTTTATGTTCTAAGAGTGAGATAAAATTCCTTATCTCTTAAAAAATTTAAGAGACATCTTTCGATAGGCATCTTAAGAGATACCTAGTGAGTTTAAAATAAAAGTATTTGTTGTATGCACTTTGTTTATAAATGAAAAGGAGGAGGCAATTTGAATCCTAGGACAGTCATTTTTTCCCCCTACATCAAACTGTAGCGATATCCGCCATAAGAACTCTATTAGCCCTATAAAATTTAGCCTTTGTGAAGTTGTCAGAGTTAAAAGTCATAAAATCAAGTGCAATGCATGTTGTCAAATGTCAACCAATAGTCTATGGTTTCACCTGACAAGCACAGATATCATTGGTAGCTACACCAATGTAGTGCAAGTGTTTATTAAGAAAATCATGTCCTGTCGAGTCGGAATTGTCCCTAACACATTTATCATGATAATAAATAAGAATATTCTTTTAAGTGTTGGAAAACAAATTTAGTTATAAAATATGCAGATTCAATAGTTCTGTATATTAGGTGCTTAATTTATGAAGACTTCTATGATACAAAAATTCTTTTGTTTTACTAAACATATTTCCATGATTTAGACATGATAAGAATAGCTAATAAAATGTATAATTAAACGTGGCTAATTTAAATTTTCCATTTATCAAAGGAGTACATATTTTAGTGAATACAAAATAAATTTTGGTAGAATAGAATAAGAATAACTTTTTAATGTATAATTTTATGAAATCCCTCGAGTAACTTAGCATATAAACTCTGCATTTTAATAACAGAAATATGACAGATACAAAATATTTATATAGTGCTATTGAGATCGATACTAAATTTTCATAATCTAGATTTAAAAAAAAGAAAAAGAAACGTACAATTTGCACACAATCAGTTGCTTTCAGGCATAAAAGTAAATCCTCTCTGACACCTGAACAAGGTTTGCTATGTTTCTTAATTTCGTCTTCTTCCGTATAGACAGGCATTCTGTAAATTGTTGTATTATGAGAGAAATTTTTAAATCAAGTTTAATTTTACGTTTTGTTATAAGAAAAAGTATAAGAAATATAAATCTTTCAGATGATAGTAAACAATATGTATAATGCTTGACAACAAAGGCTGTTATCTCTGAGAGATAATACAATAACAGTTAATAAATTATAGAAAAAATAATAATAATAATAATTTGTTACTGAGATATTTTTTGTTGGAATTTTAATTATATTTTTTTTACTTGGCGATATTAATCCTTTATAAAATATTAATATTTAGATATCATTGTACTACTTTCGTTTTATTTTGGCAGATAATTAGAAATTCTGATTTTGATTCAAAATGACTTAAATTATATGAAACAAATTCAGTGTACTTTCGCTAGGTTTTCCTTTCAGTGTATTTTAAGATATTTTTACAATCAATCAGATATCTTACTGAATAAGATATTGAAGTAAATGTTATTTGTTAAATAAAACATTTAAATTATCAAGAGTTTCTCAAGCATTTCACTAAAACTTAGAAGTGAAGTGAACAAACTTAATCAATAAATTTGTAAACAACGCAGAGTGTGTTCAAAATAATTTGGATTAATTATTTTAATTCAATATAAAATTTAATTTTTAATGAAATGAATCCTCTTACGTAAGTAATTTTATTTTCTATTCGCATATGATATGTGCGATTGTTAAATTGGTAGTGATTATTATGCATTTCATTCAATGATCCGAATTTGATTATAATGTCAATAGTTTTTCTACAATTAACGTTATTTCTTTTACTTTTAACTCTTATTTATCTGTCTTTGTAGTTATTATTTATTGGGGATTATCTTATAAAATAAACCGTGATTTCATATATTTTTATAAATTACTGTCTAACAATTTAATAGACATAGACAAAATAGACATGTAACATTCTTATATTTGAATAAATTATTAAAATTTATAATAGTTTTAAAAAATATATATATAAACAGAATTTAATGCACTACTATTGATACAGGATACCCTTAAGAGTTGTTTGGTATAAAAGCTTTAAAATTGTTTTATTAAGTTTCTTTTATTGCAAAGAAATCATTTTATGTGAATTAGATGCCCCTCTAATACATCTGTTAGAGTCTTGCAATCCATAAAAAGTAGCAGTTTTGATTCATAGCCTTAAAAATTACTTGGGATAATTAAGAAATATTGCATGATGCCTTTATCAATCTAGCCAAGCAATAAACTATTTCCAAATTTTAAAATAAATTCTTAAAAATTCATGAATATTGTATAAATTCAGAAAATACCCTTTTTTGCAATAGCTGATATCCTAACAATTTAATTTTGTGCAAATTCTAAGTGTAAGTGTTCCAATGTTGGAAAAAAAAATTCCTTGTAAAGTGAATTTTTTCTGTTTGAATTGGTAGAGCAAATTAAGTAATTTTCTATCATTTTATAACTAATTTAATTAAATTTTAATATTTAATAGCATGAAATCAATAGAATATCATTCTAAAAATTATGTAAATTAATTAAAAAAATTTCATTTTCACTAATTACTTTTTTCTATTAACTTTTACTATCTTCATTTCAGCAATAATAAATATATTAACGTTTCTCAATTAAGAAGTAAAACTTTTTTCCGTCTTAAAAAATCAATTTTTCAACCACAATCAATGATATCAAAATTAAAGTAATATATATAATATTATAAATTTAGGAAATCTAAAAAGAAATTAAGTGTATACTTTCATCAACATTATTTTTATTATAATGATCATTTAATGTTAACAAATTTTTACATGTCATATTGTTAGTTTCTAAAAATATAATTCATAGATCTTTTGAAAGGTAACTCTACAATAGAAATTTTTAATTGAAATAATTTTTTTATTAGTTATGTTGTATCTGTTTGGAAGCTACTTCAACATCCCTTTCACGAATGTAATTGTTTTCTTACAAATTTTTTGGCAACTTTTGTTTAATGCTTTGTACCTCAGAAATAAATTTGATAATAACCTGTTTTAATAGAAATTTAAATTGTGTGAAAACTCTGCTCTTTGATACAATTATTTTTTTTAACTTGACTGAATTAAAACTTTGAATTAATAAAAATTGCTGCTAATTAAAGAAAAAAAAAAGTTTTAAAAAATGAAAAATAAGATTATATATAAATTAATGTTTCCAGTGCATAATACATTTTTTTTTCCAGTTATGTTTTAACTTACAGTTGTAAACTTTCAGAAATCTTTCTAGTGTATTCAGAAATCTTTTGTGATAAATTATTGATTTATGTTTTAAATAATTATAAATTAAATGTATCAAATGTAGTAGGGGAAAAAAAGTAGGCAACTGTATAAAGCTTTTTTTTTTTTTTAATTTTTTTGTAAAATTTTTATTCAATTTAAGATGTTATATAAATATGTTGTATGTTTTAGAAATGTCAAGAATATCATTAAATTAAATGAAACAGAACTCGCTCGAGGTACTGTGGATAAAAAATCATGGCATGATATATATAAAGACAGTGCATGGATTTTTATTGGTGGATTATCATATGGTTTGACAGAAGGAGACATTCTTTGTGTTTTCTCACAGTAAGTATGTTCTTGTTTTTTAATAGTGAGTATGATTACCAATGAAAAGTGATTGTCAATTATTGTAATTAGTACTTATTTTATTAAAAAAATTTATCATTAAAACAAATATTGGTAATATTATCATTAAAACAAAATATTGAAAATCTTTATCAAAATTATTTTTTTGAAGATTAAAAAAAAAAAAAAAAAATTGGTGTTATTTGTTGGTAGCAGTCAATGTAATTTTTGTGTTTAAAAAATATATAAAATTTCTACACAAATAAGTTAAAGAAAGCAATAACAGGATAAAATATTCCTCTGAAAAATATGTTAATTTTCAACATGGATCAGAATTTAAATAAAAACTGCCATAACTTCCTACCTATAATCTGCATTACCGTGTAGTCCATAGGTGTGATTTTTTTAAATTTGTGAGATAAAACTATTTTTGACTACACATAATATAAAAAAAAAATTATGTTTTAAATTTAAGATAATGAAAAGCGGGAAAAAAAAATGCATTTAAAATTATGGTGAAAGCAATAGAGATGTTTTTTTTGCTGACAATGACGAGATTCCATGGACATTTCTTTTTTAATTTCCCAAAATTTATTATTATTATTATTATTATTAGTTCTTGACATTCTGTAGCTTTTTATCAAATGTTATATGTCAACTTCAGTTAAAATTACTATTTAATTTGTTATTCTAGACAAAAAAATTAACAGTCTTCGAGAAATTGATGTCCTAATATAGCCTTATTGTGGGCTGCATATAGACAGAAATCTTTTTTAATTACTATTAAAAATAAATAATATATTGCAATCAAAAGGGAATAAACAAATTTAAATATGATAGTATAATTTAATTAGTGTTTTTTGTTCCATTTCTTTAGTGGCCACACATGGAAATACACATGATTACTAAATGGTGACTTAAAAAATAAAAATATTTCTTTTTATCTATTTTTAAATATTCATGCCTGAAAATTTTTGCTCGCAAACACATGATGGTCCAAATATACTTGCATATTTTCATACATTATATAGCAACAACCATGTTGCATGTTGAATGTACATTTTTGGCAATTCTTTAAAATGCTTAAGGAATCCTAAAATTAACATTCTCCACTTTCTAATTTGATAGCCAAGATTCAGTTTCTTTTATTAGAGAATGAAAGGCATAACTTAAAAATATATATATATTAGTCCTTCATCCACACTAGCATGTTATTGACAAAAGCTTATATTTTATACCTTGCAATAAATTAGAAAAAAAATTTATATTGTTTAAATGTTTATTCCATGTTTTAATCTGGTATCAAAATCTAAAAGTTGTTAAAAGGATTACTTATTAAAACAAGTGTTAACATATGACATTAAAACAAGTGTTCTTATATTGTTTAAATATTGATAGACTACTTAAAGTTGTATGGGAACAGTTGCTAACCAGCTCAATTTTATTAAGATATTTTCTTCCATTGGACAACTGTAGAGTTTTCTTAAAAGGTACTGATAAGAAAGAAATAGTGAGGTTAAAAGTGGCAAGCAATACATATTTAAAGTCAGGTGGATTCTATTTGTCAAACATGTGATCACTGTAGAATTAAACATATCTAAATATTTTTTTTTCCCTTTCTTAAGGTATGGTGAAATTGTAAATATAAATCTTGTTCGTGATAAGAAAACTGGGAAAACTAAAGGATTTTGCTTTTTATGCTTTGCAAATCAGAAAAGTACAATCCTCGCTGTGGATAATTTGAATGGTATAAAGGTGAGTACATCTAGATTATTTTATATAATTTGTACATTAAATAATAGTAATACCATTATTATATAATTATTTTAAAAATAATTTACAGTGTAACATTCAGTTTGAAATTATTGCTTATAATATCAAACTGAACTTATATTGTTTATGCAAATCAGTTTAGAATTAGGTTTTAAAACTGATAGCTATATTCATGCAATTATGTACAAATATTTTATCATGCAATTTTTTTTTTTTCTATTCTTATTTTTTGATTATGTGATTGTGTGACTTTAAAAAATATAGAATCCTTCATTATTTTTTCAAAGTTAATATCACCCATTTCTAAATGAATATTAATTAGATTCAATTTATTTATATATAATCTTAGCTGTAAAACAGTTTTAGCTAATTTAAGTAATGTCCCATCTTTAATTTAATTTAATTTCTTATTGTTTGTTATATGCATTTTTTTCCCCCTAAGAAATGTTTTTCTTTTAATTCTTAGTTATTTTTTTTTGGGGGGGATAATCAGCAATAAAAAAAGAATGTGATAAAAATCTGTGCATAATATATTATTAATTTAATAATAATATATGTTAATATATTGTTAGTTTTTTAATAATTTATTTTATTATGTGTAAATTCTCATTTTTCAACATTTTTATATTATTTCCAAAAATCTAAACAAAAAGAAAATCTGGTTATGAGAATTTTCTATATACTGGAAAGAAAAATAATTGATTCCTTTGTAAACTTTTCTTCTTTTTTTTCAGTTATGTGGTCGTACAATTAGAGTAGATCATGTTGCTAATTATAAACCACCTAAAGACAATGAGCATGATGATGAATTAACAAAAATGTTAAAATCTGAAGGCTGTGCCCCAAAGCCTATTAAGGCAGAAAATCCTTCCCCTCCAGTTTCTCCAGTAACATCACAAAAGAAAAAAAGCAAGAAAATTAAGAAAGGTAATTTTTATAAAATTCTGATTTTTTTTTTTTTTTTTTTTTTTTTTTTTTTTTTTTTTTTTTTTTTTTTTTCCCTATAAATATTCTTTCATGATGTCAGCAATGCAAAATGTTTCAACTAAATAAATTTCTTTTGAAGTTTCACGAGGTTACTTTATTTTTAAACATAAAATATGTTTGTGTCTTAATATTTTATTATTAAATAATCTAATTATAAGAAAATTTGTGATTGATCAAATTATTGATTTATAAAGTTCATTATTGTTTACAATGTGTCAAAGGAATTTTAAGTTTGTTACATTTTTATACATTTTGTAGATAAATATAATTAGATATGTAAAGTTATTATTAATGTTATAAAAACTTTGTTATCTAATATTCCTTTATATAAAATATAAATGTTTTGTTATATATATGCTGTATAAAATCTTTTAATTTTTCCTTTCTAGAAAAGAAGAAACATAAAAAAAGAGAAAAAGAAACTGCAGTTGAACTCCCACTGAAAAGGATAAAAAAGGAAAAGGTCGATCCAAGTTATTTTAAGTATGAGTTTCCAGAACAATTTCAAGCTTCAAAAGAAAAAGGTTCCACAGATAGTGAAAGTTCTTCTGATGATAGCTCCGATTTTAGGTCAAATCACACATCAAGAAAAGAAAAAACACTACCTAAAACTAGCTCAAAAATTGACAGAATCGAGTCCAATTTTGATAAAAAAGATGTGGAATTTAACCAAGTTAGGACTAATGAACATAATAAAAACTCTGCTGAAAAGTACAGCAATAAAAGGAAAAATTTAAATGACTATAGCAGTAATTCTGATTATGAATCAGTGGAAAAAAGGAGGCCTCATTATAGAGATAACTCCAATGATTTTTCGTCAAAAAGGAAAGATTCAAAATATAATAAAGACAAGTATTTTAGTGGTTCATCAGCTGATGAAAGTTATAAAAAATCCAGGAGAGATTATAAAGATTTGTCTTCTAGATTAGAAAGTAATTATAAAAAGTCCTCATCATCCGATAATAAATTGAAAAGCAAAGATGATAGAAAAAATATAAGCAAAGATTATGAGAGTCATCATCATCATAGCTCATCTGATAGAGAAAACAGTTCTCATCACAAAAGACATAGGTCCTTAAGTGAAGAAAAAGAGAGGTTTAAGAGAAGAGATTCACTTGTTAAGGAAAGCAATTCCTACCATAGAAGACATGAAGATAATCGTCATGGAAATTCTCATAGACAAAAGAATGATGAACCTGCTTGTTATGAAGAAAGACAAGATTTTGTAGAAAAACATAACTATCACAGTAAAAGCAGAGGTGACAGAAAAGATTATGATAGACACCATGCTCAAAAAGAAAGATAAATATTTATTCGCTATTATAATGATAACTATTTTTTTACTGTTTTTTTGTTTGTTTTCTCTCAAAGAAAATTGCCTATGCATGCTAGGAAATATTTATTCAACAGTTTTTTTTTTTTTTTTTTTTTTATAATTTTTAAATCTAAATAAAATTGTATAGTTAATACAAAATTTTGTATTGGAATTTATTTATATAGTGTGACCATGGATCACATGGAATGGTAAACAACTGGTTTAACTGTGGAAATGGACAATTCAATTACTTGTTTGGGGTGCTAGTCAGATATAAATGGGACGCAATTGCTTTGCAAGAAAAGGGTATAATAATTAGTATGAAACTGTTTTTCTTTTAATATAGTGTCTTCTAAAATTTGACGTATTAAAAATTAAAATTCTTTTTATTGCAATTAAAATCCCTCCTAATTGACATTTCCTCTCTGATCACAGTGTTCTTTTCTCCTTCTGACTTGGCAGCTTGCTAATTTTTTACAGTATTGATGGTCTGATTATAATCAGTTTTTAGAAAGTTTTACTTTATTAAATTGCATTTTTCTATATACAGCTTCTGCAAATTAATTTGTTAAATAGTTTAAATGAGAAAGTTTTAATTGATTTTGCTTATAATTCCTATTCTATTTTCTAATATTTAATTTTTTAATTCTATACTATGAGTTTTAAATTTTCTATTGAACTGATTTTAAAAAAGTTTTTTTGTTTTTACACGAAGGAAATTTTTTGTTTAAATAAATACTATAAATTGATTGATTGAAACTTAATAAAATTAATTAGATACATTAATAAACTGATAATTGCCCACAAAACTATTTTAAAAATATATATTATAAACTATATTTTAAAATGAATTTCTTTGATTTGTTATTAAAAATCATTCAATTATTTAAATCAAAAAATATTTAAAAATAAGTATAATTATCAGGTGTTAATTATAATTTAAGACATAAAATTGGAAATAAATAAATTAACCTCTACCATTTTAAAAATAAGTATATGCATTTTTTTTTAATAATTTGTGTAAATTTAATTTCATAAAATCCATTTTTTCACTTAATTAATATTAATATTAAGAAAGGAAGCATTTGTTTTGATTTGAAAAAATTTTTAAAATATAAATTGCAATTCTGTTCCAATAACCCTTTAAGCCCGAGAACATACAATCGTGCAGGTGAGGCATTTAAAAAAAATTTCTATGGAAAAACGACCCCCGGTGATTGTGCTGGTGTCCACCCCCCTACTAAAAATGAAAAAAAGTAAAATTTAAATAAAAATAAGTTTTCGCAGCGAGGCTGTTGCATGCTTTCGCCTTAAATGACTGCCACACTTCCGCCACCAAAAATTCTTAAAATTTTATGTTATTAAAATGCATCTGTCTTTTCCAAAACTGCTTGCATATTGATCTCTTAAATAAATATGCTTAAAAAACTGATATGACTTCTGTAGACAGAAATAAAATGCAACACATTTAGCGAACCATACAACACTTTCTTTAAAAAAAAATTTTGTTTCATTGAACTGCTTTTAAAAATCTGTCATGTAGTTCAGTATACATCATGTAGTGTAGTATACATCCAAGGGGTATGGTACTCAAACATTTCTGAAAATTTGGCTTCACCAGAAATTCTTAAAATTTTATGTTACACGAAAATTAAAATGCACCTATCTTTTCCAGAAATTTTTACATATCCATCTCTGAAATAAATATGCTTAAAAACTGATATGACTTCTTTAGACAGAGATAAAATGCTGCGCATCTAAGCATTTGACCCTTTTTTTAAATTTTGTTTAAATGTCTGCTTTTGAAAATCTATCATGTAGTTTAGAAAGTTGATAAAAATAATAATCATTAACATTTCATTTCTAAAAATTAATTTTATTCCCATTAAAAATACATCTATAGGTTAAGGTACTCAAATATTTCCAAAAATTTGGCACCACCAGAAATTCCAAAACGTTTATGTTACATGAAAATGAAAATGCATCTATCTTTTTCAGAAATGCTTATATATCCATCTCTGAAATAAATATGCTTAAAAAATTTATATGATTTTTGTAGGCAGAGATAAAATGCAATGCATCTAGCGTATCACAAGACGTTTTTATTTTTTTAATTATTTATTTATTTTTTCATTGACTGCTTTTGAAAATTTGACATGTAGTTCAGAAAGTTGATCAAGATAATAATTATTAAAATTTCAATACCAACGTTTTCATTATCAAAAATTAATTTTATTCTCATTAGAAATACATCCAGGGTTAATGGTACTCAAACATTTCCAAAAATTTGGAGCCACCAGAAATTCCAAAAATTTTATGTTACACGAAGGCATCTATCTATCTTTTAAAAAACTACTTACATATATCCATCTCTGAAATAAATATACTTAAAACACTGATATGACTTCTTTAGACAGAGATAAAATGCAACGCATCTAGCGGATTATATGACTTTTTTTTCTTCATTTTATTTCATTGACTGCTTTTGAAAATTTGACATCTAGTTCAAAAAGGCGATAAAAATAATAATTATTAAAATTTAATTACAAAAATTAATTTTATTCCAATTGAAATACATTCAGGGTTATGATATTTAAGATTTCCAAAAATTTGGCGCCACCAGAAATTCCCAAAAATTACATAACACGAAATTGAAAATGCAACTGTCTTTTCCATAACTGCTACATATCCATTTCTGAAATAAATATGCTTAAAAACTGATATGACTTCTGTAGGTAGAAATAAAATGCAACGCATCAAGCGGACCATATGACGCTTTTTTTTATAATTTTGTTTCATTGACTGCTTTTGAAAATTTGACATGTAGTTTAGAAAGTTGATAAAAATAATAATCATTCAAATTTCATTACCAAAAATTAATTTTATTCTAATTAGAAATAGATCCAGGGGTTATGGTATTTAAAGATTTCCAAAAATTTGCCGCCACCAGAAATTCTAAAAATTTTGTGTTACACGAAAGCATCTATGTTTTCCAAAAATGCTTACATATCCATTTCTGAAATAAATATGCTTAAAAAACTGATATGACTTCTGTAGATAGAAATAAAATGCAACGCATCTAGCGGACCATATGACGCTTTTTTTTATAATTTTGTTTCATTGACTGCTTTTGAAAATTTGACATGTAATTTAGAAAGTTGATAAAAATATAATTGTTAAATTATCATTAATAAAATTTAATTTAGTCTCATTACAAACACATCCAGAGACTATGGAACTCAAACATTTCCAAAATTGTGGCGGCACCAGAAATTCTTAAAAGTTTATTTGGCACGAAAATGAAAATGCATCTACCTTATCCAAAACTACTTACATATCCATCTCTGAAATAAATATGCTTAAAAAATTTATATGACTTCTGTAGACAGAGATAAAATGCAACGCATCTAGCGGACCATATGATCCTTTTTTTTTAATATTGTTTCACTGACTGCTTTTGAAAATCTATCATGTAGTTCAGAAAGTTGATGAAAGTAATAATGACTAAAATTTCACGACCAAAAAGGAATTTTATTCTCTTTGAAATACATCCTGGTAATCCTTTTCCAGGATAATCCTGGTAATCCTTTTCCATTTCCAGATATTTGGCGCCACCAGAAATTCCAAAAATTTTATGTTACACTAAAATTAAAATGCATCTATCTTTTTCAGAAATGCTTCTATTTCCATCTCTGAAATAAATATGCTTAAAAAATTTATATGACTTCTGTAGGCAGAGATAAAATGCAACGCATCTAGCGGACCATATGATCCTTTTTTTTTAATATTGTTTCACTGACTGCTTTTGAAAATCTATCATGTAGTTCAGAAAGTTGATGAAAGTAATAATGACTAAAATTTCACGACCAAAAAGGAATTTTATTCTCTTTGAAATACATCCTGGTAATCCTTTTCCAGGATAATCCTGGTCATCCTTTTCCATTTCCAGATATTTGGCGCTACCAGAAATTCCAAAAATTTTATGTTACACTAAAATTAAAATGCATCTGTCTTTTTCAGAAATGCTTCTATTTCCATCTCTGAAATAAATATGCTTAAAAAATTTATATGACTTCTGTAGACAGAGATAAAATGCAACGCATCTAGCGGACCATATGATCCTTTTTTTTTAATATTGTTTCACTGACTGCTTTTGAAAATCTATCATGTAGTTCAGAAAGTTGATGAAAGTAATAATGACTAAAATTTCACGACCAAAAAGGAATTTTATTCTCTTTGAAATACATCCTGGTAATCCTTTTCCTGGATAATCCTGGTAATCCTTTTCCATTTCCAGATATTTGGCGCCACCAGAAATTCCAAAAATTTTATGTTACACTAAAATTAAAATGCATCTATCTTTTTCAGAAATGCTTCTATTTCCATCTCTGAAATAAATATGCTTAAAAAATTTATATGACTTCTGTAGACAGAGATAAAATGCAACGCATCTAGCGGACCATATGATCCTTTTTTTTTTAATATTGTTTCACTGACTGCTTTTGAAAATCTATCATGTAGTTCAGAAAGTTGATGAAAGTAATAATGACTAAAATTTCACGACCAAAAAGGAATTTTATTCTCTTTGAAATACATCCTGGTAATCCTTTTCCAGGATAATCCTGGTAATCCTTTTCCATTTCCAGATATTTGGCGCCACCAGAAATTCCAAAAATTTTATGTTACACTAAAATTAAAATGCATCTATCTTTTTCAGAAATGCTTCTATTTCCATCTCTGAAATAAATATGCTTATAAAATTGATATCATTATTGTAGACAGAGATAAAATGCAATACATCTAGCGGATTACATGCCGTTTTTATTTTTTAATTATTTATTTATTTTTTCATTGACTGCTTTTGAAAATTTGACATGCAGTTCAGAAAGTTGTTAAAGGTAGTAATTATTGAAATTTAATTAACAACAATTTCATTACCAAAAATCAAATTAATTACCAAATGAAATAAATATACTTAAAAAACTGATATGTCTTCTTTAGACAGGGATAAAATTCAGCGTATCTGGCGGACCATATGCCCTTTTTTTTTAAATTTTGTTTCACTGACTGCTTTTGAAAATTTGACATGTACTTCAGAAAGTTGATAAAAATAACAATTATTAAAATTTAATTTCTAGTTCTTTCAGCAGTCTTAAAATTAAATTTATTCTCCCTAAAGACACATCTAGAAGACACATCTCTCATCACATCTTCTTCCCTAAAGACACATCTATATTCATGAAAATTGCAATTTGATCTACAATCATCCTTGTATACATCTAAAATAAAAAGCATTTTGAATGTGTTCAGAGATTTAAAGCATGAACATTCTCTAGTGAAATTGACATCATTTTTTTATCTTTATTTTTCTGTTTAAAGAAACTTTTTAAAAAAATCTTGATAATCTGTTCCGGACTTGACATTTATCATGGCAGGTTTCTTTATTCTCACGGTATTTATCCATTGTAAAATCTTCCGATAAAAATTTAAAAGCAGGATTTTTTTTTCATGAGAAAACACTCACATTGTTGCTGTGAGGAACGAAGCATTGTTTTTTTACCCCCACCTTCAACATGAAAGTGTTAGTGTTTTTGGGAGTCATTGCAGCAGCCTCGGCTAGCTTGGGTAAGATTTGAAAATAATAGTAATAAATATTTAATAAAATTTTATTTTAATGTTATAAGAAATAACAATATCATTAACTAACACATTATTAAC
Source organism: Caerostris darwini (assembly GCA_021605075.1). NCBI lineage: Eukaryota > Metazoa > Arthropoda > Arachnida > Araneae > Araneidae > Caerostris > Caerostris darwini. Next base: position 79,602 of record BPLQ01011075.1, on the reverse strand, counting down.
ATTTTATTATAATTTTTTTTTTTTTTTTTTTAGTTTTCAATGTCTGTATGGTTGAATAATTAAACCTTGTTATCCAGAAAATTATTTCAAAATGGAGAAAGCTCATCTTAATTAACAAGTTAATTTTAAGATATTAAGAGGATAATTAACGTTTGCAGCTATGCAATTAGATTAACTTTTTAGTTTAAATATTTCTTAAGAATTGGAAAGTAGATTAACTTATTTTCAACTCTAACCCCCTTGAAATTAAAGAAATGCAATGAAATTTACTATGTTTTCAAAAACGTTGTTTCACCAATTTAATTTTAACAAACACATTATTAACATTTTATTATAATTTTTTTTTTTTTTTTTTTTTTTTTTTTTTTTTAGTTTTCAATGTCTGTATTGTTGAATAATTAAACCTTGTTATCCAGAAAATTATTTCAAAATGGAGAAAGCTCATCTTAATTAACAAGTTAATTTTAAGATATTAAGAGGATAATTAACGTTTGCAGCTATGCAATTAGATTAACTTTTTAGTTTAAATATTTCTTAAGAATTGGAAAGTAGATTAACTTATTTTCAACTCTAACCCCCTTGAAATTAAAGAAATGTAATGAAATTTACTATGTTTTCAAAAACGTTGTTTCACCAATTTAATTTTAACAAACACATTATTAACATTTTATTACAATTTTTTTTTTTTTTTTTTTTTTTTTTTTTAGTTTTTCTGTATAGTTGAATAATTAAACCTTGTTATCAGAAAATTATTTCAAAATGGAGAAAGCTCATCTTAATTAACAAGTTAATTTTAAGATATTAAGAGGATAATTAACGTTTGCAGCTATGCAATTAGATTAACTTTTTAGTTTAAATATTTCTTAAGAATTGGAAAGTAGATTAACTTATTTTCAACTCTAACCCCCTTGAAATTAAAGAAATGCAATGAAATTTACTATGTTTTCAAAAACGTTGTTTCACCAATTTAATTTTAACAAACACATTATTAACATTTTATTATAATTTTTATTTTTTTTTTTTAGTTTTTTTTTTTTTTTTTAGTTTTCAATGTCTGTATTGTTGAATAATTAAAACTTGTTATCCAGAAAATTATTTCAAAATGGAGAAAGCGCATCTTAATTAACAAGTTAATTTTATGATATTAACATGATTAATTAACGTTTGTAGCTATGCAATTGGATTAACTATTTCTTAAGAAATGGAAATTAGATTAACTTCATCTTAACTAATCCCCTTGAAATCAAAGAAATGCAATGAAATTTACTATGCTTTTAAGAACATTGCTTCACCAATTTAATTTTTCTAGAATTAAAAAGAAACTACGAACCTATTTCTGTTTTCAAATAACATATAAAATAAATTTTTATCGTTTATGACAATTAGATTATTTTGTTAATATTACAACAATTTTTTTTCTACTTAAAAAAAGATTAACTTGATATTGTTATTTCTTATAGCAGAAGGATTGTAGTTCCAAATCTTTAGTTTAGACCAAGAAGACCATAAACATGAATTATTTGGCCAACCACGTAGCTGTGGTTGTTGGTAATAATACATTAAAATATACAACACATACTTATAAAAAAGGTTTAACACATTCTTATAAAAAAGTTTCAAGTATAAATTTTTTAAAAATTGATAAACAGAAACTAATAACATATATTAATTTTTTTTTTTTGTCTAGGTTTGCAAAAAAAATTTCTAGGTAACTATAAAAATTGCAATAAAGAATATCTACGTTACTATAAAAATTACAAAAAAAGAATATCTAGGTTACTATAAAAATTGCAAAAAAGAATACCTAACACATATTAAATCAGTGTAATATCATGACTGAAATTCTTTCTTTATTTTTTATTGCATTATCTTAGTTAATTTCATTAACTAACTAACTCCTTGGCCCTATAGTTTATGGGGGACCATGGCTGTCTGCCTACTGGCAGGTTCAGAAACAGATGTTTTCTTTCTTTTTTACAGGGTAGGATTGTCAGCCTTACGCCCAATGCTCTATAATCATATTAAATCGACATCTATGGTTTAAAATGGATTCTGAACCATTACAAACATCTATGACACCGTCGGGACAGTTATTTTTATTAAGTTGTTTAAACATATGTAATAGATTTCAAACTTTTATGTGTGTCCTAAAGTTAAGTTACAATCAGTATATGCGACCAGTAAGTTTCACAAAGTAAATAATTTCACAAGGCTGGACATTCCACATTTAAATACATTTTAATCTATGGTACTCTATCTCTCCCTGACAGGCTTCAATCTCTCCAGTCCTAGTGGTTTTAGTTTAATTGCTGGCTTTAATGAATAATATAAATGCTAAACCTCAGCTGAATGATGGTGGCAAAAGATGTTTTATCCTGAAAATATGTTTCTCTTGATTTGGTTTGATTTGTCGCTTTACGGTCACTTTTTGCACACTTTAGACTAAATAGACTGGGACAGACAATTTAATGTGGATTCCGAACTAATACAAACATCCATGCCATCGCAAGGATTCGGACCCAAAATCTGTGGACCAATTGACCCTGTCAATTGACCATCAGTCTGCTATTTCTCTTGAGGACAACTTTAGAACGAGGCGCTTGAATGGCCGAGTGTCTGGCGCTCGGTGCCACAGGTTTTGGTTCGAACCCCGGTGGTGCTATGGATATTTGTAGTGGTTCGGAATCCACTTTAAGCCGTAGGTCGTGGTCTGATATGACTATAGGAGCGTCACGGAGACTTCTACCTACGGATGCTTCATCACAACAGAAGCTGCCCCCTTTCCCTCCATCCATAAGTATATCACTCATGAAATGTCCGTCCCGCATCGCAGGACACTGAGGATTAATCACAACACTTTAGAATGATATTAAAGTCAGAGATTGTTAAGTAACTCAACTCACCATTGAATTTCCTTATTTTTCATGTAAATTCTCAATTACTGTTATTAAGTCTTTTTTAATCTTTATTATAAATTGTTTGTTAAGATATTTATTAAATTTTTATTTAATTTTCGTACAAAATTTTTTTAAACTTAGTAATCAGCTTGTTAAACAGTGGAGGATAAAGATGAGAGAATCATGTTGGTAATGATTTTTCTTATAGCAAAATAAAAAGAACCTACAATTTGTCCTTTCTAAATTGTTATTTATAATATCCAAATATTAAATTATGGCGTTTCATTCTGTTTATGCTTTTTTTTTTTAGCTCCACATGATCCTATGATAAATGAGGGTCTCTTTGAAGGAGATATCCTGGGTATTGATCCCAACGCTGTAAGTTGCTTTAAAGTTTCTTTTTAAATTTATTTTATTTTACTCACTGAAAATAACATTAAAACTATAAAAGTGAATGGGCATACGTTAGTTAGAACTTGTGAGAAAATATAAAGATTCTTTTTTTATTATTGAACATCGGTGAGCTTTGTGTTCCACTGATGTATACCTCGAGCACCCCATCGGCAGGCTATGAGGGGAGGATTTTGCCTTTTTGGAGAAATTTTAAGATCAACTGCCTCATATAAGCGTTTTGTATGCAGAAAATCCAGGAAACTCCTATCAGACAGTCAACTACTACTACCCCACATCACTGTGCCTAGAACTAAATTGCTCTTTTACAGTTTGGGAATAATGTGGTTGAGAAGAAGTCTAACTAGGCTCTGTGACGCTCTACGGTCTTGTGAGACTGGAACCTATGGCTTATAGTGGATTTGGAACCCCTACAAGCTTCAATGGCTCGAAACCTGTGGTACTGAGCGCCAGAGCGCTAGCCACTCTGCCATCAGCCCCTCTGCCAGACAGTCTGATTATCGATGGCTGATACTTTGTACACGCTGACAAAGTATCCATTGAGTATCCTAGTTTCTGAAAACAGTGATTGCAATGGACGCCGCCAGCAAATTAAAACCTGAATCCTAATGTATGCTAGTTGAGCATGCTACCATCAGGATAAGAGTTGGGCAAAATCAGGATAAAGGAAAATTTACACATATGAGTACATTAAAGAAGGTATAGAGCTATTTGCTAATGTTAGGTGATTCATCTGCAGACATTCTCCTCTTATACAGAAAATATGTAGAAGATTCAGTAATTTCTGGAGTGCACGTCAGAAGAAAGATGTACTACACTAATTTTGGGTGCAGAAGAAATTTGTAATAAAAATTTCAAAGAAGAGTATCTGGGAATTTCGCTACCTTTCTTTACAAATTGAATAGAGAGATTTTTTAGTTTTCATATCTATGACGTTTCTTAGCGATGTATATATGCAGGAATTTTCAGTTCTTCATCCAGGTTGAAACAATGTCAGATTTCAAATTGAGCTCTCCTGATAAAAAATCTAAAACACCAATTATCGGACTACTCAGCGACTAAAAAAGATAATTTAAATGATGATAAAAACATAGCAAACCTAGCAGTTTAAAAAAAAAAAATTATATTCAATAATAATAAACGTGAATTTCAGGAAAACATTGTTAAAATTATTTTTATTAAAACAATTATGAATTTAAATACAGTAAAATTTTGAATTTTTAGAAAAATATTTTAATTATCTATCTAGAAATCTACAAATTTTTTTATTATATATATACACTCAAAAGCCAAAACATTATGACCACCCCTACATTTTGCAATGAACTCACCTGGAAGACGTGGAAGGCACGTGATCAGGTGGAAGTGGTATTTAACTGGTATTAAGTGGTGGTATTAATTCATGCCAAGGCGGGTTGAAGCTGTGCTGCGCTCCAAAGGTGGGCCAACTCGTTATTGACAAGTGGTCATAATGTTTTGGCTCTTGAGTGTATATATATATATATATATTATATAATTCTTCTGTCCGTGTTTTTGTCACTGAACTGCTTCTAAATGACTGGACCGATTTTGATGAAATTTTTTGCGTGTGTTTGAGTGGGTCCCTGGATAGTTTAGATTATAATTGGTAGTAAAAGGGGGAAGTATAAGAGCGAAACGGTATGGCATTAAAAAAGTTCCACCGACTTTTCCCATCCAATTTACAGTATGACTTTGCCATGGTAGATGGGCTTTCCACTAACAGTGCCACAACTGTTGAATGACTTGGAATCTTTTTTTCCGTCAGAAAACCGAAACAACCAAGCACATTGAACACTACAGTTGGTTTCATGTGCAAACTCATGCCAAATACTTTGTAATTTCGATTCAAAATATCACTGGCAGCCAAATTCACTTTCTTTATGCCGCTTTCAGCTCCATCTGTTAATACACTTTGGAACTTTTTTGGATGCCGTACTGTTTCCCTTTTTTCAAGTGTCTTCAGTTCAAATTTGAACTCATTGTGACGAGAGTTTATTTTTTTACAGCATTTGGAAAATGGTACTTTAATTATAATCACCCTATATATATAGTATATTAAAAATAATTCTTTTATTTTCTTTCCACAGGACAGAAATGCTATTCCTCGAGATTCTCAGAGGTGGCCAGGTGGTGTGGTGCCTTATTTCATCTCCCCTGAATTAGGTAAGTCTCAAATAAATATATCCTAAATAATAACACATAGCTCTATTATTTTATATAGTCCAATAAAGCTTTATTATTTAATGAGCCATACAAATAATCACTTATCCAACATTGCAGCTTCTTTGAAGAGCAGGATTTTGACCGCTATGAAGCATATTGAAGACAACTCTTGCATCCGTTTTGTTGAAAGAACAAATCAGCAAGATCATATCAAAATCTTCAAACATAACGGGTTCGTCTTTTATTTTTTATTTTTTATTAAATTTGTATAGTTTTTAATCGTAAGTTACATCTTTTGTTTCAAATTAAGGAAATTAAATTAAAATTATGTACAAAATCGAAACGAAAACTTTAATATTATGTTGTTCTAGTGCAGCTGGCAAGATTTGACATAAAGGTTAACTACCTTTATGTCAAATTTTAATATTATATTAATTATAAGTGGGGCCTGATGGCCGAGTGGCTAGCGCTCTGGCGCCTGGTATTACACGTTTCAGGTTCGAGTCCCGTCGGTGCTGTGGATGTTTGAAGTGGTTTGTGATCCACTTTAAACCATAGGTCCCGGTCTAACATGATCGTCGAGTGTTACGGGGGTATTGTTGCTCCGCATCCGTAGCTTATCTTCAAGCTACGCACACGTCCTGGGTAGTGATAAGTGAATAACATCGGTGCAGCGCTTGCCTTAAGACAGCTGTCTAAGTGTTTGCCAGCTGCATTAGAAAAAAAAATTATAAAAATGTGCATAATTTAGAATTTTTATCTCATTTTTTTTTTTTTTTTTTTTTTTTTGATTTAGATACAGGGAAATTTAGGGGAAAATATAAGGTCTACTACTATTAATTTTGTTGTTAAATGAATGTCCTTTGATTTGCTGCTTTACATCTGCTCTGTGCTCTCAAATTCAGAACTCATGTCCGTAGCATATCTTCAAGTTACACGTGCCGCCTGGGTAGTGCTAAATGAGTAACAGCAGTGCAGCCCTTGCTTATGGCATAAAGATTAACTGTCTCTGTATGGACAGCTGCATTAGAGCAACATTCTTGACGAACAAATCAGATATGTGTTTAAAATGTCTTCTGTTTTTTTTCTAAATGAACTTGAGTAACTTATACTCTCATGCAACTTTTCAGCTGTTATTCCCACTGGGGAAGAATTGGCAACCAGCAGCTTCTCTCCTTGGGCAACGGTTGTGAACCTTTCGGAACAATCGTTCACGAACTTCTGCACGCAATCGGCTTTGAGCACGAACACAATAGATCTGATAGAGATGAATATCTGACCATCAACTGGAGCAACATTGTAAACGGTAAGTAAGCGGAAATATTACATTATGCAACGAGTCGAACTGAAAGCAATGCATGATTTACATAAGGAGGACCTCCACGATACGTAAATGTGGGGTAATTCCCCTTAAAAGTTTTCTCGGAAGGCACTGCCCTCCTCCTTCAACGACACGGAGCCAAATCAAATTTCTATTACGGATGCTCCCTCACAACAGAATTCCCCCCACCTCTCCATGAGTACATGAATTCATGGACTAGATCAGGGGTGGTCAACCCTCGGCCCTCTTGGAATATTTTTCTCGCCCGTGAGATGTATCACACTTTTTCAAAATATATTTATTTTGGAATGGCCAAAGTAGTGAAAACCAACGTATTAAAGAAATGCGCTATGTGTTCAGCCACATATTCAAAAATTACCTGTCGAAATGATGAGAAAAAATTAACTTTGAGTTTAAAATATATATATATATATATATATATATTGCGAATATATGATAGATAATGCCAGTTTTATTTATGAGTTTGTAAACTCATCAATAGAATGAATTGGTGCCCAATTGGCGCCACAAAAAAAGTTGTCAAATCCTAATGGCCCCTATTTTGCGAATTGGCTGCCCGTTTTTGCACTGTGGGCTAATTAGACCGGGACCTATATTTTAATGTGAATTCCGAACCACCCATGCCACTGCCAGGATTACCTGAAGCTCGAGGCACAACGTTTGAGGTCTTATGTATTTCGTGTCCTTTTGCTAAACAAACAATAATCTGATAGAGATATGACTGACTTTAAGATGGATGAGGTAGAATTTATTTTAATTCATTCAGCTTTTTTGGAGTCATTTATGTGATGTGTGACCGGGTGTTATTTTGTTGAAGATTCCACAAAGTGCAAAGCAAAATCTTCTTTAAATGCAATCCTGGCTTGGCGGTGGGAATTGGGTTTTCTTTTGGGTTTAAACATTGTCTTGTTTAAGTAGAAATATTTGCATAAAATATTCACTTTTTTTTTTTTTTTTTTTTTTTTTTTGTCAACCAAAGAGATAAATATAAAACTATTTGTTATTCGTGAATGAGCTGAATTTGATCTTAGTATACCACGATATTAATTTCGACGAATAAAGGAAGGTGTAGCGACACCTATTGATGGAAAATGGAGTAAAAAAAATAACAACTTCTACTTTCACTGTTAACAAGGGCATTTTCCCGCTAGAATGAAAACAGAACGTAGTTGGCGTTAGAAATGAAATAAAGATGTTGTAAATGTGAGAATTGATTATCGTCTTATTTTTTGCCGTCTGGATTTTAATAACATTACGCAACCTTTATAAGCCGCCACATACTTGGTGACCCGTGAATTTTTTGCAAACCGTGAATTATTTACAAAATGACTGATACTAATGGATCGGCAAAAAAAGATGAACTAGCGCGGGTAAGTGTCAAAATACCTCCATTTTGGGCAGAAAAACCTGAAATATGGTTCTTTCAAGTTGAAGCACAGTTTTCAATTTGTGGAATAACAGCCGAGTCAGCCGCCACAAAGGAAAAAAGTCTTTCCAGGGAGACATTTAGAAATAACTATATTGATTTACTTATTATATGAAAATGACCCCAGAATTCACTTATTAGCGATCTTTTGAATTCGATGGTAGACAATATCTATCAAGTCAAATAATTTTTGAAAGCAATGAATACGTCAAACTTTCTGCACAAATGAAAACTGAACTCGTATTAAATAATTTTAAGTATTTTAAGGTTCATTTTATTAGGCAGCGCAAGATCTTGTTTTTAATACTCATTGAAACGTGCACAAGTTTAATCAAGATATTTTGACATTACTGTAAAAATTAAAACTGTGTTATTTAAATATGAATCTATGGATCCCACCTTTAAATTTTCTGAAGCAAATACTTACTTATATAAATTATTAATTTTGATTATAAATACTTTAATTTGATTACTTTATTCGCCTTTGCTGTCTTTCAATGCAGTTTGTAGATTTCCCATCGAATATTAATCCTTTTATTTTATTTATGAAATGGATGAAGTTTGTTGTATCATAGATTTCGATGGATTTCAGGTTTCTAAGCAATTTTTGGTCCGTGAATTTGGTTACATTGGTACAAACAGTCGTTTTGCTAGCAGCATTAGGTTTAATTTACAGTGTTTTGAAAGGGACATAAAGCCACACGAGTGGGAAACCATAAATTACGTAACAAAACATGTCACAGGTTTGCCGTTCTTTCCAATGGAGGATGAAGAAACAGTGCCTTTGAGACTTCTGAAATCTAAAGTCATCGCCGCGCATGATTTGTTCCGCACAAAGAAAAGAAACGTCGTGGCGTTTAAAGGCGGAAATTTAGAAAAAGACATTTTAAGGCATCTGAACATACCCTTTCTGAATCTTGAAGATTATGGTTGTCCAAAATTCGACTTTTTGAAAAGCGAGAAAACGTACGAGAACTGTGGGTATCATTTAAGCAACAAGCACTGTCCTCTTGCAGAAGTTACAGCCTTCAGAGATTGGATGTTGGAAAACCTTTGATTCAATAGGATGATTCATTTGGATTCATGATCATGATTCATTTGGATTCAAATAGATTTAAAACCATTTTATCTATATAGTTTAATCAAATGTCCTCTTTTTAATTTATAGACATAAAGTTTTGATAATTTCATATGTGCCCTTTTTTTAGTTGTTGTTGTCTATCATAAAATAATTAACTTGTTAGGAAATATAAAACGACATTCATAATTTTAGAAATATTAACAATATTGTATAGTTTTACAGTGGTCATCATTACAATTTTAAACTGTTTGATAATCGTTATTTAATAATCAGTAATACCCGTTAACAGAGGAAAACTAGTCATCAAATTCGTGTCTTCTAAACTGCAATTTGGCCCATAATTGAGATATTTCTTCCTAAAGAGCATATAAAGTAATTATTATATAGTAATTGTTAGTGAAAAACTGAAACAATTATATTTTTAATATAAAAGATATTGCGTCTCTTGTAAAAATATTAATTACAACTGAACACAGATGGTTATAATATATTTCATTTTGTGCAAAATAAGCTTTCATTTACGCTTTTTATGCAAAGCACCAGTTTAAGAGTATCTGTATACTGTCTGTGAACGAATGTAGTATACGGAGCATCGAATTTGGTGACCAAAATTTGTCAAATTGTTTTTATAGTCAAAGAACCTCTCTTCCTTTTCTAAAAATTATCGCTAATTTGAATTGGCGATGAAATATCGGTTGTCCAAATTAATGGTCTTCTCATACTATATGTAAGATGATTATCTATTTCGTTATCACTGGATTCAAATTACTCATGCAAAACAAAGTTATAAACTGAAAAGCAGAAGGATTAACTTAACGGAGCCTTTTTATGTTTTTGCGACCTTTATTTAGGTAAATTTCGTCAACAGCGTATTTCGTAATATCAATTCTTGGTAAAATCGCAGCCTTTCTTCGCCAAAGTGCGCCAAGTAATGGGTTGCAATTGTAAGTGAAGTGAATTACGAGCAATACAAGAAACTCGTGTTACCACATTTGGCGACTTATTTGGCAGTCAGCGCCATAAAAAAAATCGCAAATCCCAGCAGCCCATATTTTGCAATTTTGTCCAAAATTCTATTTTAACAATGCCCTTTTTTATAACGTATCAAGTTTCTGATCGACATAACCACTCACTGAAAAACTTGGTTTTAATAATCCCTAATTTTCCAGAAACGTTAGAAGAATTCAATTTCTAATTTCCCAGAATAAACCATTTAGCCTGACTCGAACCATCACTTCCCCAGTACAACTCGTGAAGAAAAATCAAATCTATATCAAAATTCTCTACCACCACACAACCATATTCCATAGAAATTTACGAGTCTAAATATTTCACCAAAACCCGGACATGAATCATCAAAGAACTTCTTCTCATCTAGTAGAGAAACCCATTGGTTGGTTTGGTCTACCACTCTACGGTCATTTTTTGCTCACATTGTGCTAATTAGACCGGGACCTACAACTTAACGTGGATTCTCCATCCATGCTACGACCAGGATTCGAAACCTACTGAAGAGAAAAGTTCAACTGCTACTCCACTTAATCAGAACCAAAATGCATTCTCTCCACTCAACAGACTTGAAAACATTGTAACTACATTAATGCACAATGGCTTGAAACTATACACTATAGAGTTTCTGAACTATATAGTCAAAAGTTTGAAATCGTCACAGGACATTTCCTGAAATTCATGGTAGTTAATGAAGAGAATTTTAAGTTTCTCAAATATACCCTGAGCGCTCAGAAGATAGAATCCAAATGTTATAGCTTAAGAAAGAATCAACCAGTAAAAGTGGTAATCAGGGGATTACCCATTTGAATCAACTAAGACATAAAATCTGCAATGAATTCAAGAAATCATATACAGTAGTCTTAAGGGTAGCACAGCTCACTACTACTAGAGCAAAAAAGGACATGTTTCTCTTTCTCATAATTCTGACAAGTTCCCTCACATTCGAAGAAATCTTCAAGAACCCATACTACTCCTAGGAACAAGTACTCCTAGGAACCCATATCTCTGTAGAGAGATACAGGATAAGAAATATCATCCCTCAATGCCGAAGATGGTACAGCTTTTTTTTACAGTAGTGAAACTACATAAAATTCCTGTGCGGCCATAGATCAGGAGACAGCCTGACTAAAAATTACGCTCTTCTCACATATTCTATAATGGCAGTTGCATGGATGTTTGTTAGGGGTTCGGAATCCCCTTTAAACTGTAGGTCCCGGTCTGTTTAGCCATCGTGTGTATAAGATGACAGTAGAGTGACAAATCAAACCAAACTAATCTCACAGATTCTTCAATAATCTGAGCAAATTGCTTTGGATTACACACAACCTATTGCCATGGATGGCCAAAATTTCCAAGAAAAATGGCTTTTAAAATGAATCTTCCTCAACCACGACCACCAACAACTCCAAAACCAATATTAATCTCGAGGAATCCCTAAATAGGGATCCTCTTAATCCCGATGCTAAGAAGACTCACTCAAGAAAATACTCTACAAATAGTTCGTTCTCATATCATTGAAAACAAGAAATACTTCAAAGTAACTATTCCAGAAACCTTGGTAACTAACTCTAACAGTTCTGTTCTTATGACTTCAATTCCAAAATTAATTAAAAAATCACTTTACTACTAAAAGCTTTCCGAACCCCTCTCTCCTCTCTAAAAACAGCAGAAGATTCAGATAAATAATTGTTAACATAAGAATAAAATTACTGGCGAGAAAATGAATGTCGCTCTTCTAAAAGCGTGGGGTGCTCGATATCAATCGTTATAACTTTACATTCCGAAATGTAAAGTTAGTTTAAAAACGTCATACAAAGCACCCCACACTTTTAGAACAGTGATATTCATTTTCTCGTCAGTCATTTTATTCTTATGTTAACAATTATTTTTTACATTTTAGTTTGATTAAATCTAAAAGCGTGTTTTTTAGTGTTTCTGAACTATAATATTTAAATGAGGGCCCGTAACGGAGGACTGGAACTATAGTTCTTACAATAATTTAATTGTGAGTAAAACAAAGGTTAAATGCGAATATGTCGAGCCAGTTAGGATTCGAACAGGGTATCTCCTGATCCGTAGCTAGGCGCGTTATCCGTTGTGCCACTGTTCCACGTAGGTTAGAATATCTTAGGTACTTTCATTCTACATGAGTTAAATTACTCTTCATAAATTAAAATAAAATAAAATCAGTAATCCTGGCGATCCTAATCATGATGAGATATTAAACATATCAAAATATTTTATTGTCGTCAGTCCTTGATAAGTCTAATAATAATCGAGCCCTAAGAGTCAGTTACAAACAAACATACAGGTGAAACTAATAAAAGAGTATTAAAAAAAATTACGCATCATACTCGAACATTATAGTTCGTTGATCTTTAAATAATTCCTAATAATAGCGCTCCTAAAATTATGCTTTGTCTCTCCATACGCTATTTTGCTGCATGTGCAAGGACTTTTATCTCCCTATGAGCCATGTACTTGTAATTCAGCTTCTGATTTTTTCCCCTTCATTTTCTTCAATTGGGCACTATACTTTTCTTAATTTTGCTAATTTTCTCATCATTTTTGTAATTATTTTTATTTATTTTTCTAATTGTTGTTAAGGGAAAGTTCTCCGATGCAGTCGCTAATTTCCAAATGCCTTGTCTTGTGACACCACTACAATAATTTTCTGTACGACTAATACTGGATAACTAGACACCGCATTTTATCAAAAAATTTCATCTACTGTTAGAAAAAAAAAATTTCAATGCTACTTTATTTCGTAAAAAATAATAATGAAGATTAAAGTAATGTAAAATGAAATCCAAATATATCACACCATAAAAATAAAAGGTATTTATGCATTAAAACCTATCCTTTGAAGACACTTTAATAACATGTTTTCTTTTTGGGAAATCACTAATCGCTCGTAGGTTTAAAATTATCATTAAAAAACACATAAATGCGATAGCTAACACACAAATATCAAATTAAAAGGCTGAAACTTAATCATTAAATGTACATATTTTTATTTATAAAATACGACAAAAATATTAATTTTTTTATGAGATTTTATAAATATATGAAAATTAATTTATTGATTAATCTATTGGAAATATTGGGTTTAAAAAAAAAGTTATTTCCCTACAAAATTAAAGCATTAGGCCAAATAGCAAAATAGGGGCCATAGGGATTTGGCGACTTTTTTTGTGGCGCTATTTGGGTGATTTGTCAAACCGAGTTTCTTGTATTGCTTACAATTCACTACAATTACAATCGCAACCCGTTACTTACCCATTCACCCCATTTGAATTACGCTTGGCTTTGTGAGACGCTAAAACTGATTCCGGCGATTTTTGAAATGTCTGAATTAATAGAGCAAAGAACTTGCATTCAATTTTGTTTGCGGAAACGTATAGAATGTCGCAGAAGGCATTCGGTGAGAATTCGTATATCGGAAAGACTTGTTTAGAAGTACTATAAACAGTTCAAAGAAGGCAGAGAACGCGTTGAAGACGAAGAGCACTCAGGTCGACCCTCAACCTCCACCGACGAAGCTCACGTCCAAAAAATTAAAGATTTGGTGCTTGCAAACCGTCGATTAGTAATTGACCTTGATGTTGGAATTTCAAAAGGATCGGTCAATTCCATTTTGGGCCTTAAACGCGTGAAATCTGGATTGGTACCGAAAACACTGAACGCGGCAGCTGACACTGCATTGATTTTTCTTGGCGTTTTCTCCAAAAATGAAACCCATATCGTTCCATAACCACCATATTCACACCGCGCAACTTCTGACTATTCCTTAAACTCAAAAGACCTCTTCGGGAACACCCTTTTTGAGTCGATTGAAGAGATTCAACGGGAATCGCCGCATGCTTTGAAGGCCATCCCTGTCGACGACTTTTTAGCATGCATTGAGGTTTGAAACAAGTGCATTGTGTCCGGAAGGGATTATTTTGAGGGCGATGAAATAAATTTGGAAGAATAAATATAGAGTTTTTGAAAAAAAAATGATTGGTCATCCTTTTTGGGCACAGTAGTATATTGTGTTTTTATAGAATGTGAATTTTTTTTTTCCTTTGCAGATTGGTATTACGCTTTCAAGAAACTCAGACCAGATGAGAACAGGCTGTTGACTAAGTTTGACTTCAACTCTATCATGTTGTACGGCAGCAATTCTTTCGTCAAGACTTGGGGCCAGTTCAGTATGGTTTCTAAGGATGGCAGACAGTTGCCCGAGGTGTACGATAAGAAAGCCATGTCAGCCTCAGATGCTCAGAGAATAAAGCTTCTCTACAATTGTTAAATGGACGCAACAGAAATAAAATTGTACTAAGCAAAAATGTTGAAAGAATTGTTTAACTAATCAGTATTTCAAAACGTATCATAAATAAATAACGTACTTGAATTTAAAAGATGTTATATGTTTACACCATGGGATTTTAACTAATTGTTTGATCAATAAACTGATTGATGTAGATAACTGGTATCCTATCTTTCTTTATTTTGAATTTCTGTTTGCTATTTTATTAATTTTACAGAAGATTAAGTCACAAGATTGAAAACATTTCTCTTTTAAACAAAATATTTGAATCAAATTTACTGCTTAAAGTTTTCAATAAACTTTCTGCAAATAATTCAGAATCTGTGCATATAAAATAAGTCAGATCTAATACAAAAAACTAAAATATGAAATATAAAAAAAAAAAAAAAAAAATTCCATCTTGCATCATAACTATAAAAAATTACAAAAATATTATATGAATAAACATAAATTTTTAAATAGAAGTGTCTTTTTCTTTTCAATATTTTAAATTAAAGAATCGTGGGACTAACATATATTAAAAATATCATTTTATGTTTAAAATACAACTGATTTTCAGACTGAGCGTAAAAATGCTTTTAAATTTTAAATTGTGGAAGAGAGCACAAAACCCATTTCTCTGTTAGTATGATAAACTACATGTAACACATGTGATAATGCCGCCTTGCTTGCTTAAAGTGGGCATTTATTGCCCACCATGATATTTCCGAATAGTTTGACCTGATTTTCTCCTTTTGAGGGCATCTAAAAAAGCTTCCAAAGAAAATTCCAGTTGTTTGTTTTGGAAAAATTAGTTTTGAAAATATATATATATATTGTCGCAGTTGTCAGCTATTCGGCAGCACGCTTTAACTAACGGAAAAGTATGTAAAAGCTTGTTTCAGATAAGAGTCATAGTAAGCTGTTGAACTTATTTTTTTTTTATTTTTTGTAGCAGTTGTCAGATATTCGACAGCCAGCTTTAATTAACAGAAAAGCATGTAAAAGCTTGTTTCAGATAAGAGTCATAGTAAGCTGTTGAACTAATTTTTTTTAAATTTTTTCTCGTAATTGTCAGCTATTTGGAGATAACTGTTACAAATGGAATTTATTTAAATTCTTGTATCAGATAAGAGTCACTGTAAGTTTTTGAACTTATAAACAAATACCTGCTGTAAAGGCTTAGCTATGTTTGTGAAGTGTATGACAGCGCCCTCTGTAAAATGTATATTTATGCATATTACTGTTTGAACTTAGGAGTTGGCAACAGAAAATATAGATGTAATATTCCCCATAGAGACCTGGAATCTTCTAAATCATATAGCAATTCTAAACAATAGGTGTAACATGTAAAAATACTTATTTAGAAAGTAAAAAGATTAGCATCAATAGAAAGAATTTTTATTTCCACTTTTTTAATATTTTATGCCTTAATGCATACATTTAATAAAGCTAAATTATTATCATTTTAATACCATATCACAATCATTAAAATTATAATTATGATTTGTAGGTAAAAAATCACCATCTATAAATAAAAATTATTAAAGAAAGAAATTACGAAGAAGCATTTTATCATATTTTCACAACTTGGCTAATTTTTCTTTGTCCATAGCAGATAATTTATTAGCCCGTTTTAAAGGTCCTCCATCTTTTCTTGCAATAGTCGGTAAGCCATTTTTTGTAAATTCTTTCTTTGCGTACATCATAATGGAATCGAAATCCATGGGAAAGTTGTTCCAAATATATTTTCTTCTGCTAACTTTCTTAAACTGATCTTTTTCGTCTGAAAGTACAATGGATTACGTTAACTTCAATTTCACAAACTCTTTATTTAACATCATATGCTTTTTTACATTCATTATAGAAAATATATTCTATTAGACCAGGTGTGGTCAATCCGCTGCCCACCTTAAACATTTTTGAGGCCCGTCAGATTTATATAATATATTTTAATTCAATATTGCATTGTAAATCAACCAGTTTCTATTGGAGATAGTCTGGGGCCGACTCGATTTCAGCATGAACTGGAGATGAATATATTTCAAAAATTTTGTTGTATTTGTCTAACTCTAAGTACTGAATCGGCTTTCAAAAGCAACTGTAAATTTGTTTATTTCTTTTGCTTATTTAATGTAACTTTGAATATATGGATGTACAAATAATGTATTTTTTAATACATTGGTATTCGCAACTTTGGCCGTTATAAAATAAATTTACAGTGAGTGTAAAAAGTATTCGTACAGTACGACAATTGATTTAAAAGAGATCCGTTCATAAAAATTATAAACATAAATTCCATTTTAATTAATTATAAATATATAATAGAACATATTTTCACTAGTTTCATGTGAAATTGACACAAAAATAATTTTATACGTGAATAAATATTTACAAAACTGAAACAATCCAACATCTTGTGGTGTAAAAAGTATTCATACACTAAAAGAAATGCAAATTTTTTTTTGTTATTTTAGTGATTGGTTTAGCCATTATGATGTAGTTAATTGACGTCATCTTGTTATTACTTAAAAGGTTCTTCAGTGGAAATTTTAATGTAGTGAGAAACTAGAAATTCTGTAATGGGTCGTAAAAGTAAAGAGACAAGTGTTTCCGAAAGAGAACTGATTTTAAAGCTCCGTAAAAATGGTAAATCGTACAACAAGATTTCTGATCTGGTCGGTAGACCCTGTTCAACTGTGCAGTCAATCATAAAAAAGTTTGCTGCCACTGGAAAGGTTCAAAACAGTTCTCGTACTGGGCGACCATGTCTATTGACATCATCTGACAAACGGTTTCTGGTACGTTCATTAAAGAAGGATCCCAAAATAAGTGCTCCTACATTAACATCAGAACTATAGAACATGGGAACAGAAGTTTCCGTAAGTACTGTTTGAAATGCATGCAGGAATGAAGGTTTCCATGGCCGTGTTGAGAGGCGAAAATTCTTTGTTAGTGAGAAGAATCGGAAGCTGCGATTGTCTTTCGTTAATGAATGTCAATACGTTAATGAAAGTCCAGATTTCTGGAAAAAGATTATCTTTACAGACAAAAGTAAATACAACAAATTTGGATCGGACGGGAGACGTATGGTATGGAGAAAGCGCAATACAGAAATGCATCCTAAGAATTTCGTGCCAACAGTGAAACAGGGGGGTGGAAGTCTGCTTGTTTGAGGTTGTATGAGTGCTTCTGGGGTGGGTTATTAAAGGCATTATGAATCATCAACTTTATATTGACATTTTAAAAAATAATTTAGGACCTAGTGCAACAAAAATGGGCTTGAATGGTGATTACGTTTTCATGCATGATAACGATCCCAAGCACACAGCCCGAAACACAAGGCTCTGGATACTATGTAATACCCCAAAGTTCATGAAATTTCCTCCTCAATCATCGGACCTCAACCCCATCGAGAATTTATGGGACGTTATTGATAAAAATATTAGATCCAGACATATTTCTAATAAAAATGATTTGGAATCAGCTCTTAATCAAGAATGGGACGCCATATCTAGCACAATAACAGCAAAATTGCTAAAGGATATCCTACAAGGTATTATATTCATCTCCAGTTCATGCTGAAATCGAGTCGGCCCCAGACTATCTCCAATAGAAACTGGTTGATTTACAATGCAATATTGAATTAAAATATATTTTTGAAACATCAGAATCAAAAATAGATTTTTACAACACTTACGTCACAAAAGAGAAATTTTCCAATTTGAGAAATCTAGCACAAAAATTGTCAGAGCTTTGGGTTCAATTTACACGTGCGACTCGTTTTTTTTTTTTTTTTTTTTTTGCTCCTTCCGAAAATGTAATTGACCAAACACAAAACACGCTGAAACATAACGGATGCTAAATCTGCAACAGCCATTACGATGTGCAAATACCCTAATTGAGATCGATTTGAAAAAGGTAAGTGAAAGAGTGGAGAGAATAATATCGCGCTAGTAAAATAAATATTTTTTAATGATTTCATTTTTTTTATTTCGTTTATATTTATATATATTTTATATTTCATTTTTAGTGTTATATATTTCTTTACAATGTGCGTTTAGTATCATTAATATTATGTTATCTATGTTGACATGTAAGAATAACATTAAACACAATAATAACTCATTATGTTTCAATTTTTCATTCGAAAAAATGTCTATAAGGGGTCTAAATCTAATATGGGGATCTACAATTTTATATGCGACCCGCGGAGTTAGGATGCATTTCCAAAGTGGCCCGCGAGATCATTTGGGTTGTCCACCTCTGTATTAGCTGGGTATAGCTGGGTATAGCTGGGTATTGCATAGTGATAAATAAAGATTAGTAGACTGCTTTAATTCTGTTTAATTAGTAATTCTGTTTTATTAAGAATAGCTAAATTTTTGAATAAATATTCCCTTACATTTTAATTTTTATTAATCGGGTTCTTATTTATTTAAGGAAAAAAAATCAATTGTATTGCAAGAATTTGATTTTATGATTTATTTGAATGTAATTTGTTACTAAAGCTTTTGCAGTAAATGCACTATTCGTTCTTGGATATTGGGAAATCTTGAAACAGATTTTAAAATTTCAAAAAACTATAATTAAATGTCTATTATGTCTGGATTTTATCCCATACGATACGCAAATGCGGGGTAGTTCCCCTTAAAACTTCACCCGGAAGGCACTGCCCTCCTTTTCAGCGTCACGGAGCCAAGTCAGACTTCCACCTACGGGTGATCCATCACCACAGAATCTGCGCCCCCCTTCCCTCCTTCCATAAGACCAAACATGCTCTTGGACTTGGTCTAGATGTTGCTGTCTATCATGTGGGATAAGAAACAACAACAAATGTTTATTATTGACTATTTATGATTATGTGAGTGTATATATACATATTTTTTAAAAATAACATATGCACACATGTATATTTTTAAAAATAAATGCACATATATTAAAAAAAATGTTCTTAGAAAGCCAATCTAAATCATTCGAAATTTTCAAATATAAATATTCCTTTAAAATTCAATATTTATTTTTAATAATTATTTTATTTTCCCTAATATTGCATCTAAAAGAGCACATTTTGAAATTTAATTGGTTGCCATACCTGTTGTCAACCATTAATGCAAGAAAAAAGATTTCTGAAGGTAAGTATTTTAATTATTATGCCTATGACTAGCACAGAGATTATCATTTGAAATCAATTAAGTTGTTCTAAAAGAATATATTTTTACTCAGAATTACACTCATGTCCATAAGTTAAGGATAATGGAGTTCAGGCAAAGAAAGAGACAGAAGCAAAACAAATTTGATTTATTTGTAAAGTCTATTTATTAAACAAAAGGTAAAGAGCAAAAAAGATGCTATATGTTTGACATAATTAATAAAAATTGCGATTTTTACTCCCTGGAGCAAATTTCAAAAAAGAACCTATTTACAAAAAACAGTATAACATGGTTAGTATGATGGTTAATATGGAGTATGTCTCCCGGACGATGCAATGCAGGCCTTACAACGCCTACGCATGCTGAGTATCAAATTATCAATCTGATCTTGGGGAATATTACACCACTCATCAAGCAATGCCTTCCGAAGTTCCGGTTGACAGGTCCGGTTAACAACCTGAAAGAATTTCCAACAAAGCTAACTAAAGAGTGACTCTTTATAGTGCAAGAAGAGGATGTGTTATTTTATAAACTAAATATATGTAATGGTCAAGCTCCACGGATTAAAGTGTCACTTAAAGTAGACAGAAATTTAAGTGTGACTGCTTGGCATGGCGAAATAGCATTGAGTAATAAAAGTCTTCATATTCTACAAGGAAACAAGTGGGACAGATGGACCAAATTTGATTGTTTATTAAGTACACTTGGGAATTATGAGGAAAATAATGTCTGTATTGAAGACAAATTCAACTACACATTAAATTTTCTTCAGGATGTTAGAAAACAGAAGGAGAAGGAAGAAAGTGAGTATTGTTTTATTATTGATGTTATAATTGAACAAATTAATAATTTGATTTTGACTGAAATTGCATATTCCACACATTATCTTCTGTTTGCTAGTAAATTTTTTTTCAGTTATCCTTCAGCTTATAATTTTATCCGTAATTCAAAATTTTTAATTTTGCCTCATCCTGTTTATCTTAAAAAATTATCCAATCCATTTAATAATAAAAGCAATCTTGACAATAATAGTCATATATCATATTTAATGAAAATGAAAAAAATGTTTGCATTTTACTTGATGAAATATTCATAAATTCTAATATTTCATCTAAAGCTGGTCAGATTACAGGTACTGCTGAAAATTCTGTCTATGAAGCTAGTACTATTCAAACTTATATGATTACATCAGTGTTTTCTAAGCATAAAGAAATAATTGCATTAATGCCAGTAAAAAATCAAACTGCTGAGGAATTACATTTAAATACTGAAAAAGTTTTAAACCTTTTAAAAGAACTCAACTACACTGTTTTATGTTTAATATCAGATAACAATAGAATAAATAGAAATATGTTTACTAAAATGTGCGGTGGTAAATTGAAATGCTATATTCAAAATCCAGTTCAGCCTGAAAAAAAATTATTCTTTTTGTTTGACACCGTACACTTAATAAAATCTATTCGGAATAATTGGATGACACAAAAAACAGAAGATCAAACTTTTCATTTTCCGAATCCAAATGATTTTTCAGAAGTTTATTCGGCAAGTCTTAAATCTTTAAAAAATATTTATGAATCGGAGAAGTTGTCAATTGTAAAACTTGCACCTAAATTATCTCAAAAAGTTCTTTATCCAACTTCATTTGAGAAACAAAATGTTTTATTCGCTTTAAATCTATTTAATGAAACAAACATAACTGCTTTAAAGAGTAATCAAAATGAAAAAAGTTGTAATACAGCAGTATTTATTGATTTTATTTTAAAATGGTGGAAAATAGTTAATGTCAAATATCTCCAAAAAGGCTTCAAATTGAATGATGCTTAAAGCTTGGCTTTGCTCTTGGGACAATTTAAGTTCTTTAAAAGTGTCTGAACGAAAAGAATTGGGACTTCCTGGTAGAGGTGGTAAACTTACTAAGGAAACACATTTTGCTCTGCATTTTACTACGGAATCTTTAATAGAATTGATAAATTACATATTTGAAACATATAATGTAAAGTATATTTTGTTAGGAAAATTTCAAACAGATCCATTAGAGACTCGATTTGGACAATATCGACAGATGTCGGGGGGGAATTACAATGTTTCTTGTCAGCAAGTTTTTGAATCCGAAGGCAAATTAAAAATAATTAGTTGGATAGAACTGTATTCTGAAAGAAAAGGGGAATTTAAATTAAAATCATTACAATATTTTAAATCCGATGCATTCAGTGGACAATCCAACATTCCAGATGTTTTATATGAAACATTTAATTCACATGATGATGCCGAAATAAATATAAGTGAGAAAGCAGTTTTAATTTACATAGGTGGATTTGTAGGTAGGCAAGTTTGCAAGAAAATTAAGTGTAAATTATGTCACGAGTTACTGGTTTTAGATAAGAATTTAGAATATGAAACAGATAATTGTGAAATAAAAGAATATTTAAGGATTATTAACAGAGGTAATTTAAAATGGCCTACAGAATTTGTTGTTGACATCATTGTTCAAACATACTTAATATTTTTAAAACTTATTAGCCATAAATATGAAAGTGTATTTTTAGAGTGTAAAAATCAAAAATCTTTATTAGAACAATTAGTTTTTGAAAAGTTGGGTTTTATATCTATAATTCCAGAAACCCAATGTTTTTGTACAACTAAAGCAGAAATTTTAACAAAACATTGTTTATCTGTTTCAGCTAATATTTTTATTAATAATTATGTTAAAGTAAGAAATGATAAAATTAAGATCCCAAATAAAAGAAAATTGTCAACTTTAACCTCATAATATAATGAAAAATGCCTTTTGGCAAGTTTGAAAGTGTGTTAATATAATTACATTTGGTATCAGTTTACAATATGATTGCATGTATTTTCTATATTTGCCTTAGAATAAAAAAATATTTCATTATCTACAAATTTATTAATTTGCATCTAGGTTTCATTATGTATATCATTGCATATATCTTGATTACGAATAAGAATATTAATTATTTTTTGTTTAGCAATAGAAGCTTTTTAGAATAACTATTTAATATTTAGATACTATAATTTTGTATAAGATTAATATAAAGGGATAATATCCTGATGATTGAGCTTTGTGTTTGACTAGAGATATTCTGGCATTCATTAAGCTATAATTTTTTGGATATCCCAAAGTGTTTCACTACAACTCATTTTCATGCCATAAATGTAAATATAGAAACATATTTTTGTATAATGAAGGTTTGTTTTGGAATGATATAAATAATAAATTATATAAATATAGTATAAAAAAATTATTATTGTTAACATTCAAATAAAAAATTTTTAGGATTGAAATATATAAAATTTAGCAGAGAAAAAAAATATTTTCAATTTTTATACAATTTGTATAGATTAATTTAACTCCACTAATAAATGAAAATTTAGAAAATATTTTTTTGTATTATATATACAAACTATAAGGGATATTTGTTTATAAACTTTTGAAATAAACTATTTTATTAAAATAATTCATTTCTGTCATTATAGAAAATTTTAATGAACAATATAAGATAAAAATTATTTCAGTTGGGGAATTAATCTACTTTTTTAATAATTGTATTTAGATTAAAAAAACGTTTGTGTTTAAAACAATTCAAGGTAGATTCATAATGTGGTACTATTGGTTTAAATAAATATTTAAAGTTAAAAATCATTTCTAAAATCAAATTTTCACCCTGGAAGAAGCTCGCCCACAACTGTGACGTCACAAAATCAACGCTCAGGCCCTGAAGAGCGCGATGGATGAACTATCTCGCCGGCCCCGTTAATATGGAGTGTGTCTCCCGGACGATGCAATATAGGCCTTACAATGCCTAGGCATGCTGAGTATCAAATTATCAATCTGATCTTGGGGAATATTACACCACTCATGAAGCAATGCCCTCCGAAGTTCCGGTTGACAGGTGGGCTGCAATTCCTTGACGGGCTGCAATTCGTCGGCCAAGCATATCCCACACATGCTCTATTGGATTCAAGTCCGGTGAGTATGCCGGCCAATCCATACGGGTGATATCCTCCAATTGAAGGCATTCGTCTACAATGTTTGCACGGTGAGGACGGGCGTTGTCATCCATAAACAGAAATTCAGCACCCATGGCGCCCCGAAACAAACGTACATGTTGTTCCAGAATGACATCCCGATAGATGTGGCCTGTCATCGTTACACTCTGAACATGCAGGTCAGTTCTGGAACCAAGAATAATTCCTCCCCAAACGTGCCATCCTGCACCACCTTAACGGTGTCGTTCAATGGTGTTCTCTTGGTAGTAACGGGTACCTGGCGCTCTCCATACGAAAGTCCTGCGAGAATCAGACTGCAAACTAAACAACCTGGACTCGTTGGAAAACATCACACAAGACCACTGTTACGGTGTCCACAATGCATGCTCTCTACTCCAGGTTAATCGCAGGCGAAGTGAGTTGCGGTAAGTGGAACACATCTGACAGGCCTACGAGCATATAGACCAATGTGCCCTAAGTGTCTGTACACGGTCTGCCTTGAAACTGTCGTACCGGTAGTTGAAGAGAGCTGACGAGACAGATCTGATGCTGTGCTCCGTCTGTTTCTTTTGGCAGTAACTGCTAAATACCGGTCCTCATTCGGCGTTGTAACTCGGGGGCGACCTGTGCTGTAACATCTACTCACATTACCATCCTCTTGGAATCGTTGCCAAAGCCTGGAGATGACACTCTGGGCGATTCCAAGTTCCTCGGATATTTCCAGCTGGGTACGTCCACATTCCAGTCGTCCGATAATTCTACCACGTAAAAAATCATACAAATGCTTCCTTTGTGCCATAACTGTGCGCTTATTGCACTGAAAGGCTTTTAAAGCGCTTGTGAACAATTTTACTTCTTTGCCACCATTCCTTATATACCCCTCTCTTACATTCTCGTCATTGTGACGTACTATCCGCGCCATCTGGTGGTTTCCTGTAATTTGCATATTCTTCTTCAAGATGTGTGTGATAATTCTACAGGTGAAATTTTTATTTTAGAGTTCAATTTCTGTGTGATTCTGAATTATCCTTAATTTATGAACATGAGTGTATTTTATTATATATGTAGCAAGACATTTTCGCAACATTAAAAACAATGAAATTTTAATGTCTAGATTCTAAATGTGAGATTTTTTTGACTTACCAGTTTGAATGTTCCTCCAATTAATAATGAGGTATTTTCCTCTGTCAGGTCTGTTATGTTCATGCTCAAAACCTAAAGCATGCATTAACTCATGAAGAATAGTTCCGAATTCTGCACAGCCCATCCCAAGAGAAATTCTATGAAAACATCCATCTTCACTATAGTAATAGCATCTAAAAGCAAATTAAATAAATTAATAGTTTAAAAAAACTAAAAAACACGCTTTTAGAGTAAATAATATTTTAAAAAAACTAAAAACACGCTTTTAAAAGTAAAAAAGAAAAAAATAAATGAATATTTTAAAAAACTAAAAAACACGCTTTTAGAGTTAATCAAACTAAAAAGTAAAAAATAAATGAATATTTTAAAAAACTAAAAAACACGCTTTTAGAGTTAATCAAACTAAAAAGTAAAAAATAAATGAATATTTTAAAAAAACTAAAAAACACGCTTTTAGAGTTAATCAAACTAAAAGGTGAAAAATAAATGAATATTTAAAAAACTATTTTAAAAACTAAAAGGTGAAAAAAAATGAATATTTTAAAAACTTTTAGAGTTAATCAAACTAAAAGGTGAAAAATAAATGAATATTTTAAAAAAACTAAAAAAACACGCTTTTAGAGTTAATCAAACTAAAAAGTAAAAAATAAATGAATATTTTAAAAACTAAAAAACACGCTTTTAGAGTTAATCAACTAAAAAGTAAAAAAATAATTGTTAACATAAGAATAAAATGACTGACGAGAAAATTAATGTCACTGTTCTAAAAGCTGATGATAGAGTTTGTCAATTGGATGGGTGAATTTTTTTTACATGATGGTGAATATTTTACAGATGGGGTGAATTTTTATGATGGTGAATTTTTGATGGGTGAATTTTTATGATTTTTTTTTTTTTTTTTTTGCGTTGCAATTATAAGAATGAGCTTTAAAAGTAATCATACGCACTAATACACCTCATGCACAAAATAGTGGTCAAATAATATAATTATAGTCGAAGACTGAGCTGATTTATTAGTTAGTTAATGATGCGAAAAATTCTTTGTATTCCTTTCTGTAAAATATGCGAAACATGAATAACTAGAGAAATTTAAAATTTTCTTCATCAGTTAGACGTTTTTTTCTCGCTTACATTCTATATAATTTTTAAGGCCTTGAGAGGCCTGGTGGTGGGAGGCTTGATGTTTCAGCCTCTGAGGTGTGTTTAAAAGCAGATTAATGGTACAGAATTGAATATCATTGTCTCTTGGGATGTTCGCTCAAATTTGTTGTACACAAAATAGGCCTCATTCGCAGAACTTCTTCAATTACTCCGAATCTGGTAATAACAGGTGAGCTGAAAAGTTCATAGGCTGACATACAGATGGTGCTACAAGTATTAGATCAATATAATTTTTAGTTAGCCCTAACCTTCAAAAGACATGTGTATAAATTTGACAGCTTTTGCACAGTTAGTATGTGAGTTATAGCATTTGTAGTGAAGCAACTTTTGTTAGTTTGAAAAAATGGATAAAAAGGAATTTCGTAAGTTAATAAAGTATTGCTTTTTGGCGAAAAAAAATACTATTGAAGCCAAGGCTTGGCTTGGTAAACATTATTCGGACTTTGTACCAGGAAAATCAACCGTAGAGAAGTGGTTTGCTAAATTTAAAGAGGCGGAATGAGCACCGAGGGCGATGCACGCAGTGGACGCCCAAAGAGGCCCATGATGCCCCAGAGAGGCTGTTACCGACGAAAACATCAAAAAAATCCACAAATTAATTTCTGATAATCGTAAAGTGAAGTTGATTGAGATAGCTGAGACACTAAAGATATCAAAGGAACGTGTTGGACATATCGTGAATGAATATTTGGATATGCAAAAGCTCTGTTCAAAGTGGATACCGCGCGAGTCCACAATCGAGCAAAAATAACAACGAATGGATGATTCTAAGCAGTGTTTGGAGCTGTTTAATCGTAATAAACCCGAATTTTTGCGTCGATATGTGACAATGGATGAAACATGGCTCCATCATTTCACACCGGAGGCCAATCGACAGTCAGCCGAGTGGACTGCACATGATGAACACTAAAAATGCTATAACTCACATACTAATAGTGCAACAGCTGTCAAATTTATACACGTGTCTTTTGAAGGTTAGGGCTAATTAAAATTCATATGGATTTAATACTAGTAGCGCCGTCTATGTGTCAGTCAATGAACGTTTCAGCCTACCTGTTACATGTAGTTGCTATGGTGAATCTAAGTCTAAGTGTCTAAACTTTTAGAAGCACATTATTAATACGTTGTATTCACTATAAAACATGTTTTAAACAGGGGTGGTCAATCCACGGCTCGCTTTGAATATTTTTCCGACCCCTGAGATTTATCACACTTTTACAAAATATATTTATTTTTTAATGTATTAAAAAAATACATTATGTGTGCATATTCAAAAATTAAATGCCGAAATTATGAGAAAATTAACTTTGATTTTGAAATAATATTCTTGCTAATATAGGGCAGATATTGCCTGTTTTATTTATGAGTTTACAGTTATGAATTCGCAGAAAAATTAAATTATATTCTGTCAACACGTGAGGCGCGCGTATCTTGGGACATCTAATATAACAGGTTCTATGTTTCACGTTAAGTGACCTCAGTGACCATCGCTAGATACGCACAGTTGATTGTTGATAGCAGAGCAAACCAGACAATTAGTTCAGGTTGTTAACGCTTTTGGTTCAACTTACACAGGAGAATCGTTTTTTTTTTTTTTTTTTTTTTTTTCCCTAAAATGAAATTGATCAAACTCAAAACACGCTCAAACATAAAAGACGCTAGGCTCCAACAGCCATTACGATGTGCAAATACCCAAATTGAGATCGATTTGCAAAAGCAAAGTGAAAGGGTGGAGAAACAAATACCGCACTAGTAAAATAAATATTTTTTAATGATTTCATTTTTTTATTTCGTTTATATATATATATATATACATATATATTTTATATTTCGTTTTTAGTGTTATATATTTCATTACAATTTGCGTTTAGTATCATTATTATTGTATTATCTATGTTTACGTGTAAGAATAACATTAAACACATTAATAATAACTCATTATGTTGCAATTTTTCACTCCAAAAAATGTCTATAAAGGGTCTAAATCTAATATGGGGATATATAATTTTATATGTGGCCCGCGGAATTAGGATGCATTTCCAAAGTGGTCCGCAAGATCATGTGGGTTGGCCACCCCTGTTTTAAAAGAAAATTTTCTACGTTAATGAAAAATATAATGCAGTTATTCAATTAACAAGAGAGCTTTATACCCATCATCTTTTGTAAGCAACAGATGACATTTCTGTCCCTTTCTTGGCATAAATTCAATGCGAGAATATCTTTCAATCTCATCCATGGCCCTTTCTATTATCTTTCGGTTGTTACCTATGAAAACATAAAAAGACATTATAAAGTTATTAAATAAAATCTTTTACATTATTGTACTATGTGTTATATATATATAACTTCAGTTCAGTTTAATTCGGGATACGTTGCTTTTTATAACTATTAAATTTACAAAATGTTTTAAATTTATAAACATTTAAAAAAAAAATAACAAACATTTTTTTTTAAATTCATTTTATTAGATTTTTTTTTTTTTGTGTGTGTGTGTGTGTGTGTGTGTGTGTGCAGAATTGATTTCTTACAGTTGATAAATTTATAAGCGTTTGATTGTCTTGAAACTTATATTTGTAAGCAAAAAGCTGAATGTTCAATAAAAAAAATTGTGTTTAATTTTTAAATGGTAATCAGTATTTCACTGGACAGTTGCAACTTGGAGACGTTATTAACAAATACCTATTTATTGGCTATCAGGCCAATAAATTTTATCCTCTCAATACTTGTGAAAAAACAACCAAGGTTGTTGTTGTTGTTGTAACTAATCCTCAATGTCCTGCAGTGCGGGACGGGCATCTCATGAGTCATTTACTCATGGATGGAGGGAAAGGGGCAGCTTCTGTTGTGATGGAGCAACCGTAGGTAGAAGTCCGACTTTAGTTCCGTGACGCTCCTACAGTCATATGAGACCGGGACTTACGACTTAAAGTGGATTCCAAACCACTAGAAACATCCATGGCACCGCTGGGACTCGAACCCGAAACCTGTGGTACCGAGCGCCAGCCACTCGACCATTCAGGCCCACAACCAAGCTTTATTAGAGCATAGTAGTCCTATAAATGTCTGCACACTATTTTCTGAGGAAATCTCTCTAAAACCTTAAATCAGATGGAGGAAAATAGATAAATTGGGGATCACCATGCTACAATAAATAATTCAACCCGTTGGTTTTATGGCAGCCAGTAGTAAAAAAATAGATATTTGCATATTGAAGACGTTGTTAAGAAATACCTGTTTGTTGGCCCCATGCCAATAAACTCCATATTCTCCAATACTTCTTGAAAAACATCTAAGACAGATTAGTGCAAGGCATTCACATAAAATCTCTACAGGTTATTTTCTGGGGGATTCTCGCACAGATGGAGCCGGTCTCCAAATCGGGGATCGCCAAAGGGCGATAAATAATTCCAAATTACCCTTTAGTCAGCGTTTTTTTTTTTTTCCCCAGTTTTTTCCCCAACTATTTTAACATTCTTAAAAATAATATTATTAACTTTTATGCATTAAATCTAATTTTTAAAATAAAAATACCGCTTTTATTTAATTTCAACATAAATTATATATTTTGCTAATAATCAATACAACATGCTTGAAAAACAGAAGTCAAATCATATTTCTTACTTAGAGAACGGTCGATCACATAATGAACTACACAACAGTCATCTTCATCCTGAAAAAATTTCGTTTAATTAAAAATATTACACATAATATTTAAAAATATCTATGACCATTGACAAAAAATTAGTAGATTTACAATAAAAAAACAATAATCAAATTAGTACATGTAATCTAATTTTTTTTTTCAGCACAAGAAATAATCAAATGTATAATTAATTTTAGTTGTGCTTGTATCTAAAATCTTTTTTTTTCAATGGCACAACAGCCTCATGGTGGCCAATTCCGAAACAGATGTTTTCTTTTATATACTAATGTGCCCAAAAACTAAAACCAATTTTCAATTTAAATTTCCCGGCCATATGGAATTTCAATTTTTTTTTGTTGTTTAGGTTGTTGGCACTGTCCTTGACATCTGTGTGAAATTTCACGACAAAATATTCATTAATGTTTGAGTTACTCTTGACTTTGTGAGACGCTAAAATTGATTCCGCCGATTTTTGAAATATCTGAATTAATTGAGCAAAAAACTTGCATTAAATTTTGTTTCCGAAATGAATATTCGTGTGCGAAAACGTATAGAATGTTGCAGAAGGCATGCGGTGAGCATTCCTATATCGGAAAGAAATGTTTACAAGTGGTATAAACAGTTCAAAGAAGGCAGAGAACGCGTTGAAGACGAAGAGCCCTCTGGTCGACCATCAGCCTCAACCGACGAAGCTCACGCCCAGAAAATTAAAGATTTGTTTCTTCCAAACCATCGATTTACAATTAGATACCTTGCTGATGATGTTGAAATTTCAAAAGGATCGGTCAATTCCATTTTGGGCCTCAAACGCGTCAAATCTCGATTGGTACCGAAAACACTGAATGCGCCAGATCACACTGCATTGAATCTTCGTGACTTTTTCGCCAAAAATGAAACCCATATCGTTCCACAAACACCGTATTCACACCATGCGACATTTGGCTATTCCCTAAACTCAAAAGACTACTCCGGGGACACCGTTTTGAGTCGACTGAAGAGATTCAACGTGAATCGCGGTGCGCTTTGAAGGCCATTCCTGCCGATGACTTTTTAGCATGCATTGAGGATTGGAAAAAAAAGTTGGCATAAGTGCATTGTGTCCGGAGGAAATTACTTTGAAGGCGATGAAATAAATTTGGAAAAATAATTAAAGAGTTTTTAAAAAAAAAAAAATTTCTCTTACTTTTTGGGCACAGTTGTATAATTTGCTTTTTTAGGTTTCTTTGATTTGGATCCACAATATTTTAATAATAATAATAATAATAAAATATTTTTAATAATATCTCGTTTCTCAATAGATAAAATACAGTTGATAAAATAATAGATAAATAAACTCACCCCACTGAGCATTCTAGCAATGCAGCTTTTAGCAGTTGAGGCACTTGCCATTTTTAACCAGCTTTCTGAATGAAACTACGGTTCGTCTGAAAATGTTTAGATAAATGCAAAATGTTATATTTATCAGTTTAAAAACATTCGAACCGAAACTTTACAGGAGCCAATAGAATCATAATTTGATAATTTCACTTCCGATATGCAATCATTTACATAGTGTTATTTACGCTTTATTATCTGTTTTCATTTTATGCTCCTGGCATTCAAGATCATTGCTTGTTCTTCACATCGAAACTCATTATTATATTCGGATCAAAATATTCTTTTGAATGCTTGTGTAGAAATTCCAATATAATTGACTGGATAATTAAGTACTTATTATTTTTTCATAACATTTTAGAAGAAAAAAAGCCTTAACATTTTTTGTGTCAATTTTTTTTTAAAGATTCATGATATTATTTCACATTAACATTCACATTACTTACTTAATCAATTTTTTATGTGTGTATTCTTAAATGTAGTTCTATTCATGCTTCAGGTAACTCACACAATACTTTATGTTTATATAATACTTTACATACATCTATGCAATCAAGATTTAAATAAAGTGTTATCCAAGCTTTATTAACGGTTTTCGTTTTATTGTTCTTTACATCGAAAATCATACAGTTTAACATAATAAGCATTTTACACTAAGGTTTATATGACTAACGGGTTCCGCTATTCGCAATTTCTTCACAAAGTGGTTTTTCTTTTATATCTATTTGATACGCAAATCCATATTTCATTGGTTTCAAGCACTTCTGCGTACACTCTTCATCGACGAGACAGCAAACCTCGCCGCTGTGGCATTCCGATCTTTGGCAACAAGTAACATTGATTCCATCTGCACAGCGTTTTCCAGTTACTGACGGACAAATGAAGGCGTCGTAATCTGTAACTTCATCTAAAAAAATAAGTAAAGAAAGATTAAAGGGATGAAAACCATCAATTATGTAACGTATAACAGGTGGGATGAACAGTTCGTATTCCAAGGCTTGGTTTGATAAACATGATTCGGACTTTGCACCAGGAAAATCAACCGTAGAGAAGTGGTTTGCTAAATTTAAACGAGGCGAAATGAGCACCGAGGACGATGCACGCATGGGACGCCCCAAAAAGGCTTTTACCGACGGAAACATCAAAAAAGTCCACAAAATAATTTCTGATAATTGTAAAGTGAAGTTAATCTAGATAGCTAAGACCCTAAAGATATCAAAGGAACATGTTGGACATATCATGAATGAATATTTGGATATGCAAAAGCTTTGTTCAAAG
Source organism: Caerostris darwini (assembly GCA_021605075.1). Taxonomy (NCBI): domain Eukaryota; kingdom Metazoa; phylum Arthropoda; class Arachnida; order Araneae; family Araneidae; genus Caerostris; species Caerostris darwini. Next base: position 47,199 of record BPLQ01011075.1, on the reverse strand, counting down.
TGGGTGCCGCGCGAGTTCAGAATCCACCAAAAACAACAACGAATTGATGATTCTAAGCAGTGTTTGGAGCTGTTCAATCGTAATAAACCCGAATTTTTGCGCCGATATGTGACAATGGATGAAACATGGCTCCATCATTTCACACCGGAGTCCAATCGACAGTCAGCCGAGTGGACTGCACGTAATGAACCGACTCCAAAGCGTGGAAAGACGCAAAAGTCAGCTGACAAGGTTATGGCATCAATATTTTGGGATACGCATGGTATAATATTCATTGACTATCTTAAAAAGGGAAAAGCCATAAGCAGCGGCTATTACGTAGCGTTATTGGAGCGTTTGAAAGACGAAATAGCGGAAAAACGGCCTCATTTGAAGAAGAAAGTGCTGTTTCATGAAGACAATGCCCCGTGTCATAAATCAATGAAAACGATGCCAAAATTGCATGAATTGGGCTTCGAATTGCTTCCGCAGCCACCGTATTCTCCAGATCTGGCCCCCAGCGACTTTTTCCTATTCTCAGACCTCAAGAGGATGCTCGCTGGACAGAAATTTCGCGACGATGAAGAGGTAATCGCCGAAACAGAAGCCTATTTTGAGGCTAAAGACAAATCGTACTATAAAAATGGTATCGAAAAATTGTATGACCGCTATAATCGTTGTATCTCCCTCGAAGGCAACTATATTGAATAATAAAATCAAATTCTATGAAAAAAAAAGAATTTTCCTATGCTAGCCTACGAACCTTTCAGCTCACCTGGTACATACAAACCAATCAAGAAAAATTAAAACCACCATATAATCAATGTAGATCCAGTTGATGTTTTCAACTAAACGCAAACAGAGTGTTCATGGTATTTCACAACATAATTCAACATATTATTGTTCGCCATTTGTAAATTTCCTGATTGTAACATTTATGGTCCCACTTTTTAAACTTATCAGTCGGACAACAAACTGAATATTGACAGCATTAAAAAAAGACGAGTTTTTTTTTTTTTTTTTTCGTGTAATTTTCTAAACACTCAACAATATAATGACATGAGTTAATATAGCAAATCTTCTTCTTCTTCTTCATTGGCCTGATGACAGTTGGCTAGCGCTCTGGCCTTTGGTACCACAGGCTTCAGCTCCTTGAGATGGCATGGTTGTTTGTTAGTGGTTCGAAATCCACGTAAAATTGGGGTCTGATGACTGAGTGGCTAGCCACAGGCTTCGGGTTCGAGTCCCGGCGGTGCCATAGATGTTTGTAATGGTTCGGAATCAACTATAAGACGTAGGTACCAGTCTCATATGACTATAGAGCGTCACGGAGACCAGTCAAACTTCTCTCACCCACATCATTCCCACAGTGTAAAGGGGCAACTCAGCTCTAGGCATAGTGTTGTGGTATAGTAGTAATTCACGTTAAACTGTAGATCTCTATCTAATTAGCCTAAAAAGTATATAAAATGACCGTAGAGCGCCATACCAAATTTTCAAAGCCCATCATGGCGCAACAGCCCCATGGTGGGTCACAGCCGTCTGTCTAATTTCAGATTTCTAGACAGGAGATGTTTTCTTTTTACTGGGTAGGGTTGTCATCCCTATTCCCAACGCTTTACTGTTATATTAGTCCAGGACCTACAGTTTAAAGTGGATTCCGGACCACTACAAACATCCATATCCCTGCCGGGAGTCGAATCTGAAACCTGTGGCACCAAGCGCCAGAGCCCATAGCATATCTATCGAATAGCATTTAACATATACATGATATTTTTGCAGTTCCATAAACAAAAGATATGTGTTCTCTGCTACTGTGTCCAAAAAAGTAAAACCAATTTAAACCAAAATAAGTTCAATTTAAATTTCCGGGTATATGGTGTCTCATTTTTTTTTTTTTCTTTCTTTGCTATTGGAACTGTCCTTCACATCTGCGTGAAATTTGACGCCAAAATATTCATTACTGTTTGAGTTACGCTTGGATTTGGTTGACACTAAAACCGATTCCGGCTATTTTTGAAATGTCTGAATTAATTGAGCAACAACTTGCGTTAAGTTTTGTTTGCAGAAACGTATAGAATGTTGCAGAAGGCATTCGGTGAGCATTTCTATATCAGAAAGAAATGTCTACAAGTGGTATAAACAGTTCAAAGAAGGCAGAGAAGACGAAAAGTCCGCTGGTCGACCACCAACCTCAACAGACGAAGCTCGCGTCCATTTCCTTGCTGATGATGTTGGAATTTCAAAAAAGGTCAGTCAATTCCATTTTAGGCCCCAAACGCATCAAATCTCGATTGGTACCGAAAACAGTGAATGCGCCAGCTCACATTGCATTGATTCTTCGGACTGCTTCGCCAAAAATTAAACCCATATCGTTCGACAACCACCATAAGCCCACAGTGCAACTTCTGGCTATTTCCTAAAACTAAAATAATATAGGCGAAATGTTTATTAATATTTTTAATAGTACAAAATTTGTATAAAGAACTGTTAAAAATTCTTGTTCTAAAATTTAATTTTGTTTGTTGTACTGAATACTTTTAATTTTTAATAATGAAACTTTTCCATTGAATGATTTAAAGTTTTTATAACTTATTAAATTACAGTGTATTTCTTCAGGGAATAAAATAATTCAAAAAAATTTACCTGTACATCTCACATATACGATGGAGATCACCAAAAATAGCCAGCAAATAGTTTTCATAGTCTAGAGGGAAAAAAACATACATAGAAAAAAAAGTAAAAAAAAAAAAAAAAAAAAAAAAAAAAAAAAAAAAAAAAAAACATTCGCTGACAACATTTTTTGCACTTATAACAAGTGTCAACACCAATTTTTAAAAAGAGATAAAAAAAAAAAACATTTATTTAAATAACAATTTAAATTATAATTACTTATTAATTACCTAAATATTATAATTAAAGTAAATATAATTAAGATTAATTAATATATTTAAAATACTTTTTCAATTCCTACTATCAGCTCACACTTTCCCTACATATATCTTGTTCAAATTTCCAATCGTTAATAAAATATTTTTTATTCCTCCACTCGAGTTCAAATACATTTTTTTTTTTTGAACTTGTAATGGATGACACTTGATGTTAATACAGTTTTTTTAAATATTAATCAATTAATTAAAGTTAACTAATTAATTAATTTTTTTTTTAGATTTAAGTTGCATGCATCGAATAATAGATGGCACCAGATGAAAATTTCAACTTTATTTGTAAAGGACTTTTTGCAATATAGTGAAAAAAAAGTAGGAATTGACTTTAAAATTTTTTTTTATTTTATTTGTTTTTACTAATTTTAATTTATTAAGTTTTTTTTTAATAAATAATTAAAACTAATTAATTAATAATTTATATAATTTAACTCATTTAAACGTATAGGTAAGTATTCCAAAATATTATAATGTCAAATGTAATAAAATGTTACATTAATAGCAAACTGTGACTAAATTTAAAAATAATAAGACTTACTTGACTCAGGAGATTGAAAAAGTTTTTAATGTTGTTTTGTCAAAGACAAAAAAATATCTGCTATTTGTAAGTCACTGCTTATTGTTAAAGAACTATTCTGCACGTGCGAATAATTTCCTTTTACATTTTATTTTTAATAAGTTCAAAAAGGAATACTAGGAAATCTTTTAAAATTCAAACTAAAAAGTACAATAGTACTTTGCATTTGTCAATGAAAATTACTACTGCACTTTTTTTTTTTTAATGTTGTTTCGTCATACCAATTATGAGATTTTAAAATTAAATTTTCTGCATTTTCAAAAATGTTGTAAAAAAAGAGCAGGTATGTCAGTTTCAACACACTATTCTATTGTCTGACTAATTATTGATTAATAGTAATTATGAATGAAAGTGAATAAAAGTAAATAAGTGAATGAAATCATTAATAAATTATATCTCCAAATACTCATATTATTTTTTTTACAGTGTGAAGCAAATGAAAAGTCTATAGAAAATATATTTATAACATAATTTTTTTTTTTAGTTAAATGGATAAAATTTCGTATTATTCGATTGCATTAAGCATTTTGCAGCATTCATTTGTTTTAGGATAATTTTATTTACATTTCTCAAAGAAAGTATTTACATTTTGAATGAGAAATATTGGTTCTGTGGTGTCTGTTATGACAGATATAAGACTGACAGTAAATTTAATTTAATTTTTTTTTTGCCACGTAAATGAAATTAAGCATGATATTACAAAATAAATAAATAAATAAAACAAATACAAAATAAAAACATCAGCTACACTTTAAACGGCGCCGTGGCAGGCACACCCTGATTAGAATGTTCTACCAATCTCTAACGGGAAACCTATCTAAGTGAAAGGGGTTTGACATTAGAGAGTTTTTGCATACCGTATTATTATAATACGGTATTTTTTTCTCCCTAGCGCGAGTGCTCATAGGAAATTGCGCATGCGTATCTGTAATAATGTTTCCTATGAGCATGCGCGCTAGGGAGAAAAAAATACCGTATTATAAAAATACGGTATGCAAAAACTCTCTATTATCCGTTGCCCGGCAATAAAACCCGGCCTTCTCGAAACTTCTGCGAGTTTTTCTACAATAAATCATCATCAAAAACTGATAACTCAGTTTCTCAAGGCCGGCTCGCCTACGCCTGATAGCGCTACACCAATCAGTACAGTTCATCTCACACGAGCTTTAGGGGGACTTTCTACAAGGGCTATCATCCTTCTTTTAAAATATTCTCGCTGTCCTGATAGATGAAAATCCCCACTGGGTACAGGGAACTTGACAGATGGAGGCATTCCGTTGGGTACGGACAGGGCCGGATTTAGAAGAAAAGAGGCCCTAAGGTATTCCACTTATGAGGCCATTTCACTACCCATTTTTAAGTTTGAAGTTTGTAAATTACATGAGAGATAAAAAAGTACATCATTACTGTGATATGCATGAATATGTTAAATGAAACATGTTGTGATTGGTACTAATCTTTATAAAAAATGTGGCACGGATAATAAATAAAAAAAAAAAAAAAGGTCGAGAACACTTATTTGCACATTTATTCTCAGCATCCTATATAGCACTTGTAATAATAACTAATCAAGCATAACACACAACATTTACAAAGAACAAAATTCAATTAATGAAAATCTTTGCCCACGAAAATAAAATATGCAATAAAAATTATCCCATTTTCTATCAAATAACTGAACGTATACTTTGCATAATACTTTGGTGCAATCAAGTATATGCAAGCGGACAGACCCAATGCGCCGAACGCGTTGATCTTAACCAATATATTTTTATGTTTGTTTATTAGCCATATAAACAAACATATTTACATATTACATATTACATATTACATATATTACATATAACATATTACATATTTACATTACATTTGTATATTAGAATTTCCCCTTATTTTCTGCTCAGTGTTTTCGTGCTTACTGTGTTTAGAATAGTGTAGTTTTAATTTTGCTAACAATTTGAATGTAGGCCCCTCTTGATCTTGAGGCCCTAGGCTGAAGCCTAGTTAGCCTATAGAAAAATCCGGCCCTGGGTATGGATGACATGAAGTCTTCTGTCAGTTTATGAAAGGGATGTCTTATAATTGGTAGAGAAGTTTGTTAAAAATGGCAATTTAAAATTTTTAGTTAAAACAATAATTTTTATTTACCCTCCTTGGGGTCAAACTGGTAAAACACGCTAACTGATGTTTTCAGAAATCCCGACTCCTTGTTCTCGATTTAAAAAAAAAAAAAAAAAAAAAAAACTCAGCTAAATTCCTTTTTTATATTTGCATATTTATATAAATCATTATTTTTATTTTATTTTTATACAGTTTCTACTTGACCTCTTTTTGTACTATTTCACTACAAATGTTGATCTACATTTTCGGGCTGCTTTGATCTACTTATCATCTTTAATTTTCCTGCCATGTTTTCATGTCGGAGTTTTAGGCATTATGGGGCCAATGTAGGGGCCAATGAATTAATTCTAATTAAAAATTCTAATTCTTAATTCAATTGTTCTAATCGGAGTTATTTCAGAAACCCGACATTCGATCTCGTTTTTGTGCAATTTAATAGATTTAGTATTAAATTCAATATATATAGACACAATTTTTCAATTCTTTATTTAAAATAACAATTTTTTCTTCTATTTATACATATATATATATATATATATATATATATATATATATATATATATATATTTAAGATAACATTTTCACCTTCTTTTTTAATATAAATTTTGTTTAATTTAAATCTTCCTTATTTCACATATTGAAATATGTCGTTAAAATTACTCACTTACATGATAAATTTTGCATAGTAAAAAAAAAAAGGAAGAAATGGCTTCAATTTGTGTTTTTATCGATTTCAGAATTGAAATTACTAACTATTTTTAAATAAGTGACATTCCAAAATAAAAAAGAAGAACTATCTGTCATTTTGCCAGGGGGAAAAGAAAAGTAGAAAAGAGAAACTGATGAGAAAAAGAGCGGGAAAAAAATCATTGCTCAAAAGCGAGATCATGCATACTTATATCATCACTATTGTGTGTATTTGAAATGGATCCAAGACATGTGACCTGATAACTCATACGTGTCGCCATCTATCGGTAGTAATTGTTATGATAAGTGTTCATACCCATAAGGTGAGTATCAAATTCATAAAAAAAGCTAAATTTTTAGTGATAGCACCCTTAATTAATTTAATTTTTAACATAAATGATACAGAAATATTTATTAAAACTGCACTATTTTATAAATAATTTTTTAAAAATTATAAAATGGTCAAGTTTATTAAATAAGATTTGAATACCATAAAATCGATTTTAACGCTAAATTTTAAATGTTATTTCTCTCAACACATGCACTTATTTACATAACGCCAAACTAGATTTAATATGAATAGTAAGAAACCAAAACTGAGAGATGTTTAACAAAAGATATAAAGCATCTGGAATTTAAGAATGTTTTTTAATTTTACTATGACTAACTTAATTTTAACGTACTAAATCATTTATTATATGACATTTTAATTTGGATGTTTAATTGAAATAAAATAGTTAGTTTATTTAAGTACATAATTGTCTGTAACTGAATACACCTGCACTGATATATTGTAAAATAGACACATTCGCTATAAATGTGCTATCTTTAGAGATCAGATTACTTCGTGAGAAAATTTCCTTGTTGTTATTTGTTGACCAAAATAGATTAAGAGGATTATTTATAAAAAAAAATTAATAAAAGCTTGAAAATTCAACTTCAAGAAATAATTTAAAATTTTATTAATATAATTATTATTATTAAAGAAGATTAGAGTTTCTGAAACGTTATAACAAAGTTCTATTATATTTTAGAATGCAATTAATAAATTTATATTCTTTGTGGCGCAGAATGATTATCATCAGTGATTTTTTTTTTTTTTTCGAAACACAAATACCTTTTCCAGACTTTTTATAAACTAGCGGAAAAGCGTAATAAACATTTGCTGTAAAGAGAATTATATAATATGTATGTAAGAAATGATACTAAATGTAAAAAAGTTATTTAAAATTAGAAATAAAATTTAAAGTTTCATGTGATATTTTATAAATTAGTTAAATGTAATATTTTATAAATTAGTTCTGTTAAGAAATTTAATTGATTGGAAATTCAATTTGTTTTGTAAAATTAACTTCATAAAAATTTATTACATTTCATAGAAATATATTAAATTATTCGTGGAATAAAAAATGTGATGATGCATTTATGCAAATTAAAATTTAAAAAGACATATTACAATGTTTCATAAGTGCAAATGGGATTAAAATGTAGGAGACATTAATGTTTTAAAATAACAGGGCAAACTAATAATTATTTAGTTATGAGAAAGATGCACAATAAAGAGCCAATCCAATATATTCAATCTACACATTAAAAACTTAAAAACTTTTCTTCTTATTTATTCAGTATTCAATGTGCTATTAAACGAGCTAAATAAAAGTTACGTAGTAAATAAAAAAAAAAAAAGAAATCAATCCAATATTCATCCACAGAACAATTTATTGTCCCTTCTACAATATTTACACCATTTCAGTACCTTTGATTTTTATTAAGGTACAAACAAAATTTAAATTTTGAGGAAAGACCTCTTAATTTCAAATTCCTACACCACCATTTCTCTGATATGATCCATTTTGAAGTTAGGATTTTCCAGTTATGTCAACAACATCATTGCTGAATTTACCACTTGGCCATATATCCTCCAGGTCCGACGAGTACATTAGCTGGTGCAATGGGGACAGGGCTGTACCAGGGTGCAGCTGGGGCAGGTACTCCGGGGATTGGGGCTTTGGGGGCCATGGCTGCGAGAGCGGCTGCAGCTGCAGCTGTCCTCCTGTCCACCCCGATGTCTCCAGAGGCTTGGTATCCACCAGGTCCAGCTGAGTACTGGACGGTACGACGGTCACCATTAGCGTCAATGTAGCTGTAGCTTCCAGCGACGTTTCCGGCTGAGCCAGACTCTACTCTACTATGGCCGCCAGCATCGCCAGTCTGATATCCAAAGTTGTAAGCGCCGCCGGCGATGTTCATGCCCATGTCAGCGGCCATGGCAACGGTTGCCAAGAAAAGGAGAACCAACAACTGCAAATAAAATTATGTTGTAAATTTCTATTGTCCAAATAACTTACGCAAAATTTTAATTTTATGAGTTCATTTGAAAACGAGAATACTAAACTAAACTAATAACTAACTAAGATAACTAAATTGCTCCCTTTTGATTAAAGAGCAATAATTTCTTTACGGATTACTGATTTTTTATTATTAAGTATTATTTAGTACTTTTCTATTCATGTTGGTATATTTAAGAGAACAAAAAATATTTTTTTCAAGATTTAAGTACTTTTACTGAATAAACAACTTACGCAAAATTTGAATGAGTTCATTAAAGAAGAAGAAGACTACTTAAATATACTACTACTACTACACCACCCAGCATCACTGTGCTTTAGAGCTGAGTTGCCCCTTTTAACAGTTTGGGAATGATGTGGGTAAGAAGAAGTCTGATTGGGTTCTGTGACGCTCTACGCTCATAGGAGACCGGGACCTACGGTTTAAAGTGGATTCCGGACCACTACAAACATCCATGGCACCGCCGGGATTCGAATTCCATACCTGTGGTATCGAGAGCCAGAGCGCTAGCCACGCTTAAATATAAGAAGACTACTTAAAGATGAGAAAACTACTTAAAGATATAAAAGTATCTATTAAGGTATAATCAAAATTTAAATTTTAAGGAAAGACCTCTTCATTTCAAATTCCTATAACAGTCATTTTTCTGTTATGATCTATTTTGAAGTTATGATTAATCAGTTACGTCCATATATCAGTGTTGAATTTACTACTTGGCCATATATCCACCACAGACGGGCACATTAGCTAGTGCCATGGGCAGAATGTACCCATGCTCATTGCCCATGCCATTTAAATACTTATTTCAATTACTCCTTTTTGATTAAAGAACAATAATATCTTTATGGATTACTAAGATTCTATTAAATTTTTTAGTCCTTTTAAACATTCATGTTGGTATATTTAAGACAATACAAAATATTTCGTTTAAGGTTTAGGCACTTTTACTTCAATTTCATTTAAGGTTTAGGCACTTTTACTTCAATTTCATTTAATTTTTAATTCGATCCGGATCTAATTTCTAAAGAATTTATGGTGTGAAAAAATTTAATTTGTACAGATTTGCTTGAATCTCTTAAAGATATATTTCTTACAAAGTAACAATTTTTAAAACAAAGAATTATTCTATTCTGTGAATAGAAAAAAAGTTGCATCAGAATATATTTTTTCTTCGTACTCTTCAAATAAAAAAAAAAGCACATCGTAGTGAAAATTTTTGTATTGAAATGCTGGAAACTTTTAATAATGATATAAAACTCTTAATTGTTTATAACAAAACATCTTTCGTCTTTTCGTAAACTTTTATTTTTCAAGTCTCTTGAAAATATTGTACGCCAAAATATATAATGGCCTTTTGTGCCAAATTTCTCTTTCTTTTAGTATTTACATAAGTATATTTTTTAAATAAAATTTTCAATTAGATCAGTTAAAGCCATTAATGCTGATAATTCAGTTAAATTTCAACAGTGCCTGAAATTTGAGTAAGAATTTCTTATTTACTATTTCCAAGTCGACTTAAGGTTTCATTTTAAGTTGCTTTATATTATAATCCATTATTTAAAATGATTAAATTTCAAATATCAGTTTTAATTTAAAATGATTAATGCATCTGGAATACAATTAATAAATTAACATAAACATTTTTTTCCTAATGCAGCTGGCAAACACTTATACAGTTGTCTTTAATGCCTTAAGGCAAGCGCTGCATAGACGTTACTCACTTAGCACCACCCAGGGGATGCATATAGTTTGAAGATAAGCTACGGACGCAGAGTAACAATACCCCCGCAACGCTCTACGATCCTATTAGACCGGGACCTACAGTTTAAAGTGGATTTCGAACCACTACAAACATCCATGGCATCACCGTGGCTGGAACCCGAAACCTGTAGTACCGAGCGCTAATTACTCGGTCATTCAAGCCCTAAATCGACTGAAGTTTCCATTTTATATCATTTTTTTAATGCAGCTGGCAAATACTTAGACCATGATCTTTTTTATGCCATAAGGGCTGCACCGACATTACTCACTTAGCGCTACCCAAGGTGCGCGTGTAACTTGAAGATAAGCTACGAACGCGGAGTAACAATGCCTCCGCAACACTCTAAGATCCTATTAGACCGGAACCTACAGTTTAAAGTGGATTCGGAACCACTATAAACATCCATGACACCGTCGGGACTCGAACCCGAAACCTGTGGTGTGGAGCGCCAGAGCGCTATTCACTCGGCCATCGGTTTAGAGAAATGGTACTATGAGATTGCGAGAGCAACAGAAGCAACACGAGCACTGAGGAAAGTCCATCAGTTATTATTAAAGGACTGCTTTATCACCATTCGGAATTCCATTATCGGATTCGGAACAGTTATAAACACCCATGGCACCGTCGGGACTCGAACCCCAAACCTGTGGTACCGTGTACTGCCCCGATATATGATAGTTTACTGTTTAAATAGTAGTATATAGATAGTTTACTGTTTTTTAAAATTTTAATTTAATTTTTAAATAAATAAATAAATTTTAATTTATTTTTTTTATTTCAAATTTAATTAAAATATCAGTTTTAATTTAAATGTTTAAAAAATGCATTGTTTATTATAAATACAGCATTATGCATGATATTAATATTTTACAACTTTAAACATTTTTTATTTACTTATCAGTTAGATAAGATTAACAGTACAATTAAGAAAATACTCACAAATTTCATGATGCTTGCGGAGAAGACCTGAGAAGAAGACGATCGGATGACCAGCCAATGACCAAGAGGACAGGGTGGCCACTATTTATATCCACCATCCTAGTCATGGGGGATGGGTCATCTACTGGCCACGTGAAAGTCGGGTGAATATTCAGGGTCAGTTATACCGAGAGTGGACTCCAACCCATAAAAAAAGAAGAAATGTCAAGCAAGGTCGTTCGATTCGCTATTGCAAAATACTAGTTTTGATCGAGTATTTGTTTACGGTAAAGAGGTGTTCCCCTCCCATGTAACGGCATTCTTCTGTTGTTTCTTTTTTTAACTTCCGGTATAAACTAGTTTAATTATGGCAAAGTATGATGGGAGATGGTTCAGATATTCGTCTGATAAGGAAAAGTCGTGGCAAGGAATTTAAATTTTTTTTCATGACTGAATTAATAATGTTTTTGATAGGAATTAATTTTCTTATGATTGGATTTGACAGAGGTTTAAATTTGGTACAGAACATACTAATAAAATATGGGTACAGATAATACTAATAAAATATGGTTAGAGAGCATACTAATAAAATATGGGTACAGATCATATTAATGAAATATAGATACAGATCATACTAATAAATTATGGGTACGAATATGGATATAGATATGAGTACATAGTATTAAATTTTAAATGAAAGTTTGATTATAATTTACATATATATTTGTAAATTCGAATACCTGTATAAGCAATGTTCAAATATTAAAGTAATTGGGGAAAAAAAGTCTCATAAACATTAGAGTTTCCTGATTCTTGCAGAAAATATATTTTAGTTTGTAATAGCATGAATTATATATTTAAAAATAATTTGTTTACGGAAAGTAGAACGAATGTTGTAGATATTGATAAAATATTGGAATAAACATTCTTGAAAAATATTGGAATAAACATTTTTAAAAAATATTGGAATAAGCATTTTTTATAATAATGGAATAAGCATTTTTTTTAAAAATATTGGAATAAATATTGTTAAAAATATTGGAATTCTTAAAAAATATTAAACTAAATAAAATAAACATTAAACTATTAACTATATTATACGTTAAACATTAAACTATTAAGTATACTATACATTAAACATTAAACTATTAAAATAAACATTTTTAAAAATTATTGGTATAAAACATTTAAAAAAAATATTGGAATAAACATTCGTAAAAAATATTGAAATAAGCGTTTCTAGAAAATACTGAAATAAATATTTTTAAAATATACTGAAATAAACATTCTTAAAAAATATTGTAATAAACTTTGTTTAAAATATTGGAATAAATATTTTTTTATAATAATGGAATAAGCCTTTTTTAAAAAAATAATGGAATAAACATTAAAAAAAATATTGTGATAAGCATTCTTAAAAAATATTGGAATAAACATTCTTAAAAATATTTAAGTAAACATTTTAAAAAATGTTTATATTGGAATAAATATTTATAAAAAATAATGGAATAAGCATTTTAAAAAATGTTTATATTGGAATAAATATTTATAAAAAATAATGGAATAAGCATTTTTAAAAATCTTTAAGTAAACATTTTTAAAAAATATTGGAATAAATATTTATAAGAAATAATGGAATAAACATTTTTTAAAAATATTGGAATAAATATTTTTAAAAGTAATGGAATAAACATTTAAAAAAATATTGGAACAAGCATTCTTAAAAAATATTGGAGTAAACATTCTTAAAAAATATTGCAATAAACATTTTTAAAAAAAATGGAATAAACATTCTTAAAAATATTGGAATAAACATTTAAAAAAAATATTGTAGTAAACATTTAAAAAAAATATTAGAATAAACATTGTTAAAAAATGGAATAAACATTGCTGAAAAATATTAGGATAAATAGTCTTAAAAAATATTAGAATAAGCATTTTTTAAAAATATCGGAATAAACATTTTTAAGCTTTTGAAAAAATAAAGAATTTTTTGATTGAAATTTTTTTAATTCATGTGTGTGTTATTTTATTATTCTTAAAAAATTATGCATCTATAAAACATTTTTAAACATAAATTCAGGAAATAATATAATTTATAATTTATTATAAATTAATAAATTCAATTATTTTGAGAAAATTACGTAATGTTATAATTTTATTTCTACGACATATGAAGAACAAGTTGGCTTATTTCTAAAAACAACAATTGCTTTTTATTTCACAGTTGTAAAACTCATATTTATTAAATTTTTCATTTCTGAAGTATAAGAAAAAATATTAACATTTTATAGAGCAAAGGTTGCAAAGGTATAAATTAACTTACATGTAGAAAAAATTTTTGAAATCAACAAAAATATTCTACTGCAAAAAATAAAATCTTTAAACTATCAGAAACTAAATTTTATTAAATAATTTTAATATAAAAAGTCAAATTATAGTTGTTCTCAAGTTATTTAACTCTTAAGTAATAAACTTTTTACACCAATGAATAAATATAAATATAAAACAAGAATTTTAGACAAAATAGATCTAAAAATAACTAATAATAAATTTTTAATAATTTAACTACCATTTATTTCTTAATTTAACTATACGAAGGAGTTTTAAATAAATTAATTCTTATTGTTTTCTTTCTTGTCCAATTGTTTTACAAACATGATTATTTTAAATTATTTTTAAATTATAAAATTATTTATTAAAAAAATAAATTTAGAACTTTTCTAATTTTGCTTCCTAAACTCATATAAAGCGTACATTATCTAATTAAATTACATTTTTTTTTCTTTCTAATGCAGCTGGCAAACTCTTAAACAGCTTGGTCTTGAATGCCTTAAGGCAAGCGCTGCACAGACGTACTCACTTTGCATTACCCAGGCGGCCCGTGAAACTTGAAGATAAGCCACGGACGCGGAGTAACAATGCCCCAGCAAAGCTCTACGATCCTATTGGACCGGGACCTACACCACTACAAAACATCCATGGCACCGCCGGGACTCGAACCCGAAACCTGCGGTACCGAGCGCCAGTGCGCTAGCCACTCGGCCATTCAGGCCCGCTAATAAAATTATATTAAAACTGAAATAAGCTTTAGATATCTAAATATATTTATAGTAGTATAAATACCAGAATCTTATCTCACTTATCAATTCCATTTTTCAATATTTCCATTTGTAAAATATTAATACTTAATTACATTATACTTATTTAAATGTTGTACTTATTAATATTATTAATGCTTAATTAATACTTAAGATAATAATATTGATACTTGCTTAGGTTTTGAGTTAAACGTAGTTTTTTGGAAAATAATAAAATTGAAACCAAATATTACTGTATGTATTTTAACTAGTAATGTTAATAATACATAACCTGAATAAAATTGAAACCAAAGATAGTTGTATGTATTTTAACTAGTAATGTTAATAATACATAACCTTAATAAAATTGAAACCAAATATTGCTGTATTTTAACTAATGTTAATAACTTAATTAATGTTAATGATATTACTTTTAATAATACTAGTACTAGTTAATAATTAATGTTAATAATAATATTTTAACCAGTAATGTTGAGTAATTATTGAGTTTCCATAGTTGTTTGGAAAATAATAAAATTTAAACCAAATATTGCTGTATGCATTTTAACCAGACATCCCAATACTTTATGTGTACATTATTTTTATATACGAGATGTTAATTACATTATTTCATTTGTAAAAACTTTTATTAAATATGTTTCTTATTAAATAGTGTTAATTACCTTTTTTAGATGTTATTTCTCATAAAACAGTTCTTTTTTTAATTCTAATTATACTATTGGATATGTTTTTACTATTGGAGCAATTATACTATTGGTGCTTTATTTACACCTTGCCAAAATGTCATATAATTTTTGAAACTTTATTATAATATCAAAATTTTCAACAGATTTACTACATGCCATATATTTATACCACATGTTTATTACAGTATAGTTGTATCTTTCTTACTTTTTTGTATTGTATATGTTGTTCAGATAGTATTTTGTATAGCGTACCATAATTTAATATTACTGTAGCATTTTAGGTTTAGTATAATAGAACAAACCCAGTATAACATGATTCCCTACAATATTGTTTCTAACAACAAAGTTAGCCTCAGAATCAACAAAAATCTCCGTATTAACACAGAGTTCCTACAAAAAATTTTGAGAATCAAAGATATTCCAGTTCAACCAAGGGCATCATGATTAATTAAAAGAAAAGCAACCACAATCTTATATTTCAGATGTAGTTAATGTCCTGTTAGATTTCTTTACAATTAGAATATTAAATTAGTTTCGTTTCATTCATGGAATATTAATTATGTTTAATAGTTTTTACCATGCATTTACATACTTACATTTCCTGATTTGTATTTTATTAGTCCATTTATAAAGGAATGTTAAATATTTTTTTATTAATTAATTTGCAGCTCTGAACAACGTCGAACGAAAATAAAAATACCGTAATTCATTCACTATTGAAAATGAAATATTAATAATGGGTAATATTATAAAAGGGCCTGGTGGCCTAGTGTCTGGTTCTCTGGCCCTCGGTGCCGCAGATTTCCGGTTAGAGTCCGGTGGAGCTATGGGTTTTTGTAGAGGTTCAGAATTTACTTTAAGCCATAAGTACTGTAGAAAGTTAGACATAGTGCTGACTGTTACTACAGTCAGCACTATGTAGAGATGTCGTGATTGTAGAGAGCTGGGAGGCTTTACGGGGTAGGGCTGACAACCCTACCCCTTAAAAAAGAAGCATCTCTTGTCTCGAAATCTACTAATAGGCCGACAGCCTTAACCCACCATGGGGCTGTTACATCAATGAAGAAGTATATTCTAAAAGGATCCAAAATTCTAAAATATTAATTGCGATGACGAATAAAATTTGTTGTAATATTAACATTAACGCTGATTAACTAAAAGGTTTTAAATTAGCAAATGATACTAATTGTAAATAGCTAATGAATGATGTTAATTTTTAATGACGGGATTTCGAAAGTTGTTTATACTTAGAAACCTTCAAAGTAATATTAAGATTAATTCTTTTAAAAATCAACTTATAATTTTTTACTAAATGGTAGAATTTAAATTGTTTTTAGTGGAAAAAATTAGAAGTAAAAATCTTGTAGGTAAATTTTTTTGGAGATATTATGTTGTTTTTGAATGCTTGATTTTTTTTTACTTGAGTCATTCGCTATTAGGACAATAAATATATAGCCTCGTCATCAGTACAATCACCACATTTTTCGATGAACAAACATACATGATTTACGTCTTCTTTCCCTCCTCCTTAAGCCCACGTAAGGTTATTGGTGTCAACAGATTTATCGTGCCCATTCCCGGAATATGCACAGTGACTATCGGTTCGAATCTGAACGAGTTCAAACTTATTCGAATTTGATCTACATATATGAAAATTAAACAAAATATCGTCTTCAATTAATACCTTTCGTAATATTGTATAATATACGGGAGACTCATCCAATTTGGTAATGTAGACCACCATGAATTGGTATGAACATAAGCTAGTTTCTTTGGCATATTATGAACAAGTCATTTGTTTATAATTTTCGATTATTATTATTATTGGTTCTTTCTAAATTGGGTTCTAACAGTTGACAAATCTGCGTTCATTTGCAAAGAACTTCTAAGTTTAAACATATTATCATCAGCAGCATTGTGGCAATATAGTATAATATACGGGAGACTCATCCAATTTGGTAATGTAGACCACCATGAATTGGTATGAACATAAGCTAGTTTCTTTGGCATATTATGAACATCAAGTCATTTGTTTATAATTTTCGATTATTATTATTATTGGTTCTTTCTAAATTGGGTTCTAACAGTTGACAAATCTGCGTTCATTTGCAAAGAACTTCTAAGTTTAAACATATTATCATCAGCAGCATTGTGGCAACAACCCCATGGTGAGTCAAGGCCATCTACCTACTGGACGAGGCAGGAGATGTTTTCTTTTTAAGAGATAGGGTTGTCAGGCCTACGTCCAACGCTCTACAGTCTTATTATACTGGAACCTACGGTATAAAGTGGATTTCGAACCACTACAAACATCCATGGCGGATGTTTGTAGTGGTTCGGAAGCCACTTTATCCTGGAGTCGAACCCGAAACCTGTGACACCGAGCACCAAAGCGCTAATCACTCGGTCTTCATGCCTCCTAAACATCATATACTCACTTTAATTTAACCGCAGAACACTTACAAAGAAAACTCATAAATTATTTAATTTGCATTTATTTCATTTCATCATATATAGTAAAATATATGTAATGTACTATAATGAAGTTAATTTAATAAATTAAGCATAATAATAAGCATTAATTTAATAAACGTTTTATTATTTTGTTTGAATCGTGATCAATTAAGCCCATGATTGATTAACCAAATTGCTTTCATCAATCGATTTATTTTTTTAAATCAGGCCTAAAGTGCTTATTTATAAATATTGTAATCCATTAATAAGCAAATTTTCTTAAATATTGTGTAACCATGTGTAATCAATAGGCAGTAACAGGCACTTATGAATATAACATTCATAAATATATTGTAATCCATTCAGGATTGCACATTTAACACATTATCTAGCACAGGGTTTGACAACCCGGCGGACTTTTACAAAATATATTTATTTTGTATTGTCCAAAATAGTGAAAGCCAATGTATTAAAAGAATACGTGTGCATCCATCTATTCAAAAATAAACTGTCAAAATTATTAGGAAAAATTAACTTTGATTTTAAAATAAGATTCTTGCGAATATAGGACAGATATTGCCTGTTTTATTTATGAGTTTACAGTTATGAGGTCGAAGTCATGATGAGCGCATTTTGGAATATCTAATATAACAGGTTCTATGTTTTACTTTAAGTGACGTAGTGACCATCCCTATATACGCACAGTTTATTGTCAATAGCAGAGCAAACCAGACTCTTAGTTGAAGTTGTTAGCGCTTTTGGTTCAATTTACAACGGCGAATCGTTTTTTTTTTTTCTAAAATGAAATTGACCAACACCAAACAAGCTCAAGCGTAACGGACGCTGACCTGCAACATCAATCGTTATATGCAAAAACCCAAACAGAGATCCATTTGCAAAATAGATTCCTAGATACACACAGATAATTGTCGATAGCAGAGTAAACCAGACTCTTAGTTGAAGTTGTTAGCGCTTTTGGTTCAATTTACACCAGCGAATCGTTTTTTTTTTTTTTTTTTTTTTTTTCTAAAATGAAATTGACCAACACCAAACACGCTCAAGCGTAACTTACGCTAACCTGCAACACCAATCATGATGCGCAAATACCAAAATTGAGATCGATTTTCAAAAGCTAAGTTAAAGTGTGAAAAAACAAATATTGCTCTAGTAAAATAAATATTTTTTAATTATTTCATTTTTTTTATTTCGTTTATATTTATATATATTTTTATATTTCATTTTTAATGTTTCTTTACAATATGCGTTTAGTATGATTATCATTATATTATCTATGTTTACATGTAAGAATAATAGTAAACATAAAAATTATAACTGATTTCGTTTCAATTTTTAACTCTAAAAGAATGTCTACAGGGGATCTAAATCGATCATGAAGATTTATAATTTTATATGCGGCCCGCAGAGTTACGTATGATTTGTGCAATGTATTGCATGGATGATAAAAATTAGGTAGATCAGGATCTTGCGTCCAGGCCAAAATGTTATTTGACAAGGAATCTGATTTTTTGTCTTCAATACATTGAATATGTAAATAAACTGAAAATAAACAATGCCAATAAATTGAAAATATTGAACAAAATATGCTCTAATATATAAATGTTTGCTTTTTATTGTACTAAAGCGATGCATGCTTATTGTTCCAATTTTTCATCATCAAAAGCTGAAATTCTTTCAAAAAAAATTTTATGTATAAAAAAAATATAATTAAATGTGATGAAGCGAGCTGCATGCAAGCATCACATGAAATTATTAGTGTTAATAGCATCAGTGAAATTATTAGTCTAGAAATTCTGTTTAAATTCCTAATACTGGTTTCAATGTGTGACAAACAAAGTACTAATGATTAGTCTAGAAATTCTGTTTAAATTCCTAATACTGGTTTCAATGTGTGACAAACAAAACACTAATGATTAGTCTAGAAATTCTGTTTAAATTCCTAATACTGGTTTCAACGTGTGACAAACAAAACACTAATGATTAGTCTAGAAATTCTGTTTAAATTCCTTATACTGGTTTCAACGTGTGACAAACAAAACACTAATGATTAGTCCAGAAATTCTGTTTAAATTCCTAATACTGGTTTCAACGTGTGACAAACAAAACACTAATGATTAGTCCAGAAATTCTGTTTAAATTCCTAATACTGGTTTCAACGTGTGACAAACAAAACACTAATGATTAGTCCAGAAATTCTATTTAAATTCTTAATACTGGTCTCAATGTGTGACAAACAAAACACTAGCGATTAGTCCAGAAATTCTGTTTAAATTCCTAATACTGGTCTCAACGTGTGACAAACAAAACACTAGCGATTAGTTCGGAAATTCTGTTTAAATTCCTAATACTGGTTTCAACGTGTGCCAAACAAAACACTAGCGATTAGTCCGGAAATTCTGTTTAAATTCATAATACTGGTTTCAATGTGTGACAAACAAAACACTAGCGATTAGTCCAGAAATTCTGTTTAAATTCATAATGCTGGTTTCAATGTGTGCCAAACAAAACACTAGCGATTAGTCCAGAAATTCTGTTTAAATTCCTAATACTGGTTTCAATGTGTGACAAACAAAACACTAGCGATTAGTCCGGAAATTCTGTTTAAATTCCTAATACTGGTTTCAATATGTGACAAACAAAACACTAATTATTAATTTAGAAATTCTGTTTAAATTCCTAATACTGGTTTCAATATGTGACAAACAAAACACTAATTATTAATTTAGAAATTCTGTTTAAATTCCTAATACAGGTTTCAACATGTGACAAATAAAATACTAATGCCATGAATTGATTTTATTTGGTTTTTTGATAAAACATCTTGTGCGTTTTTTAAAATAATGTCAGTAACAGGACACCTAATAAATAAACGATATATGGAGTTAAATATTTGATAACCCTGGATTGCAAGAAAGCATTAAATGTTTTGTTAGTTACTGTGTGTTGTATTTTAATATGTTTTTTTTTTTTAATTATAATTAAAAAATAAATTTTGTTATCAAATATTCTGAATCCCTTACTTTGAGGAAAGTATTACATTCATGTATTCCTCAAATAAAATAAATTGATAAAACATCAAAAATGACAAATAATGATATTGCATTTAAAAATGAAAAAGAATTTGGGTAGTAAGCATAGCAAATTAAATTAAGCTTTGGTACCATTAAATTCAGTATTAAATTTTATTTTTATTTTTACTAATTTTGAATAATATTTGTATTTACCAAAACTCTTTGTAATATATATATATATATATGTGTGTGTTTATGTGTGTATGTTTTTGATGTCAATAAATTTAACTAAAATATTTTTTTACTTTACGAACTTCTTAAAAACATAAATAACTTATTCGATTATCAACGTGCAAAAAAATAGTTTTTACAACTAGCATATTGAAACTTATCAGTACCCTGTCAAGTTTAATCTAAAAATCAAAGCAACAAAAGACAATCCAATATTCAATAAACGAGCCTTTTATTGTTCCTTCTTCTATATTTATACAACGTTAATGCTGCTAAATTTAGCACTAAATTTAATTTTGTATATTAACTAAATTTGAATATTATTGGAAAATGAGCAAAACCTTTTGTAAAAAAAAAATAATTTTGTTTCTATCGCCAATAATAATTACTAAAACATTTTTACTTTACGAATTTCTTAAAAAGATAACTAACTAAACGTTTATAAAGATGTAAAAAAAAAATTGTTTTTTGTAATTAATACATTGAAAATCAGTATCCAATCAAGCTTAATCTAAAAATAAATGCAACAAAAGACAATCCAGTATTCAATAAACGAACATTTTATTGTACCTTCTCTTATATTTACACAATTCATACCACTTCATACCACTGATTTTATTTGAGGTACATATCTTAATCATCATTGAAGAATTTCCAGATGTGTTGAACTTGCATTATAATTCGGATAACATTACTAGGATGCCATCTACCACTTGGCCATGTATCCTCCAGGTCCGACGAGTACATTAGCTGGTGCAATGGGCACAGGGCTGTACCAGGGTGCAGCTGGGGCAGGTACTACGGGGATGGGGGCTTTGGGGGCCATGGCTGCCAGAGCAGCTGCAGCTGCAGCTGTCCTCCTGTCCACTCCGATGTCCCCAGAGGCTTGGTATCCACCAGGTCCAGCTGAGTACTGCACGGTGCGACGGTCTCCGTTGGCGTCAATGTAGCTGTAGCTTCCAGCCACGTTTCCGGCCGAGCCAGATTCCACTCGACTGTGGCCGCCAGCATCGCCAGTCTGATACCCAAAGTTGTAAGCGCCGCCGGCAATGTTCATGCCCATGTCCGCGGCCATGGCAACGGTTGCCAAGAAAAGGAGAACCAACAACTGCAAATAAAATTATTTTAATTTCTACTGAGCTAACAATTTACACAGAATTTAAATGAGTTCATTAGAGAAGAAGTACGTAAATATAAGAAGAGAACTTCTTATATTTACTACTACTACTTAAAAAGAAGACTACTACTAGATGAAAAGTCTATTTGAAGATATAAAAATATCTATTAAGATCAATTAACTATTAAGGATCTATTAACTCCTCAGAATAACAATACTATAAATACATATACATACATGAAATGTATTAATGAGTAGCTGATAAATTAATAGCTTTGACGGAGTAATAGTAATTGATCGACTATGAGAATTCCAAACATTTGTTAAGCAGTTGGAATTACAAAAATGATACAGAGCGAAATAAATGAATGCATTATAAATTATATTATATGAAAAATTACTTTTTTTTACAGGAGAGGAATGTATAGAATGCAAACATTTTTGAAAATCTTAAGAAATTGACAGGAAAAAAAAATGAGTTTTTAAATTTAAATAATAATTCATTTAATATAAAAATAATATGAATTAAAAAAATAAGTTTTAAATATATTTATTTTGTTAGTTTTTAATTTTATTTATATTTAAATAAAATTAAATTTAATATTAAATTATAATTAGTTTAATATTAAATAAAAAAATTTAATTTATATTATATAAATAATAAATTTAAATTTATATTATATAAATAAAAAATTGAAATTGAAATTATAATTTTAATAAATTAAATTAGAGTTTAAAATTCAATAACTGAATTTTTTTTTTTTTTTCGTCTTTGAATTAAAAAGTGAAAGAAGAGTGATACTCACGAATTTCATGACGACTGTAGAGTGAAGACCTGATAGTAGAATCAGATGACTGCGAATGACCAAGATGGACAAATGACCACTATTTATACCAGCAGATCTTCTCTAATTTACATAGGAGTCAATGATTGAGTCTCGTGATAATCATGTGAAATTTCACGACCCGTTTCTTGTATACAGTCACTCTGCAAGAAAAAAATTTTAAAAATGCGCGACAAGGTTACTTGGAATATACATGCAAAATACTTTTTTTGATTTAGATATATTCACTTGTGATATTAAAAAAAAAAAAAAAAAAAAAAGATGAAGTTCTTCTATGAAGTTGAATTTTTTTTTCTCTCCCATTCTTTAAAAAAAAAAAACTAGTTTAAATAGGTCACAGCAGATGCTTAGGAGATGTTTAGGTGTTCGTTCAGATGACAGGGCGTGGTGATGATGAATGTTTATTTGTTGGTAATTAATCCGATACTGGTTGAATTCATAATTAAAATGGGTCAAATCATTTTAATAAGCATAATATTCGTTATTGTTGATAATATGCTTCAAATACTGAAGCTTACTTTCTTTATTAATTAAATGTAAAGATAATATGAAATGTATTAGTAAAATTAGCCACTGTTTTCAGAAAATATTTATCATTTAAATTTATTTATATATATCAAAATAATATGTATTATAAAGCAAAAAAAATGAAAAAAAATTCTACTTTTTTTCCTAATATAGAGAGAATTTGAGATACTACTGTGCCCAAAAAGTAGGACCAATTATTATTTTTTCAAAAACTCTTTTATTTATTCTTCCAAATTTATTTCATCGCCTTTAAAGTAATCCTCTCCGGACACAATGCACTTATGCCAACCTTTTTTCCGATTCATGTTTACAATTTCTCATCCTGAGAGGAAATGTCTTTATTTTAGGCTTAAAAATGGAATTCTTCCACGAATCTTTAATTCGATGTCTTTAAATGTGTTAATTATTGAATGTGTATCTGGTGTTTGTGAGCATGTAAATAAAGCTGCGAGTTCTTAAATCTCAACCCAACCCCACGCAGATCCAACTACACTACAAAAGTATATTTGTTGATGTTAGTAAAATTATAAATAGAATTGAACAGATTGGCTAGATTGAATAGAATTTGTCATTATCATTGTATCATTTTATGTTAAAAGAACACCATTAATATTAAAAATAAAATAATTTCTTCCGTGCCTGTTTTATTTTATGCATTAAAAATTTTGCGATTCTATAGCATTTCATGTAAATTGAATCTTATATTGAAAAATACCTTTTATGCGATATAAACAAGATAAAAATACCTAAAATCATCTATATTTATTTTTTCCAAGTTGTACTGCCCTTACTGCTAAATCTATGATTTAAAAAAAATCAATTAATTGATGAGATTAAATCTTTGATTATTCAATAATAATTATTTATCTTTCTACATAATCATAAATTTAAAATTATGTAACTTTACTTTGGATAATAATGCATGTGAATCCAACACTTGGTATTCTATGTTTTTAATGAGAATTTTTAAATTTTTTACTTGCACCTTATCAAAAAAGCACAGATAGAGAAATGTTTTAAAAGCAAATGATATTGTTGTTAAAAAAGAAATTTCTCAAAATGATTTTATTCGTTATCAAGAAATGAACAGATGTCAGCAGTGCAGTCCCTTTTCACATGAATATCCTGATAATAAAAAAACAAGTATAAAAACAGTGTTATTATGTTAACTTTTTGTTTTAAAACAACTAGCATGATGAGAGCAGCTGTTTTTTTGCTGTTTGTGGCTGTGGTTTACGGCAAACCAGGTAGGAATCGGGATTATAAGAATTTATGAATGGCCATTAAGATATTTAATGTAGCTTATATTAATAAAGTAAAGATTTATTTAAATAAAATTTTCAAAAAATGAAAAATCATTAATTATGTTATCTTTTCTCGGTTAAATTTCTGATGAATAGCCGAAATCAAGAATCCTATGATTAACGATGGACTCTTTGAAGGGGACATCATGGGAATAGATCCCGATCAGGTAATTTTTATGCCGATAATTTTTGCTTCAAAAATGTTTAAAAATATTTTAATAATATTTTTAATTTATTATTAACAATAATTTTTAATTATTATTTTTTAAATGTTTTTTTCAGATATAAATATAAATTTTTTTTTATAATATTTTAGATATAAATATAAATTTTTAATTATTAATTTTTAAAATCATTTATTTCAGATATAAATTATTAAATAATTAATTTTTAAAAATATTTATTTCAGATATAAATATAAATTTTTAATTATTAATTTTTTAAAATTTTTATCTCAGATATATTAATTTTTAATTCTTAATTTTTAAAAATATTTATTTCAGATATAAATATTAATTTTTAAAAATAGATATAAAGATAAATTTTTAATTATTTATTTTTAAAAATATTTATCAGTTAATATGGGATAGAGACATTTATTATTTGAATTTGTTTAAATTATCTTGGGATCGCATAATCTTTAATTTATCTTAAATATTTCGCTAATAATAGTTTGTTATGGCCTAATAATGGTAGCTGTAAAAGACATAATGCCTAATTAATTTTTTATGAGTTGCTATTTGATCTTTAATAATTTTGTTGTCATTATACGCTTCTGTTCATTAAAATTGCTAACCAAAAAAAAAATATATATATATATATGAAATAATAGAACTAAATTTTTCTACGCATGCGTTACAGTGAAAAGAAGATATTATTGTGCATTTTTACTGACAGCACGATGTCAACTTTGACAAATCAGATTACCGATCGAGAATGATTGACAGCAGAGAATCAATCAATCAGTATTGAATCAATCATTCTCGATAGCTAATCTGATCCGTCAAAGTTGAAAAAATGGGGGGCAAATAGTTAAATGGAAAAGCTCCCTCACAATGAATTTTGAGGTACAGATCATAAGTATTCAGTGTAGACATATTTATCAGCAATAACATCCCCACTTAGGCTTGGATTCAAATAAGATTTGAATGCCAGATAGGGTTCCATGCTGTTTTAAATTTACACCAGAGTTTATCAGTCGTAATCATTGGTTGGCAAGTTGTGGCAGTAAAAATTGATCAATTGCTTTCTTTGATAAAAATTGGTATTTTTGATATAAAACAATGCAACTGATGTAAATTAGCCACAAAAAATTGGCCACATAACAGGTTTGAAAAGCGGAAAGAGCAAGACAGCGGTCAAACACCTTTTGTATAGAAGAAACATGAGGTCGTACATTAAACTTAACATTAAATCTCTACATTGAGAGCACCATTACATGTATCTGCTGAAACGTCTTTGTAAGATGCAGCAACAGAAGCTAATAGTTCTAGATTCGCAAACGTCATTGCATTCTCAATGCTAAAATTTCTATTTACCAAAGGTCGAATTGCAGACTGGGAATCAATAAAGAACACAATGAAAAGAAAATAAGAATTAACTTGACAGAAAAAACAAGTAATATAAAAAAAAATTTTAAAGTCAATTCCTACTTTTTTTTCACTCTATTTCAGAAAGTCCTTCATAAATAATTTTCATTCATTTTTTTAAATTTACCTGGCGCCATCTATTGGTAGATATATGCAACTTAAATCTAAAAAAAATATAATTAATTAATTAAATTTAATTACTGAATTAATATTTGAAAAAACTGTATTAATATCAAGTGTCATCCACTACAAATTCAAAAAAAAAAATGTATTTGAACTAGAGTGGATGAATAAAAAGTATTTTATGAACGATTGAAAATTTGAACAAGATATATATAGGGAGAGTGTGAGCTAATAGAAGGATTTGAATAAAGGGGACAAAAACCATAAATCAGCAACAAATTGTTCTGTGGATATTTTTAGTGTTATAGATATGTGAGAAACACTTACACATGATACCAACAACAGTTGAGAGGTGGTCGCATTTGTTGGTAGCCTTCTCTAATGGGAAGCTTTCATCATTATGGACAATACCTATTTCACTATTTTGAAAGTAATACTAAATTAAAGTAGCACAAAATGAAAGACTGCAACAGTAATATTTTAATAAGAAATGCTTTTAGAAATTTTTTTAATGTTTTTTTCAGGATAGAAATGCAGTTCCCAGAGATTCACAGCGATGGACTAATGGTGTAATCCCATATGAAGTGGATCCTTCCTTATGTAAGTGAGATCGAAACTTTTTTTTGGGGGGGGGGGTACATTGAAAATCCTCACTTGCTCAAAATCCTCACAAGTTGCATAAGTAACTGCATGTAACTTATTTGAACATCATATCAGAGAGAAACAGAAAATTCCTACAAAGCAGCTTGATAATCCTTACAAGAGACTTACACAAGCTATCGTAATCATAATCAACTTTTTTAAATTGACGCCAGTAAATAATTGAATGAGTAGTGATTTGTAAGTTAGATTTTACCAATAACATAATATTTAACAAGAAATTAAGTATAGTGTGAAAACTATTTCATAAATTTTCCCCGAATAATGTCTGTGGATTTAGTCAGTTAGTACGTTGAGCTTACGATCTGGGGAAGAACTCATAAAAACTCACAAAAGAGTCGAACTAAAAACGCGTTTATTTTTGTAGCAGGGTTTACATTTGAGGATTGAAATTTTGTAAAATCTCTCTTGGTTATGTCAAATCCTTGACTGAATTTCAGATCTTAAATTGGATTCCTTGATTTCCCATAATATGTGAACAAAAAATAAGCGCGATAGAAGAAGTGCTGAACATAGAGAGAGGGGCTACGCACCGTTGCCACAGCTTGGGAACAAAATTTCAATAAAGGTTACTTGCTTACTACAAAAAAAAAAAAGTACTATCTTTGCAATCCTTGTGTTCTTTTACATGTAAAATTTTTTTTTCTATTGTATAATACAGTAGAGCCAACGGCCGTACCATGCTGAATATACCGGTTCTCGTTAGATCACCGAAGTTAAGCATCATTGGGCGCGGTCACTACTTGGGTGGGTGACCACTTGGGGAACACTGCGTGCCGTTGGCAAATTTGGGACCTGAATGGCCGAGTGTCTAGCGCTCTGGCGCTCGGTGCCACAGGTTTCGGGTTCGAATCCCGGCGGTGCCATGGATGTTTGTAGTGGTTCGGAATCCACTTTAAGCCGTATGTCCCGGTCTTCTATGACTGTAAGACCGTCACGGAGCAAAAGTCAGGCTTCTACCTACGGGTGCTCCATCACAACAGAAGCTGCTTCCTTCCCCCTTCAATCATGAGTCTATATGGGCTTGTGGGCTTGGTCAGCCAAGTGGGACATAATACAGTTAAATTGTATTTTTGTTTTTTTTATCTAACTATAATTGGGGAGGGAGGAGAGAATGACTAAACTGTGCCCCAGGTTTCGGGTTCGAGTCCCTGTGTATGCCGTGAATGCTTGTAGTGGTCCGGAATCCACTTTAAACCGTAGGTCTCTGTATAGTATGACTGTAGAGCGTTGGGCGTAGGGCTGAAAACGCTACCCGTTAAAAAGAAAACATCTCCTGTCTCGAAATGTGCCAGTAGGCAGTTGGCCTTGGCCCACAATGGGGCTGTTGCGCCAGCGAAGAAGAATCTAACTATTATTAGTTAATTTATAAAGTGGCAATTCATATAATTTGATACATTTTCCTGTGAATCTACGTGTCACCACTCATGAATCCTGTGAATAGTAGACATGGATGTTTGTAGTGGTTTGACATCCACTTTAAGCAATAGGTCCCGGCCTAATATAGCTGTTGTTCGTAGGATTGACAATCGTATCCCGTAAAAAGAAAGCATCTCCTGTCTTGAAATCTGCCATTAGGCAATCGACCATGGCCCACAACTGGGCAGTTGAGCCAGCGAAGAAGTATTAAACTCGGGCTCAAATTCCGACGGTGCCTTGGATGTTTGTAGTGGTTTGGAATCCATTTTAAGCCATAGCTCCCAGTCTCCTATGAATGATGAGCGTCACAGAGCCCATCGACTTCTCACGCACATGATTCATAAATTTTAATGGGACAACTCAGCCCTAGGCACAGTGATGTGGTGTGGTGTTGTAGTAGTAGTAGTGGTACATTTTTATCATAATATGGTTACCAATCGTGACTTCAAACAAGTTTAAAGCATTTTTAAAAATTCAATATGGGTATAAATCAGGGATGGGCAAACTACGGCCCGCGGGCCAACTTCGTCAAGGTTCGATCCGGCCCGAGGATAGCCCGCAATCTAACAATCATCTCAAGCAGTTGTTCCTAAATATGCAAAAGTTAAGAGTTTTACAAATCATTATCGACAGTAAGTTTCCCAAATTTAATATCTCGCTTCCAAGAAATTAGTGCTATGTTTTCTCCATCTTATATATGTGAACAAGTGTTTTCAATTATGTACCTCAGAAAGAATTATTTCAGAAGTAGACTGACAGAGGGGCATTTATCATCGTTCCTTAGAAGCAGTACACCTCACTTCGAACCTCAATAGAAGGAACTATTAGAAATGAAATCGCAATTTCATTCCTCTCATCAACATATTTAAATTGTAATACTGGTATATTGTTTTTAAAATTTTAGAAAAATTTATCTTGGCCCGCCAAACTTTTTTTTTTTTTCGAAATTTTGGCCCGCGACCGAAAAAGTTTGCCCATCCCTGGTATA
This sequence comes from Caerostris darwini, assembly GCA_021605075.1. Taxonomy (NCBI): domain Eukaryota; kingdom Metazoa; phylum Arthropoda; class Arachnida; order Araneae; family Araneidae; genus Caerostris; species Caerostris darwini. The sequence goes on along the minus strand of BPLQ01011075.1, from coordinate 17,787 downwards.
AATATTTTCATATCATGTGCTTAATATGAAGCAAAGTGAAGAATTCGTAGTTTTCTCTTGACTTTTGCAGACGGCATCTGGGAGCTTCTGATGAAATCCATCCGCCACATCGAAGACAACTCCTGCCTCCGTTTTGTGCAGAGAACCAACGAGAGAAACTACATCAGGATGTACAAAGGAGAAGGGTAAGAGGATATGCATGGATATGATACCATAAGCTTCAGGTTCAAATCCTGCCGGTGGCATGGATGTTTGTGAGTGGTTCGGAATCCGTGTTAAACTGTAGGTTCCGATCTAATTAGCCTAGAGTGTGTAAAAAATAAACATCGAGCGACAAACCAAACCTGTATAGATATGAATTCTCTAACAATCTTTGGCCGAAAAAGAAAATCATATTATATTAAAGAAGACCATAATTTGTAATTTTAAAATTGCTTATAGAATGTATGATTATATACTACAATGTAAACCTTCCATATAAAGACAAATTTAAAATTCATATATAATGCTTGTATAATTTATTATTTTCTGAATAATATTGGTATATTCATAGAAAATCGCATATAAAAGGAAATAGAAGAGAGTATACTTTTAATATAAATAACTTATTCTTTACAAAAATGATTTCATTCATTTTGCAAAAATCCATAAAAGCAAATACAATTTGAGGCTGACTTAAATTAGCAACCGGACTTGTGCCACAGTGGCAACGTATGCAGCTAGCATGCAGGAGGAACCGAAGTTCGAATCCGCTAGCTACAGAGTTATAATCACTGCTTTTTGAAACGAGAACACACGATTGCTACAATATATGTAAAGCCTTGATAGAGTTTTCCAGTATAAAACTATGTAGTAAGGGGAAATTATCCAAAAAAGTCTTCCTAAAAAACGCTGTCATCATCTGGCGTGTGAGCTTTTCCAACACCTCCTAGATATATTGTTTTGGGTTTGAGTTCCGGCGGTGCCATGGGTGTTTTTAGTGGCTCGGAATCCACTTTAAACTGTAGGTCCTGGTCTGTTTAGCCTAAAGTGTGCATAAGATGACCGTAGAGCGACGAACCAAACCTAGATACATTGGTATTTCTTGAGATATATAAGTGGTACACGAGGCCCGATGCTTTTCAACCGAGAAGGAGAACCTAAATTGATAACTGCTTATTCTAGAATAATAAGTGAGTATTGAGAATTTAATTGAATAAAACTATGACGCTATTTTTTGTAGGTGATTCTACCAATCCCATGACTGATGAAACTGGTCTTATAATAATATGATTTTTGCTTCATGGATTGGCGGTCATTATAATACATTGGCATACTTCAGCGACTTTCGTACTTAGTTGTGCTTTGTGTCTAATCCTCAGTGTCCAGTAGTGCGGGACGGACATCCCATGAGTAATCTACTCATGGATGGAGGGAAAGGCGCAGCTTCTGTTGTGATGAAGCCTCCGTAGGTAGAAGTCTGACGTGGCTCAGTGTTGCTGAAGAAGGAAGCCAGTGCCTCGCGGGAGGACTTTTAGGGGGAAACTAAACAGCATTTGCTTTTCTTATGGGAGAAAATTCAGGAAACTCCCACCAGGTTGTCCACCTCCCAAGGCAACTTGCTGAACATCCCAAAAGCCACCGAATGTTCTAGATGTCGTTTTTGAAGTGTGTTAAGAGTTTTTTCAAGCAGTGTCTACATCAAAGCCTCCAGCGGGTTGATCCTCAGACCTAATGCTCAGCAGCGACGCATGTTGCCACTGAGCTACGAGTCGGACATTTGATGTTCCTGTAATATGAATACGGTGACTAACATTATCTTTGTGATTTATAAAACACCAGAGACTATAATATACTAAATATTACTACACATACAGTATAATTTAGGATTTGTCAACATTTTCAATGGATGGCCTTATGAAAAGGCACATAATCACAATCTTACATCATTCATTCAATCTGAGAAAAAAAAATATATTTACAAATAAACTGAAATTCGTGAGTGGATTTCATCTTTTTAAAGCGACAAATGATTTGTAAAAATTTGATTGAAAGTGATTTTATTGAAGATTTTTTTTTTTACTTTGCTTTTGTATTCATTCAGGTGTTGGTCCTTCTGGGGTATGTTGGGCAACGGCGAACAGAAGTTATCTCTGGGAGACGGTTGTGAATATTTCGGCACTGTCGTCCACGAATTTCTCCATGCTATAGGCTTTCAGCATGAGCAGAACAGATCGGACAGGGATGATTATCTCAACATCCACTGGGAGAACATTATTGAGAGTATGTATATCCAGTTTCTAATTTTTTTTTCTATACAGATTCTAAAGAGGAAAAAAAATATATTATCTCTGCTACGAAATTAACCTAAAGGCCATCAATTAAATAAATTATAGTTTAAAAAAACTAAAAAACACGCTTTTAGAGTTAACCAAACTAAAAAGTAAAAAATAATTGTTAACGTAAGAATGAAATTACTGACGAGAAAATGAATGTCATAGCTCTAAAGGCGCGGGGTGCTTGATGTCAATCGTTATAATTTTTCACTAGTTTTCCGTAATACAGAGTTAGTTTTAAAATGTTATACAAAGCACCCCACGCTTTTAGAACAGCGACATTTATTTTCTCGTCAGTCATTTTATTCTTATGTTAACAATTATTTTTTACTTTTTAGTTTGATTAACTCTAAAGGCGTGTTGGTGGCCAAGTAGCTAGCGCTCTGGCCTTTGGTATCCCAGGCTTCAGATTCGAATCTTGGCGGGGCATGAATGTTTGTGAGTGGCTCGGAATCCACTTTAAACTGTAGGTCCCAGTCTGTTTAGCCTAAAGTGTGCACAAGATGACCATAGAGCGACAAATCAAACCAAATTAAAAGCGTGTTTTTTAACTATAATATTTAAATGAGGTCTCGGTACGGAAGACTGGAACTATATAGCTCTTACAATAATTTAATTGTGAGTAAAACAAAGGCTAAATGCGAATATGTCGAGCCAACCTGGATTCGAACAGGGAATCTCCTGATCCGTAGTCAGACGCGTTATCCGTTGTGCCACTGTTCCACGTAGGGTTGAATGTCTTAGGTACTTTCATTCTACATGAGCTAAATTGCTCTTCATAAGTTAAGATAAAATCACTCATCCTGGCGATCCTAATCATGATGAGATAATAAACTTATCAAAATATTTTATAGTCGTCGGTCCTTGATAAGTCTACAACGTTAAAATTAAATCTGATTGCTTAAAGTAGGGCAAACTCGAGCCCAAAGAGTCAGTTACAAACAAACAAACATACAGGTGAAACTAATAAAAGCGTATTAAAAAGAGATGAGTTTTTTTTCAAAATTCAAAAAACTTTTAAATATTATTCGAACATTTGAAATTTTCTCGTCTCGAAACCTATGGCACTGAGCATCAGAGAGCTATTATAAACATTTCATTATACAAAAATTATGAATAAAAGCATGAAAAGGAAGCAGGTGGGAGAACCATCTGGATATTTTGCACAATATTTTTTCTTATTGAATATCGGTGGTACTGCATTTATGTAGGTAACAAATAACCTAACAGACGGACGATGGTGTGAAGACATTGTCTTCTGGAAAGACTTTTAGATGTATCACAATTTATGAGTATGTATGTGTATTTATGTGACGTATTTGTATTCGTATGAAAGAAAACCTAGAAAATTTCCATCAGATAACCTGAGTGTTGAGGCGAAACTCTTTATACACGTTGTCACAATCACCATCTAATTTCCTCGATTTTAACGAGGCCTGATAGCCAATCTCAAACAATTAAAGACGTTCTTAAACAATTGCAAAGAAACTTTTCTTAACAATTGCAAAGACTTTAAAAATCTTTTCAATCTGAAACAATTAAAGACAATCTTAAGCAATTCGAAAAGAACTTCTCTTAATAATTGAAAACACTTTATAAATATTTGCTATCTCAAACGATTAAAGACAATCTTAAACAATTGCAAAGGGACTTCTCAAAGATTCCCATACGGCCTGATGGCCAACTGACTAGCACTGTAGCTTTATTGGTACCACAGGCTTCAGTTTCGAATCCTGGCGGTGCATGGATCTTTGTGAGTGTTTCGTAGTCCACGTTAAACTGTAAGTATCGGTGTAATTAGCCTAAAGTGTACGCAAAATAATCGTACAGCGACCAACCAAACCAAATCTCGTTTTTGAAAGTAGAGAATCGCTAGCTGCGCATAAATTCGCTGTCACTGATTTCCATTGACAACGAGGCAAAATATAATAATTGTAATATATATATATATATATGCATATATATTTAATTTCAGAATGGTATTATGCATTCAACAAACTTCTGCCCGAACAGCACAGGTTGCTCACACCTTTTGATTATGACTCGGTGATGCTGTACGGAGAGAAGTCTTTCAGCAAGCAGTGGAACCTGAAGGCCATGACGGCGAAGGACGGACGATTCCTGGACGAGGCTTACAACAAGCCCGGGATGTCTGCTTCTGACATCAAGAGATTGAATATGCTGTACAATTGCCCTAATCAATAAAGTTTGTGATGTGTGATTAAATATGTATTCCTAAATGAATTTATCGCGTCTAAGCTAGAAAAATGCATTAAAAAATCAGTTTTGTTTAAATTAAATTTAAACTGAGAATATTAAGATTAAATTGAATCTGTACTTAAATACATTTCTACTTTTTTAAATATGACAAATATAATAAGTGACTTTTGAAAAACTATATCTTGTAACCATTCTTTCTCCTACACATTGGCCAAAGCACCCCCTGTGAAGGTCAGAAGAAATGGTCAGTTGGCCTCAGACTGCCACCCGGAGAGGAAGTATATTTCGAGCATCCGCGCAAACCTGAGTATCGAGTTTTCGACTTGGAAATGGAATCCTTTCACGAATTTATAATTATATATCTTTAAATATGCATGTATATCGTGTTTGGGAGTATATAAATAAAGCCGTGAATTCTCAAACATGTGTTTCAACCCAACCAGATCCAGTTACAATCTCATTGCACAACTCTACGCAATACAATTTTTTCATATCGTAGTTCATATCGTAAAGAGAAAATAATTTACAGATTTTTTGGACATTTAAAAGATAGTATTGTATTGTATAGAGTAGTATAGTATTATATTGTATAGATTAGTATTATATTGTATAGAGTAACAAAATATAAAAAGAAAATAATTTACGAATAAAATTTTCAAAATGCAAATAGATTATAAAGTTTTTTAATATTTTAAAGAAAAGTTTATTTCAGAATAAATACTAATACATATATCAAAAGAGCAATAGCATTTAATTATATATTTTTTTCAATTATTTCGTTTAAAACACTTATTTAATAAATATCCATTTGAATTATTCACTGCGGATTCATTTTAATTAATTAACATCAATTAAAACGAATCCGCAGAGAATAAATTTAATAATAAATTAATGACAAAATTGTTGCAGCTCATTTTAACAGATAAAAACATATTTTTCAATGAAACTACACATCTTTTTCTTATTGTTGTTCAACTATATAACTAACTGAACATTGGCCATATAAAAACGCATTTATAAACTTAAATTTTAACATACTTTGTGCCATTTTTCAATCATTTTATTAAGTTTAATATCATTATAAATATCGTTTGGTTTTCATGATTGGTTTTCATGAATCACGTGAGATAAATTTCAAAATACGTGCAGAGAATAACATATTATTCATTTAAAAATTATTACTGGTTGTTACTAAAAATGGTTCTTTTTCAATTCATTCTATTAGCTCACACTCTCCCTACATATATCTTGTTCAAATTTTCAATCGTTCATGAAATACTTTTTATTCATCCACTCAAGTTCAGATATATTTTTTTTTTAACCTGTAGTGGATGACACTGGATGTTAATACAGTTTTTTCAAATAGTAATTCCTTCATCAATTTTAATTAATTTATTTTAGTTTTTTTTAGATTTAAGTTGTGTATATCTACCAATAGACGGAGCCAGATAAGCTTAAAAAAATGAATGAAAATTATTTGTAAAGGACTTTTCTGCAATAGAGTGAAAAAAAAGTTGGAATTGACATTACAATTTTTTTTTATATTACTTGTTTGTAATGATTATTGGAACCAGAAAAAAAAAGATAGATAAACATTTTGATTGAATTAATACTGATAAATTTAAGAAAAAGTTTTTATAAAGGTAAATATACTTTTTAACAAGTGTAATTAAAATTACTAGCATGGAAAAAACTATAAGTTACTCATAAGTGATTATCTTGTATTATTGAATCACTAAATAAAGCCCAAATCAGACTAATCTCTTACGTAAAAGTATTAAGAATGAAATTCCAAAGAATAGTTAAAACATAATTCAGATATTTGATGACAATGAAATAATTCGCACATTTTTAACATTAACGTTTATGTTAAAAATGAAGTATCCATATTTGGGAATTAGTTGTATTTATCCATATTTGTGAAATAGCCAATGAACAATTATATCTTCCATGTCCTAATTTAATTTGAAAAATTGTTTTCATGTGAAATGCCTGGACAAATTAGAGAACTTAATAACCTTTCAAAAAACGCTTTTGTACTTAAATAATGACTTCAAAATCATATTGGAATACCTTACCTTTAACCACCGAATCGAAGCTTTAGCAATGGCATAATTCGCATAGGCACTTGATTAAATGGAAACCATACAAGAAAGTTGCAGAGAGTAGAATATAAGGGTTGGAACGTATGCGAAAACACAGTGCCGACATAAACAGTATTTGTTGGCAAAATTTTCAATTCTTATGCAAACAAATTCTAAGTTTGTCAATCAGTAAAAATTGTAAGAAAAATAGTGTAAATTATTTAAAATATACTTTTAATGTGTAATTTTTGGATATAATTAAGTAAATTCCCTTTTTATTTCTATACAATTAGTATACTTAACAATGTCGATAATTAAAAAATTTGAAACTATTAATAGCTATTTATAGTTAACTATTTTTAAGAAAAATCATTTTTCATCATTTTACAGTAAGGATAACTGGCATTATTCTAATTTTTTAGTTTATAAAATGGAATTAAAGCTGAATTTTAAAGAACTTTTAACTTCAAACCTGAAGGCATGAAACTGTCTAGAGAAGTGTTCTTCTATGGGCACCAGCAAAATAAAATGCTTTTAACTAATCCAGAGATGGTGTACCTTAAATTACAATGACAAAATGTGCATGTAGCTTAGGCAGAGCCCACCATAATAATGCTGCATCTACTGTATGATCTTGAAGTGACGAATAACTTCAAATAGATATGGCCATCATTTGAAAACATGCAATTGATATAACAGTAATATGAGGTTCAATAGATATTATAGTGCATTACAAAGTATGACTGATATTAAAGTAGGCGTTCATGAATCTGGTACGACCAGTAGCACTGCAGAGCCGGATTATGCAAAGTCAATACAGTTTTAACTGTGATATCAAAGGTAAATCTAGTGATTTAAAACTTAACTTGAAGGACTGTAAACCACTTTAAGGATTGTAAACTTGATTAAAACCACTTGAAGGACTGTAAAAATTTTAAATATGTACTTATTTATTGTGTTTACGCTCATTCTGAACCTGTGTAGACAATATGAATATTCGACAAAGTTTTTTCATTCTTGCTTCTACAAAATTAAGTTCACGCATTAATTGAATTAAATGTTCTTATATTGTTAAAAAAACACAGCACAAAAAAAATTAGCACTGTATAATAATAATTAAAACAAGTTGTGACAAACTAATCTTGGGAGGGCGAAGTCTGTTGGGAGTCTTACTTTTTAAAAAATTAAATACCTCGTTTCTACATTGGATATCTACAAAAAAAATTGCCATGAATTACAACAAATTTATGAGTTCTGCAGAATTACAATTTTTACGCAATATTGAAATGTAAACTGATAGTTACGATAAGCACTGAGCGAAAATGGCGAGCAAGTTCAATAAAAACAAGTAATATAAAAAAAAAATTTTAAAGTCAATTCCTACTTTTTCTTCACTATATTGAAGAAAAGTCTTTACAAATAATTTTCATTCATTTTTTAAGTTTATCTGGCGCCCTCTATTGGTAGATAAATGCAATTTAAATCTTAAAAAAAAAATTAATTAATTAAATTTAATGAATGAATTAATATTTGAAAAAACTGTATTAACATCCAGTGTCATCCACTACAAGTTCAAAAAAATGTATTTGAACATGAGTGGAGGAATAAAAAGTATTTTATGAATGATTGAAAATTTGAACAAGATATATATAGGGAGAGTATGAGCTAATAGAAAGAATTGAATAAAACAAACGTGCAGAAAAAAAAAAAAAAATAGCAAAAGTACCGGAACATCGAATGCCGGATTAAAGAATCTTTACTGTGCTAATATTAATGCAATAGTATCTTGCTATGGAATTAATCCAATTTGATATACGCCCTATTTGAATTAAAATTTTATTTGGTATAACATTTTAGTTGGTTTATTTGGTTATGTTTGGAACAGACTTTCAAAAGACGTTAAATCTTGTGATATTCAACCACATTCAAGTAAAGAAAAGAGACATAAAAGAAACAAATGAAATTGTAAGATGTCATTTATGACTTTACAATCAATTACAACAAATTAACCTTTACAATCCTTTCAATGTATAACAAGAACAATTTTTTCATGAAATTGGATGAATCCATTTCCCTTTATTTTATATAGGAAAAATTAGTTTGGTATATGTCCTGTTTATTACGCATCTGGAATTATAATACCTTTGGAATACATGAAAGTTCATATATTAAAAGAAGTGCTTAAAATTTGTTTGTTTTTCAATTCCTTCTATTAGCTCACACTCTCCCTATATATATCTTGCTCCAATTTTCAATCGTTCATAAAATACTTTTTATTCATTCACTCAAGTTCAATTACATTTTTTTTTTAACTTGTAGGGGGTGACACTGGATGTTAATATAGTTTTTTCAAATATTAATTCATGAATTAAAATTAATTCATTAATTTTGGTTTTTTTTTTTAGATTTAAGTTGCACATATCTACCAACAGAGGGCGCCAAATAAACTTTTAAAAAATTAATGAAAATTATTTATATAGGACTTCCTGCAATAGAGTGAAAAAAAAGTAGGAATTGACTTTAATTTTTTTTTTTTTATGTAATACTTGTTTTGTATAGGAAAAATTAGTTTGGTATATGTCCTGTTTATTATGCATCTGGAATTATAATATCCTTGGAATACATGAAGGTACATATATTAAAAGAAGTGCTGAAAATTTGTTTGTTTTTAAATATTCAAAGAACCGGTAACGATAACATATTAAATATATAGTTTACTTAATAAATAATCAGAAATTTTTTTTTAAAATAACGTTTGATAAAGATTTTCATAACGAAAATAAAGTTAAAAAAATAGAAAAAACAAACAAATGCAGTTAATCAGATTCGTGCATATTCTATTTTGCATTTGTAATCTATTTTGTATTGATAATAAATATGTAAAACACTCCTATTAAGTTCATTTTGAAACATTGTTCTTCAAAATTATCTTGCGTGTATACATGTACGTGGCATTTGTCTGTTGTTTCAAAATTACACATTTGTTATGTTTCTTGACAGAGATTTGTAACCCTATCACACTGCGACAGGTGTCAGTTAATCACTTCATTTTCCCATGATTATCATACCGATAGCCTTTATGTATAAAAACAAAGTTGTTCTTTTAATTTGGGGGCATTTTTCACTAAAAGTAAGCAAATATGAGGGCACTCATTTTTTCACTGCTTGTAGCTGTAGTATACAGCAGTCCAGGTATGCTGTCTTTAATACATTAATACTGAAATATTTTAGTGAGGTTATATTAAAGTTTTGACTTAGTTTTATATTTTTTTTATATTTTAAGAAAGCAATTTTCTGATTTCTATTTAAACTATGTTTTTAATTGTGTGTATTTATTCATATAGTTATTTTCACTAATCGATCACATGCACTGAAACAAAAAAAAATGTTTTAGCCTAACAAAATCATTTTAAGGCCCAAATTGTTAATCGAATTATACATTTTTGGACTAATAAGCCCAAAAATGCATAATTTGAGATAACAATAAAAATTTTGATAAATTTTGTTTGATATAAGCCAATTAGAAATTGATTATAAAACAAATAATCGAAAGAAATTTTTATAATCAATATAAATGAATATTATAATTCGTAAATGAACAAATGACATTTTTTTTCCGAAAGTACTAACACAATTTTTTATATACTACTTTAGATAATTTATATTTAACTTTCAGCAAGTGTGATGTATTTTTATTGGACAATTTTGAAGAGAAAATGAATAAATGCATCATTTTTTTTCCCCAATTCATAATATTAATATAAATATCATTAAAAATTATTATAAATTAATTATTGTTTATTCTTTTTATTACTTTTTAACCAGAAAAAGGACATTTATTAGCTTTCCTTTTTAAATTTTATTAACATAACTTTTTAACTTAAAATACATAAGCCTAAAAAAATTTTAATTTTATAAGGATGAAATTTTTTGGAAAAAACGTCAAATTCTCTCATATTAACAAAAATATCGGAGTTGTTGGACAATTTATAATATCGGATTATTTTTGGATAACTAAATTGCTAATCTTAATTATCAAAACTACTTTAAGTAAAGAAACCAGATAATTATCAAATCATAATAGTAACTTTGATTTTTTTTATATTATCAAAGAAATAACAGTTTTAAGATGAAATTCTATTAACGTATTGCTGTTAAAGATATTTTTTAAGAATATGATGTAGTATTTTTGAGTTGCTAGCATGTTCCATTAACTCTACGTGATTTAAAGAGTAGAAAATGTATTGTTAGAAAAATTAAAGGAATAGAAACAAGTTTATTACTCTAAAAAAATGTTAAATAAAAAAATGTTTAATTATTTAAAGAATATAATTAAAATTTCAATATCTCAATTGCATATTTAACTTTAGATTACTGGTAATTTTACTACAATTATTTTAATTTTGAATGATTTTTTTTATTTTACCCATCTTTTGAATTATGAATAACACTAAGAAAATATTCTCATTCATATAATGTGGAAAAGTCAGTAATCATGCTGCCACAATTACTAAGAAATTGTGGCAACACACACACACACACACACACACACACACATATATATATATATATATATATATATATATATATTATTCTTTGTTACTGATAAATATAATATTTTTTGATATTTAAGTAATCTCTTCTTTAAATAAAAATATAAAATAATTTTAATAAAAATCAAAAATTTTCTTTATTAATAGATATTTTCTTCCCTCATTAGTATAATAGCTCTCTCTTTCTCTCTCTTTCTTTCTATATATATATGCATAAATAATCAGAATACATATATATATTATGTATAGTTATATAGATAGAAAGAATCGATAGACATACTTTTTATAATTTAATAAAAGGTTTATTAAATTACCCTATAATAGCCATTGTTCATAGTAATTTAATTTTGAAAGGCATAAAATATGTAACCATTGTATAATTTTAAACTATTTAAGGAAAAAATATTCAATATCTTTTTTTACAGTAGCAGAAATTGTAAAAATTTCTCAAACTAATGCTATTTGTATTTTTTTTTATCCTTGATTGATTTCATAGAAAATTATAAGCCTTATTAATAACATTTTATTTATATTTAGTTACTTTTTATTATAATATTTTTTTTAATTTTTTTTTTATTTGTATGAAATTAGAATACTTTTTTTTTATTTTATCAACAAAATTGTTTATTCCATGCCATTTTGATAACTTCAATCCAAAGCCAAAATCCGGGATCCCATGATCAATGAAGGGCTCTTTGAAGGAGACATCGTGGGAATTGATCCCAATCAGGTAATTTTCTACAATTAACTTGTACAGTAACAAATTATTCTATGTTTGATATTTTAAGGAAAATTGATAATCTTTTTTTTAAAATTGACAGGACAGGAATGCAGTGCCCCGCGACTCTATGAGATGGACAAATGGCGTCGTTCCATACGAAGTGGATGAATCACTATGTGAGTAATGACGATCAAAATGTTTAATAATTTTAAAATAATGAAATGATTGTGAGTAACGATGAAAAGAGTCTTTGTTGTAAAAATTCAGTCCTTTTTTTTTTTGCTAAACAATTAAAATGTTTAATTGTTTAATTAAATTTTACTACCGCTAAGCAATTTAAATGTTATTACACAAAAAAATCATAATAAAGATAAAAAACAATATAAAAGCAACTATAGAATCATCTAAAGAGCAAGAAACTTTTGAACTTGTTCGAATTTGTTTAACTTGCTTGGCATCAAAATTTTTAATGAATTTTAAAAAAATGAAATGACGGTGAATCATAAATAATATATAAATAATCTATATAGTCATAATTATTTTAAAGAGCTTTTGTTGTAAAAATTCAACCTTTTTTCTTTCTCACGCTAAACAATTTAATTGTTATTACACAAAAAAACATAAAAAATATAAGCAAACAATATGAAAACAACTATATCATCTGATAAGCAGGAAACTTTTGAATCTGGTTAACTAGCTTGGCATCAAAATTTTTAATGAGTTTTAAAAAAATGAAATGTCGTTGAGTCATAAATAATATATAAATAATCTATATAGTCATAATTATTTTAAAGAACCTTTGTCGTAAAAATTCAACCTTTTTTCTTTCTCTCGTTAAACAATTTAATTGTTATTACACAAAAAAAAAACATAATATGTATAAACAAACAATATGAAAACAACTATAGAATCATCTAAAAAGCAGGAAACTTTTGAATCTGTTTAACTAGCTTGGCATCAAAATTTTTAATGAATTTTAAAAAAATGAAATGACGTTGAGTTATAATATATAAATAATTTATATAGTCATAATTATTTTAAAAAGCCTTTGTCATAAAAATTCAACCTTTTTTCTTTCTCTCGATAAACAATTTAATTGTTATTACACAAAAAAACATAAAAAATATAAACAAACAATATGAAAACAACTATATCATCTGAAAAGCAGGAAACTTTTGAATCTGTTTAACTAGCTTGGCATCAAACTTTTTAATGAGTTTTAAAAAATTAAATGACGGTGAGTAACAATAAAAAAGAGTCTTTGTCATAAAAATTCATTCCTTTTTCTTTTGTAGCTAAATAATTTAATTGTTATTCAACAAAAAATCATAATAAAGTTAAACAAACAATATAAAAACAACTATATTTTCATCTAAAGGACGAGAAACTTTTGCATCTGTTTAACATGCTTGGCATCAAAATTTTTAACGAATTTTAAAAAAAAAATGAAATAACGATGATTAACAATGAAAAGAGTCTTTATCGTAAAAATTCAATCCTTTTTTTCTATTACTTACTCCAGATAAATAATTTAAATGATATTACACAAAAAAAAAATCATAATAAAGCACAAAAATATAAAAGCATCTATAGAATCATCTGAAGAGCAGAGTTTGTGAATCATAAGATCCTAGCAGAGGTCAAATTTCGTATTTTGTACAAAACATTGTCTTATAACTATTACGTAATTTAATATTAATGCTAGGCAATGGAAAACTGCGATTGTTGTTCCCATTCGTAAGCCAAATAAGGATGCTAGTAGCATGGGAAGCTATCGACCAATTGCACTCACTTGCATGACGTGTAAACTTATGGAGAGAATTATCCTGAGGAGAATTACTTTTCATCTCATGAACCGTAACATGCTGCCACAAGAACAATATGGGTTTCGCAAGGGGCATAGTACAATCGACCAAATACTCTACTTTGTCCAACGGGTTAGGGATGCACACAATATGAAGCCTTCCAGACACACTATGGCCGTATTTCTCGATCTCACTAAGGCTTTTGACAAAGTTTGGAAAAATAAGCTACTGGGGAAATGCTTTTCAGAGTTTGATATCAAGGGTCGTGCACTCCCATGGCTTTCAGATTTTATGAAAAACAGATCTTTTCGAGTGAGATATCAGAACAGCTTGTCCGAAATTTTTAAAACATATCAAGGAATCCCACAGGGTTCAGTTTTGAGCCCCACCCTCTTTTCATTATATTTGACTGGTATCGAGAGAGTTGTCTCCCCTTGTCAAATAGGCATCTTTGCTGATGACATTATCGTTTGGGACCACAATTCGGATTTAACTAAACTAGAAAAAACACTCAACGACACCTTGGAGAAAATTCAACACTTTGCAGATGAGCATAAGTTGGCTTTTAACACAACCAAATCTATAAGTTGCCTCTTCACAACTAACAGACACTTATTCAACTATCAGCCAAAAATTTTTCTAAAGGGACAATTACTAGACTCGACTAAAACTCCTACCTATCTAGGGTTTACTCTAGATACTGAAATTAACAGTAGTAAGCACATTAACAGACTCTGTGAGAAGGGTAGGAAAAGGCTTCAGCTACTAAAATACATCTCTGGAAGAGATTGGGGAGCCGATGCAGGCACACTCAAGATCACTTATACTGCTCTTATAAGGCCAATCCTTGAATATGGCTACCAGATCTATCAAGTTGCTGCAAATACTAACCTAAAAAAACTAGAGAGAATACAATCTAGTGCTGCCAGAATTATCACTGGTCACAGGCACAGTTGTCCCAATGATATTGCTTGTTATGAGGCTGATCTTCAGCCCCTCTCATTGAGAAGAGAAATAAATATGGCGAAGTACGTCGCAAAGCCAAGGAGTTTTAAGCCGTATAACAGATCATCTAACCTTTTATCGAACTGGACGAATAACCAAAGATTAAAAAAGGACAGCCCTTTGGGTTTAATATGGAAGCAGGGATTGGCAGATATTGAAGTCGAGCCCAGTGTTCCTTTTAATCTACTGACACCTACTACTGTACTTAGTAATGTAACTTTTAATGAAGACTTGAATGTGAAATTTATCAAACACGAAGAACACCCGGAGTTGCTGCGTCACTTGGCTCTCGAGATCATCAATAACATTTCTCCTCGGGCCCTGGTTATTTACACTGATGGAAGCAAATCTGACTCTGGAAGAACAGGTAGCGGAATTTTTATGAAGACAAGTACAGGAGAATTTAGATATCGTTTTAGAAACCCGGACCACAGCTCAGTATTCCGCTCAGAATTAACTGCTATAAGCGAAGCTCTGAATCTAGCTTTAGACTTTAAAGTACCTGATGTTTGGATTCTGACTGATAGTAAGAGCTCAATACAGTATTTGAAAAATTGGCCAAGCATCTTGAACAAATTGGGGCAGGATATAGTTTCCAAACTAGCTGTTTTGGACCAGATCGGATCGGTGTGCTTGCAGTGGATTCCCTCCCACGTGGGCATCTACGGAAATGAAATTGCTGATCTGCTCGCTAGGGAAGGTTGCGAACTTCCCAAAGCTTCTTCTTCCAATCTGTTAGCTTCAGAGGTTCATTCCATGACTTTAGCCAGAGTGAATACCTCTTGGAGGTCGCCACCAATTCATGCATGGTACGCCGCTAAATATCCTGGTATGTCCATACAGTGCTCCTGTCCTAGACCTGCTCAGACGGGTTTAGCTAGACTAAGGACTGGCCACATTAAGAGTTTGACCTTCAATGGAGACGAGAAGACATATGCCCTTTGTCATTGTTCGACCATCGCATCTCCCTCTCATCTCATAGATTGTATTGGTGCCTCTGTGAGGCAACTGTTGAATGAGGGGAGGACAGTTTACGATCTATTGATGCAGCATGATCTACTGGACTTGGTTTAGGATTCTAAATCAAGGGGATAAGCAACAACAACAACAACAACAACAATATTAATGCTTATACAACAGATTGTCCATATTATAGGTAACGACACTGTTCCATATCCCTTCCATGTGAATCGGCATCTCTGAAGTATTTAAACTTGAATATATAGAATGGAATTTAGCATTGTAAAGTTAATTAATGAAATTAATGTAGTCGTGTTTTTTTTTCATTGACCACAGTTTGAAGTTATGAATGTAATAGTTAACTGATACATATAATTTTAGCAACTTATGATGATTGTTGTTAGCTAACTTGTGTATTTTTAGTATACTTCATTCCATTCGCAATTTTGTGCATCTGATGAAATTGCTTCAATAGTATTGTCATTGTCAGTTATTGTAGTGCTAACTGTCACATTTATATTTACCCTTATTGCACCCAAACTTAAGATAAGTTTAGTTTAGTTTTGTTATATAAAAGTAAGAGTATATCTTCTTCTTCATTGGCGCAACAGCCACGTGGTGGATCAAGGTCGTCTGCCTACTGACAGATTTCGAGGCAGGAGATACTTTCTTTTTACGGGATAGGGTTGTCAGCCCTACGCCAAACGCTCTGCAATCATATTAGAACAGGACTTGAGGTTTAAAGTGAATTCTGAATCACTACAAACATCCATAGCACGGCGCGACTCGAACCAAAAACCTGGGGCACTGAGCGTCAGACTCAGACATCAGGCCTCTAGTGTATACCTACATAATAAAAATATAATCGTTTCGTTATGTTTTAATGAAAAACTGGATTTTTTAAAAAGAAATTTAAAGTATTTTTACACAGGATACTAAATCTTGGCAAATATCTGTGGAACACTTCTGACAAAAAAGTTTGTAAAGCACTGGCAAATACAATTGAGAATCTATAAAACTGTATTTCCTCATTTTAAGTTATAATAATATACGTAATATATTTTTAATAATATAAATAAATGATAATTAAATAAAAAAATTAAAAGCTTTCATAATTCAAATTGATATTCTCGTATATAGGTAATGTTAAATGCCCCACACTCAAATTTTGTCCAGCAATTGTATATATTTTAAGAAATATTTATGACCAATACAAAATTATCCTTTATATTATTCTTAAATTTGTTTGATTATAAATTATTTCTTACTGTTTGTCGCAGATGACATCTGGGAGCTTCTCATGAAAGCCATCCGTCACATTGAGGACAACTCCTGCATTCGTTTCGTGCATAAAACGACTGAGAAGAACTACATCAGAATGTTCAAAGGAAATGGGTAAGAACATCTCTATTTCCTAAAAGCTGTTAATTTTGCATAGTAACCTCTAGTTATATCACTCATGGTGTAGGATGTAAAAATAGCATTATATAACCAATGACTTTATCTAGTTGCATATATTACAGACGACTTTATCTAGCTACATATTATTGGGAACTATTTAATACCATATAGCCAATGACTTCATGTAGCACCATATAACCGATGATTTTATCCATTACCATATAACCAACGACTTCATCTAGCACCTTATAACCGACTATTTCATATGACACCATATAACCAATGATTTTGTCCATTAAAATATAACCAACAACTTCATCTAGCACCTTATAAAAGATGATTTCAACTAGCATCTTATAAACGACGACTTCATATGACACCATATAACCAATGATTTCATCCTTTACCATATAAACAACGATTTCTTCTAGCACCTTATAAACTATGACTTTATAGTATGACTATTTTATCGATTACCATATAACCAACGACTTCATCTACCACCTGATTTCATGACTTCAACAATGACTTCATATAACATCATAAAATCGACGGATTTATCTAGTACCACAAAACGAAGAATTTCATTTAGTGCCATATAACTGATGATTTTATCTAGTACCAAACAACTAACAGGTAGATATCTCCAAGTACAGAAAAGAGATAGACAGTAGAGAAAACAAACAGAAATCTCCAAGTAGGGAAAAGAGATAGACAGTAGAA